>JAWMAG010000065.1:6020000-6725000 GCA_037013455.1 Ceratitis rosa
ATATTTTATTTTTTTTTTTTTGGTTTTATTTTATCACTTTTATTTTAATTGTTTAATTCATAAATTATTAGTTATGCTTTTACAATTCTTTATATAATTATTTTAATTCTTCTTTACAGTTACAGTTACTAAGCGCCCACTCAACTCAACATGCTCAAGTGGGCTGTTAACGCACCACGTCTCTCATATCTCACAGGGGACAATACAAAAGCGTGCGCGGGCGACTTACAGCTCGAAGTGTGGAATGAACAAAATGAGGCAACCGCCACACAAGCGCACACACCTGCTACACGACGCGAGAGATTGAAACGTAAATCTTCAGACTTTTACCACTCACGCCGCCTACAGCATTGGCTGGAAAAAGAGAATGCACTTGAAGTGCAAAATCAAGTGACCTCGACGCCACTTCATGCCAACTCGAAGACACACAATAGCAGCTGTCCCTTGCGACGTCTAAATAGCTTTAAGAATTTATCTAACATCATGGCTTGTGAGAAGACTGAACCCAATACACCACTTAAGCCCTTTGGCACACAATTTGAGACACCGGTTCACAGTGTCGTGTGTAAGAGCATAAGACATAACGATCCAGCCAACTACGCCGCCACACTGCCCACACTCGAAGTGGAATACTCGCCACCGTGCAGCTTAGTGCCTGGTCCCATATTGGCTCTACGTGGTTTAGGCATTGCCGATACTTACTTCGACAAACCGCGTTATCTGCCACCGCAGGAACGCCTGGAGCAGAACCAAATTTTGTTGAACCACCAAACAACGGCGAATACTCGTATCACAGACAACACTTTTCAGAACCAGCCACACATGCGATTGCCAAGTATACAAGACGATGCTGCCTCGCTGAGTTCCTCGAAGATGGGCGATCAAACGTTGGAACGCATGATCGATGCCATACTGGAGAGCACAATGAAAGAGAAGCGCTCTATGAAGTTCATAAGACATGCGAATTATACACAGAGTGGCGTAATGTCGCCCACCTATACGCCAGCTGAAGATCCCGCCAATGATTTGTGTGAGTTTTGGTCTAACGCGCAACGAGCGCCAGCCGCGCAGGCACAACCAATACGTAAAAAGCGGCATTCACTACCAGCGAATATAAGCTCAGCGCAAGAGTTTAGCGAACGAGAGGTGCGTTCGCCACACGGTGCTGCGCAACGTCTGCGTCGTCTACAGGCGGGCAGTTATCTACATTTGCGTCGTCAACGTGCAGTGCGTCGTAAGAGAAAAACCTCCAAGAGCAGCGGCAAATCGACGAAGACACAACGTCTCGTTGCTGCAGCAGCGCCGTTCGCAGATTTGGTGGAGAGTAAAACCATTGAGAATCCAAGCCCGGATAGTGGACACAACTCCTGCAGTGAACTAGATGACAACTGCAGCACGCTTGAGGGCGTATGCTTGCCACTCGTGAGCACACTGGACAGCTGCGACTGGCGCACATTGGATGGGACCAAGCGACGACTGAGCTTTTCAAATAAAACTTTAACGAATGGCCGCACATGATTCCAAGTGGTCAGCCAAAAGAAAGCCTTATTAGTTACTTACATAAGTTAATTACAAGCGTTGATAAAAATTTGTTGCCTGTTTTTTTTTGTACTGAGTTTCACACTTTTCACATTTCATTTAATAAAACCAAATGAAGTAATAATAATAAAACCTATAATTTTCGTCATAAAAAAATGTTATTGTAATTTATTTCATCGTCTAGTTGGGTTTGATGAGGGCACACAATTACTCGTAGTTAATGGTATATATCTTGCAGCGAAATTGTAAAGTGGTTGCAAAAAGCACCAGTTTCATTTTTGTCCAAAATGGTACTAGGCCGAAAAAGTACAAAACTGTCACCACTTGAAAAACTAAATTTTTACGTTTTTAATAACTTTTTAAACGCACAAATAACTGATTTTGGTTCAAAATTAAAGTGGTGTATTTGTAACTAGTAGGGGACTAGTTTGCTTCTACACAAAAACTAGCAATTTCGGGAGAGATATTTGGCAGTTGCCACCATAAGCTTGCATGAAAGCAAATACAAATGCTTTTGGTTCAAAAATATACTGGTCCATTTGTATTTGGTATGTGACTAGTTTGTTTGTGCACAAAAACTGGCATTTTCGGGAGAGATATCTGGCAGTTGCCACCATAAGCTTGCATGAAAGAAAAACCAATTGCTTTTGGCTCAAAATTATACTGGTCCATTTGTAGTTAGTATGTGACTAGTTTTTTTCTACACAAATATATGCAATTTCCAAAAAAAAACAGTTGCTTTCATGGAAAAGAACATTAAGTGAACTATTTCAGCTTGCTGGACACACTACTTAGTTGCTTAGTATTACTTAACTACTGCATTTGACTGCCGGGTAAGCGTAAAAATATGCAAATAATTTATTAACCATGTGTGCAGATACATACGTATACATAGTATTCTTTTACCGTATGATAATAATATATGCAACTTTTTATTTTTACCTTTCTTTCAAATTTCTACAAACTCCGCTGTCACTACAATACACTTTACACACGGGGTAGTTCTCCTGTACATACATACACGTATGTACTCGTACATATGTCTATCTATTAGTATGCTGCACTTAGAATATTATATTATGCTGGTAAGTAGCTAACAAGTGGTCATAGACCATGACTAAGTTATGCGTGAATTCATAGAAAGGCCAAGCATATGAAATTGGACTCCGCTGGTGGTGTCATATGGAAATTAACAGTAAGAACACGGACGCCGGTGTATCAAACTTTAAGTGTAACATACTATCCTTACATACACGTACATACATACATACATATGTATGGTATGTGGTTACATTGCTACAAGCATGGGAAATTAAAATTTCGCAAGTCTATGAGATCAGGGCGCAGCTGCCGCTTGAATGTTCATTTCCGTTGTTAATACCACTTTCAAATGTCAGAATTGTTATTGTTAGATAGAGGAGCACATGTACGTGTATGTATGGTATACATATAACAGCAAGTGTTTGCCATTACATCTACCAAATATATATGAATATCCGTTAATAATGTTTTGGGTATCAAATATCAACTTGAGCGCTAATATTCCCTTTAACTATAAGAAAAACCCAAAAAATCTCTAGAAAAGTTCGATTTTTCATTTTTTTTTAATTTTTTTTTTTATTTTTTTTTGTTTTTTTTTTTTTTTTGGATTTAGCGTAGTTGCATTGCTTATTTGTTGACAGTTGAGTCTATAAGTGCACTCCACTGACGTGCTCTCTAGCCCTCTTTTGGCGCCAATTGAAGACACCAAGTAAAGTCAAGTTCCTCTCCACACCAATGTCCAATTTGGCTCAATCGAACTCTTACAAAACTGTTGAGTTGGCGTCCATCCGAGCGACATGAGCTAACAAACCTAGCCAAGCATTGTATCTCGCTGAACTATATCAGTTTAGCGATAAACTTCACTTCCCTAAAACAATTTAGCTGGGGGACTCTTAATCCTGAGGCAGCAAATTTTCTCCCTGAGTTTTTCACGACCCGGCGAAGTTGATCATCATCGACTCTTTAAGAGACATACGTTGGGTATGTTGGGGTCGAATCTGGATAGGTAGGAGTACAACCTGCTACAGTATCCAGACCTAAGTTTTGCCAGAGTCACGCAGCTCTCTCGATGCAAAGGCTGTCACCCTTTCGGCGACCTAACCACGTTTAGGTCAACAGGTAACATAGGCGCTCCTTTTATGATCGCTGTATCAGACATATGCCCTCCAATCGTAGTTGATGACAACCACGGCACCAGTTGGTAGCCGGATCTTTGCTGATTAGATGTTGATACAGGACGTCAGTTGTCAGAGTAGCTCCTGCGAAACTGCCAACCACACCTCTGGCTAACAGACGCCGCCGTAAGACTTCAGCGAAGCCTTAAGAGGAATATGACGATTTAGCTACATCTAAGCTTCCTATCTCACAGCTGAGACTTAAGGCTTCACATGAGTTGGTTACCACTTCTTCACGAAGGGTTGCGATCCAAGTCTTCAAATGAGTTATTAATTGATTCTACCTCGAGAAATCCGACCAAAGACTTCATATGAGTTAGTAACTGACTTTACCCTAAGAATTGCGACCCAAGACTTCATTTGATTTAAATTCTGCTCAAGAGTTACTACCCAAAACTTCAATTCAAACTGGCTCTTCCTAAAGAGTTGCGATCCAAGGCTTTAAAAGAGTTAGTTCCTCCTCAAGAGATTCGACCCAGGACTTCAAATGAGTTAGTTCTACCTCAAGAATTGGGACCAAAGGCTTCAAATGAATGAGTTCCTCTTCGAGAGTTTGCACCCAAGACTTCAAAAGAGTTAATTCCTAGTCAAGGGTTGTGGACAAAGACTTCAAAAGAGTTAGTAACTAGCTCTTACTAAAGAGCTGCGATCGAAGATTTCAAATGAATGAGTTCCTCTTCGAGAGTTGGCACCCAAGACTTCAAAAGAGTTAATTCCTCCTCAAGAGTTGCGGGTCAAGACTTCAAATGAACTGATTTCTTCTCAAGAGATGGCACCCAAGTCTTTAAATGAGTTATTAACAGATTCTACCTCAAGAATTCCGACCCAAGACTTCGAATGAGTTAATTTCACCTCAAAAGTTGCGGGCCAAGACTTCACACAGTTATTAACTGGCTCTTCCTCAAGAGTTGTGACCCAAGACTTCAAATGAGTTAGTAACTGGCTTTTCGTAAAGAGGTGCGACGCAAGACTTTAAATTGCCTGTTTTCACGAAATCCCAGGCTTTCCTTTAGATAATATTGGGCAATTTTTTGCTGTGTCTTAGCAGCTGCGCTGACTTCATGTCGAAAATGTGACACAAATCTAATGGAGAAGCTACGAGAAGCCTCTTAAGGTACCCAAAGATGTATGTATGTATGCATACCCATAGATATACATACAAGTGTAACGTCCTTTAAGGATATGCAACAATACACACCGAAGAAGTCCTTCAATGAAAATCAACACGTCAAAGTAAATCAAGAAAATAAAAACAGGAGCAGATATGCATGCATACAAACATCTAAAATACATACAAACATACATATGTATATGAGAGTATTTCCTTGTAAATGAGCGCTATCATACAGACATATGTACATATGTACATATCATGAAATAACTGACGTAAGCACACACATCTTGCAGATACACCTTTTCTTTGTGCGCACATGAGTTGATATGTATGTATGTGTGTTTATTTGTATGTATAAATTTGCGCCAAAAATTGCCAAGATGTTAATTTCAGCAACATAACATATGCCACGCCAACGGCGGACGGCGACGACAGCGGAAATGGCAAAAGAAATACGCGTTTATGTGACAAAGGACCAGAAGGACATCTGTCGCCAGCCGAGGCACGAGTCAAGCGCCCACGGCAGCAGCAGCAGCAACTGCGGCAGGAGTTGAAGTATGCTTACATCAGTGTATGCATATATGTATGTATGTATGCGGGTGTTTTGTGTGCACAAATTGCATTACTCACTTGAAGCGAGAACGAGGACGAGAAGTTTCAGCAATTTTGCTCTAAATGAATTGCTTGAAGTGCATTTAATGGGCCAAAGCCGTAGGCGTACGGATACACTTAGGGTTCGCAACATCAAAAGTCGCCTGCAAATACATACATACATACATATTTTTGAAAAACAATTTAGCATGCATACACTCATTTCAAGTGCTCCACGCCGTCGCCGTCGTCGCACTCATTCAATTATATGACATACATACATATGTATGTATGTATATAAGCCTCCTCCACCGGACTGTTGCTTTGTGCCCTGTAAAGGATTGTTGGGACTATAGAACAATTTTGAAAAAAATAAAAATAAATTGCAGCGCCCTCAATAATGTTGGTATTCACACAAAATAAATTTAAAAGAAAAATATATACATACATACATACAAACATTTTTGTGAAAAGCATTTAATGTAGCAAAACGAATCGAATTTTTTTGATTTCACATTTTATTCACTTCCTTTTGGGTTTATTGTTATTGTATTATTATTGTATTATATGCTTACTACTGCTTTATGAGAAGGACTAAAAGGATTAAAAGGATTGTCTATATACCATATATGTATATACATACATGTGTATGTATGTATATTTCTATAAACGATTCATTAGAAATCAGAGCACATTTCGCGCATAAACGCCTAAACACTCACTCAAACATACATGCACACATACAAACACACATACCTATATGTACATACATACGAGTACATACATGACATCTGCATTGGAAATGACAATTTCAACGCGCGACAACAGCAATTTGATCGATTACTTTACATTATTGACTATAAATATGTATGTATGTATGTACAAAGAATAATAAATTGTTTGTATATATGTAAGATTTAAACACTAGTGAGAAAAATTAGTGTACAGGATAAGTAAGGCAGACTAAGTTGCTTTTTTGAAGGATTCTTGACCAAAAACCTTATATCTGAAGAAATTGTTTGTATGTCGGCTATATGTTATAGTACAACTACGCCAACGAAGAAGTAGATTTTCTTTTTATTTTCATTAAATTATTTTCTTCACCAGTGTACACTGCGCATGCGTAAGTAAGATGGTATGAGAAGCACTTAACACAAACTGATGATTCCCTTACCTCGGCAACTGTCATTTTTCACAAAGATCTGCGCACAATCAAATGCGCCGAAGACGTGTATAAAAGTGTGTAATGTGTGAGTATAAAGACGTTGATTAATCGCACTGATATTGTAACATTCTACGCTATATCCGGCGGCGACTTCATTCAACAAAGCGGAGAGGAAAACATCACAGTCAACACAAGCTGACGAATTATTGTTGTTAGTTTCTTAAGCGTTGTTGTTGTGTGCTCCCGAAAAGTGATCAGCGCGAAAGTTGCATCTTTTGCTTCCGTTTCTTAATTGCCGCCGTCGAGGTGGCCCGGTGGCGCAGTTCCTTTCGCTACAATATATTCTTCTAACCATTTGAACTGTGTTCTTTTTTCCGCCTTTGTTGCTTCTTTCATCTCAATTGCTTTACTCCAACAACTGCAGCTATTCACAGCGCTATTCTCAGCGGCTGATGTTATTTTATAGCGCGAAATAAAGGAATTTGGAGCAAATGTAAGCTGAAGTTGTGCTTTGTTCTCTAGTTTCTGAAGATGATTTGTAGTTTTTGTTTCATTATTTTGAGACAGATTGCACCAAAGTTTAACGACTGCAGATGCGTCATTCTGTTTTCCGGATGATCTTTTTTTTTGGGATTACGCTTGTGGAAAACTGGAAAAGAGCTCTTATAAAAACTGCTTTGTCGCCATCGCATAACCTCAATGTTAAACTTACGTACAGAAGCTCGGTGTACTAACTAACACTCCCTCCACGGGTACGCTTCAAATTCCATCTTACTCTCCTCAGCTTCAAAATTCCTACTTATTTCGGTGCCTAAATTGCGGCTAAAATGCACTAAAGTAATGCAACCGTCTAAACGACGGTATGATGTCGAATTTTAAAGAGACTTTCTTGGGCATGTCAGGCACGGACCTGCGTCTATTGGGTTAATACGCATAGATACTGGCCATATAATTAAAGGACTTATCCTGGTGTAGCAAACTGAAGGAAGAACTTGAAATCTTAAAGCACTTCCTTTGTGTATGCCTCGCACTTTGGAAGAGTAGGTTGAAGTGTCTAAAGGCGACAACCTTTAGAAACTGGAGCGGAACAGCGGGTGTAAAGATACGTCGATTGCTCTGTTTTTCGCCAACTCCATACACTGGTTTGACTAGCAAGGGGGGCTTTAGTGGTATCACAAAGCCGCCACTTCAACATAGGTAAGATAAGATCTTCGTCAGCCCCATATTCCGTCATATACTTGACGATCTACATTATAACTGAAGATGAAGTAATTTTCGGTCAAGCCCTTTCCCAAATTGTGGTAGGTGTCTTGAGGGAGAAGGAATCTTCAATTGTAAGCCATCTCCGGACGTCTGGTATATTTTTATGAGGAATACACTCGGAAGGCATGACATTCCCCGCCAACGGAAATATATATATATATATATATATAAGTATGTATGCTGTTCAAGAAAATATTTTTTTCTACAAAAAATGTTTGATGCGACAGAATTTTGCCTGTAGTCCATTGCACAACGGTCCGTAATTATGCAGCCAATCTACACAAACCCCAGCCGTCGCCAAAAAATGCTTTTAAAGAGAGTATATATGTATATTTCTGGTAATATAATCTTACTATATTTTTCCAACGTCACAATTTATTGCAAGTTTATGTGTAAATCTCATCATTTTGTTAATTTATTATGCAAATCATAATGTGTTCTTCATTTATTATCACGTTCTGGGTCACATACATAGCTGACTGTCATTTCTCGCTTCCAGCGCAAAGATTGAGATAGAGAATTTGCATAATTCATTTACACCAAACAAGACCGTCCCGTAACTTTCCCTCCTCATGTATTTACCGTTTTACCATTTACCGTTTTTAATTTAATCAATTTCCGTGTTACGAAAGATGTCAATCTTACTCAAACTGAGGACGGACATTCGTCCCATGTCCGGATAGCCTACTTTGCCTTGACGCCAAATTACTCAAAAGAGGGTTAAATGTAAATTACGCACATAAATACATAAAAAAAATACCCAACAACAGCAGATGCCGCAAAACCTTCGTTGGTGTCTTCTCATGATGCTCATATGGGACGTAGTATCTTTGAGAAAGTCCTTGCGCGCCTTGCAAGGCGACAGGACAAGTCACGTAGAACAGAATAAACTTACTTACTCTTAATGACTTGGGTAATGTTGTTGCTGCAATTAAATTTAAATAAAAAGGTAGGCACAATCTTTCAGATTTTATGTGAGTTCTGAAGGCACAACAAACTTAAACACGTAAGCAAAGCGCAAACAGGATCAATCACTGTGCCAAAGAAAAAAAGTCGTTTTCCGCCATAAACCGCCGTGAATGTGACAGTTTCCCATATGTGGATGCATGCACATATATCTGTAGGAATATATGCTTAATTAGCTGCATAAAAGTCGGCTCAACAAACAGACGTTGTCTGCGATAGTGTTAATCAAGATTATAGGTACGAAGCGCAACACGAAAGAAGCAGCGAGGCGGCAGAATTTCTGGACAATTCACTAGAATTTCTTTACTTTCTCTTTATTGTTATTATTTTATTTAGCTTATTTTGTTTTATTTTATTTAAATGTATTTTATTCTATTTTACATTACATTATTTTAATTTACATTTTATTTTATTTTATTTCAATTAATTTATTTTATTTTATTTTATTTCATTTTATTTTATTTTATTTTATTTCATTTTATTTTAATTCATATTATTTTGTATTTCATTTAATTATTTTTATTTTCGTTTGTTTTATATTATTTTATTTTAATTTATTTTATTTTATTTTATTTTATTTTATTTTATTATATTTTTTCGTTTATTTTATTTTATTTTATTTTATTATATTTTTTCGTTTATTTTATTTTATTTTATTCTTTTTTATTTTATTGCATTTCATTTTACTTTAATTTTTCTATTTTTTTTTTATTTTATTCTTTTTTATTTTATTTTATTTTATTTCATATTATTTTATTTTGCTTTATTTTATTTTATTATATTTTATTTTATGTTATTTTATTTTATTTTTTTTTATTTTATTTTATTTTATTTTATTTTATTTTATATTATTTTATTTTATTTCGCTTTTTTATTTTATTTTACTTTATTTTATTTTATTTTACTTTATTTTATTTTATTTTTTGTTATATTTTATTTTATTTTATTTTATTTTGTTTTATTTTATTTTATTATATTTTATTATATTTTATTTTATTTTATTTTATTTTATTTTATTTAATTTATTTTGTTTTATTTTATTTTATTTTATTTTATTTTATTTTATTTTATTTTATTTTATTTTATTTTATTTTATTTTATTTTATTTTATTTTATTTTATTTTATTTTATTTTATTTTATTTTATTTTATTTTATTTTATTTTATTTTATTTTATTTTATTTTATTTTATTTTATTTTATTTTATTTTATTTCATTATATTTTATTTTTGTTTATTTAATTTTATGTCATTTCATATTATTTTATATTTTTTTATTATAATTTATTTATTTTTATCACACCAGTTGGTCATTAATCTAAATTCTTGTCCACTTACACGCTTCACGCACACCAAGAATGCCCGTCGCACGATTTTTCGCGGTTATCATTAATAAATACAAAGGGATGAACGGTAGCCAAAAGGAAACTGTCAAATTAATGACTTGAACTTTTTGGAACAAACGAGAGACCGAACAGAGACTACACGCAAATGCAGTGACCGCCGGTCATTATTCATGTCGCATTACGTCACAGTCCGCGTTGCAATCAATACACTTTTAATTGTTGGGAAAAATAACGCGGGACATATGAAGAAAGCAGAAAGGAAACCAAAAGCACCCCTCAAGCTTGCTTGGCGCATAGATTTTTCCAAATTCCACTTAGTGAACGGAATACATTTATGTACAAAATATACCATATATGTATGGTATGTAGTCGTATGTATATTTTTCGTTCGGTATGTCTGTCCAAATGTTTTGATTCACCCGCCTTTTCTCTGCGACTTTATTTAATTGACCAGTGGCTACAATATGTGCGTGAAAGTGATACAAACCTACATACCATACATGAATACATATATACATATATATGTACTTACCTCAGCAATTTCATGTAATTTTCTTTATACACAACTATTCACCCATGACAGCACAATCGTACATATTTATTAAAATGCAGATGACCCTTGTCAAACATAAACAAAACAACGCGGACAGGAAACAAGTCCGACCGGCAAGGGAGTCAAGGGAATCGCCGCGGTGAAGGTGTTGTGGGCGCTTTTCCACAACCGGAAAATGAAGGAAAGCTTGTGTGTGTGTGTGTGCGTGTGTGTGTGTGTGAAATTGTTTATCGGAAACCGGCAACTTGAAAATCATGTCGATTGGACAACTCACAGTTATGGTCAACTGAACAAAATGAAAAAAAGGAAAGAAAACAAGCCATGGGAATTAGAGCTGTTTAACTGTCAGTGCATGAGAACAATTTACTTCAAGGGTAAATAGATAAAACGACAATAGAAGCTGCCGATGTGGGCACAGAAAACTCATATATGTATGTATGACGAAACGCTGGAAAATTACCTTTGCGGGTGTCCGGCCTACAGCCGATTGAGACATCACATATTTCACGATGCGTCCAGATTCAAGCTTACGGAGGAGGAGGTGGACTCACATGATTAGAAGTAGTTTATTTAACCAAACGAAATGTCCGCAAAACTTTGGAGAGATTATGTGGGGGAGTAGAACGAACATACTACATGGCATTAGGTTAGGGTTAGGGTCTCAACCTCACCTTTCAACCAACCAACCAGCCGACCGCTTAAGCAATTTTCGACCGTTGACCTCCTCCAATTCGTGGTGTGCGTCTTGATGTTTTCTTGCTTTAAGCCGCCTCCGAAAGGATGATGGATGTTAATGAAATGCTTCCGGTTGCTGATAGAAATACACTTGGAAGCCTTGACACTACCTGTCGAGAGGTAATCTAAAATTTTTGGTACTGATCGCACCTTAACTCGAATTCTGGCCTGGGCCTCCAGTACGCAATGCTAACCACAAACATGAGAGAATGATTTTGCGCTGGATTCTTGTTGGCTGACATTGTTGTTGGCGCTAATGCTTGTTCCAAGATAGACGAAGTTATCTCCGAATTCAAAGTTATGACTATCAACAGTCAAGTGAGAGTTAAGACGCAAGTTCACCGACCTTTTTGTTTGAGTCACTCTGTCTGAAACCTCCTTTGGATCGAAGAGGGCAGTTTTGACTGCGCTTCTTTACACAGCCGTATAAGTTTTACGGAGATACTAAATTCAGTCAGTCAGATAGTGACCCGGATGGATGAATACTGCGCGATCTAAGAAACGTCCCATTTCTTTTCTCAAAACACAACTTTGGCGGTGGTAACGTGATGATGTAGGGAGCGTTTTCTAGCACAAAACCATTAGACGTTCACGTTTCATACCAATCGGATGAATAGAAAGGACTGCTTGTCAGTTTTTCCAAACATTTCGCTACCATTTATGGCTTCTAGCAATGAAAAAACTGGTTGCAGGGCCGATTCTTACTCCTCACTGGAATAACCGGCCTGTTCTTCCTTATATTCTTCCAAATCTACCAAAGTTTGGATTTAGTGGCATGCACCAGATATGTCTCTTCCCTTAATTAAGAAGTACCATGAGAAATATCGGACAGTATGTCTAAATAAAAGAGACTGCCTGTGTAGTAAGGATAACTAGAGTTGAGAAAGAAAACTAGACACATTTGCAAAGGGAAGAGGAAAAAGGCAGAAATGCTTAAATGTGCAGAACTTAAGAAGATGACTTAAGAGAAAATGAGGCGATGTACTGCTGCCGCTCAAAGCTTACTGAAATTATTAATGAAGTTTTAGCCTCTCTCTAAATCCACATTCGATCAGAAATTCAGCAGGTGCCAAATCTTGATAAATAGCCGTGGAAAACGACACACACCACACACTTTTGTCAATCCTTAAGCTGCCTTAGATAGCAGGAAAAAGAGCTGCCTCTACGTCGCTACACCGCAAAACTTATACGGCTGTGTAAACTGACGCTGGACAACACCAGAAGCGCAGTCAAAATTGGGAAGGACCACTCCGAGCCAATTTGTACCATAAGGTGATTCCTTATCGTATGATTTCTTTCATTTGATGCTGGAGAAACGATCCAAAACCAATCTATACAAGTGGCTGACTATACCCGTCCTGCTATAGAATGCCAAAGGGTAGACGATGTCGACATTCGAAGAGACGGCCTTGGGAAAGGCAAAACCACCACAGAGTTGGAAGGATAATGAGTGGGGAGTGAGCTGGTTGCCCTTGGTATTTCTAACACTGGCTGAGAACAGCGTAGAGAAGGAACGCGCTACACCCATGAAGTAGAGTAGCAGAAAATCAAGTCGAGTCTGCTGTTAGCATTTCGAAATATAATCCTACCCACACAACCACAAAACATGGTTTAAAATGTCATGCTTAATTAAATGTTTCTCACTAAATTATATAAATTTAACAACTAATTGTTTTTAACAACATTTTTTTAATAAAAAATTCTCGCAATAATTGTTATCAATTGTTTTTATGGCTTCTTGATGAAGTCATTGATGGAAGTACATATAAAAATTTAACGGTAAATTTAATTTAACATCAAAACAAATCTAATGGACGTACGTACAAACATATGTACATATGTATGAATGTGTTTGTATGTATACACGAGTATATACACGTATGGTATGTATGTCCTTATAATGTACCCTCCATAGGGGTTAATCAATCGATTATCGATATGGTATTTTATGGTATGTCCAAACAGTATGAAATTTGTTGTTGTTGTTGTTATTGTTGTTTTGTCTGCCGTTACCTGATGAAGTGGATACTTCATCACTAATGCAATCTATTGTACGTGGTCGACCGCCCGCTCGTCCTTCAGTGACGACTGCACAAGCGGCCAAATGAAGTGAAGTGACGTTCCATCACTCGATAGTGGATAAAAACATACAGACATACAGATATACATACATACATATGTAAGTACAAATGAAAATCAATGAAGGCACCATAAATTGCAGGCTGGACATGTGCATTGTAGCATCATTAGCAAACACACACACACGCGTACCTTATTCAATGTGTATGTACGTAGGTATGCATGTATGCCTGTGCAACTGAGCCGCGCCATCAAAGATCGGCAAATCAGCAAATTAACAAACATGTTTGCCTAATTTAGTGCAAACATAGCACGAATATTTGCAAATTACTCGGACTCACTTATGTATGTATGTAACTGCAGCAGTATAAGCATGCGACCGACCGACCGACCACACAGCGCATCCTGCAAGATTACGTTGGCCAGCAGCTCGAGCTGGTTTGTCTCGTCCGCGCTGTACGGAGTGCAAGCAAACAAGTGATAAATACGAATATGAGCATAAAAGAAATAGAGAAATAAATATTAACGGGCTTTGTTTTCCCATTAACTTGCTCTTCTTCGCACCTACATACGTACATACGAGGGCAGTTTGATGGGTCTCTCGATTTTTTGAATGGAAAAACAAAGTGAAAAACATCTCCGGAACCAAATTCTATGGAGACTCCTCACCATTTCTCTCAGAGGTTTGGAGATGGTTTTCCGCGTTTTGTTGGAGTCGCACCAGCACAAGTGGGTCACAACATCCAGCTCGGTAAAAATATAAGATGCCAAAAATCATTGCTAAAACCCATGACCGTTTCCCCGCCGTAAACGAAGCCAGGATCCCGCATGCTGCAGCAGAAAGCAAGGGAAAGGAAAAAGGACGCTCTCTTTGGCTAGTACATGGGCTATATCATTGGCTGCGATTCCTTCTGCCTCAGATTTTTTGAGTGTTTCCATATACATATGGCGATTTCCGGCCGAGCTCCTCCTACAATTTTTGATATTTTTCCAACAAACAGTTTATTATATGCCCCTTCCGAGCGGCTGATGGTTTCAGGAGCTCTTTATGGGAAGCTTTTTGCATTTCATGTCAGAAATACACTCGGGGGACGTGACATTCCCTGCCGAGGGGCGAGCACAGTTAGAAAAAAGAATTTTCTATACTACTTACCATGCTACCCTCGTACAAAAACATACATATACATACATATATTGATGTCCAATAGGAAACTCGAATAAAATTCATTCAATTCATTATCTCAATTGGCATTTTTAGCTTTGGAAACATCTGCTCACGGACACACACTGAGATTAGGCGCGTGCGCGCCATATATGTAAATTCCTCACACACACACACACACACTTAGTCTTACATATGTACATATGTTTCTATAATCCACAAATATCGTTGTTTTTTTTTTGGGTCGCTGATCGGATCAAGATATTCCTTTGTACATGCACCTGTAGTTGGCGTAGCACATGCCTACAGGACCTCATATACACACACACACAAATATGTATACATCTGCCCAAAATACACATATTAATTAAAATTGGAATTGTATTGTATTTATATATGCATGTATGTATGTTTGAACAGGTCGGCTTCCCCTATTGATTTCTTATCAGAATGCTGGTAACAGGTAAACAAGCCGGACGTTGGCAGAACGTTGGTTGAACGAACGGAAAGACCTGCCTGTCGCTGGCCGGGTGACGCAGGATAGCTGGTGCGTCGGCGAGCAATATTTTTTAGGCAGATGATTTTAAGGAAATTCCTACGTTGCTCGACGGAAACTATTGTTTACAGGTATTTATTGGCTGACAGGTTAATGGAGGTTCGGCAGCAGAGAAAATTACATGCATACATAACTAAATATATATTAAAATACTAGCTGAAATTGCCCAAGTAATGCCAATACGTCGGATTACCTAAACCGTTTCAGTTTGCCTACGACGTCCCCATCACGTTGCAGCTTGAACGTCATTTTAACTCTGCTAACAAGTTAAAGAATTTGCTCTTACCAAAAAATGTATACGCGTTCCTAATTAGGTTTATTGAGCTTGGTGAGAGACGGAGCAAAATTCATAAGAAATGTCACATCACGGGCAGTGTCTCACTGGGATTGGTGCTGAGCTCTAGGCATTCGGCATTTTAAGTTTAAAATCACCTGAAACAGACTTCTAAAGATAATACGTGATGACTGCACCGTAAGAATTCAACGGAATGACTCATCGTTTCGGGTCGGGAATATGGAGACGGTAGGGAATATGAAGGCAGCTGATGAGCAAATGTGTAGCTGTTTAGTGTAGGAAGCAAGTGTTATATCGACCTTCCGCGTACGATCTCGTGTTCAGGACAGTCCGCATCTGATTTGCGATCACCAGTCTATTGGATTTTCGGTCGGTTGGGCGGAGTCGGAGTGCGTAAAGCTGGGTTTCTTCGTCGAAGAAAAAAATACAAAAACAGGTGGACTTGAGATGACATTTGCTTCTTTTTCTTCTCATCTGGTTTTTTCTTCTCTTCTTTCTTCTTCTTTCAATACTTCTTACCTTTCCTCTTCTTTTTCTCTTCTTATTTTCTTCTTCTTACATTTCTTCTTATCTTTCTTCATATATTTCTTCTTCTTTTTACATTTCTTTTTATTTTTTCCTTCTTCTTCCTTTATTTCTCCATATCTTTTTTCTTATTCTTCTTCCTCTTCTTCTTCATCCTATATTTCTTCATATCTTTTTTCTTTTTCCTCTTTTTCTTATATCTCTTCTGTTTCTTCTTATCTTTCTTCTTCTTATTTGTTTTCTTCTCCTTATTAGCATTTTTCTGTATCTTCTTATCTTTTTTCTTAGGCTCCTCCTCTTTCTTCTTACCTTCGTTCTTCTTCTTCTAGTCATTCTACTTCTTCTTAACTTTTTTTTTTCTTCTTTTTATATTTCTTCTTCTTATCTTTCTTTTTCTCCTCATCTTTCTTCTTCTTCTTATCCTTCTTCAGTTTCTTCTTAGCTGTATTCTTCTTCTTATATTGTCCCTTATCTTTCTTATATTATTTCTTATCTTTCTTCTTTTTTCCTTTTTCTTATTTCTTTTTTTCTTCTTGTTCTTATTATTATTCTTCTAACTCTTCTTATATCTCTTCTTCTTCTTCTTCTCCTGTCTATCTTTCATCTTTTACCTTTTCTTTTCTTATCCTTTCTCTGTTTCTTCTCATATTTCTTCCTATTCTTCTTCTTCTATCTTTCTTATATTAATTATTATCTTTCTTCTTCTGATATTTCTTCTACTTCTTCTTATCCTTCTTCTTCTTCTTCTTATTCTTCTTTTCCTCTTCCTTCTTCTTCTTCTTCTTCTTATTCTTCTTTTCCTCTTCCTTCTTCTTCTTCTCCTTCCCCTTATCTTTATTCTTCTTCTTCTTATCTTTCTTCATAGTCTTCTTCTCTTTCTTCGTCGTTCTCCTCTTCTCTTTCTTCAAATTCTTCTTCTTCTTCTTATTCTTTTTCTTATTTCTTTCTTTTTCTTCTCTTTCTTCTTTTTCTCTCTTTCTTCTTTTTCTTCTCTTTCTTCTATTTTTTATTCTTGCTTGGCATAGTCATCTACTGAAATATATCACGTCCGTCGTTTTTTTATTTTCATAGCTCTGTACCAATCAAAGATCAGTTGAGGCCAAGTCCTTCTCCACCTGATCTCTGATTCGTGTTCATCACCCCCGCGTTTTTCACATTCACATCGGTCACCAGATCACCTCTTGGGTTCCGTCCGTCTCTTTGAAACCGTCCGTAGGAAGTCGCATTGTTTCATAGAATTTTCAAGTATAACCCCTGACGGAGCTTGTTAAGCTCCTCAGACTCACACGTTTCGGCTCTCGGTTTTTCTGTCTGCAATTATGTGTCCTGCACATTGCAGCTCACGGGATCCATCTCGCGATGAGGCCGAACGCTGGTAATAATAATGCAATAAAAATTCAAATAAACAGACTCAGAAACCCAGGTAGCTTATCCTATTCTTAAGTGACGCAATCGGACCATTGCTATATGGTTAAGAATGTGTCAATAATACCCTTCTCCCATTCATTCACTCCGTTGCTCGGCTCACGGCTTGCTCTTAAGCTATTTAAAAGTACGCACACACTGCCTTTGTGCTCCGGTTACAATTCGAAATGGTCAAATCGCACACACTAAACGTTTCCAATTATTTCTGTAAACAGACTCGACACATGTCCAATTGTCTATTCTGTACACTGTGTGCACTTACTTTCGCTCTGCGACTCAACCGAGCCATATGGTTGCTACGGCACAAATCCTTCGCCTCGGTTCATATGTCCTACACGGTTCAGCTGGGTGAATTTGTGAAAAATACACAAGCATTTTCACGCTTCGGCGCAACTGCCGACACAATTTCCATTCAACTCTGTTGTCCGTTGATGTTTTGTAAGGCACAGCAGGATATGGGGAAAAGGAAATCCATTTGAGTTGAGAAAACAAAAAAGGAAAAAATAAAAAAAAAATTAATTCGGTAATTTTTGGAAACGTTTATGCAATTAGCCTGGCAGTGTGTAATACTTACTTAATGCGTGCTAATATGTATATGTAACGGTATATTTAGAGTTAAAAAATGGAAAAAATATAAAGTAAAGTTAGAGTCCTTTGGCTTTTCATGTGTTTTAGTGAATAATCTCCAGGTTGGCTTGGTTTTTACGCCTCATAGGTATCTGCGGCTGGTCCTTTGCAGTATCAGCTGGAGGTTCAATTTGATACGATCTACAATAGTCGTAGCGTGGGACTTTCAAAAGAGCTTTGATAACTCATTTTGATACTTCAACTAATCCTTTGAACTGCTTCGAAGCACCTAGTTATCTAAGACGTCTTCTGATTAGGGCCGCACAGAAGCAGAGATGGTGTTCCAGTATCTCATTCATGCCTACCTCCCTTCACTGCCGGTCAGTTGTGTCCTTTGATTAGGTCAACAACCATTCTGGATAGTGCTATCGAGACTGCGTGGGCAAAAAGTGGATGTGGATTACATCGTAGTCTATGCTCTTGATGATCTTGGTATAGTCTAGCATGCCATTAAGGCCGCCCATTTCACCCTGATCCCTTTTTAAGTATGAATATTAATCCAAAATACAAAAAGCCACATAAGAGTAAAGCCCCAAAAGCGGTTATCCAATGGCCTTAGCCTTTCCGAAGTTTAATTATTACTTCCAGAGACCATTCAGAGCACTCGCCATAGCTGAAAATCTCGACGCTTTCAGTGATGTTGAGACGAGTAGCCGCTGAGACGGCTTAAGTATTGAACGAGCACTCCATAAATATCTGGGTGAGATGGTAATCCCTGACAAGGTAATTCACTTCGTCACCGCGTACCGTTTCTTGGTGTGAGGTTACTCATCCAACATTCATTCTTCTTCATACTTTAACTCTCTTTCGTTCTTGTGTGGTGCCAGAAAGTCCATTTTGTTCGCTTGCATGTATGTGCACTGACGTTTTAGTAGTAGTATGCCGATGAATCTTCGACGAGACGCTACGTAACGTACCTTCCGTCCTACCCAGTGGGACACACACTATACTTTCACTACGCTCTTGTATGCTTAAGTCCAATAGGGTTGAGTAGAGGCTCTTCCTTTCAACTTTGGCGCCATCATGTTAGCTAGACTGATATTCTTGAATCAACTACAATGAAATTTTGCATTCTCTGATCCTTCTTTTGGGTTTCCAACTACAGAGAATTCCAAGAATATCTAAATCTTCCTCGCAGAGCCAGTATTGTGCGATAGGTTAAAGTACACGGTTAGCGAACTGAACGTATCTTATCAGTTTACCTGCAGACCTGGAAGATCCACTATTGACCAGATATTTAGCATGTTCCATATAAAAGATTGGTAATAAAAAGATCAACACACACAAGCTCCTAATCGATTTTAAAGTTGCATTTGATACCACGAAGCCGCTAAGATGTTAAGCAGCGCCAATGACTCCGTCAGAGTTTGGATTGTCTTCTCCGAAACGTTCGCTACCAAATGAGTCTCTTGATACTATGACTTCCGCAACCTGAAGCTGAAGAAAATACTATAGAAGTAAATAGAGAAGATACAATCTTGACAAACGCGCCGTTAGGTGTCTCTTGTTGAAATCCTCCGTTGGAGGTGGCAACTGGCAATGAAGCACCAGAAAAAGACCTTGAACTCCCCATAGCTGAAAGCACCACCACTCAGACAAACTACACGAACAATCTGCATAATTTGTATGATAAGGGCCTACAGCTAGCCAGCGTAGCAGAGTTGCCAGCTTACGTAACCATCACAGCTGTGAAGGAGGATGTAGAAATGTCTCAAAAATGTGCTGCAAAACAAACTCCAGAAATCGGAAGCCAATTTGGCGGCTCTAGAGAGGTAGTCACTGTCAGACGTCAGACTGACGAAAACGGCTGACCGAAGTCCGCTCTGCAGGCTGGCAAATGTCATAACAAAAACCTCCTCATAATTGTAGTTGTCACTCTTGTGAATGTGCATGACTTGTGTACATACAAACACACCTCCAACGTCCAATGTTAACACACTCAAAAACCGTTTGGTGCTTTATGACTTCTCGCTCAGGTGATCATTTCCCAACCACCAACATCCGGTCAGGCGAACTCCAGTCAACTAGTCGGCCAAGAGAGATGCTATCGGCTCAGACGTTAATGTGTTGAACGCGTGGCTGGGCAATAGTTACTACTACTACACACACACACACATACACAACTGCAGCCGTAACTAATGTATCGACAGCGCCAGCTGCGACGGGTGGTCTCTTTCCGTTTTTGGCGTGATGGCTTTGGTCATTAACAGCCAAATTGATGTTGCCCAACACCACGGGCTAAGCTAACTTGGTGGTCTAGCAGTCGACATGTGTTACAATTTTGTGGTTTACCGTTTTATACATAGAGTTATATGTATGTGCACCGCCCACTGATTGCGGTGAGAGATAAGTAAGTGCAAGAGATAAGTACATGCTCTTACCAATTTGACATGCTGGAAGGTCAAACACCAGCTTGTACGTCTGTTTAAGTGTGTGTGTGTGTTCTGTATGTGCGTTCTTTACAGTAAAGTCAAGCCGATTGTGTGACAGATGACAGATTATTTAACCCGCTGTCAACATCACCACGGCCAACCCAAAGCAAACACAGTGGGCAAGGGAGGTGGAAAGTACAACAACTCTCGCGAATATGTACACCTACAACAACACCCTCTCGTATACATACGTGTACCTACATACATATGCTATATGCGTACATGTGTGCGCGTCATCCAAAGGACTCAAACAGCAAACCCATTTAGCTCGCCGTGTACTTTCAACGCAATTATGTGCTCTCTACAGCCTGTACTCAGCTGAGTTCAGAGACCGACTTGACACATTAGGAGTCACAGAACGTAATCGCATTAAATAGATGCGATCTTGCGGTTAAACGCGCTTACATACACGTATGATTAATGATTCTCGTCGCAGCTGCGCAGCTGGATGTTTTATAATTGAAAAAAAAAAGAACGGAAAATATGTGTAAATACTTTAATGATAATTGAAAAATGTTCAGGGCGACTGACGCTAATGTTTGGAAATTTATTAGGAAAAAGTTTAGAAGAAAAAAACATATTAAGACCAACGTTCAGTGTGTTTTAACTTACAGTTGCAGAGTTGAGTTCAATGTCGACTATTCCGCCGCGCACCTTGTTAACATGAGCAGAGTATACCTCAGTTAGTGGCAAATCAACCAACCCATATGGAGCGCTGAGTTCACAGCTGAAGGGGAGTGAGTGCGCACATATTGGACTAAAGGTTCCACTGAAGTCCTATGTCAGCGTCTTCTTACCAGAGGTAGTTCTACAAGTGGCTCTCGATCTATCGGCCGCTTTGTAACCGTTGAAGCTGGTCTCGGACGAGCTCCTCCTGTAATTTGTGGAGTGCATGTTAATGTTGTTCTAATAAGTTTTCGAGTTCCAGCCACCTCCGAACAGCAGATGGAGGAGTTGACATTCCCAGCCGAGCTACGACCATAATTAGAAAATTCACTTATAAAATTAAAGTCTTGTGAAGGCCGTTCTAGCCGGGTGGATAGCAGAAGCACGAGCCATGTGTAATGCGGCTTGTCGTGGGTCCGAGTTCTGAACGGAGCAATATTCTAGGTTCTAGAAAAAAAAACTTATAAATACAGTCGCATGTGGAGAATGTCAAAGTCCAGCAGTACATCTCTTACGTGGAAGTCCTTATTTCTCAAAAAAATCCAACAGCCGCTTGGAGGCGGCTCAGAATAAAGGCGAACACTGCAGAGAGGAGAACCAGATCGCCCGAAAGTGACTTGAGTGAAAAATTTTATAGGGATTAGAATCTAAGTGAGGTCTGTCCTATCACACATAATAGTATAAGAAGAGCGGCAGAGCAGTCTAAATTGTAAAAAGCACTTTTTTGAGAAAAGACTTTACTAAAAGTTGACGGTAAATACCAGAAACGTTGGTCAAAGTCCTATAGGATGCTGACGTCGACACTAAGAGACAGAAAATACACTGGTCAGGCTGAATCTGCTTTGTTTGAAAGACCAAATATAGAGCTTCCTGACTTCACTTGGTCTCTCCAAACGGCGCTAATCGGCATAAAATGTATTGAAAATGCTCCTAGATCGTCCGCAGCCAGCACACATACCACATTTTTCATACACGAACTATTTTCAAACACAAAACATCAAAAACAAAAAGAATCTTGCAATTGCGCGCCATAAACTTTTGTCTCTTACGCCATCACAACAAGCAGCTGCCACCCTAATATCAGTTATTGAAAGAGGGCAATGTGGAAAATGTTCAATTTGCACCTCCTGTGAATTCGGAATTCGCAATGTTTGAATGTTTGTTCAAAAAGAAATTCTACATAACCCAAGATAAGATCTTTCACCTACTTTAACACCACAAACCATTGACAAAAAGAGTACACAAAATGTTGAGAGAGAGATTTATGAGATCCTTAATAAATCAAAATTTCTGCAAAATATTAACCACAAATTACTCATATGCGAGACAATAGAAGGTAATAAATTTTAAAGTACCAGAAATGAGGGTATAAATAGAAATAAATATATTCACACATTGCGTACATAACCGCCTAACAATGTAAGCTATTTAAAAACACACATACATACTTGCGTACATGTATACATATTTGCGAGAATCTAAACTAAACTACTAAATATATATTTTATAAATTTAAAAATAAATAAAAGCATAAAATGCAACCATTTTCTGTAAGCACTCCGTTGTTGGTAAAAATTCCGCTAAGCGAAATGCACCAACATCACTTCTCTAGTATATCGATTTTCTGCTCATCGATAATCGTTAAGCCTATCTCTGTGCAAAAATAAAATATGGTAAATGCATTTCCGCCACGTGTTAAAATTATGAAAGTTCTAAATAGGTCATTATTTTGCTTAAAAATCAAACTGTATTAATAATAAAGTTTAAAAAACAATTTAAGTGTTTTTTTTTCAATAAAATTGACTGGAATGAATTGAGTAGATTGTTTTTTTGGTATGCCGCGCGATGTACACTTTTGAAAACAGCATTTGTGGAAAATTTAAGTTTATAATGAATGTGAATGGTCAAATCAATGTCTGTAAGGGACAATCATCATAATTACAATGTTGCAAGGAGCTTGGCGTGAAATATGTCAAGATGTGAGATGGAGATAAACTTGTAATTGCTTGATCAAAAAGCTCTTAGAACTCGAGTCAAGCAGCCGTTGAAAATCATTTGGCTCTTCGGCGAAAAGCCACAGAAGTTCTATACTGATAAAATTATGAAGCTAACCGAAAAATGGCAAAATGCCCTAGATAAAACTGGTCAATTTGTGCTTGTTTAATTTTAATTTGGCAGTCTTCAGAAGCAAAACGCGAATCAAGTGGTTTTTTTTATAATTTCCAGTTTCTACTACATCCGTGTCCAAAATTTAGAAAATTTACATGAACATACATTTCTAAGCACCAAAGCTGGTAGAAACAATATATCAGCATGGCAATGAGGTTATGTCATTTAAATAAATGTTGAGGTTATGTCTTTTAAACAAATGTTGAGGTTAAGTTTTTTAAACAGATGTTGAGGTTATGTTTTTAAACAAATGTTGAGGTTAAGTTTTTTGTACAAATGCTGAGGTTATGTTTTTAAATAAATATTGAGGTTAAGTTTTTTAGCAAAATGTTAAGGTTATGTTTTTAAAAAAAAAAGGTTAAGTTTTTTAGCAAATGTTGAGGTTTTTTATTCTAAATAAATGTTGAGGTTATGTTTTTAAACAAATGTTGAGGTTATGTTTTTTAGACAAATGTTGAGGTTATGTTTTTTCAAATAAAATCTTTTCTATCTACAACTTGTTGGTATTATATATTGTACATACTTATAAAGCTGCTCAGCATCATATTTAAGTGCTTAATCCGTCATAAATAATATTCAAATAACAGTTAAACCAAAATTTCCATGCACTAAAGCAGCTTGAAGTCATTACCGCAGCTTAACTTCATAAATTACAAATAAATAAAAGACATACAAACACACATATGTATATTATATGTGCATATGTTAGTATGTATGAAAGCAAAACCGCAAACAAATTTCGTGCAATCAGTGGTATCATCTGCCAAGCGCAAGCAAAAGCACATTCCGCGCTTGAAACTTGCTTCACCACACACACGCCTTCCCATTTGCATATTCAGAAAACGGACAGCAATGAAAAGTGCGCTGCAAAGGATATTCGTTGCATCTGATGACCGCTGGGGGATGGTCGCTTGCTTTGTTTCCTTAGGACCTCAGCATAGCCCTTAATGCCATTAATGGCTTTAATGATATGGATGATGATGATGATGATGATGTTGTTGTTGATTGCCCACTGCCAATGCTGGACAGCAATAAAATGAATTATCACCAATGCAACTCAAATATTTATTCTACGCTTACGCTAACGCGAACGCTTAAGGACAACACACAATTGAAGAGCAATTAAAAGCGTTTTGGGTAGTAAATGTGACGGCGGTTGGCGTTGAGAATGTAAATGTCACACGGATATTAGCAGCTGATCGAATGTATCAACTCAATTTACGCATATATACATACGTACATACATACACATATACACACGAAGTGTGATGTTGCAAATTTTGATTTTTTTTTTTTGGAAATTAAATTTTTTTGTCGCTGAGGGATCTGTTGTGTGTTTGTAACCACTTTGAATATAGCGAATTCCTCAAAAGGACTCGCACATGTGCATATCCAGGAATATGCACATACGAGTGCCTACAAAAAGGGTGGAAGTAACAAATCATTAAAAAGTTTTTGCACACGCGGATACTTATGCGTACATATGTATGTATGTATGGTTTTTTCTTGATGCACAATTAAATTCGATCTCTGCCATCCACTTTTAAGATATCTTACTTAATAAATTATCATACGCAAAAGCAACTATGCACGAGCGGAGGTCTTAAGGTGCGTGGAATAGAGGAACCGAAGTTGAGGTAGAGACCTTTTTGATAAGGACCCTGGGAAATGTACATACTAATAACTACGATTTGAGAGCCACCTGAAATATTCGGTCTCTTAATGGTAAAGGTGCCGTTGCTCCTCCTATAAGACTAAAGGCTAACATCACCGACGTCTAGAAATTACGAAGAATGCAAGAAGTACGGGTGGGATTCGTGATGCGAGGACAGACTCAGTCATCGAGTTCTGGCATTCACCATGAAAGATGAACATCTAGCCACAATCTACAATATAGCGAAGTTCTTTATTCAATATATCGCTGATTTCTGTCCACGCCAAGACAATGTAAACTAAGTTGGCTTTTATGAGCCCCTCATGCGCACTTATAAGCAATACTCTCGTGGAAAAGAGAAGAATAAAAACTTTGAGGCCGAACTTCGTGAGTATCAGTGAGCAGAAAGGCCAATGCTTGAATACCGTTCCCGACGTTACTTCGACTCTTTCCATCTCACACAAATTGTATGCTCTCACTCTCAGGAAAAATACCGATTGTTTCATCGCCTTCTGTCAGCCAGTTGGAAGGATCAGGAGACCGCTCCCGACGCTACGTCCATTTCTGTCACATTGTATGCCCACTCCCAGCAGAAATACCGAGTGTGGGTTAGGTCTAAAGATGCACTATTAACCAAATATTCACCATACGTCGCACCATGGGAAAGACGTGTGAGAAAAAATGCGATTACACCCTTCCAAGGCACGCAAGACAGAATCCCACTTGCCAACGGGTGCTACTTTGGACCGAGTAGGCAATTACAACGTAAAGTCAACTCTCTCAACGAAAGAAGATCAAAATCAGACAGTCGCTGACAATTTCCATCACACTATGTGGTGCAAAAGTGTGGACGTTCACAACGTTCGATGATTTGTCTTTGCGATTCTTCGAGAGCGAGGTTTTGCGAAAGTTTTACGGGCGATGGCGAATAGCGCAGACAATGGAACAATGAGCTATACGGATTGTACAAGGACTGTAGAATAGTTCAGCGAATTAAGAAGCCAACTGGTTAGTTTAACTCATGCGGATGGATGGGAGGGATGAAAATACGTCAGCTTTGAAAGTTGTCCACACAGTAACGGAAGGAGCTCTACTTCGTTTGAAAGATGGAGTCGATGTAGTAGGCTCTAGCATTACTTGGTGTCTCAAAATGGCATCGAGTGTCCTAGAGTGAACTCGGCTGTTAGTGCGACGTAATAAAAAAGAAGAAGAAGAAGAAGAAAATATTTATTGTTTTATTTCACTTACAACTTTTACTCACCACAAACTCATGGAGTACCCCTCGTGTATATTACACCCATCTGGTGCATGAAAAAAGGCATAGACATTTCGCGATCTACCAAAAACAAGTGATGCGCACTTAATGTTACTTTTGTTGTTGTTGTTTTTTTTTTTTTTTTTTTTTTTGAAAATTTACATCTTGTAACAAAATATAATGGAAAGGTGTGTCTGACACATCATTTTTTCTCACTATAACAATGTATTTACATATGACTACATGTACAGGTATGTGTGTGCGTGTATGTTTGTATGTATGTATGTATGATCATTCGCAGAAACGCAATAAAATTCACTTACCTTTGCCCACCACTTAAGGATCAAGCTACCCAATGTCTTAATAGTGCAACATACATTTATCTACATACATACATATATACATACACACATATAAGTAAAGGAATAGACCCGAAAATTCCTATCCATAGCAAAAGGGTTGCAGGGAATTGCTAATTTCGCATGGAATATGAAGGTCTCGCAGGTATAGGAAAGAAATCTTACATGAAGTACATATTTACGCGTGCATATATGTATGTATTTATGCATATTTTAAAGCTGAATCACTCTGAGAAATCAATTGATTCCTTTCCTTCACTATGAATTCGATAAATCGCTCATTCGAATTTCGAACAATCACACATATCGCTTTACAAGTTATGTAAACACTTCGGTAATCGAAGGACTCCTCAAATTTCAAGCATACATACTTACAAATGCATATATGTATGTATCATAACTGAGGAACACACTCGCTACTCCCATCACACGGAATCACACCTTTAACGACAGCTGAATTTACAGAGCGCGCGCGAGCAGCAAGGATCGATTATTCATATATGACATATGCACATACACACATACACATGCGTATCTATCTGACACATATTTTTTTTTTTTGATGTTTGCTCAACTTAAAATTTATTTATGCAAATATTTATGAAAATCTAAAATCCAAAAAAGTGCACCCAAAATTTTTATGAAACTTTTTGATTTCTCCCATGATGTCACGGAAGCAGAAGCGTCTCGCCGAGGTAGGAAGAAGGTAAGTAGTTTTTTTTTTGCTCGAGCTAAACGCCATAAGAACAGGGTAATGGTTTTCTGAAACCGCTAGATAGCTGCTAAAACCTCTGCACCCCAGCTTTAAGCGCGATATTTCGTTTCGTTGACGCTAAAATATAAAAAAAGGTAGACATTTGGAAGGATTTTGCGGAAAGTGCGCATAAAGGCGAATATCCGGCTCTCCAATCTCCTTCTCCCAGCGGATTGCAATGTCCTGTATACTCCACCGAACAATACTTAACCTTTTCCAGTGTCGGACGTATTGTGTGTTCACTGTCAGTAGAAAAATTGAGAGTCTGATATTTCGATTAACTTCTGTCAACCGGTTGGACATCTTTTACCATTTCGGACGCACAATATGACCACCACCTAGTAGTAACACCGAGAGTACGGTGGTGGTCATATTGTGCGTCCGATTTCCATCTATCTGCCGGTTGGAGTGACCTGGTTACTGCTCCGCGTAATACTTAATCCTTTTCTATTTTGAACGTATTATATGCCCTCTAGCAGCAGAGACACCAAGATTTCGATGCTCAGATCACCTTCTGTCAGCCGGTTACAAGGATCTGGATGCCGCTCTCAACAAGTTTTTCCAATTCGGACGCCCCATATGACCACTCCTAGTGGAAACGCTGAGATTCCGATCCTTAGACACTCTTCTATCAATACCATAGCGCATTTTTCCATTTCGAACGCATCGTATGCCTATTATCAGCACAAACACCGAGAGTGCGGTCCTTCGAGCTTCTTCTGTCAGTCGGTCCGAAAAATATTTAATCCTTTTCTATTATATGCCCAATCCCAGCAGAGACACCGACATTCCGATCCTCAGATCCGCTTCTGTCAGCCGGTTGGAAAGATCTGGATGCCGCTCCCGGCACTACTCCGACTTCTTCCATTTCGAGCGCAGTATATACCCATTCCCAGCACAAACACCGAGATTCAAATCTTTCGATTCCCTTCTGTCTCTAGTTTCGCTCCCGACACTACTTCGCTTTCTTCCATCTCGCACATTGGTGAGTGGGTGTTTTTAATCTCGTCATTTCCTTCCATCGCTCCTACTAAATCAAGTGCTCTTCTCTATCTAGACACCTTCCTCTATTTATCCACATCACGACCCACCTCGACATGTGGCTCTGTTAAGGTGTTATGGCAGCTTCTATTCACCAGGGAGAGAGGTTGTGAAATATCGTGTCGAGCGCTCTGAGTGCCATCGCAAATGAAGACTCTGGTTTTCGAATAAGACCGAAAGAGAAACCTGTACAGGGAAGAACTCAACTTCTCGAGCCTGCTTAATTATGCGTCAAATGGAACGCTAGAGCAATAAGCAAAGGAACTCGTTTGGAAGACTATAGAAAATATGATCTTTTGTCTCATTATGATGTAGTTCGAATAGATATTGCCAGTCTTGGGAACAAAAGTAGCAGAAGCCGAATTGTATGGAGAAAAGCTATACAAATATAATAGATTGGCTTTGACTCACACCTGCGGGTAAGGGATTCAAAAATTTACGCCTGGTAAGGCGTGCGTGCCATTAGAGGCGACTAAAAACCAATTGTGCCCGCTACAGTTGAGGCTTTACACTGGAATAACCTAGATTTTTATCCTGTTAAGGACTTCGACCCTCGCAACATTACCAAAAAGCCACTTTGGTGAATACCTTTGCAGCGACTACAACAATAAAAATGGATAGATTATAAGATTGTTTTGTCCTATTCATAAGAAGCCTTACCCAATTACCAATGTGTGCGATCGTCAACATGCCGTTCGGTTCTTGCAGTGTCTTCAGACCGAATAACAAAAAGTAATGAATAGAAAGTTGAAAGGTTCGAAAACATATAAGCCTTACTAGGTTCTTCTTTTAGTCCAGTTTATTCCAAAGTAATCGCATTTCAATAATCACCTTCGGTCAGCTTATCACACACACACACATACTTGCCTATAACACGTGTTACTAGCTTATCTGCTCATTCACACATTACAAATAGCCGGACACTAAGATCCTTTTCAACCTGTTTATGCAAAACGAACTCATGGCACACCTGCAATTTCAATATCCGTCTTTAGCCGAAGAACTAAATTCAACTGTCGCCTAAGATTATTTACTTAAAATAAATTTTCATTAGCTTTATGCGGCAAAAGAAAGAAACTTCATTAAACAGAAATTATTCCACACATTTTAATCCAAAAAAGAAAAATATATATATTTTTGTATATGTATGTATTATATGTGAAAGTTTAAAGCAAGAGGGATGAAAGAAGAAAAGTTTGCCAATTTCTTTCGCAATGTCCTATTCATTCAATATTTAAGTAAATCATTGTACCAACCAAAAAACCGTTACACACCCATTTACCAACCAGGAATGTTTTGTTTGCACTAAATGCAGCATACTGAGGTGTCGCATTTCGTCTTTTATACCAAAACATTGACTTTCTTGGCGTTTTATTAATGTTAATGAGCAGAAATAAGAGTTGACACCCATTTTCGCACTGTTCATCAATATGTATGTGTATGTTTCAATGCCAGCAGTGCAAAACTCACAATCCTGTTGCGCTCCTAATGAAATAATATTATTACTTAATTATATCGTATGACCAATTTTATAGTTTGAGCGGAGGAATGCTGAGTGCTTTTAACAATATTATAATACATATATGTACATATATACATTTACAAATGAATTTTACTGTACTCTATTTTGTTTTTTTTTCTCCATTTTTAATTTATTTTAGTATGACATTATATTATTATTTTTATTTTATTTCATTTTTTTAATTTATTTTATTTGATTTTATATTATTTTTTAATTTATTTTATATTATTTTTTACTTCATTTTACCTTTATTTTATTTTATTTGTATATTTTTATAATTTATTTTATTTCATTTTCTTTTGTTTATTTTTATTTTTTTTGTTTTTTTTTATTTTTTTTATTTATATTTTTTTTTATTTTTATTTTATTTAATTTTTTTAATTTACTTTATTTGATTTTATATTATTTTTTAATTTATTTTATATTATTTTACCTTTATTTTATTTTATTTGTACATATATTTTTATAATTTATTTTATTTCATCTTCTTTTGTTTATTTTGCTTTTTTTTACTTTTATTTTTTTTATTTTTGTTTTTTTTATTTTTTAATTTTTTTTATTTTATTTATTTATTTTTTTTTTAATTTTTCTTTATTTTGTTTTTTATTTTTTTATTTTATTTTTTATTTTGTTTTTTATTTTTTTTTATTTTTTATTTTATTTTTTATTTTTTTATTTTTTTTATTTTATTTTTTATTTTTCTTTTATATATACGTGTATTTTAATTATTTTTATTAGTTTTTTCGCTTTATAATTTTCTTTTAATTATTTCTATTTTGTATTTCATTTTATTTTATTATTTTTTTTTCAATTTTTTTTTTAATTGTTATATTATATATTTTTTTAAATTATTATTATTTCATTTATTTTTATTTTATTTAATTTTAAATTTTAAATTTTTTATTTTATTTATCTTTATTTAATTATTATTATTTAACTTTTTTGTTATTTAATTTATTTTTATTTTACTTATTTTTATTTTAGTTATTACTTTTCATTTTATTAATTAATTTTTTTTTATTTTTTATTTTTTTTTTGTTTAAATTTTAATTATATTTATTTTTTTTATTTTTTTTTTATTTGTTTAAATTTTAATTATTTTTATTTTATTTGTCTTTATTATTTTCTTTTAGTATTTCATTTTATTTTATTTATTATTCTTATTTCTTTATTTTTTTTTAATTTTTATATTTTTTTAATTATTATTTTATTTTTTTTTATTTTGAAATTTTTTTTATTTATTTATAATTTTATTATGTTCATTTTATATTTTTTATTTTATTTTATTTATTTTTATTTTTTTCTTTAATATTATTTTATTTCATTTTTTCTTTTATTTCATTTTATTTTACTTTCTTATTTAATTTATTTTTTTTATTTAATTTTATGTATTTTATTTTTAATTTATTTTCTTTTTTTATTTAATTTATTTTTATTTTATTTTATTTTTTTTAATATTTATTTTAATTATCTTTAGTTATTTTTTTTGTATTATTTAATGTATTTTTTTTAATTAATTTTTATTTATATTAATTTAATTTGTTTAATTATATTTTTTAATTTATTTATTCATTTCATGTTGTTTTGAATTATTTTATCCATCCTTCAGATCCAGCCGATGAAGCCGATAGCAGGTGCTGCTTCGGGTAGCGCTCGCTAACAATGTTGAGGTCGTTGAATTAAATCTGGGAACATTCTGCTAAGCCGACCCAAAAAACGTTTTCAAAATTGATTAAGGGACAAATTTGTTGTTGTTTTACTCCGCTTAGAGAAAGGCTAGATCAGACTAAGTCGTCGAGGTCATCTAACAGAAGGTTCGAAAACGAGATGTTTCGACGGGTTCGGAACAGAGGGAAAGGAGGTTTAGATTAGTTGATTTTAGGGAGAAGTTGATGGCGGTCTTTTGGTAGGCTCGAAGCTTCTTCATCAGCGTCCCACTAGTCCCCGGTGACCAGATAGGTGCACCATCGCTTACGACCGGCCGGCTAATTGCCTTAGAGGTTGCCAACAACGTTTCTTTATCTTTTCCTCAGGCTGTCGAATGTAACTTTCAATAGCTTTGGGTTGTTTCTCGAGTTCGAGCCTGCACCACTTCGTCCAGCTGGTGAAGAGTGTAGCCGAGGATTTTGGCGGTTGTCTTAATTGTCTTGCAGTGAAGTAGTGGAAAAGGTCTTCGAGATAGCAGTTCACTTTCGAACATAAGTCATCAATATCCTGACCAGATGCCAATATCGAACAATCATCGGCATATGATAACAGAGAAACCCTTTCCGATGGAGGAACGAGTTTCGAAATATAAAAGTTTAACAGCAGTGGGGAGAGGACACCACCCTGCAGAACCCCTTATTTAATCTTTCTGAGTTTCGATATTTGACCTCGAAATTCTATCGATGATTGATGCCCATGGTCCACCCTTTAAACCCCGGTGGTATTGAGATGGTGTGTGAAGGTCGGAAGCAGCAAGACCTCAAGAGTCTTCGCTACTGTGGTAAGGAAAGATTCTCACAACAGCCGGTACCACGCACCGGAGTTGACCCGGATTTTATCCGGCCAAAGGTTGTTACCCTTTCGGCGACCTAACCCTGTTTAGGTCAGCAGGTAACATTAGTTTAACAGGTTGCATAGTCATATTTGTTGAAAAATAAAGAAAAACAGATGTATAATGATTCTTCATAGGCTATTATGAAACTGCTTTTGTATTTATTCAATTATCTTTAGCATTAGGCAAAAACAATTTCAGTAACTACTGTAACATATAAACCTGTATAACTATTTTCTGTATACAATTAAATGATAACATAAAACAACAGACATCCTGAGTTTAACAATGGCTTGATAATGGGAAATGTTATAAGCAATGATTTGTGGACTATAGAAAGGTGGAAAATATTCTCAATATCTTCATTTATTACTTTACGGCGTGAAATTTTTTGTGCATATGTCTGAGTTATTGCTCTACATTCTTTTTTTTATAGTTTTCATCGATAACGACGATCGTCATAATCCCGACCATGACGTTCATAGTCTCTATCCCTAGTTCTATTTCGATCACGTTCACGACTTTTATCATACTCAACATCCTTTCTTCGCTCACTGCGACTTTTACTACGACTTCGACTTCTGGAATGGTGCTTATGCTTGTGCTTTCTTTTATGCTTTTCCCGATGATGATCACGATCCCTACTGCTGTGATACGTGCTCGAAGGTGAATCTTCACGTCGTCTTTGTTGAACACTATTGGAATAGTGTTCACGATCGTCGTGCTCATCCCGATAACTCCCACTATTGGCTGGCGGTAGGCGACTACGGCTACTACCCGCACCGGCACCGGCACCCCGGCGATCATAATTTGCATCATCATAATCATAATTTGCACCCATGGCATTCGATGATGTATTTCGAGCTGAACCAAGCTGCTGTGTAGTAACATTATTGTTACGACAATACTCTTCCAATTTTTTTTCTATTTGCTTCTGCATTGGAACTGGTATACGCGGAAAGAGAGTTGAAAACCAGTCGAGTTTGGTCAAAAATTGATACACCATTTGTCCGACAGTTATCACCTGCACATTTTATAGAAAAATGTAATATTTGTATTATATGTCTATTTAGTTGTTACTATTATGGTTTAAAGTATTTGACTCATACAATCGACTCACCTGCCCACCGCCAGCTTTAACGTCTATCTCTTCCTCATCCTGCAAATAGTCCTCATACCAGTCATATAAATCAGCTGGCGGCTGAGTATATCTAAGGTACATGAATCCTAAAAAAAACGCAATTAATTCAATTGTTTTATAAACTCAAATCTTAACATTAGTTTAATGTTACATTTTGTATAACCCCTCCGTATGCAGTACTGGTTTGAACTGATAAATCTCGAAATTTCGAAAATGGTGTTTTCAACACCTATTGACTTACCACCTACCTAGTGCCCTTATATAGGGTGAATCTGTGTGGTTTAGGAGTCCGTTAACCTGCTTTCTGGTCAGCCTTAGTGTGTACAGTTTATATAGCAAACAGTATGCCGTTGAAACTATGCCCCCAGCCCCAACTCCACGTACCTATAAAACACAAGTACAATACATTTAAATTTACTAATATTACTTAAAGGTTGCGATTGGCTTTTGTCAAATTACAAAGCTCTTTAAAACGAAATGCTACATTTCATAAACTCACTCCGCCACACATGCCAGTTTGACCAGATGTTTTGCGTGATCCTCGCTCCCACGGTTCCATATGCTTTACTTGGTAATAAATCTCATCTACAACTTCATGATAAGTTTTAAGCTTAAACAAATGCACTGAAAATTTATATTATGGAAATTAATTATCATAACTTTTCATATTAATATGAAATGTATTTTGCTACTGTACCTTGCGGGACGTACCTTTGAAATAGCTAGAGCCCTGTATGTTTGCAAGTATAAGTGGATTTAAGTTCATGGTTGCTTCATTTCCCCATAGCGGCAAAGTATTGTGTTGCTTACCGACTTTCTTCGCCGCCGAAGGTTGTGGCTGATAATCTATATATCAGAAAATAATTAATTTATAATTTATTTCACAGTTGCCAATGTACAATTGTACATACAAATATACGCTTTCTTGAAATTCAAGTGGGCCAACTAATGCAATTGTATAAAGTTTATATTTTAATTCAAATTAGACTTACCTTCATCCATTTTGATAAGCACGCGTACTTTTCTTACTAGCTTACAATTTATAATAAATAAATTTCACCAAATTTCATTTATTTCCATAGCTTGCACAAAAAACGTTTGTAAAACGAAAAAATTATGTGCAAAACGCATCAGACAGGCAGGAATTCAGCAAATGAGGTATTTATTCAGCGAAGCGCGAAATAAGTCATGGTGTTGCCACTCAATTCATTGGTTTGTAAAATAAAAACATGAACTGAATAGTATATTTTAGTAGGCAACAACAATTTTTAATTGTTCTTCAATCAATTATTACACAAGAAATAATAAAATATGGGTCTTCATCTACCTGGGTATATTTATACGTTACAAATATTTTTTCAAACAAAAATTTTACTTTTTTATCAGGTAATAATTATATCAGGTTTATCAGCTATTAGGATATTGATATATATGATTTTTATGTTTAAGATAAAAATGTTTTAACAAACTTATTTGTCTGTCATATTAAAAAAATTAAACTGAAAGGTTTTCTTGGGAATAGGCAACCCTATTCTCAGTATCCTTGCAACTTGCGTATTCTGTGGAAGCAAAGGCAACAACAATGATTATCGCATATTTAAGCAAATTCAATGTCATATAAGTGTTTGTTGGCAGGATAAAAAATTTCGAAAATGTTAAAAATATTACGATTTACTCCACTACAAGAACCTAAATTAAATTAAAGGATATTGAAAATAATTTGGAAAGATTTTAAGTATAGTTGGAAAGTCTACGTTAACTACCGTAAGGTTGAAAGGTGAAAATACGCATACTTTTTCCTTTTACTTAACTTCTACACGGATGAACCGTTCAATATCGGATTTTTACTAAAATTAATTATTAATTTGCTCAGGACCAGCGCAAAATTAAAATTCGGCACTTAGGACAGGAAGTTTTAGAATATTTTAGTATTAGGGCATCAAAAATGTTGTATTTGTAAATGTGCTGGTATACGGTAAAGGAAATAAAACAGCTGACAGACGCAATTGGACTAAAAGCCCACACACCTGTATTTCGCAAAAGTGGTAAGAAGTTCATACTGTAAAAACTTGCCTTATGTTATACATTTTTCATTTAAAACAAACGAAAATTGTTAAAATTAAAGCAAACTTTTTTTCTTTAAATTAAAAGGTTTGTAAGCAACCCTGCCAATTTCAATCCGGCTTTATGTGTATGTGAATAATACTTATGTATTTGGCGAGCGAAAAAAAAATATTTGTTTTGTTTTTAAAGAAAAGTTTTGACAATTAAAAAATCGAAAAACTATAATTTTCTTGTAGTATTTTTTGAAGTCTAAGCCAAGCTATGCACTTTAAAAACCTATTTAATTTTCAATATTTGCAGGCTAGTTGTGGTCGCGTTTATGTATGTTAATTCGACAGCTGTGAATCTATACTATAAGTATTTGTTAAGTATTGAATGTTTTGTATTATTCAAAGTTTATAGTTTGTTTGTGGTGTCCTGCTGTAAACAGTTCCTCTTGATCGGTAGCAAACTACTTTGAAAGAAACTAAGTGCCAATATGTCTAGCACCTCCTCGACAGATGACAGTGGGGATCTGTACGACCCCCTCGCAGAGGAGTTACAAAATGTACAATCTGTCATACATGTTACGCGTGAAAATATTGATGCGCTTAATGCAAAATTTGCAAATCTACAAGAACCGCCACCAATGTATATTACGGAGTACCAAGAGCTTACTTCGAAATTGCATGATCTCTTCGTAAAAGAGCACGAACTTATGGAGCAGCTGAGTTGTCAGCAAGAGGAAGCAAGCCAAGTGGATCAACAAAAGAATCAACTTGAATATAATAATCAAACACACAATTACCAAAATCAGCAGCAGTTGACGTCCCATCATGGGCAGATAACATCAATAGACACGGTATATGGATTTTAAAAATTTTCGACATATGTACATTTGTATGATTCTAATAGTTATTTCTTTTTTTAACATCAGACCGATTGTTATGCTTCAAACAGTAATAATGGCAGCCAATGCAGCACATTGACGCGACCACCAAAAATTCTACTACGTGCACATCTACCTAATCAACAGCGTACATCTGTGGAAGTTGTACCTGGTGTTAGATTGCGTGAGGCGCTAATGAAGGCGCTTAAATTGCGACAATTGAAACCAGATATGTGTGAGGTGACTGCTACTGAATGTGGACGCAGTATCATACCATGGGATACTGACATTGGTACACTGATGGTAGAAGAGATTTACGTACGGTTATTAGACAAATTTCCTATTATGACACATATTTCACATCAGTTTATAAGAAAAACCTTCTTTTCCTTGGCATTTTGCGAAGGCTGTCGCCGGCTGCTATTCAGTGGCTTTTATTGTAGTCAATGTAATTTTCGGTTTCATCAGAGATGCTCTGATAAAGTACCTACACTATGTCAACAATTTCCTATGGATAACTACTATCAGCGGCTTTTGGCACAAAATCCCGAAAGTTTTGTTGGTATACTACATCCGGGAAGGCATGCAGTATTAAATCAAGGAAGACATCCACGCACTATAAGTCAACAAGATCGTTCGAATTCCGCACCTAATGTTTGCCAAAATCGGCCATTGACAGAGGCACAACGATGCTTAGTGCAAAATCATGTTCCTATACAGGTATTGAATATATACAAATATGTTTATATAAATAAAAAATTAGCAGTGATTGCATTATGAAACAGTTACAGCATCCAGTTAACGATCATCCGAATTCCACCCAAGCATCACCAACCGGTACTTTGAAGACTATCAAACGGCAAAGAGCACGCTCGGCGGATGAGAGCAACAAGAATCTACTATCACCACGTGAGGGCAAGGGTACAGAAGAAAATTGGGTATGCTGTAGTGTTATTGAAAAAGTAAAAAATTGGTTTGCTTAAACAACTTATTCTTCACATTTTAGAATATACAAGCAGAGGAAATATTAATTGGTCCAAGAATTGGTTCTGGCTCTTTTGGAACAGTATACAAAGCACACTGGCATGGTCCCGTTGCGGTGAAAACATTAAATGTCAAAACTCCCAGTCCTGTGCAATTGCAGGCATTTAAAAATGAAGTGGCCATGCTCAAAAAGACTAGACATTGTAATATACTCTTATTTATGGGTTGTGTTTCAAAACCATCCTTAGCAATTGTCACGCAATGGTGTGAAGGTTCTAGCCTGTATAAACATATACATGTAAATGAAACCAAGTTTAAACTTAATACACTAATCGACATTGGTCGGCAAGTGGCACAGGGTATGGACTATCTGCACGCAAAGAATATTATTCACAGGTATGCATGGCGGAATCCCACTAAATTTGTATCTCTAAAATTTCCACAATTCTTTTCAGAGATCTTAAGTCTAATAATATATTTTTGCACGAAGATTTGTCTGTAAAAATTGGTGATTTCGGTCTGGCAACTGCAAAGACACGCTGGTCTGGCGAAAAACAAGCCAATCAACCAACTGGCAGCATATTGTGGATGGCACCAGAAGTGGTACGCATGCTAGAACAGAATCCTTACTCCTTCCAATCAGACGTTTATGCATTTGGTATAGTTATTTATGAGCTATTAGCCGAATGTTTGCCATATAGCCACATCAATAATAAAGATCAAATATTATATATGGTCGGTCGTGGCCTATTGCGACCCGATATGTCTAAAGTGCGTTCAGATGCACCACAGGCTTTGAAGCGTTTGGCTGAAGATTGCATAAAATTTGATCGCAACGATCGTCCACTATTTCGGCCATTATTGAATATGTTGGAAAATATGTTGAGAGCAATGCCGAAAATACATCGCAGTGCAAGTGAACCAAATATGACGCAAACACAGTTACATAGTGAAGATTTCTATCAATGTCCCAGCCCGAAAACACCCGTTAACTTCAGTAATTTCCAGTTCTATAACAGTGCGGGTAATATCTAGCGATGCTGATCCGATGCTACAATTGTGATAAACCGAATGAGAAGAAATCGGCATCACTAGCGAAATGGCGAAAACTTTCATACAGGACAGAAAGTAATGGCAGTCGGCAAATGGATACTTAAAAACGGATTTTAACTTTGATCACTATGTTATGTACATAAATACATAGGTCAGTCAGTACTTTATGTGTGATCTGTTAATAACTATGAATAGGCTGGACACCAGCGGTGTGGTATGACGGAATATATACATATAATTGTCTGTTTTTTTCCTTTGGCCTAGCCTTATAAATTATGGAAACTCATAAATGGAATGTCTTCAACTTTATGTGACACTATATCTTAATTTAAAATTTTAAGTAGAATAATTACATATGTATATGAGCGAAAACTTTTGTCAGCATTGAGATTGTAACTACAAACTAATTATTAATTAAAATATAAACATAATATTATATCGGAAGAATATAAAACTTTGCGCTTGATTTAAAATTTATAGGTTGTATAGTTATGTATGTTATCCTTCCATCGTTGTTGATGTTTGCGAGCGCGAAACTGTTCCTCAGAATGGTTTTTGTAAAATGTTGCGGAAGTTAAAGTCCTTGGCAGGCTAAAAATGTTCATTCTGACCGTCACCACATTAAGTCTTTTTTTTTTTTTGTAAAGACGAGACTATATTTCTAAACTCCACTCTAAGAGTATAAATAATTAGGCAAATACGCATACATATAGGCTGATTCATTTCCAATAAGATGTAAGGATGGATGTGTGTAGCCTCTCAGTTGGATTTAAAAAGTGGACCAACAGTTGTTCCACGGATTTGGCTAGATAACCAGTAAACGAACTTACGTTTTTTTAGTTTTGCATAGTGGAAAATTGTAATTTAGATCACAAATAATTTATAATTATTTAAAATTACTTACCTTGAGATAATCCAACTTGATTAATTTTAAAGTGGTTGAATACATCAAATAAATTCGCCAGCTTTTGTTTTCTTATTGGAATAAGTTCAGCCAGCTTATTTATTTTATTGTCAATACCAATTAACTTTACAAAAAATTTAACACTTCTACCTCAACTTTTACAAAGAAATAAACTAGAATTACAATAAAATAACAAAAATTTGAAATTTTGTAAAGAAATTGTTTAAAATTTGTTTGTAATAATATCGAAAATTTACGGTTATGTTTAAAACTTCCAAGTGGCATCATCATCAGTGACAGTGTGGATTCTGATTTTTTGACAGCTTGGAAATTTTCAACTGGCAATGCTAGTGAACGATTTGCATTTGATGGTGGGCTGTTGTCGTGTGGTTAAATTTTTTCAATAAGAAACTGGTAAATGGTGTTTTATTTAGCAACGTATAAACTTTAAACAGTGAAAATGTGTTTTCTTTAAAATTGATTACATTTATTTCGCACGTGTATATCTATGTAAAATAGTGAAATTAAGACAAAATTATTTTGTGGGGCATAGCTTTCGTGTTTCTCGCCTCCTCGTTTTCGTTTGATTTTCTCTACTCTATTTCCCACGGCCGCTACGAAGAATGCACTTGTTTATGTACATATTCGAATAATCCGTGTTTCAGAAAACTATTTAGTTTTGTGCTTTATTTAATATCAGAACTGTAAATACCAGCTTAATTTGTTAATTTTCCCATTTACAGATTTTGATTATTTCTAATACTGCATAAATTCTCGAAATGTAAGTACTTGTAATAAATATTTATGTATGTTATGTATAACAATAAAAACAGAAAATTCTTTATGTACCTACCTATCTACACGTATGTAAATATGTGTATATTTTAGATTTGTATGCAAGCACAAATGTATATAAATATTTATATACCGAATAAGAGTAAAAGCACAGATTGCGCAGTTCCAACTCGAATGAATGGAATAAAACATGGAATTAAATTATTGGCGAAATCTTATTGGTTTTCATAATACAATAGAAATCTGCAAAATATTTATGCATTTAACGGATTATAACGTTGGGAAAAACAGCAAATTACATATGTACATTTGTAAATGTTCAATTTCAAACAATCAACAAAAAATATAGGCGTGGTTTCTTACAAAGTTACTCTAATTTGTAAGCATTGAATATGATTTTTAGACATTTATTAACTCCGAAAACTTATTCGAATTGCAAATAAGAAAAAAATGTTCTGTGCTAAAAAGGACTTGAATATTTTGAGCAACGCCTATGTCAGAAGTACACACTTTAAAGTCTTTAATTTTAATTACGCTTTTTATGTCATAAGACCATTGTTTACATTATAATACATATCTCAGGGTCAGTGTTTTACAACAAATAGTAAGTGGTACTATCTCAAAAGAAGTGAAGTTATGATTAGGGTAATTAACACTACAATGGCTCATAATCGTGCTTAGCATGATAACACTTCACAGCCGACATGCGTTGTACATATGAGCAATATTTGGACATCCTGCAGTTACGCATACGCAAAGAAATTTGGAGCCGCACACGTTTTACAGAAAAAACACAATTTTGGCATTTAGAACACTGTTGAAGGCAATTAAAAGTGGTGTGCAATGACCTTCGATTTAGTCATTACTGCCAGCATATGTCGGTTCCTTTAAGTATACTTTCAGCCAAGATGAATCCTTTTTTGCATTTAATTTACGTTTTTTTTTTTTTTGTTATGAGTTGGAAGTGGCAGCATTTACAATTGTAGCGTAACTGATAGCCTGATATCCATTCAGTATGTTTATTTGCCATACCGTACCACAGCGCTGAGAGAGCAAAGCAACCTACGCCACCAGTGTGTTGTGCACTTGGAGAGCAACGAAACGAACGTAAGAAATGTATTGTAATCCATTGGCACGGATGTCGGCAAACACTTGGTTGTGATTTTAGTTTTCAATCGAAACTCGTTGATAGTGAGACGTGTGCGCTTTGCTGTGCTGTGCCATTGTTGTAGGAAGTCAATTGTTTTACTAGTCTTCTTTCTTTTCAATAGTTTTAACTTTAATGTATTTAGATGTAACTTTAATAAGAAGATTATTTAATTTGCTTGATTTTTTTTTTTAATATCAATATTTTCTCCTTTCTAGATTCGGCATTTAGACATTGCAGCGCTATACAATATGGAAGATCCCAATCGTATGATGGCTCATACGGGTGGTATGATGGCGCCACAAGCTTACGGCATGCCCGGCCAGGATGATGGTCAAAATGCTGGCAATGAGAATGAGGTGCGTAAGCAGAAAGATATCGGCGAAATATTACAGCAGATAATGAGCATTTCCGAGCAATCACTGGATGAGGCGCAGGCAAGGAAGCATACATTAAATTGTCATCGCATGAAGCCGGCTTTGTTTTCGGTATTGTGTGAAATTAAGGAAAAAACCGGTAAGTGACAAAGAAGACAATATATATAAATACATTATTTGTAAATCGTATTGCTTTGACCGATCGTCCAGTTGTGAATTTAATAATGTCTAAAATAAAATAAATCGTGCATACATATGTACATACATACATTCAAACAATAACTCGTGCTCAGTGACTGCTGTTTGTGTTAGAAAAACAATGTTTAATAACAAAATTCAACTTTTCATTATTGTGCTGGTGTGTTGATGTGTGTGTATGTTTGTGCTAATAGATGCCAGACACGTTTCGTACACTCCACAACGTAATGTCCTGTACAATACTTTAATTTTTCATGCCACAATCTCACTACACTTTCCACGCCGTTTCTTCTTCTATCGGAAATGTTTTCACTGGCGAAATATTGCTTATGTGACATTATTGAAAGCGTAGCATGTGTTTTGAATGGTGCAGTAAGCCGACTGCAGATACAATTTCATTACAACAACAAAAATAATTACATTGACAGAACATTTATAATAAACATAAAGTTTGCTTGCGTTGGTTAGGAAAATGAAATTAAATATGCGATAAGAATGTATAAAAATGATATAAGAATGTATAACACCGTGAGATGCTGCAAGTAAAAGCACTATTATGGTAGTGGCACATCTTTGAACGGTTGAAAATCCAGCGTGTTCCTGTGTAAAAATGAGTCATGGGAACTTAGTCGTCTCTTATAATTCTTTTGGTCAGCGAAAATCATTAGACTGAAACTTCTACTAGAGTGCCGATTAAAAATGTCACTACGTTGTCTGAAGAGTATACAACTAAAATTAAGTAACTTATTGATATCCGATCCAGTGGCGGTATATTTTTGCGCTTGCAACTAAAACAAACAAGCGAATTTAAAGTCTTTTAACGTGTTCCATTCAAAAACATACGCAAAATCCTGCATATCTTAGCTACACAGCGCCACAACCTTATTGTTGCGCACATATGCACATTTCTATTGTATTTTTGTGTTTCTTTCTTGTCAAAATAATTTAAAATTCCACTACACGTAGCCATGCAAAACACAATTGGTATTTGTCTTGCCCCACAACCCTTTTTGATATCATTTGACTGCCTAATGAAGCGCGATGAAGAAAAAGGAAACTTTTGCTTGAAAGCAGGAATTTCAAATTGCCATGGGAAAGCCTTTTCCGTGCCATAAAATTGATGCTTACTTTCTTCAGCCTCATACTAAGTAGGTAGCTAGTACATACATTTTGGAAAATGCGTGCAGATGTACATATATTTTGTACATACATATGTATGTGTGTATATATAATATGTATGTGAAAAAGTATGCGCATTCTGTATCCTGGAATCTCTTGCGGCAATCATATGAAGTTTATTTTGTTTATTTTTAATTTTTGTTATTTTATTTTTATCTGAGTTTTATTTATTATTTAATTTTTTTTATTATTATTTTTATTTTTTTTATTTATTATTTTATATTTTTTTGTTTATTATTTTATATTTTCTTATTTATTATTTTCTTTTCTTCTTTTTTATTTTTTATTATTTTGGTATAATTTTATTATAATTATATTTTTTTATTTATTGCTTTACTTATGTTTTATGTTATTTATTTTTTTATTTAATATTTTATTTTTATTTTATTAATTTTTTTAATTTTATTTTTTTTATTTATTTTTTTTTTTATCTTATATTTTATTTTTTTTTTATTTATTTATCATTATTTTTTGTTTTTTTTATTTATTATTATTTTATTTTTTTTTTTAAATTTATTTATTATTATTTTTTTAATTTATTATTTTTTTAAATTTATTTATTATTTTTTTTAATTTATTTATTATTATTTTTTTTGAATTTATTTATTATTATTTTTTTAATTTATTTATTATTTTTTTTTTATATAATTTTTTTTTATTTTTTATTATAATTTTTTTATTGAGTTATTATTTTTTTATTTTTATTTTTTTTTATTATTATTTTTATTTTTTTATTATTATTTTTATTTATTATTATTATTATTTATTTTTTTATGTTTATTTTTAAATTATTTTTATTTTTATTTGTTTGTTTGTTCTTTAAGTGTATACAACTTGATGCGTTCAAGCCATAAGCTCACCATCACACCGGCGGCGACTCACAGCATTAATCCGGTTTAATTTTCAATATCTTCTGTTCGTTCTCGCTCGCTCCCTGTTTGTTTGTTGGTCAGTTAAGCAAGATGCCCACTTTAATTTATGCAATTTTTTCAAGCTTGTCGCGCCTACTTGCCATGACTGCAACGGAATTAGTATTTACGCGACACTGCATGTCCAATAAAGTCATTTAAAATATGACCTGAATGCGTCAATAAATAAAAAAAAAAAAAAATACATACATACATACATACATACATACGTATGAGCAATTTCTGACAATTACAACATTATACATATAATTACAAATATGTTTGTATACAAAAGTATGCTTGCAATTATTTTATAAATATATGTATGTATGTCTGTACGTACATACATATACAAAATTATTTTAGAAAATTAAATATTTTATATTGATTTTTGTTAAAAAAAAAATTTCTTTTTCCCATCAGTTTGTATGCCAGATGTGTATGAAATGTAAAGAAATCACCAAATATACCCCAACTGTTTGCCATTATTACACTCAAACATCTGTCGCAACCGCAAAATCAGCAGTTACATACATATAAATACATATTTACATATATATATTATTGCTTAGAGGCTGGAGGTAGCCTAATATTGTTTGGAAGTTACCGAAATTGCATTTTTTCGTTAAATTCTCTTGTGTAGTTTTGCTTTAAATTTTAACTTACGCAAATTTACGCTCAGCGCTCAGCTATGTGCGTGGACTATACAAAATTTAATAATTTTCCTACTTTACATTTCGTTTTTGTAAATATTTCGTGTAGAGAGACAGTGAGTGCGTGCGTGCGTGCGTGCGTTTCATTGCCTTTGAATCCTTTATTAAACACACATACACACATTCACATGTACAAAAACATATAGCGACGAAAAAAAAGCAAAACAAAAAACAAAGGATACAACAAACAGTAAGAAAATGAAAAGCAAAGTTTTTTAATCTAATCTTGTTAAGTTAGAACACAACTACTTCAGCGAACTTGAGCTTAGGGACCGAGCAACCTGTGCGCTGTGCGGCGCTGTGTACGTGCCAATGGTTGGTCGGTCGGTTGGTTGGTTGGTTGAAGGAAAACATTTATGTGGATTTCTCTTTACTTCACTTGTGTTTGTATGCTTTTCATGCTGTTTATCTACTTGTCTATGCCACCTTTCAGCATCATCCCCACCGCCGGACGTTGGTTAGGAAGTTAAGCGGCTGTGTATGTATGTATATATGTTTGGATTGTACATTGCTTATTGGCGGACTATTTCGCACAAGTTCTGAGTTTCAATGAGGAGGGTTTGTACACACATACATACCATACATACATACATACGCATACCTGCTGTAATGTAGTGCAGGATGTTACATTATACGCGCCGTGCTACTAGTTTTGAGCGTATTGCTTGATAGCTCGGTCTTTTTTTTAATTTATTTTTGGCCAAAAATAACAATAAATATACGTATAAAAGGCAAGCTTTACACATTAGCATACGCTTTTTCGAAATACAATACAAAGTCTTGCCATTGAATTTTCTTCCAACTAAACTCCTTCTCTTACTCTCTGGAGTAAAAATGTTAAAATGCAGTTTGTGTGCTGTATTGTTGAGTGTTGAGCAGCACTGTGTAGCCAAAAATATAGAAAATAAAAAATAAATATAAAAATTATAATAAAACTAAATATAGAAATTACAATAAAAATAAATAAAAAATAATAATAAAAATAAATAAAAAATAATAATAAAAATAAATAAAAAATAAATAAAAAAAATAAATAACAAAAATAAATAACAAAAATAAATAAAAAAAAAATAAATAAAAAAATAATAAAAATAAATAAAAAATAATAATAAAAATAAATAAAAAATAAATAAAAAAAATAAATAACAAAAATAAATAAAAAAAAAAATAAATAAAAAAATAATAAAAATAAATAAAAAATAATAATAAAAATACATTAAAAATAAAAATAAAAATAAATAGAAAATAATAATAAAAATAAATAAAAAATTATAATAATAATAAAAAAACAATAATAAAAAAATAAAAAATAATAATAAAAATAAATAAATAATAATAATAAAAATAAGTAAAAAATAATAATAAAAAAATAAAAAGAAATAAAAAACTAAAAAATGAAGCAAAATAAAAAATTAAAAAATAAAATAAACCATAAATAAATAAAAAAATAATAAAAAATAAATAAATAATAATAATAATCAAAAAAATAAAGAGAAATAATAAAAAAACAACTAAAAAATTAAGCAATATAAAAATAAAAGAATAAAGCAAAAAAAATAATAAATAAAATAATAACAAATAAAAGAACAAATAAAATATAAATAAATAAAAAATAAATAACTAAAAAATAATTTTTATAAATAAAAAATAAATAAATAAAAAAATTAAAAAATAAAAAAGAAATAAAAAATAAAATAAAAAAACAAATAAAAAATAAGAAAGAAATAAAAAATAAAGAAACGAAAATAAGAAATATAGAAAAGAAATTAAGAATAGAAAGACATAAAATTAAAAAAAAAACATACAAAATATATGTTTTCATAAAAAATATATAAAACCTAGAAAAATATTAAAAATCTAAAATATAAAAAAATTAAATAATATAAGAAACAAAAACAAAATAAGTTAATATAAAAAATAAAGAAAAGATATTAAAATATATAAAAAAATTATTAAAAATATATAAAAAATTATTAAAAATATATAAAAAATAATTAAAAATAATTAAAAAATTATTAAAAAGATATAAAAAATTATTAAAAATATATAAAAAATTATTAAAAATATATAAAAAATTATTAAAAATATATAAAAAATATTAAAATTATGAAAAAAAATTTAAAAATTTAAAAATATATAAAAAATCATAAAAAATATGAAATATTAAAAATTTAAAATAAAAAAATATAGGAAACGAAAACAAAATAATAAAAATAAAGAAAAAAAATACGAAATATTGAAAAAAATATTAAAAATATTAAGAATTTTAAAAATATATATAAAATATTTAAAAATATATATAAAATATTTAAAAATATTCAAGCATTTAAAAAATTAAAAAAAATTTAAGATATATAAAAAAAAACATAAAAAACAAAAAAAAAAAATAAAAAAAAAATAGAAAATATTAAAAAACTTCAAAATAATACGAAAGTATACAATATTATAAAAAAATATAAAAAATATAAAAATCAAAAACAAAAATATAAAAAAACAAAAAAAAATGTATAAAAAATATAAAAAATGTATAAAAAATTTAAATAAATATATAAAATATATATAAAAAATAAATAAGTAAAATATATATAAAAAAAAATAAAAAATAAAGAAAACATAAGAAAATAAAAATCCGAATGCGCAGTGTTAGTTCAGCAAAGCATTTAGCATTCAATTCCCCAGTTGCGTTTGAAAGCTTATTATACTTTAAAAACTAGCACGCCCATTGCAGTATTGGATTTTATTCTACTTCTACTATGCTTAAATAGTTAATTTAAATGCAGAAAAATGAACTTTAAGAAAGAATTCTTTCAAATAGAAAACCTTGAGGGCATTCTTTGTAAGCCGTAATGCAAAAAAAAGCACAACAATGTAAAGCATATGCATCATAGTAACATAGTGCATATATAGTAGTATTCAAGCGCTAAAGGAAAGGTAAAAATGGGGAAAAAATACGCTGTGAAGTTTTTATACATTCAATAAATTATCCTTATTACAACACATTTGTGTATTTATTTTACTGTAGTCAGTTAAAATCACTCAATTAACTGCTTAATTGTAAAATATACACGTATGCCAAAAAATAACAAATTTGAAGAAACAGTTGTAGGGCAGCTATATGTTATAGTCGTCCATTTTCAATGATTTTTGGTATTGGTATTTAAACCGTAATTTGTAGCCAGTATACCAAATGTCCGGCACGTAGATGCGAAATTGTGAGAATTAGGCTACGAAAACACAATTTTGAACAATCAGTTGTATGGTAGCTATAGGCTATAGTTGTCGAATATCGATAATTTTCGGTAATAATATTTCAATCATACTGTAAAGCTGGAATACCAAATTTCAACTACCTAGATGCGAGATTCTGAGTATTATACTATGAAAACAAATTTTCGAACAATCAGTTGTAAGGTAGCTATAGGCTATAGTCGTTAGATTTTGATGATATTTTGGTATCATTATCTCATTTGTAAAAAGTAAGCAGTATACCATGTTTCATGTAATTACAAGTTCAATTGTGAGAATTATGCTAAGAAAACCCATTTTTGAACAATTAATTGTATGAACGCTATATGCTATAGTCGTGCGATTTTAATAATTTCGACATGTGATGTATATCTCTAAAAAATGTACCTGCACACCAAGTTTCATGAAAATATCTCAAAAACTTTAAGAGTATTTGCGTTCAAGCCGTGGCAAGGGCAGACGGACTTGGCTAAAACAACCCTTTCTGATCATATGAGTATATATCCGTTGTTCGGTCTGGCGTTTCTGGTAGTACTTGCAAGCTTTCTTTTATACGAAAGACAAAAAATAACTGTATTTTAACCTATATACTCGTAAAACCTATCTCTTTTAATATATATTTTTTTCTCTAATTTCCCTACCGTAGTTCTTTCCATTCGCAATACGCAAGAGGAAGAACCACCAGATCCACAACTTATGCGTCTAGATAATATGCTTATTGCTGAAGGCGTGGCCGGACCAGAGAAGGGTGGCGGTGGCGCAGCAGCCGCTTCTGCAGCTGCAGCAAGTCAAGGTACGTAGTACAAGTGTGTGTTTACTACTTTCAAAAACATGCTAAAACGAATCTAAAAATTTACAAAAATAGGTTCATCATTGTCAATCGATGGTGCTGACAACGCTATTGAACATTCGGACTATCGTGCCAAGCTTGCACAAATTCGCCAGATATATCATCAAGAGCTGGAGAAGTATGAGCAGGCGTGCAATGAGTTCACCACACACGTTATGAACTTGTTACGCGAGCAAAGTAGGACCAGGTAATTGAAAATTGCTAAAATCTTTTTAATATTTATTTTATTTATATTTATATTTTATTATTTTTCCTCTCTTTCCCTTTCTTAGACCCATAACACCTAAGGAAATCGAACGTATGGTACAGATAATACATAAAAAATTCAGCTCCATACAAATGCAATTGAAACAGTCGACGTGTGAAGCGGTCATGATACTACGATCTCGGTTCCTTGACGCCAGACGTAAACGGCGTAATTTCAGTAAGCAAGCTTCCGAAATACTCAATGAATACTTTTATAGTCATTTGAGTAATCCATATCCATCTGAGGAAGCTAAGGAGGAGTTGGCGAGAAAATGTGGCATAACTGTATGTTTACATACAACTTGCTTGCATATATATTTTTGTTAATTTATATTATTATTTTTTCTTCGCCACCTGTCCGTAGGTTTCCCAAGTGTCCAATTGGTTTGGCAACAAACGCATTCGTTACAAAAAGAATATTGGCAAGGCACAGGAAGAGGCCAATTTGTATGCTGCTAAGAAGGCAGCAGGCGCATCACCCTATTCAATGGCTGGCCCACCAAGTGGCACCACAACACCTATGATGTCACCAGCACCACCACAGGATTCTATGGGTTATCCGATGGGTTCGGGCGGTTATGATCAGCAACAGTATGATAACAGTATGGGCGGTTATGATCATACTTTACATCAGGATCTTAGTCCTTGAGGCGGCTTAACATACCGCAGCAGCAATTCAAATGTATACGAGCAAAAGTGAACGAACAACTGGAATTCGCTTTTGAAAACATTTTGATGTACATTTATAATGACATATAGTGGATATTTTTTTAAGTGATTTAATTAAAAAAAAAGCACCGAGTATTTTATGTTTTTTTTATTATTTTAATTTTAATTTTATTTTGTTATAAGAATGCAATGTAATGTACCGCAATATTAAAAAAAATGTAAAGCTAAAATATTTATTGATGCTCATTATTTTAATTTAATTCTTTAATTTAAATTTTTTCAATTTATTATTTTTTTAATTTAATTTGATGCTATTTAAAATGATTTTTTTGTTTAACTCTTTCTTAAATTTAATTTCTGTTTCATTAATTTTTCTAATTTAATTTATTTTCAATTTATAATTTTTTTTTTATTTTTTTATAATATTAACCAATATTGACTATAATTTTAAATATTATTTTTCAATTTATAATTTTCAAAATTTTTTTTATTTTATAACATTAACCATAATTGACGTTAATGTTATAAGATTAAAAAAATATATATGTATATATATATATATATATATATATATATATATATATATATATTCTTAATTAAAAATTATAAATTAAAAATAAATTAAATTAAACAAATTGAAATTAAATTAAAAAAATTAAAATTAAATTAAAAAAATTAAAATTAAATTAAAAAAATAAATTTAAATTAAAATAAATAAAATAAAAGTAAATTAAAAAAAATTAAATAAAATGAGATTCAAAAAAATTGAAATTAAAAAAAATTAAAATCAAATTAAAAAAAAAAACATAAAATTAAATTAAAAAATAAATTAAAAAAATTAATATACAAAATTAAATTTAAAAAAAAATTAATATTAAAAAAAAATTAATATTAAAAAAAAATTAATATTAAAAAAAAAAATAAAATTAAATAAAAAGTCAATAAAAATAAGGTGAGATTTAAAAAAGTTATAATAAAATTAAAGTTAAATTGAATTAAAAAAATTAAAATTAATTTAAAAAATGAAAAATTAAACTAAAAAAATTTTACATTAAATTTAAAAAAAAATAAAATAAAATTAAAGAGAATGCCTAGAGATATATTTCTTAATTATTTAAATTTATTTAATAATTTTGAAACATATTAGATTAAGTAAAAAGTTCTTTCGGTTTTTATCTAAGAGATGGCGTTATTGTCCATAGTACTAGTGTTACGTGTCGCATCATGTCATACCATACGGCGCTGAAAACGTGTTTATTCGCGCTAAAAGTTTGTCTTTGACAGTTTTTAGATTGATTGACTCAGTACGTTGTGGCGCTCGTCTAAGATGGACACCAGCAAAGAGAAAATTCGCTATATTTTACAATTTTTCTTCGATCATGGCGAAAAAGCAGCCAAAGCGGCTGAAAAAATTAATTTAGTTTATGGGCCCGATACTGTAAACAAACGTGTAGCACAAAAGTGGTTTGCTAGGTTCCGTTCCGGTCATTTCGATGTCAAAGATTTAAAAAAATAAATAAAATAAAAAAAAAAATAAAATAAAATAAAATAAAAAAAAAATAAAATAAAATAAAATAAAAAAAAAAATAAAATAAAATAAAATAAAAAAAAAATAAAATAAAATAAAATAAAAAAAAAAATAAAATAAAATAAAAAAAATAAAATAAAATAAAAAAAATAAAATAAAATAAAATAAATAAAATGAAATAAAAAAAATAAAAAAAAAAAAATAAAATAAAAAAAATAAAAAAAAAAAATAAATAAATAAAATAAAATTAAAAAAAAAATAAAATAAAACTAAAAAAAAAATAAATAAATAAAATAAAATTAAAAAAAAAAATAAATAAATAAAATAAAATTAAAAAAAAAATAAATAAATATATATTTTTCACAAAATTTATATTTTTTTTTTATGTATGTATGTGCATTTCCAACTAAATATCAAATTTATCCACTGTATGTTTATATATTATGTAGACCGATTTGTACAAAATTGTTTAACAGTGCTTCTTATCAGTATAGATTATGTTTAGTTGAAAGCAAAACAAAGTACTTATTTGAAAAAATAAAAATTCACTACTAAAATATGAAAATTTATTTCTAAAAATGTTTTTAAATTCAATTAAAAAAGGGCAAACTATTTATGTTTGCTCTATTTTTTTTAGTAAAGCTTTTAATGAATTTCAAAGAATAATATTTTTCGCTTATATTTTTTTTACTTATTTGAAACTTGAAATATTATATAGGTATATATGTATAAGTTACAAAAAAATATAAAATTTTTAATTCTAATTTGCTTTAAAAGCATAACAGTGTTATAGACACCTTTCAGCTTCACACATACATATGTTCACTTTTGCTCCCTAGTGTGTGTACGTAACTAAAAAGAAAATAATAATAAATGTATACGTAATATTGCAACAACAAACAATTTAGGCATCTATCTATATACATACAAATATATATATATATATATATAAATAAATAACTTGAATTAAGTGTAACAATCTCTTATTGAAAAGAAAATCCGTATACGAAACTTTAGATATACTAAATATTAAGAAACATAGTAATAAACAAATATTAAAGAAAGCAACAAAACGAAACAAAAAAAAAAACAAAATACATATGTGCAAATATCGAAATAGCAAACTATTTGAGTGCAAATACGATGGTGTTGGTGTGCAACAAACAAACAAATAAATAAAAAATGAAAAAATTTTTGCTTTGCCAAACTCATATTGAATAAAATAAATACATGCATGAGTATATAAAAATTTCTATAATTTTTCTTTTTGGCACAACTTTACAGCGCAAATATAAACAGTAAACTAAAACAAAACAAAAAACCAAAAAAAAAAAAAACAATGCAAATTAAAGTTAGACAAAATAGTGTTTACAAAGCAAAAATCTTCTCGATATTATGAGCACATTTACTTATCAAACTATACCTATGTACGTACGTAACTATTGTACTTTTGGCCAACATTCTTCAAGTATTTAATAGAAAGTATTGTAACAAGTTCTCTAATATGACTCTAAAAACAAAAAAAGCATGAACTTCAATTTTTAATGTGTAATTATTTTAAAAGTAATAAAAAAAAATGCATAAAAATGTGGCGAACAAGTGATGAGGGTTTTTCTTTCGGTGGATAGATGTGGGACAAACCAGTACACAAAGCTGCACCCCTAAGGTTCTGCTGTTGAATCATTAAAAAATCGCGCGATGATAGGGTGAAAATTTCGTTCGCCTCATTCGACCTGAGCTATTTTAGCCGAATTTTGACGCCGCACCCTACTGCTGACAAAATTAAGCCACGAGCGACAACAGCCGGTGGTCTGCACAAACTGCCAACCACCAGCGCTGCGCTCGATTTCTCCTGGGGAGGCGTTCAGGGAGTTATAGGGCAGGCAAATGCCTCCAAATCCATCGCCACCGACGTAATAATTATGCAGTTGGTAAATCATCTGCGTAAAGTCGGTGCAGAACTGCTCACCAATCTCCTTTGACCCTCTCCCGACATGTGGAAACAGGGTAAAGTGGTTCCTGCAAACCAGGTGACCAAGGAGACTCATATCAACCCGCCTCCCTTTTTCCCCTAGTATCAAACACATTTGAGGTCTTGCTGCTCTCGTCTTTTACTCACTACCCGAGGCCAGCAGCACAACAACATGGACTTGCAAAGAGCATAGCACCGCAACTACATTAAACGCCACAAACACCCAAATAGTCCATAGTTTTAATCGAAATCGAACGGTACGCACCAACCGTCCTAGTAGCAGTGGATCTGCCCATGACAGGGTTGATCACACAGCGTTACCATCGGAGACTGATGACTCCTAATTATTACCGAGTGTGTAGGGGTGGACCCAGATAGTCAACAGTCATGGATAGAGTTCCGAGTACACCAACAGTGAGCCGGCCCAAATGGTATACAAGCCAGGAAGGCAAGGAATCATCCACTATGAGCTGCTCACCTACGGCCAGACTCTTAATTCGGACCGTCCGAAGTAAGCAATCGACCAGAAGCGCCCAGTTTTGGCCAACAGGAGGAGAATTGTGTTCCATCAGGACAACGCCAGACTACACACATCGATAGTGACCCGTCATAAACTCCAATAGCGTGTTTGAGCAGTTCTTATGCATCCACAAACAGTCAGGACCTCGCGAAAGATTTGGCTGACGAAGAATTGGCCTCAGGAGAAGTTTATGAGTCGATTGCCCCAATTTTTTTTGTCAACAAAGGTTTCTATTGGATAGGCAGGGCCTTCTATGGAGCCTTCAATTTAATGCAAAAATAATGGATGACTTGTTACTTTACCTAATATTTTTATTTTTTTATTTATTTTTGTTTTATTTTATTTGATATTTTGTTTTGTATTATTTATTATTTTCTTTTATTTTTTGTATTTGTTTTATATAATTTATTTATTATTTATTTTTATTTTTTTATTTAATTTATTCTATTTTATTTTATGTTAATTTATATTTAATTATTGTATTTTTTAATTGTTTTTGTTTGTTTTTATTTCGTTTTATTTTATTTTATTTCTTTATTTTATATTATTTACATATTTAATTTAATTAAATTTAATTTTGTTTGTTTTTATTTTATTCCATTTTATTTATTTTCGTTTTATTTTATATTATATTATTTTATTTTTTATAATTTTATTTTACTTCTTTATTTTATTTTTTTTTTATTTTATTTATTTTATTCTGTTCCATTTTATTTATTTTCGTTTTATTTTATTTTATTTTATTTCTTTGTTTTATTTTATTTTATTTACATATTGAATTTAATTTAATTTTTTATTTTATTTTATTTTGTTTTATACTATTTTATTTTATGTTAATTTGTTTTTAATTATTTTTACTTGTTTTTATTTTAATCTATTTGATTTAATTTCGCTTTATTTTATTTATATTATTTTGTTTTATTTAATGTTACCTAATTTAATTCAATTTAATTTTATTTCTTTATTTCATTTTATATATTTATATAATTTAATTTAACTTAACTTTTTTACTTTATTTTAGTTTATTTTATTTTATTTTATTTTACTTATTTTAATTTAATTTAATTTTATTTTGTTTTATTTAAGTTATTTTATTTTAATATAAGTTAATTTTATTATAGTTTGTTTTATTTTCTTTATTTTTTATTTATTTATTTTTTTTGCTTTATTATATTATATTTTTATGTTATTTTTTCTTATTTTGTTTTATTTTATTTTTTATTTTCTTTTATTTTATTTTAATTTTATTTTTATTTTATTTATTTTGACTCTTTGCATTTTGATTAATTTTATTTATTTTAATTTAATTTAATTTTAGTTTAGTGTATTTTATGTTTATATATTTTATTTAATTTTATTTTATTTTATATTATTTTAATTAATTTTTTCATATTTTATTTTATTTATTTGAATTGAATTTAATCACTTAATTCATTATAAATTAATTAATTAATTTTATTTTCACTCATATTGAGCTAAAGTAACTCTTCTATCACCTGAAGCCGATCTCACGAAACAGCTGAGCTACTGAGTTGAGTGATTAAAGTGGTTTAGACTATACAATCTCCCCAGCAGCTAGACGTTAACGTAAGCACATACATACATACATACATACATACGTATGTTTTGTAAGGCGCTGAGACACAGGTGAGCTAACGAATTGATTGTAAGCTGTCGTCTAAACCACGTCGGCCGGCCAAGAACCTGCCCGATGCTTGCATACATTCCACTGTGTTGACGTTGCGTTGGCAGCCATAACAAGTTATTTCCGATCGTGTTGGCTACAACGAATCAGTTACCTGTTGACTTTCGTACGGATTTGTTGTGTGCGCATGCCTCGCTAGCTAATTAAGTGTTGAGAAAAGAAGGGGATACAAAAAAAAAAACAAAAACAAGTGTACTGGATTAAAAAAGATCTCTCAAACGAACACACACTGACAAATATACATATACTTAAGTAAATACATACACGTACATACACATATATGTATATGTATTTAATTTTAAAGGCAAACGTTGGTCAGTGTATAACAGAAAGTCACACACACATGTGTGCACCAGTGTGTGTGTGTGTGTGCGTGTGTATGGGAGTGTGTGAATAAGGTTGTTGTTTTTTAAATTCTTTTCTTTTTTTTATTGAACGTTTGCTTAGTGAAATCGCGTTAAAATACGCCAGAAAGTGTTGAAGTGTCGCGTATAATGAAATTTAACTATTTTGAAAATAATTCAAATAATTAAAAACGTAAACGCAAAGTGTTGGAACTGCCGGTTTGGAAGAAGGCTGGAAGAGTATCTATGCAAAGCAGTATATTTTTTGGAGTTTATAGGTACATACAAATATACATACATACATACCTATAATGCTGGGAATGTAGAAAAAAGTGTTAAAAGTTTCTATATTTCATGGAATAAATTAATTAACATAAAAATATTTATATACATACGTAAACGTATACATATATACATTAATCTATGAGAATGTATGTATTTATGTATGTATTATTGCATCTAACGAGTTAAAAATAATTCCTTACTTACACAAACCGAACGTCGTAACAAAATCTACATCGTGGCAGTGGCGCTCGGCAGCAAAGCGATCTAAGGCGCGACTCTGCTGGCTTTAAGCCCTAGACTGACCCCATAGTGCAAGTCTTAGAAATGAAAAGAAAAAATATGAAAAATAGAATAAAATAAATACACGCGTACTTACATGTACCATACATATGTATGCTTAAGAATTTTTATGTCATTTATTTATTTATTTTATTCATTAAATATATAACTGAGCGAAAATTTAGGGAAATGTTTGTGGAAATAAATTATATAAATACACAAATTGCTACTGCAAGCATATACTCGTACACACATATTTATATACACATGTATGTATGTGTGTGTATATGCCAAACTCGATTTTTGGTGTGGCAGAACTCCAGTGAGCGCTTGATTGAGGCCTGCCTCAATGGTTAAACACAACGCAAAACAAACTCATATCGTACGGTACCACCAACAAAACAGTTAACTATATATAAAAAAAAAAAAAACTGAAAAGTTCAAAAAAGAAAATATTTAAAAATCTAAAACTGGTTAAGCGTTGCTAAAGCATCTGCCAGAAATTAGCGATCAAAGAGAAATAACTCCCAATAACTTTTTAGAAAATCATTGATTTTAACGTGAATTTTTTTTAATGCATAAAAAATCACATTTCCAACAACATAAAAACAACACAAGCACACTTTTCATATTTATATGCACACATACATACATACATACATAGATACGACTACACATGCCAGTTCATATTTAACTTACCTCTTACTAGTATTAGAACAAGTCTAACAAAAAAGAAGCGCTTGTAAGAAATCGCAGAGAGAGCGAAAGAGAGAAACGTGGAGCGCGCGTATGGCTTATAGAATGCTTGAAAGAGCGACTTTTCAAAGTTCAGATGTTTGTTAACAATTGTTGCAGTGGCGGAAGTTGAAGCATTCCACAATGTAGATGTCATCGTCACCTTAACGCAATTATATTTTGGCATCAATTAAAAAAAAAAAAATTAAAGAATTTTGAAGTGACAGCCGCTCAGTAAATTGTTAAGCACAATATTAGGCGGAATATATGTGTATCTGCATTTATATACAGATTATATATACTTAAGGCAGTAAATTTGTTTAGTTAGTTTAATTTACTTTGCTTTGATTTATTTTATTTTATTTTATTGTTTTTGTTCTAGCATTTACTTCATTTTATTTTGTAAGTAAACTATTTATTCGTTTTCTAATTTATTTAAATTTGATTTTATTTAAATTTATTTTATTTTATTTTATTTTATTTCATTTTATTTATTTTATTTTATTTTATTTTATTTTATTTTATTTTATTTTACTTTATTTTATATTATATTATTTTATTTATTTTATTTTATTTCATTTTATTTTATTGTTTTTGTTCTATTATTTATTTTATTTTAATTTAGTTTATATTTTTTGATTTCAGTTCATATTTTATTTTATTTTTATATAATTTCATTTTATTTTATTTCAATTTCATTTCATTTTATTTTATTTTATTTCATTTCATTTTTTTATTTTTTTCATTTTATTTATTTTATTTTATTTTATTTTGTTTTATTTTATTTTGTTTTATTTTATTTTATTTCATTTTTTTTATTTTATTTTATTTTGTTTTATTTTATTTTATTTATTTTATTTTTATTTGTTTTTATTTGATTTTATTATGCTAAAATACCTTTAGTTTACTTTATTAATTTGTTTTTTAATTAGTTTTAATTTTATTTAAAATATTTTAATTTTATTTTGATTTATTTTATTTTCTTATTTTATTTTATTTTTATTTTTATGTTATTAAAGTTTTTTTTATTATTTCTACTCTATACGGAAGGACCTGGAGTTTGTCATGACATTTTTATGGGATCGCGATAGGGAACGGTAGTGGATACTTGAATAAATATTCTAATTTTTGAGAAAGTATCTGAAAGTATCAATCTCACCACATATAAAGCATATTCGTCTTTTGTATGCTCCTTGTGAGGGCTCAGTTTGCTTGGTTCATGATAGTTTTCGAACTAAATTATCGTAAATAAATCATTTTTCATGATTTGTTTTTTTGTTTTGTCATCGTTCATGTTGTTGTTGTAATCGCAAAAATATTTCCTACTTGGTTTTTATCTCCTCATCCATCGTAAAACAACGTCGCTTCATGGAACTCTTGATTGTTGGCATTATTGGTTTTCCATAATTGACCATGATCTCTCACTAATTAGACAAATCGCGATCATTATTAGCTCATCCACTAGTTTTCTGGGTAGAATTCAGCAATTTTAAAACGAATATTGAACTTTCTGCAAAACCGGGATGAGCCGATCGATATGGCGACACTCTCAGAAGATTCAACAATGCTCCATATAAAATTTCTTCATTTTGTGAAAATTTCCAACGGCTGTTGATGTTCTGAGTCATCTAGGGAGACCACCGTCATTTGTCTTCTCCCCAATCGAGGGTCATAGGTTTAAGCCCATTCAGAGAAATATCCAAAACGAATCTTTTCTTAACTAAAGGCCCCTCCGAGTGTATTTCTGACATAAAATACGAGATTCTTCCAGCTCTTCAGAGGCGGCTTAAAACTAAAACCATTAGAAGGAGAAGCACGGCTGAAAACCGTGTATTCAAATGTCGTCTTTTTGTATAGATTTGAAAGTTAGAATTTCTCAAAAATACTTGTCTTCAAGCGATCCCATAATCAGTAAGATTTCCCATCAGCGCAACACGCTTACGCTTAAAGCGTTAACTACCATTTAATAACAATAAGCGAGAGTGTCAGCTATTTTAAAATGCAAGAGCTTATTGGTCATTTATTAGTTGCATTCCACACACTCACCGCGTCTACATTCATATAATAAATGTACATAAATATTTATTTAAATGTACATACATATTTATAGAAAACCCATCGATCGGCTGTCTGCACGATCGAACGAATATTGTATGGATAGAGAAATCGCAAAGGGCAATAAACTTTTGGCCAAGTAATGTGCTATCACTTAAAGAAGAAGAAGAAGAAGAAAAGGAAGAAGACAAGACACAAGAAGCGACAACTGTGACTTTGACTGTTGCCGCAACAGTTGTCTCTTTGTCGACTTTTCTTGTCTTGCTTCCGCCGTTACCATATTTTTATGGATCGTCTTCCATCGAACGGTAAATCAATTTCGTATGCACGGTCATTCACGAAAAAAAACACACATACATACATACATACTTATATATAGTGGTTTATAAGTAATATTGAACGGACCAGTAAGAAAGACTTAGTACGGGTGCATACGATTGAGACTGAATTTGAATCCGAGGCTGAAACCAAAGCTTAAATACTTGTCTGCAACTGACACTGCGTCTAAAATTGAGATTGCGGGCAAAATTGAGACTGGTATAATACTAAGACTAAGTCCAAAATTGAGACTGGTCTAAATTCTAAATTCTAATTAAAACTGAAACTGGATCTACAGTTTAGACTAAGTCCCAAGTTGAGTGTAAAACTGGAATTTAAATAAAATTTGAAACTGGTCTAAAATTAAGTCTGAGTCCAAAACAAAGATTTGGGGCTAAAATTGAGACGAGCCTAAAATAGAGGTTGGCTCAAAGTTAAGACTGAGTCTAAAACTAAGACTGAAGTTAAAATTAAGACTGGTCTAAAATTAACACTTAGGCCAAAACAAAGATTGGGGCTAAAATTGAGACAAGCCTAAAATTAAAGCTTGTTTAGAGTAAAAACTCAGTCTAGAATTAAGCCCGAGGCTAAAATTGAGACTGGTCTAAATTAAAACTGAGTCTGAAACTGAATTTAGAATAAAATTCAGACTGACTCCAAAACAAAGATTTGGGGTTTGGAGTAAAAACTCAGCCTAGAATTAAGACCGGGGTTGAAATTGAGACTGGTCTAAAATGAAGACTGAGTCTGAAACTGAGTTTAAGGCCAAAATTGAGACTGGTCTAAAATTCAGACTGCGTCCAAAGCTAAGACTTCATCTAAAATTAACTTTAAATCTAAAATTGGGATTGTGGTCAAATATGAGACTGGCTCAAATTTCAGAGCTGAGTCTAAAACTGAAAAACTAGAAAATCTTATATTATTAATAATAAATTTAAATTGCCTACAATTTATGAAGGTTATAAAGCGAAGTTTGCTTTTTACTTGATTTTTGTGTTTCTGTGATTTTTTTTTGAATGCTCTGGCGCACCGCTGTTGACCGCATTTTGATTTGCCTATTAAAATTGACTCTGTGCGCGCTTCCACATCAACGCACTGGAATTTCTGACACACTTAACAGATTTTTTTTAATGCTTACGCTGCACCTTATACTTTATGCGTGTGTTTGTTGTTTTTACTTTTTTTTACTTCTCAACTGGATTTTTCTCTACTCACACTTGTTAATGTATGTTGTTGGTGGGCGCTTCAGCTCAAATAAAATCTTGTAATAAAAATAATCATTCTGTTTTTTTTCTTGTAATATGTGATTATATAACAAATTGTGTTTGCCATTGAAGAGTTATGTAGTTATTTGAAAATATATACTTTTGTTTAATTATTATATATTTATTTTTATATATTTACTTTTGTTTAATTATTACTATTTTTTGTAATTTTCTCTTTTTGATTTTTGAATATTTTTTTTGTATAATTCAAGGGACTAATTCCTTAGTTAATTTTTTTTAGTTTTTATGTAAATTAATTTTATTTATTATTAATAAAACCAATTTTTAATTTCAACTAATTTTGTTTAATTTATTTTATTTATTATTATTTTTAATTAATTTGTACAATTTATTTTTTTTATTAATATTTTCGTAACATTTAATTTTTTTTACTGTTCATAAAAAAATTATTTTCTTATTATTTTCTAATATTTATATATTGTTCTATTTTTTGCACAATTTTATTGTTTATTTTTCAATAATTATTATTATTGATTTTTAAATCCAATTGTGTATATTTTAAATTTGCTATATTTTTGTAGTATTTAATAATTGCTTAAGTGATTTATTTAATTTTTAATATTTTCTGATTTTTCTTCAATTTATTTTCTTCTTAGTTTTTCTTTCAATTTATATTAAATTTATTTTTTAAATTTTCAATAATATAATTTCTGTATGTATTTTTTTTTTAATTTTTGTACAAATTTATACTTTTATTAATTAATTTCTTTTTAACTTTTTTCTGATGTTTGTTTAATTTATTTCTCTCTTAGTTTTTTATTAATTTATATACAATTAAATATTTTAATTTTTTAATAATTTATTTTATTATTTTTTTAATTATTGTACAAATGTAATCTTTCCTTAATTCTTTTCTCCATTTCCTTCTGATTTTATTTTAATTTATTTTTCTCTTAATTTTTTTTGATTCATATTGTATTTAATTTTCTTAATTTTTGTAATAATTTAATTTCTGTTAATTTTTTTTTTAATTTTTACACAAATTTATACTCTCATAAACTATTTTTTGCTTTTTTCGGATTTTTGTTTAATTTATTGATCTCTTAGTTTTTCTTTTAATTTATATTGTATTTAATTTTCTTAATTTTTTAATCAATTAAATTAATTTCTCTATGTTTTTATTTAATTTTTTTTACAAATTTTTACTTGCTTAAATGTTTTTATATTTTTACGTGATTTAATTTTTTTAATATTAGAATTTTTGTAAACTGTTTCTTAATCTTTTTTCCTAATTTGTAATAATTAATTTTATTTATAAATAATTTAAATTTAGTGAAATTTATTTAAATATTTATTTATTTTAAATTTTTTTATATTTATAAATTTTAGTATGATATATAAATTGATTTACATATTTAATTAATTTATTATATTAATCGCTTCTTAGCGAGCATTTTAAGGCGTTTAAAATTTATTTAGAAGTTTTATGTATGTATGTATGCATGTATGAAGCACCTCTTTAGTGTTATTGAGAATATTTAAAACATGATGGCGAATAATTTTTCTGGCGCACCCTCTTCGATGAGCTCATGACTGGTGTTGGGCTGTGAGTATTAGTTGCTGATCTCTTCAGCGTCAAATTCATTCAATAACAAGATTAGGAATGAAACAAATATGCATATGAATCTGCTTAGATTTTTTTATTTTAATTTTTAATTTTTGTTTTTTTTTATTTTATTAATAAATTTTGCTTAAACAAGTACAAATATTCAACAATTAAGTTGAGTAAACTACAAGATTATTTCATGTTTCTTTCATTATTTCTTTTTTTTTTTTTTTTTGGCCAACAACTGTTTGGAAAATTTGTTCATCTTACATACATACTTGCATTCATACATATTTTGTGCCGTCATCAGCATCGCGTGTTGAATTTCACGCAAATTTGCCGTGTGTGCAGTCGTGTGTTGCTGATAACAAAAAACAAAAAAATAATCAACAACAAATGCCGATTTCAACTCAATGCATAATGACCACATCCAAATGCCAATATATTTAAGAAAAACAGCAAAAAAAACTATAAAATTGATTTTTTTTAATTTTTTTTTGCATTCACACTTTCATATTTACTAATTTTGCGTCTATGGTAAATAAATTTATATTTATTTATATTTTTATGTTTTTTTTCGATTTCGCAATATTTCATTTTTTCTTTTGTTTTATTCGGTTTTCGAATTAAAAATAATTGTTACCTTAAATGCAAACACACAATGAATGGCACGAAGATGTACGCGCATGCAATAAATGAAAACGTTTTATTCATTTAATTCACTTTCTTTGCGCATGCGCTTGTTTAAATGGCGATTTGGCGGTGACTTGGGCCATTGCACTTGCATATATTCATAGTACTTGCTTAGGTTTCAAATTAAGAAAAAAATATATATTTTCTTGTATTTAGAATTATTAATTTACGCCAAGAAACTTCTGATTTTCGCTTCTTCAGATATTTTTGATAAAAAAATATATCAAAATTTTTAATTTATTTAACCAAAAAATTTGAAAAAAACTGTTACTTATTCTGCATGTAAAATTTTGTGTTTTTTATTTTTTAATTTTATTTTTTACTTTTTTGTTAATTTTCAAATTTTTGATAAAATATTATTTTTTTTCATTTTGTGTGATTTTAATAATATATTTTTTTAATTTTTTGTTTTGGAAATTCTTGTCAAGGGTTTTTTTTATTTAAATACATTTTTTGCACATACATACAAATATTTTTCTCCATTTTTTTTTTTAATTTCGTTCTATGTGAACTTCAAAATACAATCACTATAATTAATTAAATTTTTTTCTCTTGCACAACGTTAAAACAAAACTTTCTTGTCACTTGTCAAACCACTGCCTAGTCGATTGTTTACGAAAAAATATTGTATATAATGGTAGCTAACCAACCACAGAGCGCAAAATCCATATAAAAAGCCTATGTGCCGCCGAAATTCCCATGATTTTTGTGTAATAACATTCCATAATTGTGAAAACAAAAGTAACTACTGCATTGAAAGGGCCATACTCAATTGCATATTACATACCTACATACGAGTATTTACATACTCACATATCTACAAACATATAATATATACAACAATAACAGGTGGATTTGGGTGTAGTGCAGTTGCAACTAAAGTCTTGTGCCTGACAAAACCAGTTATATTAAATTCACATACTAAGTTTTCAATACAAAATGCCAAGATGCATAAATTCCATCCGAAGAAAGTGTCATATGCCAACAATGTATGGAGTTACTACGAGATGTTTTTATTTCTCAGAACAAATTTGATAAAAAATAATTATTATTATTATTTTTATTTTTATTAATCACATTTTAAACAAAAAAATATTTTTTTTTTATAAAAGAAATTTAAACAAATTTTTCCATTTTTTTGTTTTTTTTTTTGTCAAATTAAGGGTACTTATAGTTGACAAAATCAGTAAAAGACCATATTTCTCTGCCGAAAATATATAAGTTATTATTTAAATTAATTATATTTTATTTTTATTAAATTAAACAAAAAAAATTAAATAAAATTAGAAAAATACAAAAATTGAATTATATAAATTTGAAAAGAATTAATTTAATTTATTAATTGTAGTTGATTTTATTTTATTTTAGTTTCATTATATTTTATTTATTAAACCAAAAAAATTAAATAAAATTAGAAAAATAAAAAAATAGAATTTATAAATTTGAAAAGAATTAACTTAATTTAATTTTAGTTGTTTTATTTTATTTTAGTTTTATTATATTTTATTTATTTGTATAATTTTTAAATAATATTTTATGTTATTATATTACTTATTTGTTTTCTAATATTTCTTTACTTAATTTTAATTTATTTTAATTTTACTTAATTGATTTTAATTTTGTTATTTTTTATTAATTTTTATTATATTTTATATTATTTTAATTTATTTTATATGATTTTAGTTATTATTACTTAATTAATTTTTTTATTTTATTTATTTAATGTAATTTAATTAAATTAATTTTATAATAATTTATTTTATTATTTTATTTTATTTATAATGTTTAATTTTAGTTTTCAAATATTTATTTTATTTTATTATTATTTTTTTATATTATTTAATGTTATTTTTTTCCTATATATGTATGTATTTTATTTTAATTTATTTTAGTTTTATTATATATTACTTTAGTTTATTTTATTTATTCTATTTTATTTTAGTTATTATTACTTAATTAAATTTTTTTATTTTATTGATTTATTGTATTTTAATATATATTTATAATAGATTATTTAATGTTGTTTAATTTAATTTTAGTTTTTATTTTTATTAATTTTTTATTATATTTATTTTTTATTTTATTTATTTTTATTTTATATTATTTAATGTTATTTTTTTCATAATGCCCATATATAAATTTGTATATATATGTACCTCTTCCTGTGCCAGCAAACCTTGCGGCTAAATTTTTATTGGTCACACAACCGTTATCGAAATGCGTACTTTGGAAAAATCATTTTCAGATCTATTCTTTGGCAACACCAAGTGCTGCTGATATTTTAGCATTGGAATGCGGTCGAACAACAATGTTATTGTTGTTGTTGTTCATTGATAGTCAATAGTGGCGCTCCCAGTAGAAGCCACTCTCTGAGGCGCACTACAATTGTAGACACAACACACCACTCTACACACCATCAAACAGTTAAAAGTAGTTTCGGGTGTATATGTGGAGAGAGAAAGGAAGAGTGAGAGAGAGAGTGAGAGACAGGATGAGTGAAGAAAGAGGCTGGCAAACGAGTTCTGCCTCACACACATACTTACACGAGTATGTGCCGCGCTTACCATACGGTCTGCATACCATTGGACGGTGTCAATTCGAAAGCTTTATTATTACCAGTTTGCATTCTGAATAAACAAACATACATACATACATATACCACGTTAAAAGGAATTTTTGACAAATAAATTTGGGTATTTTGTGCGCTAAACACGAATTATCATCACCGCGAAATGCACGACATGCAAAACGTAATGCCACAAATCGCCAACAAAAGCCGCCAAAAAACAGGTGAAAGTCATTTTTATTGCTCGATTTCTCGCTCATTGGCTATTTCGAGTGTTTGTCGAGGTCAGTGGTTGTGGCAGCATACGAAATGTGTTGAATGAGTTTGAAAATCGAAGAGAAATAAGAGTTTGAATGAATTGTGAGTACGCATTGGAATAATTAATCACAAGCAAAGCGATTGGGGGTATGAGTAGTGTGAAGTTTTTTATGTATATACATATTTTTTTTTTCGTTAATTTCACTTTGTGTGGCGTGTTGTGCTTATTTAAAATGCATTTTTGACATTTTTAGTATGTAATTCTTATTTTATAAATGAAAAGTAAAAGGTTTTACAAAAATTTGAAACGGGTTTGTGTCTTAAGTCTTTTGATTTCGGTTGAATGAAGCGCTCGCTGTTAAAATGTGATGATAATTATATGCATATTTCCTTAAAGGTGTGTCAGTCAAGCAGAAAAATGCGGCAGTTATTGAAAAACAAATTAAGATAGAAAAAAGTGTTATTATTTAATATTTTTTAATTATTAAGCAGAGAAAAAACGAGCAGTAAATGAAAAAAATTATTAATTATTATTATATTAATTATTCATTTTTGTTTTATTTTCAAGAAAAAAACTATGTGAGTAATAAAAAATAAAATTAAAAAAGGAATAAAAAAATATTTGTTTTTAATTTGCAAGCAGAAATATGCATCGGTCATGGAAAAAATTAATTTTACTATTATTTAAATGTGTTTCGTAATTTTCAAAAAGGAAAATCCTTTAGTGATTAAAAGAAAAATTAAAAAAATAATATATTTTATAATATTTTTTTGTTAAACATTTATTTTGTAATTGAAAAAAATTAAAAAATATTTAAAAAAATGTTTATTTTTTATTTTTTAAGCAGAAAAATGCATGGGTAGTTGAAAAAAATATTTAAAAATTTTTCTTTTTTATTTTTTAAGCAGAAAAATGCATGGGTAGTTGAAAAAAATATTTAAAAAAGTTTTAAATTAGAAAAATGCATGAGTAATAGAAAAAATGTTTAGAAAAATAAAGAAATTGTTATTATTACGTGTATATCTATTATTAAAGGCAGAAAAATGAGCCAGCAATTGAAAAAATAATAATTAAATAAATTATATTATCTTTGTAATTAAGTTTTAAGCAGAATAATGAAAAAAAATTGATAAAAAAAAATACTTAAAATATTAAAGATATTAATATTGTTATATCTATTATTTAACATCATTTTCTTTTTTTAATTTTTAAACAAAACAATGTATCAGTAATTAAAAAAATATTAAAAAACTAGTAAAAAAAAGTAAATAACAAAAAACTATTTTCTTGTATTTTTAACTCTTTATGTTATTATTTTTAAGCTAAAATTTTAATAAAAAACAATTTTTAAAAAATTATAAATATTTAAAATAATTTAAAGTTTCAAGCACGAAAAAATTATTTTTGATTTTTATTAATTTTTTATATTTTTTTTCGCATACAATGCACACACCTTTTTCCTACGCATTAACGGTGTAGGCCGCTAAGCAGATTTCATTTATTTTCCTAATTTGAAAAGTACAAAAATATATACATTTGTATACTTTAATTATTATTAGCACCGAAAATGCAAATATTAAAAGTTTATTAAGCCAACTACTACAGCAAGCCTTCATACACATATGCACATAGGAGTACCTGTACATATACAATAAATGTATTTAAAATGTATTGCAATTGACGCTGCGTAGGGTAACGGTGAAAGTGTGTAAACTGCGTGAAAGGTGCCATGCCGAGTTGTCAAGGCGTTGATTGTTTGATTGCTTGATTAGCGTTGGTTTTAAGAGAAATATTCACTTTTTTTCCGGCAAACTTGGTGTTTACAAATACACATACATACACATATCTAGAGTTGACTCATTGCAATGTGCGAGTATGTAAATATGCGTCGCGTATTTAATATTACAAAAGCATAAACGTTTTGCATTGTTGTTTGTTATTTAGAAAGTTGAAAAAAATCTATTTATATGCAATATTTATTTACAAACACTTTGACAAACAAACTAAATGGATTTTTTAATTTTTATTATTATTTTTGTATTTTTTCAGAAATGCTTGTGTTTAAAAGGAATTAACATTTAAAAAGCAACTTTCTACTGCACACTAATTTGAATTAAACAAATTTCGAAAATGGATTGGGTAGAAGGCGATTTGGTATGGTTTGATCCTGGCGTTGGTCATCCCATACCGGGTGAAATACAGGAGGTGCATCGTGCGGCGCAAGTTATTGTTGTGCAGGCGCTCATTAAGGGAAAGGTAAGGTTTTTTTTGTGGAAAAAAATACAATTAATAAATTTAAAAATAAATAAATGAAAATAAAAAACAAATAATAAGTATAAAAACTAAAGTAAAAATAGAAAAAAATAAATACAAAAATAAAAAAAATATAAATAAAAATAACAATATAAAAAAGTGTAAGCAAAATAGCAAAAAAAAATTAAAAATAAAAAATAAAAAATTCAGAAAAAAATTAAATAAAAAAAATTAAATAAAAAAAAAATTAATAAAAAAGTTCACTATAAAAAAAACTTATAACAAAAAATTAATTAACTAAAACATAAATAAACTAAAACATAAAAAAATTATTAATAGAGAAAATAAATATTAAAATTAATTAGAAAATAATTAATAAAAAATTAAAATTATTAAATAAGGAACATAAATAAAAACAAAAATCAAAAAATTGGAAAAAATAGAATAAATAATAAATAAAAAACCAATAAAAATAAAAAAATAATAAATAAAAATTAAAATAAATAAATAGAAAAAAATTAAACAAAAATAGAAATTTAATTAAAAGAAATAAAATAACAATAAAGAAATTTAATGGGAAATAATAATTTAAAAAAATTGAAACAGTAAAAATTAGAAAATAAATAAATTTAATAAAAAAATATTTAACTAAAAATAAATAAACTAAAACATAAAAAAACATAAAAATATTATTAATAGAGAAAATAAATATTAAAATTAATTAGAAAATAATTAGTAAAAAAAATAAAAATTAAATAAATAAATAAAAATCTAAAAATTAGAAAAAATTAAAAAAGAATAATAAATAATAAAAAAAAAATTAAAAATAAAATATATATAAAAAAAATTTAACAAAAATAAACAATTATTATTATATTAATTAATACTTATTAGTGTGTAATGGGGTGATGAGCCTTGGGTCACAGCTAAAAGAGAGGAAGCTTCAGTGGAGCCACTCCGACCGACATATTCAGCTTAAGGGTTTGCTGAAGTCTAATAGCAGCGCCTGCCTACAAGAGGTACCGTTGCGTGCATTTTTGATGTGCGTACACACCGGGGATCCAACATTGAGTCGGACCACCATCTTTTAGCAGAAATAATACGCAGAGACGGGTGTACAGTAAAGAACGCCTGCCAAAAACACACAAGAAAGGGTCGACACCGCAAACCTTCAATCACAACAGACTCCGAACGGTTTTCTACTTGACTTGCACTACTGCTCTATGAGAGCACTTATCAGCAAATCGGTATGAGGGAACTGTGAGACGGAAGTTCAAGTTCCCTACGTACGGCCGCAAACGAAACTATTGGTTAGCTGGTACGATAAAGATTGACCTGCCGGAGTGGAGAGAAATCACTACACATGCGAGGTGGGATAGATACAAAAAAGACACACAAAAAAATAACCAAGGGAGCTTGAGTCCCGAATCATACGAATATACTCGTAGAGAGCCGCAGACCCTTAAGCGGCTTCAAGTCTTCCTTAAAGAAATGGACTATCGAGAAACACCTGAAGAGCTGAAGCACTTCCAATTGTACAATGAAGACAGATCAAACTGTAAATGATCTTAAGGCATGGACGGAAACTCTTTGTTTCCGATCCACATTCCCATTACTAAGAGTGTCATAAATCGAAGTAGGGCAAGCGGAAAGTGCCTGTGTTCGCTCCGCTCCATTGATATAGATAGGAGTTAACAGATTTCCGGAAAACTCCATATCCTGAAAGAAATTGCGTCAGAAAGAAGTCGATGTCTCCGCATCCTTCCTCCATTTATCTACTTTCATACTAGAAATGGGCTAGTGATATCAACTGTCTTTGTCAGAACTATTCCAGAGCTCTTGCCAGTTACTTAGAGATCAACACCTTTCTTGGGCAACAATTTCTCTCCCATTCAAAGCCTGATTTCGTACCGAGAGTTTTGAATACCTACTTTTAATTTCCCATGCAGAGATGTCTTAGATGTAGATGTAGATGAGACATCTACTCCACAAACTATGCAAAGTGAAGTCGGTTGAGTGCAAATCATACAGAGAAGATGATGAAATGCGAATATCCACTATTTAACCGATTGGGCCGTCACAGCTTTCACGATAACTCCAGCTGTGAAAAATCTTCTCCTGTTGCACGGTGCACTCAATAAAGAACAGAACTGACAAAAACAAACTCGTCAAACTATCTAATTCATGCTGAGCCGCACTCCTGCCGTTGTCAGCTTAAAAAGTGGTCTCCACATGCGCCACACGATGCAGAGCAATTTGCACAGAAATTGCGCGAGAAACGAGAAATCTCACTGCCGTGCAGTGCATTACAGATGGCCGTGAGGAGACGCTATAACTATGTAGTGCAGAGTGTAGACGAGACTAAAAAACATGAAATCCAAGCTGAGCAGCGCAGAACTTTTACCTGTCGTCGTGGTGCGACACAAAGCAGCAAACACTTGTGGCCGCCGGCAAAACGGCAGCAGCAACATGTTTTCTTGTCCACATATTAATGGACAGCGCCAATTAATATATACGTGTATATATGTATCAGTTCATAAGAGTGCTGCCTGGCATCTTTACGTAGCCAAAAGCCCGATGTGTCTGGTTTTAGCGGATTTCTCCGCAATTTTTCTGCACTAACGGTGCATTCTATTGTCTGACATTGTAAAGTGAGGACATGCTGTTGTAGCCGCACGCGCGCGCGCACCTTTCTAACGGACATTTGTTCGTCAGTTGTAATACATAAAAGTTCAACACACCAACTTCCGGCTTGGCTGAGGCTTATGCGTATTGTGCGCTTCCATTTGGAGCCCTGGCAGCGATGCGGTTCCATTACGCCTAGTCCGGCGCCCTCGCCATCGATTGCACTCTTGTCGCCGCATATATTGCGTCGTCAGAGGCCGCCAAGCGTGGAGTGCGAACCGAGTATGGACGACAAGAACAAAGAAGACGACAACAACAACGACAACGACAACAACAACAGCAACAGTGCAGCGCTGCTCCACTTAAAGCAAAAGCAGCGTAGGGAACAGGAGCGTAAAGCGAAAAATCGCTATCCGCAATATGTGAAGAAGCTGTCGACCATTTGCAGCGATGTGCTGGCCAAACACGTTCGTAACTCAGAGAGCTCTACTCGCGTTTAGTGTACATACAGACAGACATACAGACAGACGACAGACATGGCAAACATGTGTTCTTTTTACTTCTTACCGTAGTATAAGCCTTGTGTCAAATCCTCTAATCTTCTATTCTCTTTCAGGCGCAGACATTTGCACTACAACCCGGCGAGGGTAACTTGCGTCCACGTCAAGATCTTGGCAGCAGTGGCGTAGAGGACATGACAATGTTGGAGGACTTGCATGAAGCTTCATTACTTTGGAACTTACGTCTACGCTACGACAAAGGTCTGATCTACACCTTCGCTGGCAGCATACTGATTGCTGTCAATCCGTACAAAATGTTTCCTGACTCTTACGGTCTGGAAGTGGCTAAGAAATATGCGGGCAAACCGTTGGGCACAATGCCGCCACACTTGTTTGCTATCGGCGCCGCAGCACACGCCGCCCTACCGTCACCGCAAGTGGTTGTAATATCGGGTGAGTCGGGTTCGGGCAAGACGGAGTCTACAAAATTGGTTATGCAGTATTTGGCTGCTGTCGTGCCGGGTGGCGGTTCCGCTTCCGCTGTGATTGCCGAGCAAATACTCGAGGCTGCGCCACTGTTGGAGGCTTTCGGCAATGCACGCACCGCACGCAATGATAATAGTTCACGTTTTGGCAAATACCTGGAGGTTTACTTTAAGAACGGCGCCATTGTGGGTGCTAAGATTACACAATATCTACTGGAGAAGTCACGCATTGTCACACAGGCGCCGGGTGAGCGTAACTATCATGTTTTCTACGAAATGCTTGGCGGCTTGTCGGAGACGGAGCGCACAAAGTATGGCCTGCTTGAGGCCGACAAGTATTTCTACCTAAATCAAGGTGCTACCGACTGTGCGCCAGGCCGCGTGGATTGGGATTCACTACAAAGTGCCATGCAGGTTTTGGGCGTGTCGGAGGGTGAACGTGAGGGCATTATACGTGTGTTGGCATCGGTGCTGCATCTGGGTAATGTCTACTTTCATCGTCGTCAGCTGCGTCATGGTCAAGAGGGTGTTGAGGTTGGCTCCGATGCGGAAATCAAATGGGCCGCACATTTACTGCACATATCCGCTGAGGGTTTACATCGTGCTTTAACTAGTCGCATAACCGAGGCGCGCTCGGAGCGTTTACACACACCGCTGGGCATTGATCAAGCGCTCGACTCCAGAGATGCTTTTGCGAAAGCGCTCTATGCGGGTCTCTTCAATTGGTTGGTTTCACGCATAAATTCCATCGTGCAGAAGGGTGGCACACACGATGCACACCGTATCTCCATATTGGATATATTTGGCTTTGAGGATCTGGCGGAGAACTCATTCGAGCAGTTGTGCATAAATTATGCCAACGAAAATCTACAATTATACTTCAATAAGCATGTCTTCAAACTGGAGCAGGCCGAGTACTCGCGCGAGCGTCTGGAATGGACGCCGCTAACGTGGGACGACAACTTACCGGTCATACATCTGCTGGCCAAGAAACCTGTGGGCATATTCCATCTGCTCGATGACGAGTCGAATTTCCCACGTGCCACGGATATGAGTTTCCTGGAGAAGTGTCACTACAATCATGCGCTCAATGAGTTGTATTCGCGGCCCCGTATCGGCGCACAGGAGTTCGGCATAACACATTATGCCGGGCAGGTGTGGTATTGTGTGGATGGTTTTTTGGACAAGAACCGGGATGCGCTGCGCGGGGATGTGCTGGAATTATTGGCCTCCAGCAAACTGCAGCTGGTTGTTGATCTGACGAAACAGTTGCGCGCACAACGCGACTCGGGCAAGACGCTACCCAAGGGCAGTAACGGTCGTTTCGTTACGATGAAGCCACGTACGCCCACCGTCGCTGCCAGATTCTCCGATTCATTACAACAATTGCTCCAGTCCATGGGTCGCTGTAATCCCTGGTTCGTACGCTGTATAAAGCCGAATAACGAGAAACACGCGCTGAAGATGGACATGCCGTGTGTGCTGCAGCAGCTGCGTTACTTGGGCATGCTCGACACCATACAGATCCGCCAGAAGGGCTATCCGGTGCGCTTGAAGTTTCAGCATTTCGTCGAACGTTATCGACATCTACTACGTACGCCCCTGCCACGTGGCACACCGTATCGTGAGCTGTGTCGTGTACTGCTCGAGTCGCTGCCACGCACCGGCATCGAGGGACCAGACTTCCAATTGGGCGCTACACGCGTATTTTTACGTGAGGCCTTGCATCGCATTCTGGAGAGTGGCCGCTCGGATCGTTTGAAATCTGCCGCGGTTATTATACAAAAGAATGTGCGCGGCATGCTGGTGCGTCGCCATATAGCACGTAAGACGAGAGCCGCCATTAAAATACAATCCACGTGGCGTAGACATCGCGAACTGCACAAGTACAGGCAACTGAAGCAGAGTGTGGTGCGTGCACAATCTCTCTGGCGTGGTAAGCGAGATCGCAAGCGTGTGGCTAAACTTAAGGCCGAGTACAAGCGTCGTTTGGAAGCACAGCGTGCCCAGAAAGAGCGGGAGGCGAAAAAATTGGCCAAGGAGAGCATAGAACGTAGTCAAGTGGCCTATTTGGACATACCGGCGGAGCTTGCCTTCATCTACTCGAAGATAGACGGCTGGACACCGGTGCATGGAGACCGGCATTTAGTTAAAGTTGTGGGCACTGTGCCCGGACCGCCGGTGGCGGGTGATCTGCCCAGAGATTTGGATCAATTTTCGTTTGGTAAATTCAGTTCGGTATACTGTAATGGCCTACGGTTGTCACCACGACGTGAGCCCATAACAACACCATTTCTCACAAGAGCTGCCTCCCGCGACCAAGACTTCCAAGACTCACTGGCGGTGTTCAAGCTGATTTTGCGTTGGACCAATGATAAGACGCTCGATGGCAACAAGGAAAAGGTGCTTTCAGATTATATCGTGCACAAAGGCTTGTCCTCGCGTGGCTTGCGTGACGAGATACTGGTACAACTATGCAATCAAGTTTACAATGCAGACGAGTCTGCCTCCCAGCGCCTCTGGCAGTTAATGGCGCACTGTTTGTCTTGCTTTCAGCCGGGCCCCGCTTTTAGTAAATACTTGATGAAATTCATAATGGATAATGCGCCATCATCGATGAAGGAGATGCTTTTGAAGAAGATTCTACGCAATTCGAGCAACTCGCAAGCCAATGCTTGCAGAAATTTCGTACCCTCCTGGGTGGAATGGCGTGCGATCTCCAAAATGTCCGATATTGCGGTATCGCTCACAATGCCCGATGATACTACACAAACTGTTGCCATTGATTCGTGGACAACCTGCGAGGAGGCTGCCTCTTTGGCCATCTCCACACTCGGCATATCGAATCGTGGTTGGACAGTGGTCTTGGATGATGGCAAATTCGTTACCGACTCGTGTGGTCTCGACTATGTTTTGGATTTGATATCCGAGAAAGAGCTCTGTCCAGCATTCCCTGCAGTGCGCAGTGATCTGATGAAAACCGGCGGCAAGTTCATACGTACGAGCATGCCTGATGTGGAGGCAAGTAGTCCGAAACGGCCGCAAGTGCCGCCACCGGAGCCGCCGAAAGCTAAAATAGCGACGACACCACGGGAGTCACCCATTGCCGAACCGAAAATTGAGCCGCCTGTAAGGAAGACATCACGCGATTTGTTGTCGCGTAGCTCTGTGCTAAACGAACGTTATTTCGAACAGGAAAAAAGTCGTTCAAAGTCATTGGATGATCTGTTGGCTGGAGATGCTGCCGAACTTGAAACCACACCCGAACCGGAACCGTTAACAAATCTAGGTCTATCGGAAAGTCGGCTTAATGACAGATATCACTCGGCAGAGCGTTTGGTGCCGTTGGGCAAAGAGTCGGCGCCACGTTATCAAAAGTCGCAACACGCTGGACGTCGTTCACACGCTGGCTCGCACACCAGCAAATACATGGATAAATCCGAATATGCTACACGTTCATCGGCCATGTCGGACACGAGCGAGGCGCCCTCATTGGCCTCACATGTACGACGGGTACGCGTGCCGTCACAGGCATCAGATGTCGATCAATTTCTTGATGATTTATTCAGTCCTGTTTTAGACGGCTCACTAGATGAGCTGTCGGATGCAAGATCATTAGCTGCCAGCATACGTGGCGGTGGCCAAAAAGACGCGGAGACATTTGATGATATCCACGACTTTCTAGAGGCACCAAATACTTCACCCAACTCAGCGCATCTCCTTACAGACGTCGGTGCGCTCTGTCGCAAAATCAAAGGCGGCGGCGAGAAGAATGAGGTTAAGGACGAAGCATCTAACGATAACTTGGATGAATATATAACGGGTTTATTCAAGCCGATATTTATTAACGAGGCCGTAAACACGCTTACAAAGCAAGCTGAACTCATAGAAATCATCAAGGGCGGCGGCACTACACACACTCAGTCCACAAGCAACGCCAGTTTCGTCACATCCCCGGTCGTGAGCCCGCTGAGTCCCTTAATGTCGAATTCCGACAATATAATACAAATGATTAATATACCAGCAGATGCAGATCCCAACGTCTACCAGCAGCAAGTGCAACGTGCTTTCTTACAGTCCGCAATGGCGCAGAATCTACAAATTCAACAACAACTCTTAGCACAAAATCAAGCACTGCAAACCCTACTCAGTCAGCAGGACACACCCACAGGCACCACGTCGCCACCGCTTGTACCCGTCCACACGACCGTACAGCAAACCAGTCATGCCACCAGCCATTCCAACAGCGTAATGGCCAAAGTGAGCACAACAACACCACCAGCAGCACAGCCAAGCAACGCACGAAAGCAGAGCGTGAAAAATCGTATATCACAGTTTTCAGAGCACGATCGTAACCGAAAGGCATCATCAGAGAGCGGCACTTCATTAATACCACCACCGCCACCACCACCCATGCCGCCGCCGATAGAAGCCAAAGATCCCTCCGAGACGCGTCACTTTTTAGATCCCTATGGCCGCGCAAAGACAGTGCGCATAGGCAAATGGCGTTGGCCGCCACCGCAGGACGCGCCGCAGTTTGAGACTGAGGAGGACTTTTTCGCCTTCAAAATGCGTCAATCACAACGGAAGACAACACCACAATCACAATTTCATAGCAGCAATGGCTCCTTGACGGGCTCCGCCATGGAGTGGGAGGAGTTCGAAATCGATACCTCGAAAAGTCCATCGCCGGTATCCAACATGCCACCAATGCATGCGCAGTTGGTGCGTACCACACTGAAAATTGAGACCACCGGTGGTGGTGGTGGTGGTGGTAAGAACACAAGTAAAGAGTTCATTGAACACCAACAACAACAGCAAACAGTAATTACAACGAAAGTGGCTAAAAAGAGTTTCGAGATCGGCGCGGAGCGTCCGCCACCCGGTAGTGTTGGCAAACTAAAGCTGAGTTCGGAGATGCGTCAACGTTTGGAGCAAGTTACCGCTGGGCATTCAGTGCGTTCAACGGTTAGCACCAAATCGGAGCAGCGCACACCAGCCAAGCTAGAGGATACAAGAAAACTCATGTTGCAGCAGCAACTGAGTGGACACTTCTTGAATATGGAAGGCAAGCAAGACAAAGACCTACCCTCGGTGCGTACACAAATCGAGCGCATGGAAGGTAAACTGTCACCGCCACCCAGCTGGCCGAATGGCGTGCCGCCAGCGCCAAGCGTGCCTGCGCCACCGCCGCCCATACGTCCACCCACAAGTGCGCCACCCGCGCCGCCACCAGCGCCAAAAACGCCACCTACACAACTGCATGAGCTCGAAGCTGAAGATGTTATCTTCCGCAGTCAAAGTGGTAAGGATATACCAGCATTTATACAGCGACAGGATCGTGACACATTCGGCGCACGTCACAACTGGAATGGCTCGGATGATTCCAAAGAGACCTATGACTCTTGGGGACGTGCTGAAGCGGCTAAACTTGATATGGTTTATGAGACAAGTTTCAAAAAGGAGATTAAAAATGAAAGAGAACGTTCCCGTTCACGTTCGCGCTCCCGCGATCGCGATGACTTCTCCGAATCTGTGTGGGATCGGGCAGAAGTTGAAGGACCCTCCTCGAGTGGCAGTGATCGTGAGAGAGAAAAGGAACGTGAGAAGCGTGAGCGTATCTATGAAATTCGACAGGTGGAACGTGAAAAAGAAAGCAATAAAATATATCATCCAGCGCCACCGAAAGTCATCACAGCGTCCGTTGAGCGCAGAGATGTAGGTTCGCCTATTGTAGCACATATGGAGCGTAAATTTTCACAGCCTTCCACGCACTCCATACAAAAGCAGGCCGCAACGAATTCGACAAGCGTAAGCTCGAAATCAAACAACGCGCCTGCCACATTCCGCACACATATGGCACAGAAGTATGAGAAGGAACGTAAGCGCAAATCATCTACATCCACAGTACAGTCACAAAGCACACGGCTTGACGAAGAGACCGATGGTGGCGACGAATGGCCGCTGCCAGCCATACCAGCGCCAGTGCCGGCGCCAACGTCAATTAAGAGCCCAGCAACGGCTTGTTTCACATACAACCGAGTGCCGTGGCGTCTGCGTGTACGCAAAGAAGTCTTCCATCCCAGTGAACCGATCGGTCCACCCATTGCCTTGGATTTACTCTTCGCACAAGTGGTATCGGACGTCTTTGGTATTACACCGTGTTTGCGTATCTCACCACAAGAGAAATCCGTTGCGCTGAGTATGCTCAACGGACACGGCGTCACCGTGGAAACGATATGCAATCAAAATGTACGCGCAATAGTAAAACGTCATCTTATCGATATGGCACGCAGTTGGCCGCTATATTTTGCGCGTCTCTTTGCTGTCCAAGGCGCGCCACAGTATCCTGATGTCTCCATAATGGGTATTTCACATAACGGCCTTTACCTGGCACGACGCGATGCAGAGTATCTTATTGTTGTGCAATCCATATCGCTGAATGAAATTCAAAACGCTATCACCTTACCGCGTCCCGCATCTTTGCAGTTAAATTTGCGTAGTGGCGATCATTTGGCGTTGCACGCGGCTCGGGCAGCTTCCATACAAGCGATGATTTCTACATTCGTACAAGAGTACCGTAGGGTAAGTGAAGTATTTAGATTCGTTGTAAGCAATGTACTGTACTAGTTGTAATCTTTTGGAAGCAACCTACTAACGAATGATCAAGTACTTGATAAGATTCCACTTCTGAATTGAGTTCAAGCCATCGCCTTCCGCCCGCAATTAACGAGTGGTTAGCTTTGCATACCACCATTCTGAAGGCCAATGTTCGAGTCCTTACCTGACCAAACATCCAAAATTTTAGAAATCCAATTTCCCTAATTGCAGTCACCCCTCGGCAGGAAATGTCAAGCCCTATCAGTGTATTCTGACATGAAAATCAGAACTCCCAATAAAAATCCAATGGGCGCTCAGAGACGGTTAAGTTTTGCAGGGATACCAAAATCAAAAGTTGATGAAGAGGGTGTGTGCTTACGGGGATTTTCCACGATTTGGCGTATGGTGAATATCTGATCAATGTTTGATTTACCAGGTCTTAAGCCACAATATCCAATCAGTTTGTTGACGGTCTTTTACACAAAACGCTCGGAAGGGCCTTATATGCGATAGGATAATCCCACGAGAATTTGACGCAGGCTGTGGGATCCCCCTATTCTGTGGTTTGAGCAGAGGACACTTAGGTTCCGATAGTCGGGCATGCTTTCATGCGACCATATTTTGCAAAGAAGACGGATGCATGACCCTTAGCATTTGAATGTAGTAATGATCTCCTGTACTAAATTTGGGTCGACATGAACAACTTCCAATAGTTGCTGGGCAAAGTTAATGCGATGTTGCCTTTGGTAGAAGTTGGGCAACTTCGGAGTAAACTTCCCGGCGATCCGTCTTACTATATGCAAAATATGACAAAAATCGATTATTGGTTCTTAATCGATATACTTCGATCTGCAGGAATTTCTCTCACAGCGATTTGACGTTTGTTCAATAATATTCTCATTCACAGAGAAAATAGTTTCACCACCGATTAACGTAATTTTTTTCGAAGTTTTAATTTCATTTTCAAAAAAAAATATCCAAATTTTGTTATCGAATATCGAAAACAAGCCGAATACATTCAAACAAAATCAGCTGTCAAAAACTGAACTGAAAATTCAAAATGGCTGTGCTTATGAGCATAACTAACGGGGTCCATCCGAGGTAAATTTACAGAAAGTAGTAAAAAACAAAAATGCAACGTAAATTTTTGGTTTGTGTAGTCGAGTATATATATTCGTCGATGTATATATACTCGTATGTAAGTAGAAGAAAGGAAGAAAGTAATCATCTAATGTCACAATTGAACGTTCGATGAATTCGCTTTGTTTTAAACGTCAAACTTTTGGTACAGACCTCGTACATAACTGTAAAATTCGATAATGAGACTTCAAATGCAACAACTGTTACTTGAAAAAGATGGGCATGCGGACATGCGACGGAAGCAAAAAACTGGTCGACTTAAAATTTGTAAACAAACTGCGTCTACCTTCAATCGATTATTTACCAAAGTAGCTGAAGCACAATCACATTGAATAAATTTGTTTAACAAAACGTCGAAAAAGCTCTGCAGTTTTCTTTCAAAAAACTCTCATATACATATGTATAAATATATTGTTTGTTTAGCAAACTGATCGAATAACAAAAGCTGACATTTTTTTTTGTTTTTTTTTTTTTTTTGAAAGCAAAGTTTCATGGTCAAAAGGTTTTCCATCTTTTTTTTTTGGTTAGATGACTACGCAACTCTTAATAGGAGTATACGTGCGAGATTATTAGCATTACCCAATAAACATAATGATTTTAAATACGAATATGAGACTAATCATAGCAATAGTTTTATCAGAATTTCTATTTTCTTGAGGATTGAAGTTTATAAGCATTTCGAAAAATATTAAATATTTTACTTTAAAAACCGATTTTTATTTAATTTTTTGAAATTTGATATTTTAAAATTTTATTTTTTCAAATTTTACTTTATTTTTAATTATATTGTAAATAAAAATATATAAAAGAGGCAAATTGTGCTTGGCGTTACTTTAAAATTTTCTTTTCATTTTTTTTAACTACTTCTTTCTGAAATTGCATTTAAAACTTTCTTATAATACCATAAAATTATTTAAAAAAAAAATAAAAAATTCAACAACTGTGAACACCGCCTTATACTTTTTCTGCCATCAATCCTCTATTGAAACCGAAATCAGCTGATCAGTTATAATGCAACGAACACGTGGCAATTTCAGTTTTTATTATTTAAACTAAGGTTTTAAATGCAAGCCAATAACAAAATTTTATATTAATTAATTTAAAATTCATGCATTTTAGCATTTTATAAAGCAAAAAAAAGAAAATCGCGAAAATCAGAAAAAATGCATGCGAGAAAATATACCTACGCCTCATAGGCGCCTCGACTGCGACGCGATAACATTTTCGTTTTTACGCTTTGCTGGGTAAACGCTTAGACATGTGCAGCTTTTCAATTTAACTTTTTATTTTATTTTATCTTTATTGTGCGTTTAATTTTTTTTTTCACGCTTGCATACATATTTTATGCTAAAGGTAAGCAAAGCAGTTACTAATATGCGCTTTTACGAGTATGTATGTATGTATAGGTATATGCACGTTTGTGCAACCATATTGAAAACAAAAATTTACTAATCAAAAATATGAAAGCTCTCGCAAACTACAGTTAAATTACATACATATGTACATGCATGTGTATGTACGAGTGTATAAAAGAAAGAAAAAATCACAATTTATTCAATTAAATTTTCACATACTTGCGTTAAGCACACGTCCAACACGACATTAACGATCACAGCTGAAAGTATTTAGCAATAATACTGAATTTTTCACATTTACATATATGTACATACATATACATTTATGTATGTATGAACATGCGTGTGTTGTGTGCAGATGTAGTATACCATCAAAAAGGTTAGAAAAAGTACTAGTTTGCTGATACAATTTTCTCAATGAAAATATACTAATCCATAACGAACCATACTGGTACCAGTTCCCTTAATGAATTATTTTTTAGATTTTAATAAAAAAATATTTTTCTTTAAACCATTGCCAACACACAGTAGATCGTTGTACAATATGAAACTTGTATATTTCCGATTACAATTTGAGAATTGCCAAGTTGTGATATATGGCCGGGTTATAATGAATTTATATACAATTAATTTTATTTCAGAAATAAACTAGTAATTTATGTGGTCCATTTAAAACTAGTTTTGGAGTAACATATTGATTTAACCAACAATTTTGTGACAAAGTGAATGCATATACATACATACAATATTGTGTGTGACTAATTTTGTAAATATGAACTAGTATTTTTTTGTTTGGTTCCATTTTGTTCTATTATCAGACTAGTATACATCTATCCAAAACCTGGCAATTGCTAACGCGCAGTGCATATTTGTTTAAGAAAATAAATATGTTAGTTGTTAAAAAACTGTGATTGGTTCCTTTTGAGCTGGCTTGAGACTAATTTATTTCTGGATAAAACTGCACAAATAGTCAATTTGTTTGACATGATAGGATTATAAGGTCATGAACTTATACATAATTAAATAAAAAATGAACTATTCACTTTTTGGTTCATTTTGAGCTTTTAGTGGATTATATAGTATAATAAATATATAATACAATAAAGATTTATAATGCCGGACATCACTGTGCGCAAATATCTACTAGTTGCGAAAAACACTGTAGCTGCCTAGTTACATACATTTTGAACTAGTATGAGACTACTTTGTTTCGGAAAAAACTCTGAAAATTGCCAAATCGCTGGAAAACATCGTTTAACAGCTTTTGGTTGAAAATCAATGAGTGGTCCATTTTTGGTTCCTTTGTAACCAGTTTGGTATTGGTATATTTGTGAAAAATTCTATTCGATTATATTCAGTTTCATTATAAAATCTATTAGTAGCAAAAATCCATTTTTTGATTCGTTTGCAAGTAGTTTTGAACTAGTTTCTTTTGACATGAAAGATATGTTTGTACATGAAAGTTGTGTTGTGTGTTTGAATAAATGTTTGTAGAGACACATAATACTATACACTCTCCGACTTCGACACTCTTTTTGCCATAAAGTTTAACATTCATGCCTTACGTATGTATGTATGTATGTACAACTGCATGGTCATGCGGCACAAAATTGCAACGAATGCCCGTTGCTTGCAACAGAGTTCAGTCATATTTATGTGCACAGATGAATATGTACATATGTATGTATGTATGTACAATAGGTAAGCAAGCAAGCTGTCTCCATAAACCTGGCTTTCGTTCAACATTTGTTTGTTTGCTTACTTGCTCGCTTGGTGAAATGGTCAAGTGAGCGCTCGGCGTTTTTCAAATTTTCAGTCGCGTTTAACGAGCTTTACTGGCTACTACGATTGTGCGGAAAATTCAGTGTTTTTTCTAACTATAATAGGTTTTTTTCTTGTTTTCTTTTTTTTTTCTCAAAACAACATATGTTCAATTGAACAAAAGAAGAAGAAGAACAACAATAATAACAACAACAAAAAGTTGTGCGTGCTTTATGAGTGCGCAGCTTCCTTAAATCAACTTTAAATGACAATAGTGCATACATACCTATATGAACGATATTATTGTATATACTTATTTACATACATATATCCGGTTGTAGTGTGGTTACAAGTTTTTTGTAACGGTTAAAATAATTTTATATACAAAAACAAAAAAAAAAATTAATAATGTAAAAGTGAAAATCGCATTTTGGTTGTTGTAAAAATATTGAAAATTCATAATGATAAAGCAAATAATTATATAAACATACATACATATATAAAAAAATATGAATGTGCTTATTTTGGTAACGGCGACCCACTTTTTTAAATACATACATACATATTTATGTACGAGTATGTGGACACTGTTTTCTAAACTGTTCTAAATCCCATAAGTAAATAAACGCCGAAGTGTATATACATATATGTATACATGCATATGTGTGCTCCACAAAAAAAAAATTCGTATTCAAACATATATATTTATATGAATTCGGTAGCTCGCGTACACTTGGTCAATTGACAAAAACTAGTGCGCGCACAACAGAGTTCGTTGACGTTCGCCAAACTCCAAACGGTTACTTTAACCAATTACGGTGTTTTAATTACGCGCAGAGAGCGAATTTGTTGTTGGTGTGCTGCGTGGTATACGATCGGCGGTGCTAAACGGTGCGCGCATGCGCTACAACTTTCACTTGTTTTGCAGCAAAACACTAAAACAAGAGATACTAGATACCAGATACCAGATAAGCGGCTGATCGCAAAAACAAAAGCAGATTTGTGCAGTTTTGTACATACCTACATACATACGTGTATGTGGCATTTGTGTTGTTATTATTTGCAATAAATGTGTCCAAAAATTGCATTTTAAATTGTTCGATGCACAGCAAAAATGTCTACATCTCAAGCGCATTCGGTTTCATCCACCGTCAAATCGCACGGCAGTCAGAGTAGTAGTGGCAACTCCTCGCACTACAAGTTCAGCAGTATCGTTAATAAGGTGGAGTCTTTGATTAATAAAATGAATAATGACAAATTCAATAATTTCAAATTGCTCCAAAGTAATCCGCTGCTACCTGTACAGCAACTGGGAGCGCATGATGGGCGCGAGGGGAGGAGTGTTAGGGGAGATTGTGATTTACAGCCCTGTATGCAGTGTGCAAGTGAACCACAACAACAACAACAACAACTGGAACAACACTCATCTTGTTTGCCTTCACTGGAGGATACACTCACACGCACAGCTTCGCTGGATTCACTCAATCAGCTAACGGATGCTGAAGATACCTACGATAATCAGGATCTGGTTTATACCGATTCGGATGATGCGGAAATTGCGCATATCACAGGCACGACAGCGGTGCAAGTGCATCGGCGCAGCGACTTGGATCAGCTGACGGACGAGACGATACGCGAGTTCAATGAACAGTGTTCCTCGCTAAGTCATGATGTTGATTTTGAGAATGCGTGGAGTGCCGAAGAGGATGAGCATAGGTGTTGGCGCGCTAACGGTGCAGATAATGGCTGTTGTTGTGATATTGAGCGGCAGATGCAGGGTGACGAGACTTTTGAGACTTTTGACAATTTGTATAAATATGAAACCTACATTAAGCAGTGTAATAATAATAACAACGGTAATAACAGTAAATATAATTTTAAATTTAATAACAACAACAACAATAACAACGACGACGATACAACCAACTACCAAAGAGACAAAAATAATAATAGAAGAGATGATGATGATGAAAGTACGCATTTAAATAACAACACATCGTCTGCTGCATATAGTCCCGTGCAACTGCGGCAACACTCTGCGCAACAACATGAAACTGCAACTACGCCGGAAACTACTACTGTGAGCTGTGACGAGAAATCGATGACGGCTAAGCCGGAAAATGGTTATGAGAATGCTTTGTCAATGCAGACGGAAGCCAATAACAATAGCGGCTCACCAAATAACGGCAGCACGAGTAACAATGCCAGCCAACAACAAGCTGGGAATAAACTGCGACGTCCGAGTCTAGCCAGCAGTGGCTCAGTTGGCCGTATGGAGACAATATTGGAAGAGCCGGGCGAGTGTAAAGTCTCTGTGAAGGAGATTTTGGCTAGATTTGAGACAATGAGTCTGACCGAGGTAAAATTTGGCAATTTTTTAAATGAAATTTTTACCACAAAAAAAAATATAAAAAAAATAAAAAAAACTTAAACTTTAAAATAAAATAAATCAATAAAAAATTATAATTATTTTAATTAAAATAGAAAAATGAAAAAAAAGTTAAGAAAAGTAATAAAATAAATAAGTAAAATAATTAAAAAATGAAATAAACAGGAATAAAATACAAAAACTACAAAATAAAAATAAATAAATTAAAATAAAAAAATTAAAAATGTAAAAATGAAAAAAGTAATAAAATAAAAAAGTAAAATAATTAAAAAATAAACTGAAATAAAATAATTTTTATATTTTAATGAAATAAAATACAATAACTACAAAATAAAAATAAGTGAATTAAAATAAAAAAATGAAAAAAAAAAATAAAAAATAAGAAAAGTAATAAAATAAAAAAGTAAAATAATTAAAAAATAAAAATAAACTGAAATAACAAAATTAAAAAATAAATTAAACTGAAATAAAATACAATAACAACAAAATAAAAATAAATGAATTAAAATAAAATATTAAAAGAAATTAAAATTAAGAAACGTAAACCAATATGTAAAATAATTAAAAAATAAAAATAAAGTGAAATAAATTATATTAAAAAAATAAAATAAACTGAAATAGAATGCAATAACTACAAAATAAAATAAATGAATTAAAATAAAATATTAAAAAAAATTAAAATTAAGAAACGTAATAAAATCAATAAGTAAAATAATTAAAAAATAAAAATAAAGTGAAATAAATTATATTGAAAAATAAAATAAACTGAAATAGAATAATTAAAAAGTAAAAATAAAATTAATTAAAGTGAATAAAAGTAAAAAAAGGTTTATTGGAAAATTAACACAACATTAAGCATAATTACACAATTTCTTTAAACACATACATACATACACACATACATAGTTTTTATGACATTTATGGTCAAAGTTTATGACACGTTTTATTTGTGTTGCCTTTAACTCTTAGGTAACTGCGCTTGAACTGTTAATTCAATAAGCATTTAAATACATACATATGTATGTACATAAATTCATGCAAGAGTAAGTAAATTTGTTTGCATAGGCATAATCTACAGCGATATTAACTGGTTAAAAAACTATTGTACTTCGAAACTATTGTGCCAAGCGAATCCAACTTGTTACAAAATTGTTTTTTTACGCATTATGTGTTTTGTTGAAAACTGTTAGTTTCTGATCAAAATTATACTATATACAATACTGGTTCGAAATGGACCGAAAGGGGACTAGTTCAGTTTTTTGCCAAAATGTTTGTTTTGCTTTTTTAAAACAAGTTTCAGAATAACAACTATTTATCAATCATACAAAGAAAAAAAACAACCTTATCGCTTGAAAACCTTAACTTACCTTGAAATGCTGCAAGAGCTTATCCTGTACACGTATGTCACTGCCACAGCCTCAAAATTACTTGTTATCAATATCCATCGCTACTCTGGTCACTACTATCGAATCAGGAATTGATCGAGTTGCTGGTCATTGCCAATTTCAAATGTATGCAACGCTTGTATGTACATATGTATGTATCTAAGCGAGTGTTGGACAAGTACTCTTTTTGCTAAGCCCAACTGGAATTGTTGTTGAACTTGAAATACAACTACATAAAACCAACGTGGCCAGCGATCATTGCTCCAACTCAAAGTAAATGCTCCAGAAAAGTTCAAAAGACTGAAGGAGCATTCGTTTGTTAAATAAAATAAAATGAATTTAATAAAAAAAAATTAAATAAAATATATTGAAAAAATAAAATAAAATAGAAAAAATAAAATAAAAAAAATTAAAAAGTAATATAAAAAAATCTAAATTAAAAAAAAAAAACTAAATTTTAAATTAAATTTAAATTTCATAATACAATACACACAAAATAAAACAAAATAAAATAACACAAAATTAAATGAAATTATATTAAAATAAAATAAACTTTACTATATTAAATTAAATTTATTAAAAAAACAATATAATTAAATAATATATAAAATAAAAGAAATTAGTATTACATGAAATAAAATAAAATTAAATTAAAATAAATAAAAAAATTCAGTTAAATGGCATTATATAATCTAAAATAAAGTAATAAAAATTAAAATAAAAACAACTAAAATAATAAAATAAATTAAGAATATTAAAATAAATTAAATTAATTTAAAAAAGAAAACGATATAAAAGTTAAATATATTAAATTAAAATACTAAAACAATATATAAGGAAGTAAAATTAGGTAAAATAAAAATAATTAAAGTATTAGAAATAATATATAAAAATTAAAAAATAAATAAAATAAAATGAAATTTTATTGAATAAAAATTAAAAAATTAATTAATATAAATATTAAATATAATAAATTAATAAAAATATGTAATCAATAAAAATAAAACAAAACAAAACCAAATAAATAAAATAATGTAAAACAAATTAAACGAAATAAATAAAAAATAAATAAAATAAAATGAAATAGAATAAATTAAGCTAAAATAAAATTAAATAACTTTAAATAAAATAAAATATAATAATACAAAAAAAAATTAATTTAATTTAATTTAATAAAAATTGAAATAATATAATATAAAATAATATAAACAATAAAATAAAATGAATAAAAAAATAATAATATGAGATAAAATAAAATAAAATGAAAGAAAATAAAATAAAATAAACTAAAATAAAAAAACATAAAATAAAATAAAATAAAATAAAAAACTAAAATAAAATAAAATAATATAAAGTAAAATAAAATAAAAAAAGTAAATAAGTAAAACAAAATAAAATTAATTTAATCTAATTTAATAAGAATTTAAATAATATAATATAAAATAAAATAAATATACTTAATATTAAATACAATAAAATTAATTTAAAAAAAATAAGACAAAATAAAACTAAATAAAATAAAGGAGAATAAAATAAAATAAATTAAAATTAAATAAATTATAATATGAGGTAAAATAAAATAAAATTAAAGAAAAATAAAGTAAAAGAAAATTAAATAAAATAAAGTAAAATAAAATAAAGTAAAATAAAAAAATAAAAATAAAATAAAATAAAGTAATATAAAATGAGATAAAATAAAATAAAATGAGGTAATATGAAATGAAATGAAATAAATTAAATTAAAAAAATTAAATTAAATAAAATAAAATAAACGAAAATAAAAGAAAATAAAATTAATTAATTAAAATAAAATAAAATCAAATAAAGTAAAATAAAATAGAATAAATTAATTAAAATAAAATAAAATAAATCAAAATAAAGTAAAATAAAATAAAAAAATAACATGAATTAAATTAAATAAAATAAAATAACCTAAAATAAAATAAATGAAATAAAAAAATAAATAAAATATAACATAATAAAGTGAAATAAAATAAAATTAAATTAAATTAAAACAAATTTAATAAAATAATATAAAATAAAATAAAATAAAATAGAATAAAATAAATGAAAAAATGTAAAAGAACAAATCAAAGCGAAATTTAATGAATTTTAATTAAACAAAATAAAATTAAAAAAAATCATTAATTATGATTTTTGTAATAATTACCATTTTAGTAATTTTAGGTCAGAAAATTCAAGTTTTACTCGTTATTTCATTGTCAAGAACAATATAAATCTGCACAGATACAAATTCAAATGGCTGAGATATGTGTGTCTGATACTGAAAAGAAAAAAAATCAATTATCATTGGTAAACATAATTTTCGCTAAAACCACGGTTGCGATCGGCTCAAGTGCGTGTTTGTGAGAATTAGTAGATAAGTAGTCACACGTACATAGGTACATACATATGGACGTATAGGCCGAATATTAATTAACTCAAAAGCAGCGCGAAAGAAAATCTAAAAATTAGTAGAAAAAAGAAATATATTTTTTCTTATTTCGCACAACATTCAAACTTACACACTTATGTACATATATACATACATAGCATACATTTATAAAAGTAATCCGAAAAATATGAAATAGAAAGTCAGCAGTTGCAGGTGCATGAAAATGAACTGGAATAGCGCTAAAAATTTAAACAAAGTTATACATATGTATGCGTGTGTGCTTGTATACGTGTATGTGCACATACATACTTGCATTTGGTTGGCGTTGTGACCAAACGGTCATTTTGGTGCATTAATTTAGATCACAATTTACACTTTGATTCGCTACAGTGTCGATTTGTGGCAACACGTACATGTACATGTTATACATATGTACATACAATTACTCATTATACATAGGTATATACTCACATTACAAGTGCACCAGAATAAATGAAATTAAATTTGCAATCTTAATTTTTTATTTTTTTATTTTTTTTTTCAATTTTCTATGCTGCGTACGTACAGGTGAAATGCAATTTTTTTTTCGTTGGTGTCGGTTGGATGACCGTTGTTGTTGCGTTAGCGGTCGGTCATCATTGTAACATTCAACCATGAATACCTATACACATACTAAATATGTCTGTATGTATGTGTGTATTTTTAGCAATACATACATACATACATATGTACATACATACACACAATCGTCTCAAGTGTGTAATTATTTTTCTCGAATTGAGCCGCTCTCAAGCTGTGTGAAGTCACTGGGACGTACCATAACGGTCATTTACACAATGCTTTGCTACTCGAACTCGAACTGGCCCAGTTTGTATTGTGGCTACGTCCATTTAACGTTGTCTATTAGACATTTCAGACATATTTTCGCTTAAGTTTATTGCATTGCTGCTGGCCACTGATGGATTTTATAAAGAAAATAATTTAAAAAAAAACACATTTTTACGGGTTTAGCCAAACGACGCAGCTTTCTGTTGATCCTTTATTTGCATAAAATATTTAATGCTAATTTTGGCATATATTTACATATATAAAGATTGGATTATTTGTCATCATGTCTCTCTCATAGAGCCCCTGGGCTTCTCTTGAAGCCAATTCTTCGCCAGCCAGATCATACGCCATAGACTGGCAGAGTTGGTAATCACTTGGTGCGTGGTCCGGACTTTAAGGTGGATGCATGAGAGCCTGCCAACCAAGCTTTCGGAGCTTCTGGCGTGTCACTGTCGATGTGTGTGTGGCCTAACGTTGTCCTGATGAAACACTATTCCGCTCCTCTTAGCCAAAGCTGGGCGCTCCTGCGAGATTGGTTCCTTCAGACGGTCCAATTGCAGACAGTATAGGTTTGAATTAAGAGTTTAGCCGTAGGGCAGCAGCTTATAGTGAATGATTTCTTGTCAATCTCAACAAAAACACAGCCAATCCTGGTTTGGATACCGTTTTTGCCGGCTCACTGCCCTTCGAGCACAACCGTTTTCATTTGGTTTTTCAGTAAGTGATCATCAGCAGTTACCATCTCCTTGAGAGGTGTGCAGATGGAAATTCGGTCCAAGCGGTGCCCACGAGGTCCAAGTGTTTCGATGTGAAATGCTTATTGAACGATATTTAGCTCCTGGGCAATCGACCATGACCGTTCCGTTTTCTGGCGAAGAGTAACTATTTGGTGTCGTTAGGACAGCCTCCGGAGGAGTTCCTTACTAGATATAGCGCATTTTCAAGTGGATCCTTTGAACTTCTGGTATATTTATGATTAGCATATGTAGCTGCAGTTGTCGAGTTGTTAGCAAAGCGTATTGCCTTACGGAGTGTCATAGGTTCCTACCCTATAAAGACTAACATTCAAAATTATTAGAAAAAAATCTCAAAACGGTCCATCCTGCAGTTCATAGCATCGACGTTTATAGCCGAGTTAACAATAACTCGCCATTCATTGTTCCTCTTCGTCGCCCGACGGCAGTGAAGCGGGGTTCTTCTCTACCTGATCTTTCCAATGGAGTGAAGGTCTTCTGCTTGTGTACCGCGACAGTCGGATCTTTATAACAGAACGATCCGGATTTTTATACAACCAAAGACTATCACTCCCGTAACGTACCCCAAAAACTACTGTGGGGAATATTTTTGCGGCTACAACAACAACCACAACTGTAGAGTTTGTATTTACATACGCACAACCAGAGTCCAAACTCCTTTCTAACTGTCTTTATGAAAAATGTGTGGACAAAATAATGCGGGGGCAAGTCGACACTGGTAATTGTATAATATATGTAGATCTGTACAAAAATACATACATACATATGTACGAGTACGTACATAAATTGGCTTGAATTGGTGCACAACTTTCACATTTCGGCGCGTCAGTCCAGTTTTTGACCACAAAAATGAATTCAAATACCAATATATTTTAATAACGGTAACAATTTTTTTTGTTTTTGTTGCTTGCTTCATTTCAGAGCCAATCGAAAGCCTCCACATTATCATCGGGTGCCCGTGCCGCAGCACAAACACTCAACGTACCAATTGAACGCTTGGAATCGCGACAATCCAACCACCGTGAGCATGGCGCCGCCGCCGTAAGCAGTGGCCAAAACGGCGCCGCAGCAGCTACGATGAACGCTACGCACAGTCATGAGGTGAATGTAGAAAAGTCAATTGGCATGCAACATGGACGACACAGCGTCGACACCGAGGTCGATGTCCACCAGGAGGCGCATCATCATAATATGGACAACGAGGCGGACGCTATGCCGCTGAACGCGAGTAATCACATGGAAATGCAAATGGAACGTCATCCGTATACGAAACAAGCGAGCTACTTGCATGCCGGACGCAAAATCTCTGGCAGCCAACAGCAGCAGCAGCAACAGACGCAGCAGCACTTCCAACAGCACCAGCAACAACACCAACAACAACAGCACTCGCAGCAGCAAATGTCAATGCCACACCATTCGCTCGATGCGAATTATATGACTGAAGAGCCGAATAGCAGCGGCGGTGGGCCATCACCGTCCGTCACCAAATACTCCCTGCTTCAGTTTGCCATGCAACACTTCCGCAATGAGTGAGTGCTAACTAACTAATTACCATTTTGAACTATACCGTTACTTAACCTTTCCACTCCAGCAGTCAATACACCGATAGCCGCATCCACAATCGAGACATAACACGCGATCATAGCGAGAGGAGAACCCCCTCGTATGCGGATTTGGTAAAATGGCAGGGCACGCCGATACGTCTGCCCCTACTGCGTTTGCCCAACGATCTGGCGCCGTTAGCGCTGGAATGTTTTGAATGCATCTTGCGCTACTGCGGCGATATACCACACGATCCCGAGCTGACTGAGGTCAAATGTGTCTACACTGTACTTATGGTGAGTACCAAACATAACCTAACTGTAATATGCTTACTAATGAACTGTACCCCTACACCAGCATTGTCACAAATATCTCGCGCTACGCGATGAGGTCTACTGCCAGCTGATGAAGCAGACAACAGCAAATCGTTCCGCCTGTCCCGACTCTGCGCAACGCGCTTGGCGTTTACTAAGCATTTTGGCGGCCTACTTTGGTTGCTCTGATGCGTTGCGTCCATATTTAATGGAACATCTAACCTCCGCCGCTTCGGATCGACGACGCTCCTGTCACGGCACTGCCGCTGTTTGTCTGGCGAATCTACGCAAGACCGCACGCTGTGGCGGTCGCAAGAATGTGCCGAGTGTGGAAGAGGTTACCGCTGTTTCAGCCGGTCGTTCGGCACGTCGTCAAATCTATCGTCTACCCGGCGGTGCGGAACGCGTTGTCAACACACGTTGCTCCACGGTGGTCGCCGATGTCATTGCTGAACTCTGCGCTCTGCTCAGTGTCGAATCGGAAGCTGAGCAACAGGAGTTCTCACTGTACTGCATTGTACAGGGCGATGCATTCACAATGCCGCTCGCTGCGGATGAATATATACTGGATGTTACAACGGAGCTGTTGAAATCAGGACAACCATTCTATTTGATTTTCTGTAGATCCGTTTGGCATTTCCCCTTGAAGAGGGAACCCGCACCAACGCCACTCTACGTCGAGGTGCTCTTCAATCAAGTGGCGCCCGATTATTTGGAGGGTCTACTACTTGAAGTACCCTCAAATGGCGTACCAATACCGGAGATTGTACGCGATATGGCGCGCATAGCGGCATTACTGCACAGAGCCGCTGATCTAACACATGTCCCAGCTATGAAGGAAATTAAATTTCTATTACCCAAACCAGCGCTTGGTATACGTGAGATACGGCCGGCGCAATGGGTCGGTTTGGTGCAATCGGCTTGGCCGCAAATCGCCAATTTAACACCAAGTCAAGTGAAGGCACAATTTCTAACGGTACTCTCTGCGTGGCCGCTCTTCGGCAGCAGTTTCTTTGCGGTGAAACGTATTTGGGCCGAGGAGGGTCCACATGTCGAGGACAGTAATCCGATGTGGCGTGATCTGATACTGGCACTGAATAGACGCGGTGTGCTCTTTCTGGATCCCAACACACACGAAACCCTACAACATTGGCCATTCATGGAGGTTATATCGACACGTAAGGTGAGTACAGCAGCGACACGTATAACTGTTTATGCAGTAAATGTTTTACTCATGTTTGTATGTATGTATGCATGTATAAATTGCAGGTGCGTTCGGAGGATGGTGCACTTTTCCTTGATATGAAAGTTGGCAATCTCATGCAGCAGCGTGTTATACGCGTCCAAACCGAGCAGGCGCACGAGATTTCCAGACTTGTACGGCAGTACATAACCATGGCGCAGATTACGCAAAGAGACAAGCGGGAGTTAAATTAAATCCAATTGAGGAGTCTTCCAATCGAATAGTACTAACTACACTACTAGTGTCTCTTTACCGATATGCATATACATATGTATGTACTTTTATTTATTAGTAAATAGTATATCTATATGTATGTTAAATGCAGCTGCTTATGTCCGTTGTCCGGTTGCGTAGGCCCTTGTATATCTAGTTTTATAGTCAAATATTTTTATGTATGTATGTATGTGTGTATATCTGTGCATGTGAATTTTTTTCTTCACTGCGTTTCGTACGTGTACAAAATATCTAAATGTGCACTACATATAGGTATACATATATATATTTTTGTTTGTGTGTATCATATTTTATGTTTTTGAAAAACAAAAAATCGTTAGGCTTTGAGTTGTTCATTTGATTGAAATTAGTTCAATATTAAGTACATATGTACTTCGTTGTTAAGTATTTCGGTTTGCTTACATATACACACGCACATGTTATTATTTAAATTTTATTTTTATTTTTTAAATTCTTATGCATGCATAAATATTTTTATAACGTATTTATACCAACATTTGTATAACTACATACATACATACATACTTATGTACGTTAAGTTCAAAATATAATAATTAATATTTTCAGAATTCGAATAAATACAAATATACCTAATTATATAAAAACAATAAAATATATATTTATATTCAATATTTGTTTGTAATGTTTGTAAAAAGTAAGTATTATTCGTTAAATTTATTATTCCAAACATGAATGCCAATTGAAAGCAGCGGGTGAAAGAGGCCCAGACAGACTCTTGTTCAATGAAATCAATTCAACGTATGCACTTACCCGTTTGTTGTCCATGTGTTATCAGGCTCCATATTAAACTATATATGTAGTTAAGCCATAACTAAATACTAAATTAAACACGTATATTAAAAATAAAAATATTAAAAACCAAAACATTTATGCTAGAATACTAAATTCCAGAGCGGAAATGACGCTAGAGAAATCGATGGCGATTTAGCGCAAAAATTATCGATAACAAGCATAACGTTCTTTCATTCACAGTACGAAGAGAACGTATCTTATCTACGTTCTCTGCAGTACGATTGCACAGAGAATCTATATCCCTGCAAGACGGGTAGCTGTTGCCTAACATGTTATCCGTCTGTTACTTTACATACGTGCATTTGTTATTTGAATTGTTACTTTTCTTCTAGCCGTGGGAAAAAAAAATAACAAATTTCCCTGCTTTGTTTCACGTACGTGTGATTCTCTTTTTCATTCACTCGCATTGTATTTATCGGTATGCGATATACATATATTCGCCTTTTTTAATTTTCGTATATTTTTGTTACCGTATTTGTAATACATTTGTTATTCAAAACAAGCACGTATGTTACTCGATCTGGCAGCAACTGGCTATTGAAAACAAATGTACATGATATCGTATCTGCTACCCATGTGTTGTTGGAAACATAATCATTTGTTAGCATATCTATGGGCGGTGAGTTATTTAAAATAAATGCATTTGTTAGCGGACCTATCACCGGTGAGTTATTTAAAACAAATGTCTTTGTTATCGGACGTGTTACTGATTAGTTATTGAAACAAATGGTCGGGCTTTTTTACTCATTAGTTATTGAAAACAGATGTCTTTGTTACCCGACGTGTTACCCATAATGACTATTGACCTTTTACCTATATTTCCTTTAAAATGAAAAAACAGCAATGTTAAGATTGTTTTTGTTTATAAAAAATAAAAATAACAAAAATTTACATATTTACATTTTTGATTTAAAAAGTTAGATTTTTTTTTATGAAATAGTTAAATGAAAATTGTTAATTTAAATTATTTTAACATATATGCTCAACAAAATTAAGGGCACATTCATTCTGTAATACTTTTAGTAAATAAAAATAAGTTTTAGAATAATTAAAATATTAAGACAGCAGCTCAGGCGGAAAAACTCCACTCCGTTGGAAACATCATGTGGAGTAGGACCTGGTTGAACCAACGGTGTTGTTAACTCGGTTTTATTCGTGACAGCAATCTACGCCAGTAAAGAAGAAGTATACCAATGGAATCTGAAATATACAAAAAATAACTATTATGATGTATTTTATAGATTTTTTATCCTTATTGCTAGCATATACGACCGATTAACATAATACAATTAATCACAGTAAAAGCTTTACAAAGAACATAGCTATTTGCATACATTATTTGTGTATGCTTGGTACATACGTAACAAAATTGTAAAATTTTTACGAAAAAATAATTTTTTTTAATAATATATAACATGAAATGAAAGATAATTAAATAAACTATCTTCCAAAACTCATTTAAACAAATTTAAGTTAAATATTCCAACAAAAAAAGAACTTTTGTTACACCATTGCTTTTCTACACCCGGATATATCTTCTGCTCAAATATAAACGAGACTTTATCCATAACTCGACAAGGACAAGACATATGGCCATACTTTTTTTTGCTTAGGTTGGCAGGACTGTTATATGTTTACATGTCAAATTTGAGCGCGATCTGTCACATAGGTTTTTTTTACGGCACTATAAACAAGTCAACCTCGAGTATGTTTTTCGAATTTTACTATGGAAATAAACGTTGAGCAAAGAGTTTCTTTGAAATTTTGTTATTCCAATGGAATAAGTGCGACGGACACAATGAAAATGTTGCAGAAGGCATATGGGGAGTCTTGCCTATCACGTGCACGTATTTTTGATTGGTATAAGTCGTTCAAGGACGGCCGTACATCGCTGGAGAACTTACACCATGATCGTCGTCCAGCAACGTCAATAAACGAAGAAAACGTCGAAAACGTCGAAAAAGTAAAGAAAATTGTGTTGGAAAATCGTCGTGTGACTGAAAGAGAGATAGCTAGTGAGCTCAACATATCAAATGGATCCGCTCATAGCATTATTCACGATGTTTTGGGCATGAGACGTGTGTCTGCTCGACTTGTTCCAAAATTGTTGCTCATACGTCTCGTCTTGTACGCGATTATTTGACCAAAAACAACGTAAATATTGTTCCGCAAGCACCGTATTCACCCGACATGGCACCGTGTGACTTTTTTCTTTTCCCTAAACTCAAATTGCCGCTTCGTGGAAAGCATTTTCAGTCGATTGAAGTCATAAAAGAGAATTCGAAGAAGGAACTGAAAGCCATACCTAAAGCGGCCTACCGGAAGTGTTATGAAGATTGGAAAAAAGGTGACATATGTGTATCGCCTCTAATGGTGACTATTTTGAAGGGGATAAAATAAATATTGAAGAATAATTAACCGTTTTTGTTTTATTGAGCCAGTCTCGTTTATATTTGAAGAAGATATAAGAAGAGCTGGTAACTCTGGTCCATAATCCACTTCTTGTTAAAACAAATGTCAAGCAAAAAGAACTATTAATACCAATTTTTCGCCACCATTGTACCGAATTTCAAGTAAATCGAACTATAAACAAAATTTGCTCGAATAGTTTAGTCCTGGGTTCAATTCCCGAAATTTGTTTCGTTTAAATCTGCCCAGAAACCATAAAACAATTTGGCACATTAAATTTTTATAAATATATAAGATATAGATTATATTTTATGTATATTGTGTATATAGGTATGTATGTATGTACACGTATGAATGTATGTTCTGAGTTAAAGTGTATGTCTCTCATATTTTTCTTCTTATTTGTAAATTCTTTAAACAGGATGATGTTCCTGTATGTCTCTTACGATATGATAAAACTGAAGAAAAATGGCTGAAATACGCAGATTTAGATCTGAACGGTGTATATATGTTCGAAGTAATTGTAAATGATGAAAATCTAATCTTCACCGGAGGAATAAGAAACGAAATAAAAATAAGAGGAGTTAAAAGCTGGAATTTACGTACCAAAAAATGGAAAAAGCTTCCAGCATTGACTTACCCTCGGAGTTTTCATACTATGTGCAACAGTGGTGGCAAAATTTACGCGATTGGTGGAATGAGGGGAGAGATTGTTTTAATGTCGGTGGAAGTGTAAGTTTGCATTTAGTATATGGAAGTTAAATGTATATGTATGTGAAGATGTGTATGCAAATACCCGAAATGCATACATATCAATGTTGGCAATCTTGAGAAAAAATCATTTTCATATAAAAGAACTTAAAAAATCTTAGATTTCCACACTAAATGACTAAAAGCTCTTATGATCTCTTAGTTTAGGAACTTAAAGGTACACAAGTAACGCCTATGTATATACATATATATATATATATTTATTAACTATAAGCGATGTTTTTCTATATTTCACTTTGTAAGTAATGAGTATTTCACGTACATATGTATTGGATGAGTGCATAAGTTCGTGCCCGATTTCAAGTGCAACCTAAAATTGAAATTTTTTGAAGAAAGCGCTTTTATTAATCAATTATGTATTCGCCATCATGTTCGGCAATCCACTCCCAACGTTCAACCAATTTACGGATGCCTGATTCATAGAAATCGCGCGGTTTCTCGTTGAAAGAGGTGTCAAGGTGGTTTTTGACGTCTTCCACATTTTTAAATTTTTTTCCATTCAAATTGTTCTGCAGCGATCGAAACAAATGATAATCAGAAGGTGCAATGTCGGGTGAATATGGGGGATGCGGCATGATTTCCCAATTCATCTCCTTCAGTTTGGCCAAGGTCGGTTTTACAACATGTGGCCTGGCGTTGTCATGATGGAAAAGAACTCCTTTGCGATTGGCCAAAATCGGACGTTTTTCATCAATTGCTTTCTTCAATTCGACCAATTGCTGACAATACTTGTTGGCAGTGATCGTTTCTCCAGCTGGCAAGAGCTCAAAATAGATCACGCCTCGGATATCCCACCAAATGCACAGCAGTACCTTCATCGGATGCAATCCACCTTTCGACATCGGTTCCGCCCCTTCGTGTGCCTGTTTCCATGTTCTTTTGCGTTGAACATTGTTGTACAGGACCCATTTTTCATCACCAGTCACGAGCCGATCCAAAAAAGGTTCGTTTTTGATCCGTCGAAGCAAAAAAATTGCTGTTGACATACGGTCCACTTTGTTCTTTTCACTCAACTGATGTGGCACCCATGTATCGAGCTTCAAAGTGTACCCAACCTTTTTTAAACGACGAAACGCAGTGGATTTGTTGACGTTCAATTCACTGGCAACCTCTTCCGTCGAAATACGTGAGTTATTCGCAACTAAAGTCCTTAGAACATCGTCATCAAGCTCAGAAGGCCGTCCACTGCGAGGTTGATCTTCGAGGTTAAAATCTCCAGAACGAAATTTCGCGAACCATTTCTTTACTGTGCGGAGGGCTGGAGCACGGTCCAAATAAACTTCGCGAATATCTTTAGTTGCAGCGCCCACTGTTTTTCCTTTGCGGAATTCGTATAACATAATATGACGCATATGATCTTTTTCGTTGTTCATCTTCCATGCGTCTTTTCACTAAGCAACTCAAATCAAAATGAAGTTATTTTATGCTTGATTTACAGTTCGGACTGTCACCTTTCCAACGATATATGATATGTATATATTTCTTTCACGAGCGCCACTCTCAAACGATTCGTACGGCATCCAGCGGAGTCGGGCATGAACTTATGCACTCATCCAATAATATTAATAATTTACTCTCAGTCGATTTGCTGAACTTTACAAAAATGTCATCCGGACTCAGTTACTTTACTACATGTAGGTACAATACAATATGTACATATGTAGTGCTGCAATACATATTTTGTAAGACTCTGATTTACCTAATAGCCTATTTCCACCGGACGTTCACTGCATTTTAGCTTAAATGCATTTAAACATCGCATTTAAATGCGAAATTCCCATGTGTTTGTTGTTGTATAAAAGTGTGTTAACTCAATTTTCAAAGTGAGTTAACTCACTTTCGGTAATTTAACAGAAAATGTTATGTTAACAGTCGATGCTCTCACTACTAATGTAAACATTTCGGACGTTTCGGTATACTTGTTGCCAGAGTCGTGTATTTTCGGATTTAATGAGGGGACAGACTTTTATTTTGCATGCTGAAATTTTTTCTGCAAAAGTTACTTTTTTGTATTAATATTGACATAAAAAAATATATTAAGTAATTGGCGAAGAGAATGCTTCTCCTCTTTAAAAAATAAAATAAAATAAAATAAAAATAAAAAACAAACAAAAAGCAATTGCGGAATAGAAAACGATCCCCTCAACATAAAAATATACGCGACTCTGGTAACTATCAGCTGAATGCGCAAAACAAATAATTATGTATATATAATGTGCGCTTTGTAACCGGTTAAGGGATTTTTCGGCCGAGCTACTCCTCGAATTGTGGTTTTCTAGAAAAACACACTTAATTACTTAAAAAAAAAATAAACTAAACTGCAAATGTAAACAAAAATCAGCTGTTTGAGTTAACTCCGTTTCGGTGGAAACATTTGACATTTCATTCACTTAACAGAGGCCTTAAATGCAGTGAAGTGCTTGGTGGAAATAGGCTATTGTATAAGAAAGGGTAAAGGCTAGTGATAGATAAAAGTCTCTTTGTTTTTGTGTTTGTTCCAATTTTAAAATTAAACATAATCTGTTAACGAAAAAAAACATTAACGACGGTTAACAGCTTTTCGTTTCGGGTAAAAACGAGATAAAATTTATTCTGATAACTGCTTTAACGATAACATTTGAAATTCATTGGTTAAGTTGAAATCTATCGTTACGATGCAGCCTTGGTTAACTCCTATAAAATAACAGTAATAATTTTTAAAAATAAAACAACTTCAAATAATAATCCCAAAATCGCACTTAAAGTAATTATTTTCGAAAATTTTCATCACAGAGCTCAATGTAGTACCCACATACCAATTTTTGTTGCGGTTCTCATTATACAGTTTAAACAGTTAAAAGATTTTCCGTACAAGTGGACTCATGCGCCACCTAGCGGTGTGTAATAGACTCCACACTCCATTAACCCATTGTTATTCCTACCAAATGTCTATAAAAATGTGGGTAAAACTGTTTCAAACACCGGGACTTTTATGCTAAATGTAGAAATGTACATATGTATGAATGTATATTTAACGTTTTCCAAAGCTTAAGCTATATTTTTGTGTTGTTGTTGTTATGCAGTTCTTGGGTTTTATTATATTTCATTCCTTTTAGGTTCTCCTCCACTGGTGAATAGCGGGAGGTACGCGACATGAGAAAACCACGTATGTGGGCAGCTGCAGTGACCTTAAATGGACCCTGCAAGACGGAGGTAACCATTTCGGAACTAATATCGTAAAATTTTGCTGCTTTACCACTACATCCACAAAACTATTTTTTCCTTCCCATAGGCAGTTTCTGTAGTAAGACGAGTACCATATATCGATAACGATTGTCTAGTACATTAGAAAGAAATGTATGTATACACATTTTCAAATATGGCCTTTGAAAATTTCCGCCATTTACTTTTTCAACCGAAGACGCTGAGAGGTGAGATGTGTTTTTTTATAAAATATAAATAAATTTGTAAATAATAATTAATTTTTATTTTCTTAATAATTTCTTTATTAGCTGTAGCAGAGTGGGAGTAACTTTAGATCAAGAAATAAGGTAAGATAACAACATATGCATATGTGTATATATACGTACGTGCATAAAGACGAATGTGCGCATATGTACATATGTATGTACATATGATATTTACATTTTATTTTTGGTTTTATGAGAATAACAATATTGTTTATTTCAGCGTTGTTCATCGAATCAGCCACCACAACCCAGCATTTGATTTGGAAAAAACGCAAGCTTCAAGTGTATTAATACGAATATCAAAGATTATCATCGGAAAACGTCCTTCATAAATAATCAAAACGTAAGTTTTTCATTTATTAATGTATATGTATATAACTTAGTGCGAAAGTGTTAAAATTAAATTTAAAAGAAAGTTTGTTCAATTGTCTTTAAGTTTAATCAAACTTATTTAAAAAAAATTGGTTTTTTGCGAAAATTTGGCATTTTTGTATTGCATGTGCCAGTCATACACATATGCGGGTGTACAAATTTAGCTGTGCAACAAAAGTAAATTTTTTGTTTAAACATTATACTTAAATTAGTTAAAATCAAATTTAAAATAAAGTTTATTTAAATATCTTTTAGTTTGATGTAATTTATTTAAAAAAAAAATTATTTTTTTGTGAAAATTTTACATTTTTCTTGTGCATGTGCCAGTCATTCATATATTCGTATGTACAAATTGGCAATGTTGTAACAAAAGTTCTGTTTTTGTTAAAAAAAATTAACTTAAATTAATTAAAATGAATTTAAAATGAAAGTTTATTTAATTGTCTATTAGTTTGAGGAAATTCATTTTAAAAAAATTTGATTTTTTTGTAAAAATTTTGCACTTTTGTATTGCATGTGCCAGTCCTACATATGTCCGGGTGTAGAAAAGCAATGGTGTAACAAAAGTTCTTTTTTTGTTTGAATATTTAACTTAAATTTGTTTAAATGAGTTTTGGAAGATAGTTTATTTAATTATCTTTTATTTCATGTTATATATTATTAAAAAAAAATTATTTTTTCGTAAAAATTTTACAATTTTGTTACGTATGTACCAAGCATACACAAATAATGTATGCAAATAGCTATGTTCTTTGTAAAGCTTTTATTGCGATTAATTATATTATATTATATGCTAGCAATAAAGATAAAAATTCAATAAAATACATCATAATAATTATTTTTTGTATATTTCAGATTCCATTGGTACACTTCTTCTTTACTGGCGTAGATTGCTGTCACGATTAAAACCAAGTGAACAATGCCGCCTGTTCAGCCAGGTCTTACTAAGCATGATATTTCTAACGGAGTGGAAGTCTTCCTCTGAAACGGCTGTCTTAATATTTTAAGTACTCTAAAACTTATTTTTAGTCAGTCAAAATTCTAGTACCATTGTCTATTAAGTATTAGAAATGAATGTACAATTAATTTTGTTAAGCATATGTATATATAAAAAGAAGTTAAATTAACAAATTTAATTTAATTATTTGATAAAAGCAAACTAAATTTTTAAAACAAACTTGTAAATATGTATATTTTATTATTTATATTTTCAATAAACAAAAATAAACTTAAAAAATTATATTTTTCATTTTAAAGGAAATACAGGTAAAAGGTCAATAGTCAATATGGGTAACCCGTCCGATAACTAAGACATTTGTTTTAAATAAGTCACCGGTGACAGGTCCGCTAACAAATGCATTTGTTTTGAATAAGTCACCGGTGACAGGTCCGCTAACAAATGCATTTGTTTTGAATAAGTCACCGCCCATAGATATGCTAACAAATGATTATGTTTCCAACAACACATGGGTAGCAGATACGATATCATGTACGTTTGTTTTCAATAGCCAGTTGCTGCCAGATCGAGTAACATACGTGCTTGTTTTGAATAACAGATGTATTATAAATACGGTAACAAAAATATACGAAAATTAAAAAAGGCGAATATATGTCGCATACCGATAAATACAATGCGAGTGAATGAAAAAGAGAATCACACGTACGTGAAACAAAGCGGGGAAATTTGTTATTTTTTTCCCACGGCTAGAAGAAAAGTAACAATTCAAATAACAAATGCACGTATGTAAAGTAACAGGCGGATAACATGTTAGGCAACAGCTACCCGTCTTGCAGGGGAAACATTTACGTTATGGGTGGTAGGAGTGGTAGGAATGGTGGAAAGAGTCGTTTACACTCTGTTGAACGTTACGATCCAACCACAGATATCTGGACTTGTTGTGCGTTTATGATTAATTGGTATTCCGAACATAGTGTAAGTGAATTCTAAATATATAAAAATAAGAACTATTTAGGCCTTTTAAATTAATTTTATATTTATGTATGAATGTGTGCACGGTGAGCTTGTCCGAGATCGAAGCTCTTACATTGCCCATATGATGGGGTAGGTGGATGGGTCTGTCTACAGTTGACTGAGTGAAGACTCTACGAATATGCCGGTTTCCAGAACCTTGTAAAATTCTTCAACTGTTAAATAAATAACTTAAATTTTGATTTACATCTAATTCAAGTCAAATCGTACAAAATTATTAAATTAAAATTAAATATTTATTTTAGATTTTGCAAGCAAAAGCATTTAAATGCAGAAAACACGATATTTTTGTCCAAATTTCAAATGAATTTAATGTAAAATTGAGCGTTCACTGCATCATTATATGTACATTAGGGTGATTCAAAAAAACAACACATTTTTTTTTCTTCTTTCCAACATGCTTAAGAGTTCAATATAGATGTAAAAAGATCCCAGTTAAAATTTGAGCGCTTCATATTAATATTAAGGACGTCCGCATCGCACTTTTCTATTTCCCATAAGAATAACATAGGCAAATATTTGTTTGCGCCTTCTGATTTTTATTGCTTATCCATCGTAAGTCAAACAAAAAATCACTGTACAAATTTTTGTAGAAAATTGAACGCTCTACAAAAAAGGTCTGGTATGATTTTTCCGAAAACCTAACCAGCTGAAAGCTATTCGAGGTCAAAGTTCAATATGCTGAAAATTTGACCGTTTGTAATACATTACAGTGAACTCGATGAAGTTATGGAAATCATGTATCAAAGTTTTATGTTTTTCTTTAATGTAGGCGTTCAGAAAACCTTTAACTTCAATTCTATGGAGTAATAAGCTCAGTGAAACTCATTGAGAAAGTTTTTAGATTACAAATTTCAGTTTATTTTGATTTTTAAACGAAACATTCTTTTTGACTTTGAGGATTACTAACATGAGGTCAAAATTAAGTTGCATTTGATTTTTTTAAGGAAATAATTTATTATTCAGCTCATACAATGATTTCAAGTAATTAATTCTTATAAATACTTTATATTATTATTATTGAAGATTTCTTTTGAAGCAATCTGGGTAACGTTGCCGATGTTCTCGTGCTACTTGTAATAAATACTGTAGTTGCTCTTCATCTTTGGTGAGGTAGTTGTTATATTCTTATAAAAAAACCAATCAAATGAAGTGTTGTACTTAACATGATTTCGAAATTTCTATAAATAAAAATTAGAAAAATAAAAATTTTTTAAATAATGTTAAAAATTTTTTATGAAACTATTTTACTTCTCCAAATTACTGCGGAAAATTTATGAAGATTTCCTGAAAGCCTACATTAAAGAAAAACATAAAACTTTGATAAATGATTTCCATAACTTCATCGAGTTCACTGTAATGCATTACAAACGGTCAAATTTTCAGCATATTGAACTTTGACCTCGAATAACTTTCAACTGGTTAGGTTTTCGGAAAAATCATACCAGACCTTTTTTGTAGAGCGTTCAATTTTCTACAAAAATATGTGCAGGGATTTTTTGTGTGACTTACGATGGATAAGCAATAAAAATCAGAAGGCGCAAACAAATATTTGCCTATGTTATTCTTATGGGAAATAGAAAAGTGCGATGCGGACGTCCTTAATATTAATATGAAGCGCTCAAATTTTAACTGGGATCTTTTTACATCTATATTGAACTCTTAAGCATGTTGGAAAGAAGAAAAAAAAATGTGTTGTTTTTTTGAATCACCCTAATGTACATATATGTATATGTATGTACATATGTATACCTATGTGTATAACTGTGTATTGTATTCGATTACATTTCAGGCAGCCGTGCACAATGGATTCATATATGTTGTAGGATTGGATGGGGCTGAGCGATACGATCCACAAAGAGATGAATGGACGATGGTTAGTTGACTAATTTTTTATGAATTTTTCACAAGTTTCACATTAATATATTTATGAAATATTATTCACAGATCTGTTCTTTGCCTACCAAAATTGAGAACCCTGCTTGTATTTCCAAGTAAATCGCATTTGCGTCATTCGTTGCTTTTCTTATTTCATCAAAAGAAAAAAGAGCAGCTGAAGCTCACCGGTTGCTGGTCCTGGTGCAGCGAAAAAGTTCGAAGACTCGAGGAATTGGATGTTGATCCAACCCAACCGCAACAAAAATTGGCAGAAACACTACATGTGACTCGAGGAGCAATTTGCCAACGTTTAAAAGCCATGGGAAAGATCCAGAAGTATGGAAAATGTTTGCCACACCAGCTGAACGATAGACAAATGGAAAATCGAAAAACCGTTTGTGAAATGCTACTTCAACGATTCGAAAGGAAATCTTTTCTGCATTGAATTGTCACGGGGGACGAAAAATGGATTTATTTTGAGAACCCGAAGCGAAAAAAATCATGGATTTCCCCTGGTGAAGCTGGCCCATCGACTGCAAGGCCAAATCGCTTTGGCCGTAAGACAATGCTCAAATGATCAATTTGAATCATGCGTTGATCGAAAAACAATCGAAATGGGCCCGAAGACATGGCAAAGTTATCTTGCAACATGACAACGCGCCGTCGCATACCGCTAAACTGGTGAAAGACACATTAAAAACACTTAATTGGGAAATGTTATCGCACCCGCCGTACTCCCCAGACCTCGCCCCGTCCGACTATCACCTTTTCGCATCGATGGGACACTCCCTTGCAGAGCAGTGCTTCGCTAATTTTGAAGAAGTCGAAAAATGGCTCGTCCAATGGTTTGACTCGAAAGAGAAAGTTTTTTTTGGAATGGTACCCATAATTTGCCTGAGAAATGGGTGAAAAATGTAGTAAATTTTGGCAAAACAGCACTTTTAATTAATATAAAGTAATAAGCATACAAGCGCTACATACATACACTTTTGATATTTTTGCTTCTGACGCAAGTTCGAATTACTTTCGCAGGAGCCAATATCATTGATTCAAAATAATTTAATTTTTTATTTTTATTTTTTTTATTTAATATTTTCTTATATTAATAAACCATTCATAATGTAATGCAAATAAAAATAAAAAAACATCATTTATAAAATTTATTTTTATGTGGTGCTGTGGCGTAGTTGTTAGTTAGTGCGTGTGTGGATTTGTATTTTTGGTTTTTGTTGCTTCTTCGCGAGTTCAAATTCCTCTCGCTGAGATATGTATATTATTTCATAATTTCTTTTATTATTTTTATATTTATTTATTTTATATTTACTAATATTTTTTGCATAAATAAAAAATAATAAAAGTAAAAAATTAATAAATAAATAAAAGCAACAAAATATATCATTTCAAACAGATGTAAGTTGGTTAAAATATATACAAATTTTTTTTTTTCTTTATATGTCTTTTTTATCAAAAATAAGGAAAAATAAATTATGGAAAAGACATAAAAAATTAATGAATCACTTGATTTCCATACGTATTCTATTAAATTTCTTAGGTCTTATATCATTTAACATTTTTTCCCTATGTTAATTTTTCAAACTCTATTAGCTGTTTTAACAGTGTGTTGAATTCCCTATCCGTTTTTTCTAAAGCTGTACGAAGGACAGTCCGAACAAAAAACAGACAGCCATTTGCACCTTCTCATTATTATGAGTTCTCTGCTTGAATAAGGAACAAATGCAATTATGATTTCAGTCCATAAATAAGACAACTTCAAAATTTTTGATTAAAATAAATATTTTTGCAACTTATTTCTTTATGTCGGATTTTCTAAATCAATTTCAAATCTATATTTAAATTGTTGTTAAAAATATTATTTTTTTAATACTAAGTATAATTTTTTTTTAATATTATTTTAATATTTCAAATATGATAATAAAAATGAGTGATTTAAACACATTTTTAGCAATCTTGTAATTAATTTGTTTGGTTAAAAGTCCAAAGCAAAGATATATGTATTGTACATTAACATAGAGAAATAAATTGCATACGATTTCTCTGTTTTTAGCAGAAGATCACTTGTCTGCCTCTGTTAACAAAATTATTTTTGTGGTGGCTGTTATTTAACAGCGCGTTGAATTCCCTACCCGCGATTTTTCAGAAGTTGTCAAAGAACTTTTAAGTGATGCCATGAATTTGCACCTTCTCATTATTATAAGTTCTCTGAGTCTATTTGGTGACAAGCATTGCCCGCTCGCATTGGGCTAAGGCCTTTATGGTAGTTTGACGCTGGCTGGACGTTTATTCGCCGTTTATTTGTACCAATCCAGTAGACTTGTGGCAACGCTGTTTACAGTGCAGCCAACTTTAACGAGTTTACATTCAACTTTCCGACAGTTATTCGCCGCAGACCGAGTTTAGCAGCGGAATCGAATTTTTGCAATTTTCATAGACCAAGAAACCGAGTGTGCTTCGCGTGTGGATATTGTAAAAAAAAAGTTTTCTGCTTGGTAAAGATTTTCAATACTTCAAATAGAGGTATATAAAACAAACCGCAAATGTAAGTTTTACTTGGAGTTTAACAAATGTGAAAAATGTGTTGGAATTAAGGCTAATGTGACAATAGAAATGGGCGCGTACATTTCGGCATTGGCATGTGGGCTTTGGTTTCTAGATTTTTTAGCGTGGTTTCGCTTGTTTGGCATTTATGATTGCTCACCATTTGCTACGCAGAAATGGATTGCAAATATTTCAACAATTGTTTAAATAGTTATGATGCTAAAGCTAAATGCAAAATATTCATTTTGCATAAGTGTACGTAAGATGCATCTACTAGAAATTATTGCAAAGCAATTGTTTCGTTTTGATTAATTGAGGTTAGGAATTTTCCCATCATTGACGATTAATACACAGCTGTCTACCGGCATTTATTTATAAGACAGTAAATTTGTTGCAAAGAATTTTGACTAATATGCAAAATTTCATGCGAAACAATAAGTGTGATGAAATACCATCTGCTAGCGTTTACATATATTGCTTCTATATTCTCAATTTTGGCGCCAACGCCAGATTAGACTTTTGGCAAAATTGTGTATGTGCATCTATTTGTGTGCATAGTATACATTGTATACATATACACATGTGTATACATAAATGCGTTTTGTATGCGTCAGAAAATGTTTCTAGAAATCAAAGCCTCATTTAGCTAATAAATGATGAATTTTTTCATATAATTTTGAAATCAATTTTAAAACATCTTTATACTACTTTACAGAAACTCCAGTGAATTATAAGGAATTAAACAGTTCACAAAATGGCACAAGAAGCTGATATTCCCACATTCAAATGCGTTTTAGTTGGAGATGGTGGTACTGGCAAAACCACCTTCGTCAAACGTCATATGACGGGCGAATTCGAAAAGAAATACGTTGCTACACTCGGTGTCGAAGTTCATCCACTTATTTTCCATACAAATCGTGGCGCAATCCGTTTCAATGTCTGGGACACCGCTGGTCAGGAGAAATTCGGCGGTTTGCGTGATGGCTACTACATTCAGGGACAGTGTGCTATTATTATGTTTGATGTAACTTCACGTGTAACATATAAGAATGTACCCAATTGGCATAGAGATTTGGTGCGTGTATGTGAAAATATACCAATTGTCTTGTGCGGCAATAAGGCTGATATCAAGGATCGTAAAGTCAAGGCTAAAAGTATTGTTTTCCATCGAAAAAAGAATTTACAGGTAATATAAATATTTAAATTGATTTTTGTATACAACTGTTAACTTAAATGTTAAATATTTCTCTTTCTATATGTGTGCAGTACTACGATATCTCTGCGAAGTCAAATTATAACTTCGAAAAGCCCTTCTTGTGGTTGGCACGAAAATTGGTAGGTGATCCAAATTTGGAGTTTGTCGCTATGCCAGCGTTACTGCCGCCAGAAGTCAAAATGGACAAGGATTGGCAGCTGCAAATCGAGAGAGATTTACAAGAAGCTCAAGAAACCGCATTGCCAGAAGAGGATGAGGATTTGTAAATTTATCTAAGCGCAGATTTTTTTGCAATTAATTATAATAATAGAGAAAACTTAAAATTCTAAAAAAAAAAAAATGCTGAGAAAGTGAAAATGGCGATAAACAATAAAACATATTAAAATAAATATAAAGTGCTGACATTTTGATATTTATTGGAAATAGACATGTTTTCCATACATTGCTTTGTTTTTGTGTAATTCGTATTTAAGTTTCCTTTAATTTCTTATTGTTAGTGTAAAACTTAATGATTTTGTATTAAATTAATCTGAATAATACGAAAAGGAGTTTAATAATGAAATGTTTTTTTTTTATGTAACCATTTGGGTCTCCGTAAATATATATGACTTGCAAATAGTACTTTTTTATTGGAAAATCTGAGAGAATTATTTTTGTGTTTTTTTTTTTTTTTTTTGCTGACATTTGTAGGGATTAAAGGGGTCGAGAAGGGAGGGAGAAGTATTTACGGTGACAGTTGAGAAAGAAATGGTAATGCCAAAGCCTTACAGCAGTAGAGAATATTGAAATGCAAAAAATATATGAAAATAGAGCTCTAAACGTCTGTTTGCCAACTTTTAACTAGGATTACAGCTGCTTATATGGAAAATGCTTAGGGTTCTCACAATCATTTATAGAAAAATAGCAGATGCTACATAAGCATGGCTCTAAACGAGCGCGCTTTTATCTATTCTGTGGCGTTTATATATATTTACATATTCACACAAACATAAATGTAGCTCGAAAGGTTAAAGGTTTATTTTACTTCGCTGTACAACCCTAATACTTACGCTGGGATAAGGGTAGCAATTTGTTTTACTTTACAATGCCTAGTACGCAATATTCGCGGAAGATTTAGTTTTGGTTTGAAAGAAAAGAGGAATTATTGTTGTTGCAGAAGAAAATAAGTTAATTTTCTTTTTTAAAGGAAACTGCAATTCAAGTAAAATATTTTTTTACTGTTTTTTTTTTTTAATTATTTATTTATTTATTTTATTTCTAGTATGAATATCTATGACTAGTACAATATACAATATTAATTTATATTTTATTAATATGAGTAAGTATGTATGTATGTCAATATATATAATATTATTTTTTCTTGCTAGGGAAGTACTTTAAAAAGCAAATGCCCACTCTTTTTTTGTTTTAAATCGTAAAAAGCAGATAATTTTTTGTTTTTTTTTTTTGCTAAAAAGTGTTTTTTATGTATGTATACATGTACATTTGCATATTTAGCAAACAAAACTATGCAAAAACGTAATTATGCTTGTTAAAATCTGTACATTTTTTATACCAAGAAGTTTTTATAACTTTAACCAAAAAACAAAGAAAAAAAAAAAGAATTTTTTCGACTCATTAAAAACACTTACATACATAATTACTTGCTGAGTCCGTTTTTATTTTTTGCATCATTTATAAAACTTAAAATGCTTATTTTTCTAATATCACTATTCCTACTAGCAATTTTATAGAAACGCTTCTTTATGTATGTATGTATGTCTGTATGTATACATAAATATTTATGAATTTTTAACGAAACCTTTCTATATGTATATAACTTTTGCCCGTTTTAAATCGTATATTATTTTATATTACGATTGATATGAAACTAATTCCAAATAAATATATGTATGTATGTATGTATGTTTGATGTATATATGTATATTTCAAAATGCAAAAACTTAGCTTTTTTTTATTATTCTACATATTTGTAGGTATGTTTGTATGTAATTCTTACATATTTTTATTTACATATATCGATGTTTGGTTATAATATTTTGCGACGTTGTATGTGATTTATTTTATGTGCAACTATGTGCATTTAACTATGCATATATGTATGTATTTATTTCTGGTGCATTAGCATTATACATATACATGTATGTATGTATTTTTATTTATAAAAATATGTACATATTTATATTTCTGCATGATAATAAAAATAAATAAATAAAAAAAGCAAGAAAAAAAACATTATGTACTTACATACATATGTACATATGTACCATGTAACTAATTAAATTATTGCACATGCCTTTTAGGAGCATAATTATATAGATATTAATTTATAAATTATTATAAAAATAGTTTTGGCACTTAAAAATAAATAAATATTGCACCAAAATCGGTAAGTGAATACATACATATGTATTTTTTATATGTATAATAAAAAAATTTATATGTAAGTATGTACATACAAATGTATGCAATTTATTTATATATTAGTTTTGCTCTTTGAGCTTTTCAACCAAATTTTCGTATGAATATGCATGTTTGTATGTATGTACGCAGTTTAGTTTAAATATATAATCATATAGTATATATGTAAGTACATATAATGCTAAAATATTTATTGCGGTGACTTCATTTATATATGTATGTATACATATGTATATGCATATTTATGTACATAATAGAATTAAAAATTAATAACAAATAACAAATTGTTTTAAGCGCATATTTTTTCGTAGCAGCATGCAGATGTATGTACATATGTATGTATGAATGTAGTATATACGTATACATATATCTACATATGTAATATGTACAAATCATCTGAACTTTGAGTATGTGCGTAAATGTATGTATGTATGTATGTATGTATGTGAGTAATTTTTAAATAATTTCTACATATTGCATATTAACATGTATATATGTATGTACATATACTTGTATGTAAATATAGTGTTTATTTTCTTATTCATAAATTTTTGTATATATATTTACATACATTTGTATGTCAAATAAATTTTTGTATAAATATATATGTACAATACATAGTTATATAAAAGTTATATATATGTATGTAATGCATATCGCTCATATTATAACTACATATGTGTACACACTTGCACAATACTTATGTACATATGTATGTATGTATTTTTGGCAATAAACCGACAACTTGTAGTCATCATTATAATAAACGCCATAACGTTATTTTAAAATATTCATCTATACCTACATACACAGTAAATATACACACTTGCATGCACATATGTATGTGCACGCATAGAACAATGTATGCACATACCCTGCGGTGAAATGTAGTAGTTATTATCTACTACGGAAGTGCAAGTAGTCAGCCAACTATATGTTTTTTTCCCCTAAACTAGTGCCGGACTAGTACGAAAGGGACCAAAAAAAAATTTACTAGCTTAGTTTTGTACGAATTTTGTTCAAATAGATAATAAATGATAAAAATTATTATTTATAAATTAAAATATATGTATATACATATATATTATGTATATATATATTTGTATTTAAAAATTCTCTTGCACACAAAACAAAAATAAACATTAAAATATTAATTGAAAACAGTTCGCTTTAAAATTTGGCAAAAATAAATAAAATACCGATTTTTTTTTTAATTTTACAGATAAAAATGTAAGAAAAAAACTATTTCAATTAAATGCGTATAGGAATATATGTATGTATACATATTTATATGATAATTATTGAATCAATAATAGTTTATTTTCTATAAAATAATTTTGGAGATTGAAATCAATATTTTGGCACACTTTTTTACTACCTACACTAATTTAAACAAAATACAAAAATAATTCTAAAAATAAAAAATTAAATTAATTTAAAAAATTAATAACTTCATTTCATTTTTAAAATTAAAAAAAAATTAAACCAATTTTAATTATAAAAAAATTAGTTTTAAAATGAAAGAATTTAAATATTAATTATCATATTTAAAAGTTAAACAAAAAATAAAGTTTAAAATTCAAAACAAAAAAATTAAATAAATAAAATTTAAATATTAAAAATATATATTATTCAAAAACATAAAAAAAAATATTTAAATCTTGAAAAATTTTGTAAATTAAAAAAATAAACTAATTTTATTATTAAAAATAATTAATCATTTTATTTATTAAACAATTATATTCATCAATAAAAATAAAAAACTGAAAATAATTAATTTTTGAATAAAAAAATAAATATTTTTTTATCAGAATATTAATTAGCTTAAATAAATTATTAATAATAATAATTAAATTAAATAAAATATTTTCATATTTTAAAAATTTAATTAATTACAAATACTTAAAAATTGCTTAAAAATTCAGAAATAAATAATTTAAAAATTATTAGTTCAATTTAAATAGTAAAAAAAAGTTATTTTAATTAAAAAATTTAAATAAACTTTGAAAACTAAAAAAAATTAATTTTTTAAATAAAAAAAATTATAAATACTAAAAGTAAAATGCATTTTTATATAAAAATAATTTTTAGAGAATTTTAGGATATTCAACGCCGTTTTTTTATATTTTTCAAACTTAATTATATTAAAAAAAAAACATTAAATAATGAAATATTAATTTTTTTGCTTTTCGGTTGGCCTTTTACGATCCTTCAGTATGTTGAAAAATTCCACTTATGAAGAAGTTTTGATTTTTAGTAGCAAAAAACTAGACCGAATCATCTTTAACGGCATAAGCGGAATTGAAAGTTCTAAAATTCTAATGTTTTTTGAAGGGAGCGAAACAAAGGCAATTTGATGGTGCAGAGGCTGGGCTGTAGGGTGAATGTGGTATTAGACCCGCATTCAGTTTGAGTTTTTGATGTTTTACCAACAAGTTGTGGGGTCGGGCGTAAACGTGATGGACAATATGGCTATTTCGGATATATTTGCTGCTTTTTAAAGCTAAATTTCGATAGAAGCAGCATAAGCTTTCTTTGGTGAATATTCGCTTTGCATGTTGATTCAGGTCACTCATTTTGGTGAGTCCATCAACGTTTGTGTATAGTCTTATCGACTTATTCTGCTTATCTCTCGAGATGTCAACTATAATAGCTTCGCCAAGTCCAATCATATTTGGGACTTCCAGTACGAAAGTCAAAAGATCAACGCAAACACAATAAATATAATAAAAACAATTTTAGTCGATAAGCAAAAAAAAAAAAAATGTTGCATATTTCTAGGCGAAACTTTTGTTTTTTGTTCTAGGGACTTAAAAGTTCTTTGTATGAAGATCATGGCTAAGAAGACCCCTAGTAAAATATTCCGGAGAATAATTTTCTAGCACATTTTAAACCTCTAACGGACTACCGCACTTATTTTTCGTGAAAACTCTTGAAGAGAAACGGTCAAAACGATACTTTTTGGATGGGAGTGAGCGACTTAAAATGTTCTATAAAGTGGTGAAACGTGATTTTTTACTTTTTATTTTTAGGTAAATCTGATATTTGTCTTAAGATTTACTTTCACACAATATTGTTTTGTTTTTTTTTTAATTTTCCCCTTTTTTTGTTTGCAAAAAACTTACAACAGAACACGAAAAATTTTAGATTTCATATAAAAAATTTGTGCTAACTTTTGAAAAACCATTCGAGAATATTTTTTTACTTGTTCACTTGATGTATGTGCTTTTAGAATTTTTTTTTACAGACTGCCGACTGCCCCGAGTTGTACCAAAATTGACGGAAATCGCTACTCACAAATCACAATTATGTAGCTCACATCATTATTACGTCACAATATAACATAAAATAATGCATAACAAAAAAAAAAAAAAAAAAAAAAAATTAAAAAAAATTAATGTTAATAATTGTCATTTATGTAACTAGTTACAATTAGGTAACTTTTGGACTAGTACAGTTTTGGTCAGAAAATCTAGTATTAAACTGTATGCTCAGCAATTTAACATATGAACGCAGGTTATTACAAATATGTACATATGTATATGTATGTAGGTATGTGAAAGTGAAAAAAATATATAAATATACAGACATACATATGTATGTATGTACACACTTGCATTAATATTTACTTGGTATTGTCTTATTTTAACTTTTACGTGATTTTTTCTTTTTAATTTTTCTTATAAACAACGTTTTTCTCTATGTATGTACGAGTATGCACATACTACCTAACCTAGCATGTGTAAAACAGCTGCCACATATACATACATATATGATTTTATCCTATGTATGCATGTGTGTGTGGGTATGTGGGTGTGTGAGTGTGTGTGCACTTAATCATTTTACATTTCTAAAGTAAATTGAAAATTATCTAATAAAAAGCTCTATAACAGCTGAACTATGACCGGCTCAATCAAACACATATGCTCGGCGCCACGTACCGGCAAGCGATTGAGACAAAAATGTCGTATCATATCGGGTACAGCTTCAAATGGACGACTAAACTGACCTAAAATATATTGACCTGCTTCGTTGCGTTGTATGCGCATATGCATAAATCCTTTGGCACCCCTGTGTGGGAAGATAGAAATTAAATTTCAAACTTCTCTCTCGCTTTGGTCTCACATTTCTTTTCTTGCATACTTACTTAAGTGAAAGTGAATAATCTTGTTTGGTGGACTCACAGTTGCGTACAAGAAAACTGCCTTCGTTAAGCGGACGCAATGTGTTTTCCGCTTCCACACGTGTTATGGCGCCATGATACCAACTATTTAATTGCACAAATTAAAAAAAAAATAAAAGAAAAGAAGAAATGTAGTGCTGATCAGTTACAAGCGCCGTTGGAATTGTTATCGACTTACCCTTGACGTTCGAGTGGTATCGATATATCAATTAAATCCACCGCTGACGTAAAACCTTGCGCAATATTTAAATTGAGTTCCTTGTTGGATGAAAGACCACGCGTGTCGAGGCTGCCGAATTTACTCGTTTGACGCTGTGACGATTCATTCAGGTTTAAGGTTAAATTCTGACGAAATGCGGCACCGTCTGAAAAATACAAATTACAGATTGTGTGGTGAAAAGGCAAAGACGAATTTCAGTTGAAAACGAGGGTGCGATAACTAAAGAGTATGTTTTAGAGTGTATGTGAATCGAATGTTCGTTATCGAGAACATTTGTATCGAGTTTTCCAGACCTATATACGAGCAATCGCTGGGTTTTGTACACTACAAACATGCCCAGTTGCACGTAGAGTTCGTTATTAAAAATACTGGTAATCTAAAGTCTTCATTATGGCGTTCACAAAACTCTTGGTCTATATCATTTCAGAGTATGGGAGGTTCTCCCATAAGCCAATCGAGCCAACGCCTTGATCGCCTGGGCAAACTCTTGCAGGGTCTTATTTGGGCTTCTGGCAGCGGTTTTCTAGATCCAACTTGAATATTTATCTACTTTAAACACTACGCACAACGTCTTTCTAACGTCTGCTAGCATCAATGCCTCGTAGTTATCCCTCTCAAGTTCGGATACTGTTTGTAGAGCACAGTCAATGCTAAGTATAGAACAGCAGTTTTGTCATCCATATGTACTACAGTTGCTGGATGCGAAGACATCTTCTCGAATCGCTGTTTGTAGGCTTGGTAAAGAATTGAAATGAAGGTTCCGGAGATGTCTTTCAATCTCCGTCATTTTGTACTGGAGTTCACGCTGCGTTTCCTGCGTTTACCAACCAAATTATCTCGACATTTTCCAAATGCTGCTGCTAAGGAAGGATGATATCAGCTTCCGCTGTTCCACTATTTTTGCGTACAAAATCTTCAACATTCAATCGCCTCGTCCTGCATCCGATCAGTGGCTTCGTTTTTTCCATCAAACATTGTGGATGTGTACTTGGAATTTCAACTGGAAGTCCTGTTCGTTCACGATGATGACTTACATTTCCATGGCTCCTCGAAACGGAGCCACTAATGTAACTTTTTTCCATCGCGACGGTTGACAAATTTCTTTTCTCCAACATCTAGCTTGTCGGTTTTCAAGTCCACAATCTTGACCATTTTTGATCAATGGTCTTACCCGAACCCGAAGAGTTTGGAAAATCATCGATGGTAAAATATATTTTTGCCCGACAAATTGCCTTGTCAATTTGCTAAAAACCCACCTAAACATATACAGACTAACCACTTTTAGCCCCGAGAACTTACCCAATTTCATGATGAGCTTGTTTTCATCGCGCATTGAATGGCTCGAGGACGCTTGTGAGAGGCCACTTGACTCTGTACTATGCGACAAGATTCCGATTTCTATTTGATTCGTGCGCAAACGCCTTCTCAACTTCGGCATATCGAATGGCAGATCACCCAGATCCACAGACGTTGCACTACCGGAAGTGCAAGCCTCCTGAAAAAATATATATTAGCAAAATTATGCTTTTGAAAGCTCCACCACAGTCACACTGCGTACTTACCTGCTGTAAAGTCTTTTTTCGTCGTAGTTTTGGCATATCAAATGGTAGATCACGCAACTCTTGCGGTACACCAGTCGAGTTGGCCGCCGTTGCCGCCGCGCTAGTACTGCTCTCATTCGTTTTGTCAGCCTGTGTGAAGTTTAGCTTTGGAAGCGTAAATTTTTGTATGCCACCAGCACTTAATTTCGAGTCCTCACGCGAATGTAATGAGATGCCACTATCCGAACCGATTATTTCATCGGTTAAATTGAGTAGTGTCTTATTTGCGGGTACTTTCTTCTTCTTCAATACATCCGTTTGGCTCTGTTGTAACGGTCGGACATTTTCTGGATTCGAGCTTGAGACGTGCACACTAACTGTATGCTGATGCTGATGCGACTGTGTAAATTGTCCAAGCTGTGTGATTTCTTCGGGTGTTGTGTGTTGGGTTTTATTATGTTCGGACAATTCGGAAGCTGGTTCTTGGGAAGACTTATCAGAGATTGGACTTAAGATATGTAATTTCGAGTGTACAACAATGGGTGCTCGCAATGGGAGCGCAACGCTCGAGCTACCAGATTCAGAGCTATGTGAACTCAACGATGTTGAATTCCTTGACTCTGAACTGGAAGTACTACGATTTCCTTCACTGGTACTCGAACGTAATGATTCCATGCTACCACCACTACTCGATGTGGCAATGCTCTCGGTCGATGAATAATTATGTACTCGCCGACCGTCACTGCCCACATGGTGGCGGTGGGAGACGTGGCTTTTACGCAGTTCCAATACACGCCCCGATTCAATTACAAACGAACGTGGTCTATCCCTTGCTCTAGAACCGTGCGACGCCGGCATATTGTGTATGTTACGTGAAGTCGAAGATGGTGGATTGACGTAAGCGCTATCCGTCAAACTGTTCTCATTACTCGTACCAATTGAGGATGTGTGCTGTTGGTGTTGCTGACGTAGCGAAGACTGTAATGGAAGACGTAAGTCGCGTAGACGTGGGTGTGCTGGATTTGTATATGGCAAGTTGGGCGCGCTCTTTATACTGTTCATTAGCAAGCGTTCATGTTTGCCGGGAAATTTAATCGGTAGAGGTGCAGTTGACGGTGGAGATGGCGTATAGCCGCGTATGGGCAATTGTGATGTGGAAGTTGAGGCCACATCCGCTTGTTGTTGCTGTTGCTGCTGCTGCTGCTGCTGTTGGTCGGCAAGTTGTTCGCGTATGTGTAGCTTCTCGATGCCGGTTGCAAGATTTGACAAATTACACTGAAAATCGCCATTCTTATTCGGATCACCATCAGTGGGTTGAATCGATAATGGCGAGCCGCTACCACTCGCATTACCGCCTGAGTTGCTACTCTTCTCTTGTATGGCGTGATTTTTCGAATTTTTCAATCTTTTACCTTCGAGTCGAGATTTAATCTGGTTGGATTTGGTTGTTGCCGAGCGAGTTTCAGACTTCTTAATCGCGCCCGCACTACTGCTGTTCGGCTGAAATAATACCGAATGATTGGTTATGCGGTCGACCTCATCCAGATCATCGTCCGATTTGGCAATTTTACAATCGAATGCGGTCTCATATAATTGTCGCGTACGGCCAGACATCTCGTCGTCGTCGCCCTCGGCTAGTGTGTGAGCTTTTAATTGAAATTCACCCTGCTCGGCATCAAATACATTTCTATGGCCGGAGTTTGTTGTATTGTTTACGTTGGGGTGACAGTCTGCGCACTCGTGCACGCCCTGTGGATGGACATAGAATATGCTACGTGGTCGAAAGAATTCGTCTATATCGTCGCCAAGTGTCGGTCCAACGCAGGCGCAAATTGCCGGTCCCAACAGTTTATGCGGCGGCATCGACGAATTGTCTTCCACTAGCGGCAAGTTCCTGGTATCTTCAGTCTGATTATTGCTGGCAATTGGATTTGGATTCGAATTCGTGCCCACACTCAGCGGTTGTATATTACATGTTTTGCGTACCAGTGCCAAGGCCTTTGCATGCCATTGCCGTCGTTTTTGACATTCACTACAATCGGACTCTTCCGAGGTCGATGTGGTTGGCGAGTCACAACGTATTATATGCACACCCTCCTCGGTGAATGAGTAACGCTTCGGTGTCTCATTGGGCGCAGTCGGTGCTGAAGTCGCTGTTGCTGTTGGTGTACTTTGTATTGCTTCAATTTGTTCGTTTTGCTCGTGTTCCTTATGTTCTGGTATGTCAAGACTTGTGCTCTTCCGATAGGCAACTACATCTACGCTCGGCTGGGTTATGTGTAGCGGTTCAGAAGCTGTGGATTGGCGACTTTTACTTTTTATATCCTTTTCAGGCGCACCCTCTTCGTAATCCTTCGGCTTTAGTAAGTCAGAGTAGTAGTATGGCGATGGGTTACGTTTGTTGGTCTCCGCTGGTACAGCTACCAGTTTACGTGGACTCCGATATAATTGTGTTGGCAATGGATGTACAAGATCATCGGAGATACTGTCTGGTGAATTGAGTTCGGGCGCTTTTATAGAGAGGTTGTTTTCATCGTCCGAAGACTTTGGTCCCGATGAATCTACGAAAGAAATTTTAATTTTCTAATTTTAGAAAAAAATCAGCTAGGAAGAAGAAAAACAACAGTTCAATGTTTCTGTTAAACAAAAAAGGAGATATCATAAATCTTCAATGATAGGCTGGCAGCTATTGGAACTCTCGGCTTGATAATTGCAGGTATAAAAACTCCGACTGTCTCTTGAACTATTGGGTTATAGTCGCCTCTATCGACAGGTATGCCTTACTACGGGTAAATTCTTGAAGCTCCAACCCGTAGGGATCGACTATCCCTCGTATGGGTTCCTGGCAACAGAGCTAAGTTGACTTAATTAGCTAAACAGACTGGTTTGGTTACTCCAGACTGTATACGATTGCGATGCAAATGGGTTTGGTAGTGAACAAGGACAAGACGAAATATCTCCTGCCTGCAAACAAAAGAGTACCCACACTCGCGTCTGGGTGCCTACGTTACTGTTGGCAGTCATGACTTTGCAGTCATAGATAATTTCATTTATCTTGGAGCCAGCAGTCTTGAAATCTAACGTAGAATCACTCTTGCCAGCAAGTGTTACACTGAAGTGAGTAGGCAAAGACCAAATTCCAGACTTGCTATATGGTGTGGAGGTCTGAACGACATCGACAACCGATAGGTCGGCTCTGAAAGTCTTCGAGAGAAAGGTTTTGGGGAAAATGTATGGTCTTTTGTGCATTGGCAATGGCGCGTACGTGACAGCAGCTACGCTGGCCAGTTAAAGTCGCCCTAGCGGGGTACAACCCTTCAGTTCGAAAGTATTCTATAAAGTACCCGCCGATAGAAGCAGAGAAAGAAAAAGAACTCCACTCTGTTAGAAAGCACAAGTGGAGAAGGACTTATCTTCACATAGGATCTCAAAATGACGGGACGAAGAAACGACTGGCGTATTGTGGTTAACTGGACCATAATCACCTAAGATAAACTTTGAAAAAATCTCAATTTCATCGTAAAAAATTCTTGATAAAAAAATATAACAGTATCAGCTGTCAAACATTAATTAAGTCAACTAAATTGCACCTGTGTGAACAGCAAACTCAGTGATTTTAGTAATTTAGAGCTTAATTATCATAACTAACTGAACTGTTTTAAAAAGCTCTGATAATGAAAGCTTAATACTATATACTTTTTAAAGCCTTTCTCCAGTTAATACTTAATTAATCTTTAAGTTTAAAATGCCTCATTTATTTTACACAAATTAAAAAAAAAAACAGTATCTCAGCTGTCTAACACTGGAAACGACTTCATTTCCCCAGAAAAACAGTTTTGACAAACAAAATAACAGTAACAGCTGTCAAATGACGCTAATTAAGTTAACTTAATTGCATCTGTGTGAACAGCAAGCTCATTAAATCAATCTAAAGCTTAATTGTCACAGCTAGTTGAACCATTTGAACAAGGTCTGATTATAAACAGCATAATACTATTACATATTTGTAAAAGCCTGTCTGCAATTAAAACTTAATTAAACAAATTATTTTCAATTTGAAAAAGTCACTCATTTTTCCTTTGAAAAAATTTACAGTAAAAGCTCTCACAAATTATGGCATCAAAGCTTTTGAGGAAACAAAATAACAGTATTCGCTGTCAAATACTAATTGCGTCAACTTAATTGCACCTGTGTAAACAGCAAGCAAGCTTAATAAAGTAATCTAAATAAAACTTAATTATTAATATTTTTTTAAAATTCTTTTAATAATTTTAAATATTTTTTATTTCCCACCTGAAGTGCAATTCGAACGCTTAGTTTTCGCCTGCTCCTTAGCGTTGCTCAGCTGTTGTTGCGTTTGCTGATTTTTATGTTTCACCCTACGCCTGGCACGTTTGTGTTGGAGTTTCTTCTGACGCTTCGAATCTTTGGGGTCCGAATAGCCCTCTATGAGCTTAATCGCAGCGTGTCGTATTGTCGTTGTAGGCAAAGGCGGATGGGCTTGCGGAAGAAATTGTGCCAGGGATTGTGATTGAGAGTGTGATTGAGATTGTGATTGAGATTGAGATTGAGGAATATGTTGATTATGGGATTTCGTTTGAATTGAGTGTGAGTTAAATGCTTGTGTTGTTGTTGCTGTATTTGTTGCCGACTGACTGGCAAGTAGCAATGTAGTGTTGTTGGGCGCAAAATTGTTTGTTAAAATATTATTACTATTATTATTATTATTATTATTATTATTATTAATATTATTATGATTATTTGTTGGTAATGTCGATAAGGAAGCAGGCGGCGGCGGTGGTGGTGGGAGTGCCGCCTCCAAGTCTTGAGTGTGAGTTTGTTGATTTTCGCGCTGTTCGTTGTTGACACCTGTGACCTGTGTGTTTGAAAAAAAAGAAAAATATTAAAAAAAATTTAGAATTCCAAAAAAAAAAATAATTTAAAATACAAAAAAAAAAATATTTAAAAAAGATTAAGAATACAAAAATAATGAGAGTTCCAAAAAAAAGTTAAAAAAAAAATTAAAATAAAAAAAATAATAATAACAAATAAAAATAAAAAAATTAAGAATACAAAAAGAGAATTAAAATAAAATAATAATAATAATAAAAACAAAAATTAAAAATACCAAAAAAAAAGAAAATTAAAATAAAAATTAAAAAAAAAGAAAAATTAAAAAAAAGAAAATTCAAAAAAATAATGATAATTAAAAATAAAAAAATTGAAAAAAATTAGCAATACAAAAAAAATATATTTAAAAAAGATTAACAATACAAAAATAATAAGAATTCCAAAAAAAAGTTAGAAATTCAAAAAAAAAATTAAAATTAAAAATACATTACAATTAAAAAAAAAGTAATAATAATTAAAAACAAAAAAAAATTAAGAATACCAAAAAAAAAATGATAATTCCAAAAAAAGGTAAAAATTCAATAAAAAGAAAAATATCAAAAAAAAAATTAAAATTCAAAAAAAATAATGATAATTAAAAAAAAAATTAATAATACAAAAAATATTAAAAAACCAAAAAATTAATATTAAAAAAAGAATTAAAATTAAAGAAATAATAATAATAATTAAAAATAAAAAAAGTTAAAAATACCAAAATATCAAAATACAAAAAAAAATTAAAAATACAAAAAAAAAAAATTAAAATTAAAAAAAAAATTTTAAATTCCAAAAAAAATAATAAAAAAAATTATTTACAAAAGAAAAAACTTACGAATTCGGTTTGTGGACTGGGCTGTGGCCAATTAGCTAGATTTGTAGGTATAGATTCGGCTAAACAGGGATCAAAACTGGACGGCCGTTTCTTAACAAAGTCAACCGGTAAGCTGTAATCATCACAAATGGCTATCTGAAAGTGGATTGAAGAGCTCGTTTAATAAATATTTTCACTTTTTAAGAAATAAATAAATATTTTCACTTTTTAATAAATATCTGTAAGTAATATCTGGAGGAGAGTACATATGTATATTTGCATTTACTTGAATGCATATTTTTATACGATTTAAAGGGTGTTTTTTTCTACACATATAAAATAAAACGCAAACAATATCAATGTTATGAGCAAGAATTTAGCTTTATTATATAGGTAGGGGCTTGCCATTATATTTTAAAAATGATTTCAGACATGTGAGCGCCGTGGCTGACTCAAATAAATTCCAATCAAGACCCCCCAATTTTCGACCACTTTTTGTAGCAATTTTTTTTCGCGCCGAGCACTTTCTTCCAAGACGCAGGTCCCACGGCCTTCTCGTTTTTGGGCACATTCTTCGTGCATACGACGTGCTTGATGATCGTTGGACTGTAATACCTGCACGAAAGAGATTTTGTAAGCTTGCAAACTGAGTTCCATCTGCAAAATCTTCCATAAAGTGCATGGGCACAACAGTCAACAACGTGCTATTCATCTCTTCTTTTCGCTGTTTGGTGCCAGTTGGAAATACCAAATGAAGTCACATGATTCTACCAACAGAGTGCTTCCCTCAGTGGGTACTGCATCGTTTCAAAACTGGAGTGCTTTCATCCTTTTGGACGACATGACATAGCTCGTACAGCTCATCGTTCCATCGTTGCCAAATGCGCAAAGGACCATAAATCGTTCGCAAAACTTTTCTCTCGAAGACTCCCAAAGCCGACTCATCAGATGTTGACATCGTCCACGCCTCTGCGCCATAGCAGGACGTGTATGATGAGCGACTTTACTTTTTATTTGTCTACTCAGTCCAAAGTAGCACCTAGCACGTGGGAGCCAAGTCGCGAATGCGATGACTGTTTGCCTTGCCCTCATTCACTAACAGACCCATTCGCATCGCTTCTTTATCTTTAACGGCGCGGTTGTTCAAACCTATGATATCAATGTCAACGGCATACGCCATTAGTTGTACACTCCTGTTATTCTCTCCAGCATCAAATTGAAGAAATCACACCATAAAGAGTCAACCTGTCTGAAACCTCGTTTGGTACCGAACGGCTCATTCCCAATTCTGACTGCGCTTCCGATGTTGTTTAGCTGTGGGATCGCCCTTCCGTGGATTGGGCAGAGCACACTTAGGTTCCAATCGTCGGGCATGCTTTCATCCCACCAAAATTTGGCAAACAAGCTGATGCATGCACTTTGCCAGCTATTCACCGCAAGGTGGAATAGCTCTGCCGTAAGGCCGTCAGCCCGTTGCTTGAATTGCCGATCGAATATTGAAGACTATTATTTTGGTAATGAATTAACACGATTTGTAGACGTTGTTTCGCAATAAGTCTGCTCATTATTGATATGGCCAATCAAATTGAGTATAAATCAAGTAACCTCTGCACAAAAAAGACCTACCCCGAACCTCTTGAAAATCACAAGTCAAAGAAAAAACACCCTGTTAAGTATTTTTAACACATTTCTTTACCTCAAAATATAATTGTAAACGATATAGTTCACGACAATCTGCACAATACCATTCAACCTCACTTCTCTCTTGCACATCTCTACTAGTGCCTGCCGATAAACCGATACATTTATGATGAAATTGACGCGCACATGGTCCTGAGCACTGCACAGTCAACTCATGGCTTGAAAAGTCTAGCCAACAGCGGCGACAAAACATTTTTTTTTTTTGTTATTTATAAATTTCAATTTAAAAATTTCACTTAAAAGAAGTCCTGCAATCAACTATACTCAAACGACTAACTTTAACCACTGACAGCCTGACAGCCTGACAGAGCGTACATTGCGTTAGCGGTTAACTTTCACTACTATATATTTTCTGCTACTTCTCGCACTTAAGTACAGTTATCATATAATAGTTTTTGAGTTTACTTGAACTTAATTCTTGTCAGCTGGAGGCTAAAAGCATACATTCAAAGGAACTAGTACTGGTATTACCTTAAAGCTGTGCTTAAATAGCACCCTTTTCATATAACGTACTCATATGTAAGTGTAAATAAATATGTAAAAACACTGTTGACTGTTTGTCTACTTTCTCTATACAAATCTGTAACATCACTTGCATTTTTAGTTTTTCTTTTTATTTTTAATTTTTTTTTTTGCCATGAGCCTCTGTTTACATTGAGTTGATTAATACGCCAGAGGAAAGTGTAGGTGCAGGGCAATACATATATACATATACACATGTGTTTATATATAAATATTTTCTATTCAAATGTTTCTCATTAAGCTCGATATAAATAAAATAATACACCTGCCTTATGGTCGTTTGCTTGAAACTAGCAACCCAGCAGTTAAATGTACTGGTTAGTAAGGGGTGTTTCAAGTAGAGATACTTTTTTCAACAGCCTTCTTGACAGATTGACAGATCACATATGAGTCGTATCAAACTGTCAACTCGATTACGAAAATTCATGCTCTGAGAAGAATGTCTTTCGCTCACTTCGCTCAACTTACGGTCAACAGAATCGGTCTACTGAGCGTACAATTCGCAAATACCATCACCCATCTTGAGACCCAGCATTCATTATAGAATAATATTCGACCGATTAGACCACGTCTAGCTCACAGTGACGAAAATTTAGCTGCCGTAGCTGAGAGTGTATACGAAAACCATGGAGAATCGATTCGGCGCCGTTCGCAACAACTGGGACTAACGTATGGAACGACTTGAAGCAATTTATGTTGAGATCTTAAATTGAAAGCGAACAAAATAAGGCTTGTGCAAGAACTGAAGCCGCTCGGCCTGCCCAAGCGACACCGCTTCTCTCTATGGGCTCTTGAAAAGTTCCAAGAAGATCCGACGTTTTTGAGCCAAATTTTGTTCCTTTGAGACCTCTGGCTTAATGGGTATGTAGGCAAGCAAAATTCCCGTTGCACTTCGCCCCTGGAGAGATTCAGAAAACACAACGGTTTGGTGTATTTTGTGGGCCGGTGGCTTTATCGGTCCATATATCTTCAAAATACCGACTATTTGATGCCTGAAATCAAAGTTAAAGGATTTATTGAGAGCACACTTCGGTGAGCAGATAATTTCACGAATTGGGTGCGGTCGAAAGGCCACCAAAATTTGTTAGACTTTTCCCTGTGGGAATATGTATATAAAGTGTAAACTCTATGCGGACAATCCCGCTTCAATTCAAGCCTTGGAGCAAAACAGCACGCGTGTCATTTGCTAGTTACCAGTCGAAATACTCAAGTCATCGAAAATTGCGGACACAACGGATGGACCACCATGAGTCTCCATAACACAGCGTCCGGATATTATGCCGGTTGTTATGACATTTTTTCAACAGTTGGCAGCTGTCAGTTTACTCCCAGCAATATGCCAGTTTTATACCAGTTTAATTTTTAACGTAAATAAGAAAAAGTTAATAACTGGTTTAGTCGTCTTTTTCATGTTTTTTTCAAAGGAAATCATTTTTAACTAGATTTTATCCGCGCAAAGGAAATATACGATTTTTTTCGAATAGAACGGCTTCCCGATGGAAAAAGTTTTACCCAAAAATCCGATTTTTTTTTCCAAATATATCAGTAGAAGATTCACTTTCCGGAAATTTTTTTCTTATCGGATGCCTACGTCATACGCAGAACCCACCCTCCAAATGTTGGGTCTCTACGATCAGTGGTTTACGATGTGGGTTGATCCAGCTGATCCAGTTGAGCTGTTTAAACCTGGCGGCAATTTTTTTTGAATAACTGGCTCTTCAAAGAGAGAAGAGATTGGCGACTTTATTTTTGTTTTTTTGGGAAAAAAGAGCAATAAGTTATGCAGTACTTTTTCCAGTCATTCCTAGACATCTAAGCGAAGCATAGAGCAATCGATTCCACTACGAGCTCTTCGTACCATGAGAGAGAACTAGTTCAAAACATTTCTTTCCATATTTCCCCAATCAATTTCGATAGTTTAAAGCAGTATCAATTATATTTGGTAACTGGTACCTGTTTGGTATTTTACGGACTAGTATGATTACATACTGGAAACACTAGTAATAAACTAGTACTTTTTTTGGTCAGCTTTGACATTTCATGGTGGGGTACAAAAAATATTTATGTACATACATACATGTGTATGAATAGAGGTTTAAAACTAAACACTAACAGCAGTTAGGTACGTATGTAAACATATACAGAATTATATTTATTTATAGGTTATGGGTTACACATACATATATCGCTTTAAATATTATATTTAACCAAGAATGCAATTGTGAAATAATATTATGTATTTTTTTTTTGTTATTTACATAAGGAAAAAAATTACATAAAAATATTTATCTGGAACAAAAAACTTTAATTTTTTTGTTACGCTAGGCAGAAAAATAATTAATTTATTTTGTTTTTCAAAAATACTATTTTATATGTAGAAATTGCATAAAATAAAAGTTTTGTAATAAGAAGTTTGTGTAATAAGTTTTTTTATAAATATCAAGTGAGAAAGAAAAGACTCTTCTACGAGAAAAATGTAATTTAAATAAATAATTAAGAATAATGGAAAGATTATTCTTCGGAGAAAAATAGATGTATGTATTGTACATACATATTTGAATATTTTTTATTTCTTAACTATTTTTCTTATATATTTTTCTTGCCTTCAACAGCTTTTTGGTTCCTTCAAAACCTTGGTTAAAGCCTAAATAAATATTTAAAAAAAAAAGTTCGGAAAAAAATTTTTTTTTCAGTTTAAAATTAAAATAAATACAATTTATTAAAAAATTAATACTTATTTGTGGTTTTCTCTAGTACCATGATATTAATTTTTTAAAATAAAAAATATAAATAATTTTTTATTATTTTTGATTTTTTATAAAAATAATTTTTTTTTTAAGAAAAATACGCAAAAATAAAGATTTTGTTAATAAATATATGTAAATAAATTTTTTATTATTTATTTTTATTAAAAAATATTTTCTTTTTTTAAGAAAAATCCGCAAAAATAAATATTTTTCTAGGAAAAATTTAAAAAAATAAAAAAAACTAAATAAATATAATTAATTAAGATTTCTTCTCTTGTTCCAAAATATTTATTTTTTAATATATGCACCATACATGTATGTATATACATATATTTCTATCATTTCGTTTTAATAAAAATAAATTAAATTTTTGCCTTAGCAAATCTTAAGAGAAAACAGAAAAATCTGTTTCTCGGACAAAAATTAAAAATAAATAACTAAAAAGAAAATCGATATTTATATATTACGGACTAGTGTGATTACATAATGGCACTACTAGTATTAAACTAGTACTTTTTTGACCAGCTTTGACATTTCATGGCTGCTTTTTGGGCTTTTTCTTTGATATTAATTTTTTTTCTTTTGTATAAAAACAGAAATCAATAATTCACTTCTATTGCTTTGTGTGTTTTAAATAAGTTTTTGAAGTTTACTATTAAAACGAATTTAGTAAAAATAAGAAATTTAAAAAATAGACGTGTTTCTCAGATGAAAGTAAAAAAAAAATGGTTTTAGCCCTTGATGTTATTCTTTTTTTATTATTAAAATATAAGTTTAATATATTTTTTTATTTTATTCATTAATTATTTTTAGAACTAAGAACTCGGAAAACTAAGAAAAAAATGTAAAATCATGTTTTTTATAAAAAAAAAATTAAAAAAAACGAAGAAAATATATAACAAGAATTAAAAAAAATAAGAATAAATAATTTTTTAGTGAATAAAAATAATAAAAAAATTTGAAAAAATGTAAAAAGGTAACAAAAAAATAAAAAATAAACAATTATAAAAAAGACAAAACAAATTTTGAGTCATTTAGAGCTTTCAAACAAAATTTTAACACTTATAGAAATTAAATAATATAACAAGAAATAAAAATATAAGAAAAAGTAGTTTTTTAATAAATAAAAATAATAAAAAAAAATTAGAAAAAATGTAAAAAAGTTAACAAAAAATAAAAAAAAAATTAGGAAAAAACAAAAAAAAATCTTGAGTCATTTAGAGTTCTCAAAAAAATTTAAATACTCATAGAAATTAAATTCTTGTTATAATTCTGATATATTTTTAATATTTATTTTATATTAAAATAGGTTGGTTTCTATTAAAACCAATGCACTAGTATGCATGAGCGTGCATTAAAAACTTTTTAGCATACATACACACATATGTAAGTACATATATATCGAAGAAGTAACTTGAAAAAATTAAAGAGCAAAACTTTTTAATATTATTTCCTTTTAAATATATTCATTTGCATATATGTATGTATGTATGTATGTGTATATCTTTCGAAAATAAAAATAAATGCCTTAAATATATGTATACTTGTTGTTCTTATTTCCATAATCGAAAATGCCTGCCTGCCATAGTGAATTAGCACCTGTAAATATGACTAAATGCCAAAACACTTGTATCTGCGCCTTAACATATACTATACATAACCATACATAAATTGTATAGCTATGGATGCATGTATAAATATACACACACACAGATAGTAGTTTCACAAATTGCCCAAGCTGACGGCAAACTGGCTCATCATGACATCGGGAAACCCCTCAAGAGGGTGGATGGATAATGATAAAAGCTAACCCTTTCCACTATTTATTCAACAGCAAACGATGAGTCATGAAGGTCGTGACGAAAACAAGGTATACGCTAAGGCGATGTGACTGGTAGGCAGTTACGAAGTTCGAAAAACTCACCGCAATTTATGCGAAAAAGAGAAGAGGAAGAAAAATAAGAGGAAGAAGAAGAAGAAGAGAAAACATAGCACAAACACACACACACACATAAGTACACCAAACACACATAAGCATAACAGTATTTCGCACGGTGAGCAAGAGAGCGCGTGGCAGGGCGAGAGAGTGAGAAAGTGGGAGAGTGGGAGAAAATGCTTTCGAAAAATTATGGCGACTGCTGCGCACTCATTACGAAAACGTTAGCAAGTGAAAAAATAAAATAAAATAAAATAAAATAAATCAAAATGTTTGCAAATTAGCACTTTTAAAGCTCGAAAAATCAATTTTGGAATTTTTTTCTGCATTCGCGTAATTTTCTTGAACATAAAATTGTTGCATATATATACATATATTGCTATTAATTGGAGTTAAAAATATTTCTACTCATGCCAATTTCATCAACATGTTACACACACACACACACACATACGCAGACTGGCGTACACACAATTGGCAGCGGTTTTCATTTTTTATTTTGTAATTTCGTCTTACCTTTTTACATGGCTTAACAAAACAATTCCGAATTGTACAAAATTGTGTAAATATATATGTATGTAAGTATGTATAACTGCTTTAACAATGGTTTAAACAATAAAAAGTGCAATTTTCCATAAACATTTTTAATTAAATTTTTTTTTTTTTGGTATTTTTTTCCGTTTATTTATTTTTTTTCTTTTTTTGTTGAAATTGGATGGACTGGACTGCGCGTTAGTTAAAAGCCGTTCGTGCCACTGCGTTGTGGTGATATGTACGTTTGGCGTGCTTTACTTAATTTTTTTACTTTATTTTTATTTTTATTTTTCTTTGATTTTTTTCTTTAAATTTCCACCTCTTTTTCACTTAAACGATTTGCATAACATAACGCTTGATTCACGTTTGATTTTTTTCAAGTTTTTCTTCTTTTTTTGCTCTTTTTCCTCTTTTTCTGTCACAATACATATATGCACAAACCGGAAGTTAGTTGTTCTTTTTTCGCTTTTAGTTTTTTATTTATTTTTCTATTTTTGTTTGCTTATTAAATTAAATTAAATTAAATGAAATAAATTGTTTCGCTCCACATTTAACTGTTTATTTCACTTGAAGTTTATTTTCGGACTGCGGGTATTCTTCGCTATTCTTTGCAGCGATATTTCCTATTTGAAAATTCAACCCCTAAATGTGTGAAATTGAAGAGCGTGACGATTTTCGAAATTTCGAAAGCTTTTATATGGCGAAAGCGTGCGTGCTACGCTCTCCCACACTTCCACTCTCCCGCTCGGTTGAAAGTCGGTATTCGAAATTAAAAATAAATGCAAAATAACGGTTAAGATTTTATGTGTAAATAGGAAGTGAATTAGTTGCGGCTTTACTAAATAAAAGGAACATATATAAATTTTGCACAAAAACAAAAGAAAAAAGCATCGAATATGGCATATAATAAATATATCATAAATATGTACACCGTAAACACTGTTAAATGCAACACTTAAGCCTCCTAGAGGTGACCAGAATATATATTTTTTTTTTTATTTCTAGTGTTTTTATAATGTACATGTGTATACAGACATATATGTATGTAAAGGGTTTCCCAATAAGAGGTGTTATTTTGAATCGTCTCCGGTATATTCCGGTAGATGTCACTTTTGTAGCTGTAATTTTTTGACATTTGATAACTAAAAACTAAAAATGAACGATACACGCTTCAATAAAGCATTGAGGTTACTAAAATTCGCTATAAAAATGGTGAAAACCTGGCAGAGACCGTTGGTAATACTAAAACGTTTTTCGGTTAGAAATTGGTGGAAGAAATGAAGCTGTTGGGACAAGTTTAGGGATGTGAAGTATAAAACACATCCTGCTTATCGCTCAAGAATAACTGAGAATATTGTTGCTGTCGCCGAAAGTGTTGAAGAAACCCAGGTTTGACCATTCCTCGCCGGTCTTTGGAATTGGGCATTCCACAAACGTCATTCCACCGTGTGAATTCTTCTTTTGGGGTCACGTGAGAGATGGAATTCGTGAAGCTAATGAGGACATACATGGATATAGCAGCCACTTTGCGATTCAGTGATGAAAAATTTCATAAAAAAAGATACGGTGGCCAATTGACAACGCCAAGACGAGAGTTTGCGCGGCCAGCAGATTTCTTTTGCAGAAAAGTCGTATTCGTTGTTGAAACCACTTATTGTCCAAATTGTGTTCTTCAATTGTAGGCCAAAAGAAGTCGGTTAGCATACGACCATAATGCTCCGAATGAACAGTGACAGTCTTGCTCTTGTCGTTTTCAAAGTAGTAAGGTCCAATCACACCTCCGGACCAAAGAGCGCACCAAGCAGTAACTTCGTTTTTGGTGTAATGGTCTCTCCTCAATTATTTGAGGATTTTCATAGTCCAAAGTGCGACCATTTTGCCTATTTACTTATCCCCGAATGGTCAGCTGGCTTCAGTTGTTGTGTAAGCTGGTGTTTAGGTGGGTTTAAGTATTAGTCCAAGTACGAAATAAGCCATAGTGCGCCGTAAGAAAGTGCCAGCTCTTGAGAACGTCGAGAAATAGACACATTCGGGTTTTCGTCGCTTTGTAACGACTGAAACGATTTTCGTTCGATCTCCTTATCTAGTTTGTGCTATGCGTCCTGATGTTTTTCCAACAAATGGGGAGACCTTTAGTCTAATCTAAGACGCCTCCACAAGGCCGATAGATTTTTGTGAGAAGCTTTGATTTTTTGGTCAGAAATTCAACCGGAGGGCTTGATATTTCCGTTTTGGATGATGTTCGAATTAGAGCCCGACCCCTGTCCTTCCGAATGGTAGTAAGTACTAGTAATCACTCTTCAACTTACAGCATCGTGATCGAGCAACCTCATAGACTCAAGTAAGTAAGTTAATATTTTATTTGACTATCGTGATGTGATGCTCTCTGTCCAAAAATTCAAGATAGTCCATCGATAGCACAGAGATTCAACCATAGAGAGCATCACACCACGATAGTCAAAGAAAATATTGACTTACTTACTTGAATCAATGAGGTTGCTCGATCACGCAACCCTCCTCAAGCGTACTTAGGCCCTTTGGCATGTTGTTATATCTAGAATGCTAACTTGAACGACTTTGTTGGGATTTAACTTGTTTCGTCCCAATTGGAAGATGCCATTTCGAAGCCTGTAGACTATTAAACTCAAGTCTCACCAGCACTTACAATGTGTTTTATATTATGAATGTAGCGTCCGAATTGATTGATTTGATCTAGTCATTGAGGACCAAGCAGCCTTGAATTCCAACGTCGAATCATTCTTGCTCTTGAAACATGTGCAATTGAAAAGTAAAGTCCTCTTTCGACGAAGCAAAACCAAACTCTACAAGTCCTTTATCATTTTCGTCCTGCTATATGTGGCTATATGAGTGGACATTGTCGACCTTGGAAGTCTTCAAGAACGAAGTATGGTCTTTTGTGCATTGGCAATTGCGAATACTGTCGGTAATGAAACGATGAGCTGGATGAGTTAGAAAATGATATTGAGATAGTTCAACTAATGAAGAGACAGCAGCTATGTTGGCTAGATCATATCGTTCGAATGACTGAAAGCACTCCAGCTTCGAAAGTATTTGATGCAGTACCCGCTGTGGAAGCAGAGGAAGAGGAAGCTCTGCACTTCGTTGATAAAATCAAGTGGAGAGCGACAAGGTTTCACTTGGTATTTCCAACTGGTGCCAAACAGCCGAGATAACAAGCGAATATACCTCTGCTATTGGCCAGCTCTGGGGAAATTTTCTCGATTATTTCGTTTAGTTTCGATAGTTGACGTTAGTCTTTAGTTTGGTCCCTTGTTTACAGCTCAAAGTAGTTTCGACTACATGAAATCCCATTAACTTTCGACGCCGCTTGCATGAAGTGTATGTACTTACTACGAATATGTATGTATGTATGCAAGTGTTTAAAACCAAAACCACATTTAAATATTTTTAAGAAAACAAAGTCAAGCGCTTAATACCCTTATATTTGCACACATTACGTATGTATGTAAGTATGTACGAGTACCTACATACATATATACTACAAATCAAAGTGTATGTATGTTTAGATTCTTACAAGTGTTCGATTGTCAGCAACAAACGACGAATAGTTGTCAGGAAATCCGCTTGGAATGAGTGTAAAATGATTTGCATTAAATTCGTGGCACTTAAATACATACCATACATACACACATACATACACACGCACATACATACATGCATTCGTTGATACATGCGAACGTGAAAAGCGGCTGCAGCCAGAAAAATACCATGTGATGAGATAAAATCAAATTGACCGTTATTCTATATATGTACATATGTATGCGTTTGTACATACATATGTGTATATAACGTCAAAAATTAATATGAGGCTATTAGCAAAATTAATTAGACTCTTCTTCTTCATGATTTGTAAAATCTCTGAGGAGGAAAATTTTCGGTTTCCACTAAATTTAGCACCAAAAATAAAAGAAAATGCAACTCTGATGGCTTAAATTATTATGTGCATATGTATTACACTTACATACATACATACATATGTAAAGCTGCATTCGGTTTTTGGAATTTCGTTGCACTGACTTAAATTTGACATGGCTCAGAGTACATATGGCCTATAAATAGATATTTCACATATGAAACATGTGTGTGTGTGTGTGCGATGTGTGTATGTTTGGCTGTAAATGATTTTCATTGTGTTGCTCTTCAAGCTTTTTGTATTTTGATTCATGCCTTTGTTCATTGTACCGTTGCAATAAGTCAACTTGACACTAGGTGTTTACACACATATGTATACTGAAAACACATGCATACATACTCGTACATACACTTGTAAGAACATACGTAAATAATAATGACGCTTTAAAACCGCATGCTACACCATTCCTTTTTTACTCTACAAAAAATTAATCAAATTAGAACAAAAAAAAAAAAATAAAATAAAAAAAATTAAATTAAATTTATTTAAATAAAATAAAATAAAATAAATTAAATAAAATTTGCTAAATTCAATAAAATAAAATAAAATAAATTAAAATTAAAATAAAATAAAATGAAATAAATTAGAATAAAGCAAAATAATATTAAATAAAATAAAAATATAAATTAAAGTAAAATATAATAAAATAAAAATAAAATGAGTTAAAATGAGATAAAACGAAACCAAATAAGATAAAATAAAATAAATAAAATAAAATAAAAAATTGAATAAAAAAAATAAAATAAAACACAGTAAAATTAGATAAAATTAAATAAAATAAATAAAACAAACTAAAATAAAATGAAACGGAATATAACAAAATAAAATAAATTAGAATAAAATAAAATAAAATAAAAAATAAAATGAGCTAAAACGAAATAAAATAAGATAAAATAAAATAAATAAAATAAAATAAAATGTAGAATAAAATAAATATAATATATTATAAAAAAATAAAATAAAATATATAAAATGAACTAAAATGAAATAAATTAAAATAAAAAAATAAATTAAAGTAAAATAAAAAAGGAATTAAAATGCGATAAAACGAAATAACATAAAATGCAATTTAATAAAATAAAATAAAAAAATATAAAAAAAGATATAATATATAAAAATAAAATTAAATGATATAAAATAAAGTAAAATTAGATAAAATAATATAAAATAAAATAAAAAATAAATAAATAAAATGAACTAAAATGAAATGAAATGAAATAAAACAAATTAAAATAATTTTAAATTAAAAATAAAAAAGCAAATTAAATTATTTAGAATAAAATTAAGTGAAATAAAATAAATAAAAGAAATAGAATAAAACAAAATAATATAAAATAAAATAATTAAACTATAATAAATAAAATAAAGTAAAATAAAATAATTAAACTAAAATAAAAAAAATAAAGTAAAAGAAATAAAACAATATAAACTAAAATACAAAAAATCAAAAAAATATAAAATAAAATAGAATTTAGTGAAATAAAATAAAAAACTTATACTAAATAAAAAAAAAGTAAAATAATATAATAATAAAACTACAATAAAATAAAAATAATAAATAAACTATAATAAAATATAATAAAACGAAATAAATTGAAATGAAGTTAGGTAAAATAAAATTAAATAATATAAAATTAAATTAAATTAAAATAAATTGAAAAGTTTAATTTAACAAACTTAATTATTTAGAGAATCTCTATTTAACGCAGCAGTTTTGAGCAATTCTAACATTTCACGTTTAGTTTTTTTATCATAGCGAAACATTTAAGCATAATGTCAGCAATTAGTTACGAGTAGAGATAAAGGTAGCGCATATCTTGTTCAAATATACACATACAGAAATGATTAATTGTGTCAATTCTCCAACTCATCCATTCTTACAAAGAAGTTCTTAAAGTTATTCCGTATTGAGCTTTTGATCTTATTAATTATAATGATGATATACAAATGTACATATGTATATATATATAAACATATATGTATGTACATCAATAGATTTTAATAAATACTTTTAATAGTGGTCTATTTTTGGACTGTAGCTCATTGGTTTTTTGAGGAGGTTTTTTCCAATTTTTATACCCAAATATACTATGTAAGCACGGTATATTGATTTTGAATAGATGACAATTGAATCGGACAGCATAAAATAAAGCAAATAGCTTTGGATGAAGGGATACCATCCGAAGCGAGGTCGCTTTTAACTTGCAACTTCCAATGATGTGTGAGTTTTCCTTTTCCTATCATCTGGGTGACGTGAGCAGGTCCTTGTCTGTCGAGGGAGAGCTTGGCTGTCATTTTTGTTGACATCAATGCTGGTCTTTAAATAAACGCAATGTTAAGACTGTCAATGCTGACGTGGGAGCCAAGACGAGAAGGCGTGGTTTGTTTGTTTGATGACAGGAGAAATATCTCCTTGTTCTCCACAAGACCTCTTCGCTTCACCTCCATAACCAGTATGAAAAAAGCAGAACTAACGATGCGATTGACGAGGCTGATGATGTCTCTATTTATCTCTTCGGTTCGGAGAGGTCATTTCCGATCCTGTTGGAGCTCTTGGTGTTACTCAGCCATATAGGTTTTGGGTGCATACCAAATTCAGGTATAACGGCTTAGGAACAACTCTTTCTCTCTATTGAAGGCCGCTTTAAGTCGACTTGGAGCTGGTTTGTGTTGATTCTTCTACAACAGGTCTTTGTAGATTTTCAGGTCTGCTGCCATACAAATAAGGTCGAAACCATTAGTTGAAGGTGAGCTCGTGTATGTTTGCTGAACAGAAGCGGTTGCTCATCTTTTCTACTACTCTGAGCATACGCACGTCTTGAACGTTGGATACACGTCGTCTGTCTAAGATAATATGATTGATCAGGCTGTACGTTTTTCGATCCATAGTAGCCAGGTGGCTTCATGAATTTCTTTGTACAAGAATCTAGTATAACAGACAATCGTATTTCGGGCTCCGGCAAAAGTCGACCAGCCTCAAGCCAATTGGAGCCTGAATTCTTCGACTGTTGTGCGCGGAAAGTATCTTCTATGCTAACTCTAAGTCGCTCCAAGCCATCTTTAATCACCTCGTTCTTCTTTTCTATTGGGGCTTGGCCGCAAATCTGTGATATCTTGAAGATACACCGAGCTGAATGCCAAGACCCGCCAAGTGAGTCTCGCTCACATCAGTTGGTTTTTACGTGATGGGTTCCCAACCCAGCGCATAATCTCATTGAACCAATGGAGCATTTAATATTCGGTTTCAACTGAATTTAGTAACTCCTTATCAAACAAAAATAGGAATACATATATATACATATTTAGGTATATATATAATAAGTACTGTTGATCTAAGTAGTTTCCATAATGATTAATTACTTTTTGAGCTATGCTTTATTAGCAAGATCTTAAATTGTTTAGATTTTTAGCGCTAATTTTTGTACCACATACATATATATATGTGTTTGTGTGTATACAAATATTTATTTACAGATAACTTTTTTATTTTGTTGTATTTAATTTTTTTATATTTTTTTAATACTTTTATTTTCTAATTTTTCTTTTATTTTTCTTATATTTTAAATATATATGTATTTACTTATTACTTTTTATTCATTTATATGTATTTATTTCGTTAATTTTTTTTTGTTGTGCTTATTAAAAATAGAATAGCACAAAAAGCTGTTGTTGTTATCTAAACTCAAAGAAGATGTGGCCAAAATAAATAGAACATGAAGAAGTATGTAGTATGTATGTATGTATATATGTATGTACAATAATAGCAGCTTCAGCGTTGAAGCGTTGGGGGTGTACGTACATATGTTTATTGATTATACAAAAATTGCTAGTAATTATGCGAAATGAATGAATGAAAGAAGCGCAATTTGGTAGCAGCATAACACCTTCTACTGTATGTATGTACATATGTATTTATGTGAACTCTGCTATATAAGAAAACACAACAGAATTATTGGCAACAGTATTTCCAAAGCAGTTGTTGCAAGCAAAGCGGAGATTTCGAAGAATTTCAGTGATAAGAAAAAAACAATTTTAATTAAAATTTACAATGAAAAAAGTGAGTGAAAATAAAAATGAAAAATAACAAATTCGATTTGTAACCACCAAATTTTAATAAATTTATATTATTATATAATTTATTTTAAATATTTTTATTTAATTATTTTAAATACATATTGACTTTATTTTATGTATATTTTTGCTCAATATTCAATATTTTTTACTCTTTTCATTTTTTTTTTTTACTTTTTTTGAACAATTTTTTTTTGTTTTTAATTTAATTTAAATATTTGTTTCAAGTTTTTTATATATTTTACATTACTCTTTTTTTAATACTTTTATTTTAGCTAAACTATTTTTGAATTTATTTAAATATTTTTTATTCCAATTTAAATATTTGTTTGTTTTATTTTAAATAATTGTTCTTTTATTTTAAATATTTTTTCTTGTATTTTTTTAATATTTTTAACAATATCTAAAATATTTTTTAATTCTATTTTATATGTTTTTTTTATTAATTTTACATTAAATATTTTTTCTTCTTTTTTAAATATTTTTTACCTTATTGTATTTATTTTTTATTTTATTTAAAAAGTTTTTAATTTGTTAAAATTTTTTTTTAATCTTTTCTATGTATTTTTTATTATATATTAAATATTTTTTTCTTGCTTTCTTTAATTTATTCACATTAAAAAAGTTATTATTAAAAATTAAAAAAATATTTAAAATTTAGTAAAAAAAAATATTTAAAATGAAATAAAAAATATTTCAGAAATTTTACTCCTTCTGAAATATTTTTATTTTATTTCAAATATTTTTTTTAAATATTCTTTTAATTTTTATTAATAACTTTTTTAATGTTTTTATTTTTTTATCTTAAAAATTTTTTATATTAGTTTAAATAAATTGGTTTTTTACAAATTTGTTTGTTTAAATATATGTATGTTTTATTTTAAATAATTCTTTTTTTTATTTTATTTTAAATATTTTTTCTTATTTTAAATAGCTTTTTAATATATTTTAAATAATTTCTACTTTATTTTAGTTATTTTTTATTTTATTTTAGATATTATTTTAATTTTTTGTTGATATTTTTGTGTATGTATTAAATATTTTTTTTTAACATTTAGTATTTTACTTTTATTTTCTTATTTTTCTTTAATTTTTTTCAAAATATTTTAAATAATTTTTTATTATTTGATATTATATTTTTCATTTTTTTTTTCAATATTTTTTTACTTTATTTTACATATTTTTTCATTTGTTTAAAATTTAAATGTTTTGTTTTTTTTTAAATAAATTTTAAATAAATATTCTCCTACTTTTTTATAATATTTTTTCTTTTATATTAATTATTTTTATATATTTCAATAAATACTTTTTGTTTGATTTTGTTATACTTTTTTGTTTTTTAATGCTTTTAGATTTTACTTTAAATATTTATATTATTGTTAATTTTTTTTGTTTCAATTTAAATATATCTTTATTTTGTTTTAATTATATATTATATTGCACTTTTTTTTATTTTAATTTTTTACTTTTTTAAATTTTATTTTATACATTTTTTATTTTAAGTATTGTATTTATTTATTATTAAATTTATTATTATTTTTTATTTAATTTTAAATAATTTTTACTTAGTTCAATTTTTTTTTATTAAGTTTAAATATTTTAGAAAAGAGTAAAATCTAGAAATTTTTTTATTAGAAATTTATTTTTTTCTTTAAATTTTTTTTACTATATGTTAAAATGTTTTATTTATTGTAAATAAATTTTACGTGATTTTAAATATTTCTTTATTCTTTATTTTTCTTTTAATTTAAACATTCATTTTAAATTTTATTTTATTATAAATGTTTTTCACTTTTTTATAACTTTTTTATTTCATTTCAGTTAATTGCAGTGACTATTTTTTACGTGCTCATCGCCAGCGTGAAGAGCTTAGGTCAGCCTTCTTTAAAATATTTGCCCCCAGGCAACGCTGCTGGTGTGCCCTCGCGTCAGTACTTATCACCGCATAGCGGTCGGAATTTGCATTACACAGCAGCAACGACTACCGGCGGAAGCGGCCCGACAAGCCTAACGGGCTACAATAATCGTCACAATAATGGTGCTAAGCAAAATTACGTCACAGCAGCGGCAATACCAATTGTCAGACAGGATTATACTAGTGATGCGAGTGGCAATTATAATTTTGGGTAACAAAAAAAATCTTCAAATGAGTATATACCATATATAGATATATAAATATAATATGTTTGTACTATGTATATAATAACAGTTTCGAAACAGCGAATGGCATTCAACGCGACGAAACGGGCGATATTCATCACCGCCCGGAGAGTTCTCTAAACGTGCAAGGCTCTTACTCCTACACAGGTGACGATGGTCGTACGTATACAGTTAATTATAAGGCCGACGAAAACGGTTTTCATGCTGAGGGTGATCATTTGCCTACAACGCCAGCGCCTGTACACGATCCAAATGTTGGTGGCGGTTATGGTATACATGGCGCCGCTACTGCTGCGGCTACTGGTCGAGGCTTTCGAGGCCACGCTCAAGCGTATGGAACACCAAGCAATCGTTATCTGCCGCCTCAACAACAATTTAAGAAACGCTTTTAACGATGCTTAATTGTGCTTAATAATTTTCCTTGATTACTCACTGTTTTTTTAGTAAACGAACAGGTTCTTTGTATCTATATTTAATATATGTTTTTTTGCACCCAAACTAGAAAAGAACATTAGGTTGCTTATTCAATAACATGGCGAGCAACAACAAAAGTGCGCTAGTTGTCTTATCATAAGCGGTTTGAGTTGAATATGCTTACGAGTTGAGCGAAATATACCATAAAAATTGCTCTAAAAATGTATATGAGTGTACTTAAAATTATTCGAAAAAAAAAAAATAAAATAAATAAATATTTATAAAAACTTAAAAACATATACACATGTTGTGAACTTCTGTGCATTAATTATTTCAAAAAAATTATTTAAAATTTACATACTTTTTTCTTAATAAAAAAAGTATTTTCTGTTTTAGCTGAGTCACCCTGTGCATAAACGAAAAACTGTAAATGATTTTTATGCGAGTAATGGTGTTCTTTTCTGCGTCGCATACAGAAGAATACGATTTATATACGCAAATAGCAATGTGCGTGTGCATATTTTTTAGTATTTAAGTTTATTTAAAATTAAATATTTAAAATTTTGCATTTAATTGAAGTTCTTTTTCTACTAAATATGTAAATATTTATATATAAAAAATATTGATATATATTTAAATATGTATGTAGCAGTCATACCTGTTTCTTCATGGTATCAGTTAACTCATCAATGCATTCTTTACGTTCGAATCTTTCGAATTTGAAGCTATTGGAACGATACAGTTCGTTATCTTCGTGGCGTCTATTGCGGCACAAGCGTCGCATTATAATATTACCACTGCCGCCACCGCCGAGTCGTGGTCTAAAGTAAAAAATAAAAAATATATATGTATATATAAAAAAAATTTTTAAATCCAATAATTTTGTATACATACATATATATGATATCTTGTTTTAAAAATAAGTAAAAAAAAAAATATTGTATTATCCCCCGCGCACAGTGTTGTCCTTTCAAAAGCGAGCTAAGCATAAATAGAATTTAGAGTGACCAGAAAACATTATTTTGCACATGAGAAGGCGAAACCGCGTAGGGTTGCGCGTAAGGTTTCAGAGGCACTACACAAAAAAGTAGCTCCAATGAAAAATAGAAATAAAATAAACCTCGAATTAGAGACTCTCCCCCTTTTCAATATAAGGGAAAATTTGATTGTTGTAGGATGTTAGAAATCTTCAATTCAAGGTTTCCATAAGCTCTGCACAATAGCGTAAAACAAAGAAAACAATTGAGTTTATTTTAAGTGGATTTGAATTGTAGGTGAATTTTCTTTCTTTTTCTCTGTACTTGATAATATCTACGCGTCACAGACAAAAAAACACCTTTCATACATAGTTTTGGCCGTACTTCTCCGTCGGTAAAGGACGTGATGTTGTTCATCCAATGCGCATGATACCGCCTTGGAGGTATTGACATAGCTTGATCAGTATGCCTGAAGATATTTAGTAATTTTTTTTTCTAATAAAACTGTGGTCAGTGTTCGAGCCCATGGTAATTTGACTCGCTCGACACGAACAGCCGACTATCAAATTACAGCCTCCATACACAGAAAATTCGTATCAAGTATTCTTCTGCACTTTTATTTTATTAACCAGATGAGAGAAACAACGAAAATTTAAAACAAAGCAAATTTTGGCTAAGCATCTAAAAAAGGATGAAAAAATGTTCGTATTTTTATGCATTTGTAAGATTTTGTGAAGAAAGTGAAGATGAACATTTGTATGTAAAAAATACATTTTAAAGTACACATTGAGTACATACCCATACAGTGGGAAAAAAATTAAATTTATGCAAAAAATACTAGTATACAACTAGAATTTCCTGACTAGTCCGCAAAATACCACTCTGGAGGCAATAAAAAAACTGTCTAATTTAAATGTATTCTATAATTTTTATGTACTCAGAGTATATGAAGTTTGTTTAGCTAATGGTTTTATGTGACGGTATCAAATAATCGAGATAGATATGGATGAACATATACATATCAAACTTCATGGAATGGCGAGACGTATCGATTTGTCTTGAATAGCACGACCCTTTAACCGAACCAATGGAAATACTCTCCCCCATGTAATGGAACTTTCCATATGACAAACTTTCTTTATGTTGACTTAATTTAATATTTATTCTTTCTCTCTTTTTTTAATTTATATTACTCATTCAAAAATATTAAAATAAATGCTAAATTTGAAGGCCATTACTCTACAAAAAAAATTCTCGGAATATTTTAATTATTTTTATAATATTTAGTATTATCATTAATTTTCCCTTTAGTGTGTATTTACGAAAGAAAACTCTAATTTAGACTCAAAATTGAACTAGTAACTTTTAAATTCATTTTGAACTAGTAACCTTTTCATCATTTTGAACTCGTATGAGCCTAGTATACATTTTCATGACTTAACCTGAACTAGCGACATTTTTGATTAATTTTGAACTAGTAAAATTTTTATTCATTTTGAAGTAGTATAGAAACTAGTATACATTTTTATGACTCAAACTGAGCTAGTAATTTTTTTGATCAATTTTGAACTAGAAACTTGTTTGTTTAATTTTGAACTAATACCTCTTTTTAATCACTTTGAACTAGTAACCTTTTTGCTCATTTTTAACTAGTAACTTTTTTGTTTCATTTTGAACTAGTAACTTTTTTGTTTCATTTTGAACTAGTAACTTTTTAGTTTCATTTTGAACTAATAACTCTTTCTAATCATTTTGAACTAGTATTATACTAGTAAATATTTTCATTACTTAAACTGAACTCGTCATTTTTTCGATAAATTTTAACTAGTAACTATTTTGATTCATTTTGAACTAGTTACTTTTTTGTTCCATTTTGAACTAGTATGAGACATAACACAATTTAAAGCTTAAATATTGTAGGCGTCAAAAGGGAGGTCACGCTTTAGTCACCTACTAACTAAGACGCTGACTGCGTACTTTTCATGATAAAATCGGGCAGAGGCGGAGAAGATGCTATAATAGTAGTTTGGAGTGCGTGCTACCATGCAGAGTGGCAGTCGTTCGAGTATTCGTCAGTTCAACAACCAAAAGCATAGGAATGCCGTACCTCTTTGGGCATATTTCTGATATGGAACAAAAAGCTCCCCGCAAAAATCCATCAGCCGTTCGGAGGTGATTTAGAAAAAAAAAAACCTGTAGCTTCCGCCATTTGTTGTGGAAAAACATAAAGACAAACATCGAGAATACAACACAAAAACTCCTCTCTTTCTCTGCCTACGCATTTGCTTACCCGCAGGGCTTACAATGAGTCATATGCAAATCCCAGTTAAGATGAAAATTGAACATGCGCAGCTTGGCGACAGCACGTTGACGCAGCGAAATATCTGGCGTCGCGGCCGTTGCTGGGGCTACCGCTGTGGCAGTACCGGTCGTGGCTATCATAGCAGCTGTTGCTGCTTCTGTTTGTAGAGAATCTAAAGTACGACTCGGATTGGGATACATCATTACAGTGCCGCTAGGTGCTGAGGTAGCCATTATACGACTCGATGAATGTCTTGCCTGACGATGATGGCGATGGCTACCATCGGTAGAGTCCTTCATTGTATAAAAACCGCCAGAGGAACTGCAAAAAACAATTAAATTTGAACTACTAAAAATAGTAAATAAATATTTTGCTTAACTTACGACATATTATCACCACCACCGCCGCCCACACAACTAACGCCACTCCGACGTGGTCGACTCTTACGTCGACGTCGCCTACGCCGATCGGCAGATGCGTGTGCATGCAGCACATGCTGGCTCAGTGATTTCGGATATTGAGCTGTGGAGTTTTTGCCATCCTTGGCTGTGTTGGTAACGGTAGGCAACAGACCGCTGGCAGCTAATCGTCGCCCCGTGGCAGTGCTGGAAGGCATATTGACCGTGTTGCTGCCACTAGCGGCGGCCGTTATTGTAGTGTTGCCATCACAAAATCCCCCGGTTAAGCTCGTGGTGTCTGTTGCATTGGATTGTACGCCGGTTGTTGTTGTTGGTGCGACTGTTGCTGCTGCTGCTGCTGCTGCCGCCGTTGTTTTCGACGATCGTCCGCCGAAACTGTTATTGACCTTTCGCCACATACGTTCCATTACGCTGTGCACTTGCTAAGTGGATTTGTGCGTTGGTTCAGTGATAGCGTTGCATGCATGAGCGGTTGTATATGATGTGTGCCAATGTATGCGTGAGTGCAAGTGTACGAAATTAATGTTGATAAGATGCTGAGCTCAGTTGGGGCATATTTCATTTCTTTTTGAGATAAGCGGCAGGAACTATTTACATACTATTTTACGTATGTATGTATGTATGTATGCATGTAATAATATTTGAACTAACGAGATGCAAGGAACCACACGGAATTTTGAATTTTTCTATTTAGTTTTGTGCTTTGCTTTATTTATTTATTTTTTTAATTTGCGGATTTTTTATTAAACAAAGATTTAGCTGTTCATATATGTATATATGTATTTATATTATTTTTATTTTGTGCAAAATATTCCATTAACAAAGAGCGGTTAAACACAGGACTCACGGATTTTTTTTTATTTTTAATATTTTAATATAATTTTTTTTTAGTATTTAATATTGTTATTTTAAGTTTTTTTATTTTTAGTATGTTGTTTTTTTATTTCAAATTTTTTTTTTATGATACTTTATTTCGTTAATTATTTTTAACTTTTTATTTTTTAACCTTAAATCTGTCACTGTTACCGTTTTATTTTATATTTTAACTATTTTTTTTTATTTTCAATTATTTATTTTTATTATTTTAATTTGTTATTTTCAACTTATTTTATTTTTAATGATTTATTTTGTTACTTTCAATTTTTTATTTTTATTATTTTAATTTGTTATTTTCAACTTATTTTATTTTCAATGATTTATTTTGTTATTTTTAATATTCTTTTCAAATTCTTTTTCAATTTGATTTTGCTATTATTTTTTCTTTTTTATATTTTGATATTTTTAATGGTTTATTTTGTTATTTTTAATATTTTTTTCAAATTCTTCTTTTAGTTTTATTTTTTATTTGTTTTTATTTTGTCAATTTTAGCATTTTTTTAATTTTTTGTTATTTTCAATTTTTTACATTTATTATTTTAATTAACTTTTTTATTTTTAATGATTTATTTTGTTATTTTTATTTTTTTTTAACTTATTTTAATTAAATTTTTTTGTTATTATTATTATTTTTTTCTTTTTTATATTTTGATATTTTTAATATTTTATTTTGTTATTTTTAACTACTTTTAGTTTTAGTGTTTTATTTTGTTATTTATAATATTTTTTTAAATTCTTCTTTTAACTTTATTTTTTATTATTTTAATTTGTTAATTTTAGCCTTTTTTAATATTTTATTTTATTATTTTTAGCTACTTTTAGTTTTAGTATTTTTTATTTTTTACTTTCATTTTTATTTTGTTATTTTTATTTTATTTAAGTTCTTTTTTAATCTTCTTTAATTCCTTTCATATTTCATTATATTTAATATTGTTATTGTTAACTACTTTTAGTTTTAAAAAATTATTTTTTAATACAATTTTTAAATTTTTGTTATTATTATTTTATTTTACTTTTCGTAACTAATTTTAGTTTTAATATTTTTTATTTTTAACTTTTTTATTTTAGTTTTTTTCTGTCAATTTTTTTCTTTCTCTCTTTTCAACCTTTTTTAATATATTATTTTGTTATTTATATTTATTTTTATTTTTTTTCTTATAATTTTATTTTTTCCTTCTATTTTTATTTTGTTACAATTAGCCTTTTTATATTTTATTTTGTTATTTTTAACGTTTTTATTTAATTTTTTTTTCTTTTAATATTACTTTTTTTCTTTCTTTAAGCCTTTTTTATTTTTTCATATAATTAAATTTTTTTCCCTCTTTTTTATTTTGCTATTTTTAGCCTTTTTTTTAAATTTTTAACTACTTTTAGTTTAAAAAATTTTTTTTATTCCAAATATTATATTTTATTATTTTGTATATTTTTTAAATTCTTCTTTTAATTTATTTATTCTTTTTTGGTTTTATTTTATTTCTTTTTTTCTTTTTATTTTGTTATTTTTAACATTTTTTTATCGTTTGTTTGTTTTCGTATATTTAATTTCTTCTTTTAATATTTTTTTTTGTTATTTTTATTTTTTATTTTTCTTAATTTTTGTTTTTAATTTCTTATAATTTTTTGTTTGGTAGCACTTTTAATTAGAAAACATAAATTTATTGACACGACTAAAGGCTGTATGTTGTAGGATTTCGTATCTCAAAGGAATCCATTGTCTTTGCAGGAACTCAACTTCATAGTAGAAGACATTTCTAATCAGGTATAGAATAAATTGATAATAATAATAACGATGCTATGCCGTTGGTTAAGCTAATACATATTTGCGAAAATTGTTAAACATTTGCAGGAGCAGCTGAATCCAGTCATCCTCATATGTATGCTGAGGCACCTCCAAAACGTGTACGTACACCAAAGTTAGACCGACGGAATTTTCACTGTGGTGAACACCAACAACATGACTCTTGCTTGCTAACTCACATACATTCAATCATTATTTCTTGTACACAGTTATTTTCTATGCATATTTTTAATTAATTTTTACAACCTCTTCTTCTTCTTTTGCTCTCTTACTTCAACTCCCCCAATTTAAAAAAAAGTTGCCTAAATTATATTATACACAAATTGTTTATTTAAGAAGAGTTACACGTTTTCTGGAAAAATTTTTCATGCACGGCTGTGTACGTACCACAAAGCACGGTCTCCACACGGCAAAACCTTTCTGCACGAATCTACATAGTTTCCACCACACGAAAAGGGTTTGTGGTGTGTGCTCAATTGCCTCGCAGCTTTTGAGCTTTTGCTCTTATTCGCTCCGCAACAAAGAACATCTGGCAAACATCAACAAATTCTTCATGTCCTGCGCAAAGCTCGCAGGACTGCTTTAGACATTTGTATATAATCGAAATCAACCCTTATCAGCGGTGGCTATTGTGAATTGGCGGTGTACTTTCTATGCGAGGAGTTGTTTTTTTTATTGTGAACTGTTGGTTTCTGTTGAAAAATTGGGTTTGTGTATAAAATGATTTATTTTCATTTCTGTAATTAAAATATTAATAACATTTATACCATTTCCTTCATAATTAATTTCAAAATAAAGTCACTCAGTTGCTGGGCGGTTCAATGTCAACTTAAAAATCGGCCGCAATAGCCGAGTGGTTAGCATGGCGTACTGCCATTCTGACGGGCAAGGTTCGAGTCTTGGTTCGACCAACATTCAAATTTCTTTTCTAATTGCGGTTGCCTCTCGGCAGGGTATGTCAAGCTCTCCGAATGTATTTCTGACCTGAAAATTGGAGATCCTCATAAAAATTCAACGGCATTCCCGGCATCCTTCTCCTCTCCATTGATATATATTTTTTTTTTTGTGATCGTGGTGCTCGTCAAGAAAATGAAAAAACGAAATCAAGAGCAACGCGTTGCGATAAAATTTTGCACCAAATTGGGCGAAACAGCTTCAGTAACGTACGCTAAAAGTGCAGGTGTTTCGATGGCCTAAAGAGTTTAAGGAGTGGCGTGAAAGCGTGGAAGACGAGGCGCGGAGCGGTAGACCAGTCGAGGTGTGGACTGATCGGGGCTCTACTATCGCCAAGTACTCGAAATATTGCGAAAACGAGTCAACAGGGTGCGCCCAAATATCGCTCGTAACTGGATCCCTCATCACGACAACGCGCCGCGCCCCAGTATTTGGCATCTAAAGGGATCGCTGTGTTGGAACAACTGCCCGATATGTCACCATGTGACTTTTTTATGTTCCCCAGAACAAAATCGGTGGTCAAAGGTCAGGCGGCCGAGACGAGGGTACTGGAAGGCATCCCAGTCGAAGCGTTCCAGAAATGTTACGAAGCATGGAAAACGTGCTGGAATCGTTGTATAGCTGCCCAAGGGGACTACTTTGAAAGGGATGGCAAAGTTGTAGAATAATTTTGAAATATACGGTTTTTATGGAATCAGTCTCATTACTTAATTGCCACACCTCGTATGTATCATAGATTTTATTTATTTTAATAAAAGGAAAATTGTTTATTTCAGTTAATATAATTTTTTTAATAATTTCAATTATAATATCCTCTAAAATTGGATTCTTCGATTATTGTTAAAATAGCAGCAAACGCCTCCTGCGCTGTTGGTTCAATTTCCTCAGCCGGCAGAATAAATAACTCCTTGCTATCCGGTGGTCCACGTAGCTCGAATAAGTACGTGATCGGAATACCCAACACACCATGTGTCCAATCGCTTGAACTGCCACTTGCAGGATATAGGGTCTCATAAATGCTGCCACTCTGGTAAAGGCGTCCCGTCAATTGTTTGATTTTTTCACTCGCCTTTCTACCGATCGCCGTGAGATCATTGTAATTATCAACTCGCGCCGCTGTATGTCCATAGGGAAACATAATCATTTGTGAGTAGGAATGCAGTGAAATGAATGTTTTTATATTATTAATCCCGACGTTATCGCGTAGAAATTTTATCAAACGTTTAGTTTCCACTTCACTACCAGCTGCTGGACCGGCATAATCATAACGACAGGGATCACCGCTTGTGCCGGTGGTATTCCAATGAAATGGATAGTTTCTATTCAAATCCACACCGCGACACACACCAAACAGTTCACGATTCTTACGCCACATACGATCCCCATTGAATGTGTACTTATAACCATCCGGATTTACCACGGGGAATACGATCCAATTGTATTCATTGGCGTATTTCTCTATTTCCGGTTCATTTGTTGTTAACAACTCATTAATTATGTAATTCGCTGTGGCCGGCGCTATCCACTCGCGTGCATGTATGCCACTCTCTATGAAAATGGTTGTGGCTGTAGCATTTTTATTTCTTCTCAGCTGCAATCCCTTAATCGGCAAACCCTGCACACTTTCGCCCATGTTCAGGAGCGTAAGATCTTGGGGGTTTTGCTGCGCTAATAATTCCATCCAAGCGTAGATGGTTTCGAGTTGAAAATAATGCTTCCAGTCCATCGTTTTGGGTTCGGTATCCTTCGGGCGCACCTCTTGGAGATTACGGTCGATAATTTCTTGAAAGTTGTAGCTCTGTTTGTAGTACAGTAAAATTAAATATTATTAAAATTTCAATATAAATCATATTTGGAGAGCAAAACTTCAATATTCTGACTCATTTTGGAGTGCGAAAAAGCGAAGAAATCGGTCATATCTGATCTGACCTGATCTGAGATCTGAAATATTATGAGTTTCTATGTTTGTAATGAAATGTTGTAATTTTTTTGTTTGAAAAGTTTTGCAATTTTCAAAATTAACAATACTACGAGAGGCCTCTCTAGCTATCGCCCTATGGACCTTCTTCAATACTTTTTTGAATTTTTAGTGTCAATATATGGAAATTTATTTATTAATCCACTTTGACGTACTCAATGACTCTTTGAGTGACTCTCTTCGCTATTTTTTAAATAAAAAAAAATCAATAAAAACTTTCAAACTCTATTTATGGCTCTATGCATAAAATTCCCTTAAACAAAAAAAAACTCTTACCAGCACATCGTGTGTAACATTGTAGGTTCGCAGTAAATCGGCGAAATCCGCCACCTTATGCGCTGCCACCATAATGGTCAACTTCTGTTGGGGATGCCTCGCGTGTCCGTAGAATGTGCAGCTGTCACTTTTTTCCTCGAGCTGCTGAAAGAGGTCAACATGTTGTGCCGTGGCTAATTCCACATGATAAACACGGTAATTATCATAACGGGCAATATCTGGTGGAGATTTGACGGAATTTTTAGATTCTTCAGAGCTTGCCACCGAGTGAATTGCAATTGTTGCAAGTAAAACGAGAAAAAATTTGTCAAAATAGCACAAAGTGGCTTTCGGTGACATTTTTTAAATTTATTTATATTTATGTGTATGTATATTAGTATGTAGCTACACGTCTGAGCATTCGAAAACCTATTTTAAGACTGATCTTCGCTTTAAGATTATAAAAATTCTAAGCTTTAGCTACGCTCAACTCGCCATTTCTAAATGGATTGGTGTAACGTCTCTATCTCTCATGTTTTTATCTCTGTTGTTTATGTACATATATACATATGAATATTTGTCAACAAACAAAAAGTATTCCTAGATGAACGGACATATAAATACATATGTATGTATGTACAAACAAACACAAATTTATAATTCCCTGTAGAGGGATATGGTACTATTTAGTTGTGCTCTAGAACGTTATTATCTTGGCTATTCGTAGCATCCATTTTATTTTATATAATTTATTTAATTAATAAATGTTTCATTTGTTTGTATCGCCAGCTGGTATTTATTACAAGCTTATCAACCTATAAAAAAGAACGTACAACGAAATCAGAACAATAATTGTCTTGTCTGAATGTCGGGGTTCGTGGCCTAGTCCGACCAATATGCAAAAATAATAAAATTTTAATTTAATTAAATAAATTAATTATAATTAAACAAAATAAAATAAAATTAAATTAAATTAAAAAATATTAAAAAAATAAAAATAATAAAATTAAACAAAAATTAGTTTAATTAAATTAATTAAAATATAAAAAAGAGAGTTAAATTAAAATAAAATGGATGCTACAAATAGCCAAGATAGTAACGTTCTAGAGCACAAAGAGTACCTTATCCCTCTACAAAGGAATAATAAATTTCTGTTTTTTTTGTACATACGTGTACATACATATGTATTTATATGTCTGTTCATCTAGGAATACTTTTTGTTTGTTGACAAATATACATATGTATATACGAGTATGTACATATACAACAGAGATAAAAACATGAGAGATAGAGACGTTACACCAATCCATTTAGAAATGGCGAGTTGAGCGTAGCTAAAGCTTAGAATTTTTATAATCTTAAAGCGAAGATCAGTCTTAAAATAGGTTTTCGAATGCTCAGACGTGTAGCTACATACTAATATACATACACATAAATATAAATAAATAAAAAAAAAATGTCACCGAAAGCCACTTTGTGCTATTTTGACAAATTTTTTCTCGTTTTACTTGCGACAATTGCAATTCACTCGGTGGCACGCTCTGAAGAATCTAAAAATTCCGTCAAATCTCCACCAGATATTGCCCGTTATGATAATTATCGTGTTTATCATGTGGAATTAGCCACGGCACAACATGTTGACCTCTTTCAGCAGCTCGAGGAAAAAAGTGACAGCTGCACATTCTACGGACACGCGAGGCATCCCCAACAGAAGTTGACCATTATGGTGGCAGCGCATAAGGTGGCGGATTTCGCCGATTTACTGCGAACCTACAATGTTACACACGATGTGCTGGTAAGAGTTTTTTTTTGTTTAAGGGAATTTTATGCATAGAGCCTTAAATAGAGTTTGAAAGTTTTTATTGATTTTTTTTTTTATTTAAAAAATAGCGAAGAGAGTCACTCACAGAATGAATTAATAAATAAATTTCCATATATTGACTCTAAACATTCAAAAAAGTATTGAAGAAGGTCCATAGGGCGATAGCTAGAATGCATGGGCCTCAAGTAGTATTGTTAATTTTGAAAATTGCAAAAAAAGAATTACAACATTTCATTACAAACATAGAAACTCATAATATTTCAGATCTCAGATCAGGTCAGATCAGATCTGACCGCTTTCTTCGCTGTTTCGCACTCCAAAATTAATCAGAATGTTGAAGTTTTGCTCTCCAAATATGATTTATATTGAAATTTTAATAATATTTAATTTTACTGTACTACAAACAGAGCTATAACTTTCAAGAAATTATCGACCGTAATCTCCAAGAGGTGCGCCCGAAGGATACCGAGCCAAAAGCGATGGACTGGAAGCATTATTTTCAACTCGAAACCATCTACGCTTGGATGGAATTATTAGCGCAGCAAAACCCCCAAGATCTTACGCTCCTGAACATGGGCGAAAGTGTGCAGGGTTTGCCGATTAAGGGATTGCAGCTGAGAAGAAATAAAAATGCTACAGCCACAACCATTTTCATAGAGAGTGGCATACATGCACGCGAGTGGATAGCGCCGGCCACAGCGAATTACATAATTAATGAGTTGCTAACAACAAATGAACCGGAAATAAAGAAATACGCCAATGAATACAATTGGATCGTATTCCCCGTGGTAAATCCGGATGGTTATAAGTACACATTCAATGGGGATCGTATGTGGCGTAAGAATCGTGAACTGTTTGGTGTGTGTCGCGGTGTGGATTTGAATAGAAACTATCCATTTCATTGGAATACCACCGGCACAAGCGGTGATCCCTGTCGTTATGATTATGCCGGTCCAGCAGCTGGTAGTGAAGTGGAAACTAAACGTTTGATAAAATTTCTACGCGATAACGCCGGGATTAATAATATAAAAACATTCATTTCACTGCATTCCTACTCACAAATGATTATGTTTCCCTATGGACATACAGCGGCGCGAGTGGATAATTACAATGATCTCACGGCGATCGGTAAAAAGGCGAGTGAAAAAATCAAAGAATTGACGGGACGAATTTACAAGAGTGGCAGCATTTATGAGACCATATATCCTTCAAGTGGCGGTTCAAAGGATTGGGCACATGGTGTGTTGGGTATTCCGATCACGTACTCATTTGAGCTACGTGGACCACCGGATAGCAAAGAGTTATTTATACTGCCGGCTGAGGAAATTGAGCCAACAGCGCAGGAGGCGTTTGCTGCTATTTTAACAATAATCGAAGAATCCAATTTGAGAGGATATTATAATTGAAATTATTAAAAAAATTACTATTAAATTAACTGAAATAAACTATTTTCCTTTTATTAAAATAAATAAAATCTATGATACATACGAGGTGTGGCAATTAAATAATGAGACTGATTTCATAAAAACCGTATATTTCAAAATTATTCTACAACTTTGCCATCCCTTTCAAGGTAGTCCCCTTGGACAGCTACTCGTATACAACGATTCCAGCGCGTTTTCCATGCTTCGTAACATTTCTGGAACGCTTTGACTGGGATGCCTGTCAGTACCCTCGTCTCGGCCGCCTGACCTTTGACCGCCGATTTTGTTCTGGGGAACATAAAAAAGTCACAGGGTGACATATCGGGCAGTTGTTCCAACACGGCGATCCCTTTAGACGCCAAATATTGGGGCACGGCGCGTTGTCGTGATGAGGGATCCAGTTACGAGCGATATCTGGGCGCACCCTGTTGACTCGTTTTCGCAATCTTTCGAGTACTTGGCGATAGTACACTTGATTTACGATTTGCCCCGGTCAGTCCGCACCTCCACTGGTCTTCCGCTCCGCGCCTCGTCTTCCACGCTTTCACGTCACTCATTAAACTCTTTAGACCATCGAAACACCTGCACTTTTAGCGTACGTTACCGAAGCCGTTTCGCCCAATTTGGTGCAAAATTTTATCGCAACGCGTTGCTCTTGATTTCGTTTTTTCATTTTCTTGACGAGCACCACGATCACACGTTTAGTCACAACACGACACAGCAGGCGAACTAAACAAGCTAGAGCGATGGCAAATATATCAATGGAGAGGAGAAGGATGCCGGGAATGCCGTTGAATTTTTATGAGGATCTCCAATTTTCAGTTTTATTTTATTTTATTTTATTTTGTTTTATTTTATTTTATTTTATTTTAGTTTATTTTCTTTTATTTTATTTTATTTCATTTTATTTTATTTTATTTTATTTTATTTTATTTTATTTTTTTGTTTTTCAATTTAATTTTTTTATTTTATTTTATTTTATTAATTTTGTTTAACTTTTTTTAGTTTATTTTATATTGTAATATTTTATTAAATTTTATTTTGTTTCATTTCATTTTACTTTATTTTATTTTATTTTAGTTGATTTTAGCTTATTTTATATTAAATTATCATTTTAAATTTTATTTTATTTTATCTTATTTTATTTTATTTTATTTTATTTTGTTTTATTTTATTTTATTTTATTTTATTTTAGTTTATTTTCTTTTATTTTATTTTATTTCATTTTATTTTATTTTATTTTATTTTATTTTATTTTATTTTATTTTATTTTAGTTGATTTTAGCTTATTTTATATTAAATTATCATTTTAAATTTTATTTTATTTTATCTTATTTTATTTTATTTTGTTTTATTTTATTTTATTTTATTTTATTTTAGTTTATTTTCTTTTATTTTATTTTATTTCATTTTATTTTATTTTATTTTAATTTATTTTATTTTATTTTTTTGTTTTTCAATTTAATTTTTTTATTTTATTTTATTTTATTAATTTTGTTTAACTTTTTTTAGTTTATTTTATATTGTAATATTTTATTAAATTTTATTTTGTTTCATTTCATTTTACTTTATTTTATTTTATTTTAGTTGATTTTAGCTTATTTTATATTAAATTATCATTTTAAATTTTATTTTATTTTATCTTATTTTATTTTATTTTATTTTAATTTATTTCCATTTAATTTAATTTAATTTAATTTTTTTAATTTTTTTATTTTATTTTGGTTTATTTTAATATAGCTTATTTATATCAGTTTTTATTCTATTCTTACATATTTTCTATATTTTCTATTTTTATTTCACTTTTTTTATGAAACTCGAAGCATCTAACTTGACGGGATTAAAATTATTATAAAAATAAATTTCGTTATATTTGTATATTCATTACTTTATTAAATAAAATATTTCTTTTTTTTTTTTATATAATTACTCAAGTAAGGTTTTAATATTTACAACTCAGCGTGCTTATAATTTAAATGCAATTAACATACATAAGTATGTATGTATATTTTCTTGATTTTTCAACAAGTTCAACTTTTACTGCAATTTTAATACATTTAAGTACATAAATATTTTCTAAATATATTTTCGCTTACAATGCCATACCCATGCACATATATTTCGTATATATACCATATACCATACGTACGTGTACATATATGTATTAGATTTCTTCAATCAATCTCTACATTATAATGTGATGTGCTATTTTTCTTTATAGATTAATAATAAAATACTCATTATTAAATATACGTACATACACTTGCAAATACATACATATGTACATATAATCAGAAAATACTCTTTCGCAAAGATATTGCAACAAATTCCAGCTATGTTACTGCTTTTGGTACTTGTAAATTTGTATGTATGCACATGCGTTTACTTAGTTTAGTCCAAAGCTTATGCTTAATTAAGATTACATAGTACAAGACATACATACATATCTTCGCTGACATATATATATGTATATATATATATATATTTAATATTTTATTTTTTTTTTTTTGCATACAAATTTGGTGCAATAGCATTCGTTTCGTTTTTCGTTAAATTTTTATTTCTTATACTTTCTTTTTCTAAATCTATTTTATTCTTCGTTCGCCACAGCCGCATTCCCATTGCGCGTCGCATTCATTTGAATACGATTTTCCCATTCAACTATGAGGCGATGCGATGATGGCGCCTCTTCAGGTGGCAAATCACAAAGCTGTGCCAAGGACATGGCAGGACGCATTGTCCCAAAACCATTCTTTCTAATCTCAAAATCTGGACTAGGTGTTGCTCTGAAAAAGAAGGAAAAAAATTAATTTATAATTATATTTGTATATATATTGTAATTAATAAATAATAGAAAATAATGAGAGAGAGAAAGAATTGAACATAAAATTGAGAAAGTGCTATATGTGTTCATAATTTCATATTTCAAGTTGTCAGTTGCTAATTTGTAATAATTATGGCCCGAAATCCCATTTTTGAACCACCATTAGTATGACAGCCATGTGTTATAACCTTCCGATTTTAATAATTTTCAGCAACAATATTTCATATGTAAAAAGTGAGCAGTATACCAAATTTCATGTTCTCAGCTGCTAAATTGTAAGAAATATGGCCCGAAATCCCATTTTTGAGCCACCATTAGTATGACAGCTATGTATTATAAACTTCCGATTTTAAAAATTTTCAGCAACAATATTTCATATGTAAAAAGTGAGCAGTATACCAAATTTCATGTTTTCAGTTGCCAAATTGCAAAAATTATGGCCCGAAATCTCATTTTTGAACCACCATTAGTATGACAGCTATATGCTATAGACGTCTAATTTCGATGATTTTTAGTAACAATATTTAGTGCATGAAAAGTAAGCACCATACAAAATTGTATGTTCTCAGGAGCTCCGGTGTAGGAATTGTGCAATGAAAACTAATTTTTGAACCATCATTTGTATGACAGCTATATGTTATGGCCGTCCGATTTTAATGATTTTCAGCAATAATATTTCAAATGTAAAAAGTTAGCAGTATACTAAATTTCATGTTATTAGGTGCTTTGATGTAGGAATTATGCTATGAAAATCCCTTTTTGAACAATCATTCACATGAGAGCTATATGTTATAGTCCTCCGATCGTGCTGATTTTAACAAATGCTTACTGAATTACTAAAATATACCTGAATACCGAATTTCGTTCAAATATCTCAGAAACTGAGAGATTATTTTTTTTTTTAAACTAATAGAGGGATAAGCAGGCAGAGGAACGGACAGAATGACGTGGATGTTTAACTAAAATCGACATTCATATTATATGGGTATAAATTTCAACTAGCTTATCACTTATTCTTCGGGTATTTATAGGATTCGTACTAAATAATAAACTTTTTGTAGTGAATTCTCAAACGAGTCGAGAAAAATACTAGTCTGCTACTAAAAGTTTTTAACCAAAAACTGAATAGTATGAAATGCCATCATTTGCCGGGTATAAATATAAATATGTATAAATAAATATTCAAGGATAAGATTAAGGATAGTAGTGTTACCTGGGTGAGCTGCCATTGTTATTTAACTGCGTCGAGTAGGATATTTCACTAATGGATTTCGCCGAACGTAGTTGTCTGGGACCAAGACAGTGCTCCACCTCAGAGTCCTCGTCATCTGTGTCTTCATTACTGTTGGAGTAAACAAGTTTCGAAACGTAAATTTCATAATCTAAAATATATACACCCCATCACCATCACATTTACCCATTTTCAATGGCCTCCAGTAGATCGGATGTAGATTGTCGGAATTTGTTACGCTTCTTCAGCTCATGTTCACGTGCCTGCAAATCCTTGATTTCTTTCTGAATCTTAACCTCCGCCGGTACATAACCACGTCGTATAACTCTACCTTCGGCATCACGTTCGATGTGTGGTGGTGTCATTGTGACATTTTGTATGGCAATAGGAGGCGTGTGCATTTCCGGAGTCAACATTTTATGTAAAGGACTTGTTAAAGACACCGTTGGCGTAGGTGTGTTGCTTGTCATGGGACCTCTCGTTGCATCGGCGTTTAGTAAAGCAGCAGCCGCTTTGGTATTCAAGAACATCTTGTTTGTTGTTCCATTATTATTGTTCAGTTGTATTTTACCACGTGATGCTATAAAACGTTGCATAACACCTTTATTGGCGGGATTAAAGGCAAAAAGACGTTGTCTATTAATCACAGACGGTGTAATGGGTACCGTACTCGCGATCATTGTCTGACGTGGTGGTTCGGGTGTATTTGTATAGCAATTGGGTCCGATATAACGCTGTTCCTTGTTTGGTTTGATGGGTGCTATGTAAGTTGTCGCAGCTGAAACGCCATTTATTGGACTTGGTGATGCTGATATGCCCGAGTCCTCGTCGATACTCTCTTTACTGTTAATACTGTTCTCGCTATGGGCCAAGGATTGCGGGTTCAAAGAAACTTCACAGCTTGTCAATAACGTCTGTGGTATTGGACTGATTGAAAGACTATTGGAGCTGTCATTGTCATGAAGTTGGTTTTTCGCCGCGTCATTATCATCGTCATTATATTCCCCTGGTGACATTGGTGAGCTACCTGTAATAAGTTGACGATGTTCTTCCTCTCGTCGTACAACTTCTTTGATTTCTTCTTGAATGCGTAGCAAAGGATCGACTTTCTGAAATAATAAAGTAAAATAATAATAAAATGAAAAAATCTTATGTTTTTATTTTTTTTTATCAAATCATCATTTGCTGGAAGTTTGGATTTTCTATTTTTAATTGGAAGTAAAGAGCAGTTGAAACCCATCGAAGGCAAACCTTCTGACCTATTCAAAAAATTTTACTTATGGTTCTATTTACTTGAAATTCGGTACATAGGTGTCCTTTTGCTTAGATTAGCAGGAAGACTATATTTCTCTCCGGAAAGTGGACCAGGGACTGACCTATTAAAAAAAATAGTTTCTATGGTTTCATTTATATGAAATTTTATATGTAGGTGGCTTTTTGCGGAAAGTGGACCGTGGACTATTCATAAAGTGGAACTATTCCTCTCTCCGGGAAGTGGGCCAATGTCAATAGAAAAACCAAATATGTTGTTTTCCCACAAATATTGAGTAAATAAAGTTATGATAAAAAGATATTCATTTTCATATCATATTTTATTTTAATTTATTTGATTTTATTTGATTTTATTTTATTTATTTTATTTTATTTATTTTATTTTATTTGATTTTATTACAATTTATTTTATTTTATAATATAATATTTTATTTTTTATTATTTTATTTTATTTTATTTTATTTTATTTTATTTTATTTTATTTTATTTTATTTTATTTTATTTTATTTTATTTTATTTTATATTATTTTATTTTATTTTATTTTATTTTATTTTATTTTATTTTATTTTATTTTATTTTATTTTATTTTATTTTATTTTATTTTATTTTATTTTATTTTATTTTATTTTATTTTATTTTATTTTATTTTATTTTATTTTATTTTATTTTATTTTATTTTATTTTATTTTATATTATTTTATTTTATTTTATTTTATTTTATTTTATTTTATTTTATTTTATTTTATTTTATTTTATTTTATATTGTATTATTTTATTTTATTTTATTTTATTTTATTTTATTTTATTTTATTTTATTTTATTTTATTTTATTTTATTTTATTTCATTTTATTTTATTTTATTTTATTTTATTTTATTTTATTTTATTTTATTTTATTTTATTTTATTTTATTTTATTTTATTTTATTTTATTTTATTTTATTTTATTTTATTTTATATTATTTTATTTTATTTTATTTTATTTTATTTTATTTTATTTTATTTTATTTTATTTTATTTTATTTTATTTTATTTTATTTTATTTTTTATTATTTTATTTTATTTTATTTTATTTTGTTTTATTTTATTTTATTTTATTTTATTTTATTTTATTTTATTTTATTTTATTTTATTTTATTTTGTTTTATTTTATTTTATTTTATTTTATTTTATTTTATTTTATTTTATTTTATTTTATTTTATTTTATTTTATTTTATTTTATTTTATTTTATTTTATTTTATTTTATTTTATTTTGTTTTGTGTTATTTTTTTATATTTTATTTCATTTTATTCTATATATTTTGTTTTTAATTTTTTTTAATCTTAGTTATACATTATTTTATTTGCTTTTCTTTGAAGTTTTTGTTTGACAATCTATAAGTATACTTATGCACATATATATGTACATACATACCTCACGAAACTCTTTACTACTAGTTTTTGAAGCTTTAAATTGGGTGTCTTATTTCGTATATTATTTTCAAATTGCTTTTTTCTTTTGTTTTTCTAACTAATGTCGGTACACATGTGTATGTATGATTGTTTGTAAGCATGTGGACATGAAAATGTTAAGGAAAACAAACGTTATCGTATTTTCCGTTTATGTGCTTAATTTACTTTTGCTGATAATTATTGGATTAATTATTAGAGCTTAAGTAATAAGTTGATGAAATTGATGAGTAAGTCCAAGTGCATTGTTACATGCATACCTATAAATATATTTTTGTAAGAATATAGAATGCCAGTAGATAGAAAAATACGCATCGGTTTTGGTTTATAGCGAAAAAGGGACCTGTGAGTCCTTTTTTCATAATCCTGCCTTCATTCAGAGAATTTTGGTTTACTTCTTAGCTTGCTTTCCAGTAATATGTGGCACTTATATATGTATGTATGTACATTTCATAATTAAATTTTCATTTTAATTTTGATTTTGATTTTCAACTGTCACTTTTGCTTGTTTTTATTTTACCGCTGTTTAAGCTTTAAGTGACTTCCAAAGTACGCTGACACCGTTTACTCTCACGTAATATGTTTAAGTCGAAATCTAAGAAACGTGACTTGTGTTTAAGCAAAATGCAAATTTACGCTCGGTTGAACCATTTTTTAGATGCCAACATTATGTGAATACTGAAATTTTATATTCGAACATTTTTTTTTTTTTTGTGTAAATAATCTAAACGCCGACAACTTACTAATTCTATTTATTGCATAATCAAAAAGTTGTTGTGTGATTATACAACATTACATATAAAAATACATATAAATGATATCATTAGGGTAGCTAAAATTGGCTATGTTGTAATAATGATAGATGTATACATATATATGTAAGGATTTAATAGGTCTAGTAAAAAGAAATCCATTATTTGGCATTATGCCTCTCTCTTATAAAAACACTAATCCTTATTGGCAAAAAATTACAACAATGGAAGCCAGTTCTTCACAAGGTTTTTTTTTATCTAAAAAAACCAATAATTTTATTTATCAAAAGGAAATCGCTTTTATAATCAATTACTTATTTTTTTTTTATTTTAATTTTTTTTTATTTTTTTTTATTTTTTTTAATTTTTTTTTTTTTATTTTTTTTAAATTTTTTTTTATATTTTTTTTATTATATTTTTTATTATTTTTTATTATTATTTTTTTTTACTTCCAAAGTTTTTGTGTATATCTATTATTTTGTTCCTCAGTGTATTTATGACAAAATTCAGCTCTTAATTACTTGCCAATTGCCCTTGTATTGTAGATTGTTTGTTGTTATCACCTCACCGACACACCGCTGTATTGCATTGGCATTAACAATACTATTTCATTAAATGTTTGATTGAGAAATTTTAAAAATTGTTTTTTAATATTTTTTTCAATTTTTTCTTCACACAAAATAATGCAAAATTTTGTAAAATACCGCCTTTGAAATGAAATACATGGCTAAAATAACGAAATGAGTCATACGCGAACCACTTACCATTGATTGCTATATTTTATTTGTATTTTTTGTAGACATGCATACCTACATAGATAATACATATACATATATGTATGTGCAAACGTAAGTTAATATCTTATCAGCCCATTCGGTACATTTTTCTCATTAAATTTTTATTTTTTTTTTATTTTTTTTTTTTTCAGTTGTGTAAATAAATATACAAACAAGTGAGTTTGCCATATATGTACATATGTATGTATGTATGCAATTTCATTATTTATACATACCTATGTGCAAAAATGTATGTGTATGTATGTAGATAATGTTAATTGAATGCCATGTACACGCACACATACGCATATGTATATTCATACATACACACTGATATACAAAAACACCAACGATTCAATTATATTGAACAAATTTTGTGTTATCAGCGCAAGCAACAAAGCCATAAAAACGGAAAAATTCATTTCTGATAATATTTATTTCTAATGGAGTTGATAACGACGATGACAATGTTTAAGTTAAAAGCAATAATTATACTCATGCAATAATAATTCATGTATGTGTGTACATATGCCAAGTAACGTTTAACAGTTTGAATAATGAAGGCTAAATGAATGTTAGAGGTATACGTACATACATACCTATATACATTTGTATGTATGCATGTACCTATTGGATTAGTGCATAAGTTCGTGCCCGATTTCAAGTGCAAACTAAAATTGAAATTTTTTGAAGAAAGCGCTTTTATTAATCAATTATGTATTTGCCATCATGTTCGGCAATCCACTCCCAACGTTCAACCAATTTACGGATGCCTGATTCATAGAAATCGCGCGGTTTCTCGTTGAAAAAGGTGTCAAGGTGGTTTTTCACGTCTTCCACACTTTTAAATTTTTTTCCATTCAAATTGTTCTGCAGCGATCGAAACAAATGATAATCAGAAGGTGCAATGTCGGGTGAATATGGGGGATGCGGCATGATTTCCCAATTCATCTCCTTCAGTTTGGCCAGGGTCGGTTTTGCAACATGTGACCTGACGTTGTCATGATGGAAAAGAACTCCTTTGCGATTGGCCAAAATCGGACGTTTTTCATCAATTGCTTTCTTCAATTCGACCAATTTCTGACAATACTTGTTGGCAGTGATCGTTTCTCCAGCTGGCAAGAGCTCAAAATAGATCACGCCTCGAATATCCCACCAAATGCACAGCAGTACCTTCATCGGATGCAATCCACCTTTCGACATCGGTTCCGCCCCTTCGTGTGCCGGTTTCCATGTTCTTTTGCGTTGAACATTGTTGTACAGGACCCATTTTTCATCACCAGTCACGAGCCGATCCAAAAAAGGTTCGTTTTTGATCCGTCGAAGCAAAGAAATTGCTGTTGACATACGGTCCACTTTGTTCTTTTCACTCAACTGATGTGGCACCCATGTATCGAGCTTCAAAGTGTACCCAACCTTTTTTAAACGACGAAACGCAGTTGATTTGTTGACGTTCAATTCACTGGCAACCTCTTCCGTCGAAATACGTGAGTTATTCGCAACTAAAGTCCTTAGAACATCGTCATCAAGCTCAGAAGGCCGTCCACTGCGAGGTTGATCTTCGAGGTTAAAATCTCCAGAATGAAATTTCGCGAACCATTTCTTTACTGTGCGGAGTGCTGGAGCACGGTCCAAATAAACTTCGCGAATATCTTTAGTTGCAGCGCCCACTGTTTTTCCTTTGCGGAATTCGTATAACATAATATGACGCATATGATCTTTTTCGTTGTTCATCTTCCATGCGTCTTTTCACTAAGCAACTCAAATCAAAATGAAGTTATTTTATGCTTGATTTACAGTTCGGACTGTCACCTTTCCAAAGATATATAATATGTATATATTTCTTTCACGAGCGCCACTCTCAAACGATTCGTACGGCATCCAGCGGAATCGGGCACGAGCTTATGCACTCATCCAATATATTATTGCATATGCATAGACAACAACAACAAAAACAACAGCAAGAGATAAAAAATGTAAAAAAAAAAAATATTGGCAAATTTACAAATATTTATTTCAGTGAAATTCATCACCTGCTGCCACTTAAATGCAATATATTTAACAATGCCATACATAAATACATACATACATATTTATACACAACATATGTGTATATGTATGTGTTTACAAAAAGCGGTAACTTTTCGAAATGGCATTTAGTAATGCTGAAATTGTGTGAAACTAAAATTAAAATTACAAAAAACGCATTTAAGTAGTATATAAATACCATACATATATGTAGGTGTTTGTGTGTTTGTAGCATTTCAAATCTCTGCCCAAGGTTTGGTGGGCTTTAAGAGGGTTGTGCGTCAATACTGACGTATTCGCCTAACTTTCATCACCAAGCTGTTGGTTGCTGCATCTGCATTGCTTGCTGTTGCTATTTTGCCATATACAAACATACATATAAACATACAGACATATTTCGTATTTAACTGCAAGCGAGGGCAGAAAAAAAATACAGAAAAATATTTTTAACTTGGCTTTAATTAAATGTGAAAATATTTTCACAACAACAATATTGTCTGGGAATAATTAGTGCTATTCAAGCCAATATTTTCAAAAGTTTTTGAGTCTCACTTTCGTTTTCATTTCATTACAAACGCATTATTACATTTATATAAAAGTGTTAATGTATGAATATTTGTATACACGTGCAATACTTTTATTAATAAAACTGAAGATAATAAAATAAAATAACATTAAAATAAAATAAAATAAAATAAAACAAAAAAAATAGATAAATAAATAAATAAAGAAATATATAATAAATTAAACTAATAAATCATAAAATAAAATAGAAAAAAAATATACTTAAAGAAATAAAAAATAAATAAAATAAAATAAAAAATATTAAAATAAAGTCTAAAAAATGAAATAAATCAAATTAAAATAAAATAAATAAATCAAATTAAATAAAAATAAATAAAATAAAATATAATAAAATAAAGTAAAACATAAAGAATTAAAAAAATTTAGTTTAAGAAAATAAAATAAAGAAAAATAAAATAAAATAAAAAGAAGAAAGTAAAATGAAAGTAAAATAAAATAAAAAATTAATAAAAAAATATAATGAAACAAAAAAAGGATATAAATAGAAATAAAATAAAAATAGACATAAAGAAAAATATAATATATTAAAATAAATTAATCAAAAATAAAATTAAATGATATAAAAAAAACTAAAATTAACTAAAAAAAATAAAAAAAACAAAACAAAATAGAAAAAATAATAAAAAAAATATAATAAAGTCCGAAGAATTAATGAAAAATAAAAAAAAAGTAATATAAAATATAATAAAACAAAAAAGGAAATAAATAGAAATAAAATAAAAATAGAGATAAAGAAAAATATAATATATTAAAATAAATTAATAAAAAAAAAATTAAATGAAATAAAATAACTAAAATGAAATAAGAAAAATAATAAAAAAAGACAAAACAAAATAGAAAAAATAATTAAAGAAAAATATAATAAAATCCAAAGAATTCATGAAAAATAAAATAATCTAAAATTCAATAAAATAATACAAATAAATTAAATAAAACTAATTAAAATAAAAATAAAATAAAATAAAATAAGTCTAAAGAAAATAAATCTAAATAAAATAAAATAAAAGTAAATAAAATAAGATTAGTTGAGTTAAATAAATTAAATAAAACAAAGCAAAATAAAATAAAATATAATATAATGAAATGAAATATACTAAAGTAAAATAAATATTAAATTAATTGAAATGAAGTAAACTAAAATTAAATTAATTTAAATTAAATTAAATAAACCAAAATGAAATTATGCAAACTAAAATAAAGAATATAATGAAATAAATTAAATTAAACAAAATAAAACAGCATAAAATTTAATAAAGTATATTAAATCTAAATAAATTTAAATAAAGTAAGCAAAAAATTAAATAGAAAGAAATAAAACAAAATAAAACCAAATTAATTAAAATAAAAAAATAAAATGAAGTTAAACAAAAATAATAAAAAATAAAATGAGAAGAAATAAAACAAACTAAAATAAAACCAAATTAAATTTAATTAAAACAAAATTAAAAACTAAAATGAAATGAAGTACAATAAAATAAAAATAATAAATTACAATAAGGAATGAAATAAAATAAAAAAAAATTTGCACGTACAAAATGAAAAATACAAAAGCACTTTCATTCAACTAAACCAAACTGGCTAAGATCTAGTAAATATTCTCAAGAAAGGGAAATTTATTAATATCACTTGTATGTACATATGTATGTATGTATTTACTTTTAATAAAATAATAATAAACATAAAACTTATTTTTCTTTTCACTTAGATGCCAAATACATACATACAAATACATGCATACATATATACATATACATATATGTATGTATGTATACATCAGACCAAAAGGAACCGGTCTCCAGTCGTTCATTACACTCACTGCTAACAAAAACGAGTTACATACGCAATGAAATGCGCGAAAATATTTGCGGTTTGTTTGACAATTTCAAGAAAATAAATTTCGTATAGCCGGTAAAGATATTAAACTACAAAAAAAAACAAAAAACAAAAAACAATTACAATTTTTTTTTTCGAAATTTACTTTCATACATATAAACGCTAGAAAGTCATGATGCGGCAGAAAAGCACTTATCTAGTAGAAGAAAAAAAACAGCAACAACGACAACAACAAAGCGAAATTGCGCTGTCACGCGTTTAAGCTTCTCTATAACAATGTGCTAAGTGTACGCGAAAGCACACACACGCATTCACATTTACCTAAGTCAAAACACAACGACAAACAATTCTTATTTACCTCTTTGGCACAATCAAAACTGTAACACTATTATATACGTATGTATGTATTTATGTATATATTTTATATATTTTTAATTTAAAAATTTTTATATTTTGTTTTAGTTTTAATTTTTTATAGGTCACGGACGAATAAGTATTCTTATATCTTACATACATACTCGTATGTATGTATGTATGTATGTAAAAACTTGAAATTCGAAACATCACTTTAAACACTAATAAAAAAAAAAAAGAAAAAATTGGGTTTAAAAGTGAATGGGCCGAGTGTTTTGACCTATCATTGCCATTTACTGCGTACCTACATACATACATACATACATATGTACATACGCAGATGCCAGTATAAATATGTATGTACATATTCAAAGGTATTTATGTATGTATGTAGATGCAATTAATGCTCAAAAATCAGCATACATTAAAATTCGTAACTAAATCTAGCGCGTATGTACGAGTATGTATGTATGTATGTATGTAGTGCAGACGCGTTTCAGAAAAGTTCAAAGGTGCTTGAACTCAAAAAGGAAAAAATTAAGAAAAACCTCAATCTCTTAGTTTCGGGCGTTAGGTTATCTGCAGATTATTTTTCTTATACATATTTACATACAATACATACATACACACATACATAAATGAAAACAAACTTACATATGTATGTATGTACATGTGTTTGCATATATGGTACACTGTATGTAAATAATATGGTATGTAAATATGTATGTATGTATATGCACATATTTATATTTGTACATATGTATGTATGTACATTTTTCATATTTGCTTACAACATTATAAAAGTATTCGTAGTTTCTTCAACATTTCATTTTTCCGCAAGAAAAGACGTAAATTAACTTTTCCGTCTTTTCTCTTTTCTTTTTGCTGTTTTTTTTTTTTTGTTTTGTTGTTTTTTTTCCTTTGTACAGCCTGGCATACCAGTTTCTGCATTGTTGGAACCAGTGTATGTACATATGTAACAACATTGTTGGCTCTACCATCAACAGCAGCATCAAAAGTTTGATCAAAACCCCAACGAATCACTGCTGTAGTAAAATACTATGTTGTATGTATGTATGTGTGCATACAATTTCCACAAGCCTTGCCGTTGTTTATTTGCTCCGCTATTCAGTGGCACGATCTTGCACTCTAGCTTGGTTTTGATCGTGGCGGTTGCCATTGACAATGCGTTTGTGTGAATGCTATGAAATTGTTTTCTTTATACAGGCATATATACAATATAATACATATAAAATGATTAGGGTGGCTCTTAAATTTTTCTTCTTACAAATTAATAACAAAATAGAAAAAATAATAGAAAAAACAAAGAAACGAAAAAAACAGCAAAAATTGTCTGACAAAATTTACACATAAAAAAACAAATTATATAAAAAAAATGCTAACGAAATTTCCAAAAAACAAGTAGTATTGTAATGAAATTTCCTACAAAAAAATACAGAAAAAGTATACTACAAGAATTAAAAAAACAAAAAAGAATTATAAAAAATTAAAAAAGTGTTAGAAAATAGAATATTAAAAGAAAATTTTCTAAAAAAAATAAAAAAAAATTGCATTAAATAAAAATATTTATAAGAAAATTATAACAATTTTTTCAACAAAAAGCAAAAATAAATCAAAGAAAAAATTACTATACAAATTTACAAAAAAAAAAAGAATTATAAAAATTTCTAGCAAAAACAGAATTAAAATTCTGTTAAAATTCTAGATAGATTATCAAAACAAAAGAATTATAGAAATAGAAATCGTAAAAAATTTGCAATAAAAGAATTATAGAAAAACTTTTAGTTAGTTTACAGAAAATATAATAATAGAAAAAAGTTCTAACAAAATTTACAAAGAAAAAAATAATTATAAAAAAATTCTGGAAAAATTTGCAAACAAAGCACCATCATAGAAAAAATGTGTTTTAAAATTTACAAAAAAAAAATGATAGAGAAAGGAATTTGGAAAAATTAGCAAAAAAAAATTACAAAAAAAAAAAAAAAAATTATAGAAAAAAGAATTTGAAAAAATTAGCAAAAAAAATTTATAGAAAAAAGAATTTGGAAAAATTAGCAAAAGTAATGAAAGGATTAGAAAAAAAAAATTCAGGAAAAATTTGCAAACAAAGAATAATAGGAAAAAATTCTAACAGAATTAAAAAAAGAATTATAGGAAAAAATTTCTAAGATTTGGCAAAAAAATTATAGAGAAAAAATTCAATAAATATTTGCAAAAATACACTAAAATTATAGAAACAATTCTAACTATCTTTTCAAAAAAAGGAAAGCAATAAAAAATCAGAAAAAATTCAGTAAAAATTAGCAAAAAAAGAATTATAGAAAAAATTTCTAACGAAAATTACAGAAAATAGAGCAATATACAAAAATTCTGACAAAATTAAGAAAAGGATTATAGAAAAAAGAGTCTAAAAAGACTTGAAAAAAAAGAATAATTATAAAAAAATTTAGATTATAGGAAAGAAAATTTACAAAAAGAGATTAGAGTAAAAAATTCTAAAAAGGTACAAGTTTTAATCGGGTCTTTGCTAGAAAAATTAAAAAAAAAATACCCAAAATTGAAAAAAAAATTTGAAATGTATTAGAATTTTGGAAAGGTATATTAAAAATAAGCCTTTAACATTAAAAAAAAACATTATAGAAAAAAATTCTGCACTAATTTCGCTTCTAAAAAGATCTAGCAAATATGAGTATTGAAATAATAAAAAAAATTCTACAAAATTCTGCTTTTTTTAAATTAATAAAAATGGAATTAAAAAATCGGTTACAAAAAAGTTTTAAATTTATGTAGCTCTTAACTATACTATATGAATTATGTCACAATATAGCTCATAAAATTTCCATTAATTATTTTTAATTTTTATTTTTGCTTAAGCCTTCGAGGCGCTCAAAGAAACATTTTTTATACTTAAAAAATGTAAAAAAAAAAACAATAAATATATATTTTTTTAATTTTTAAATACTGTGTAATATTTATTACCGCCAAAATACTCTTAAGCCTTTGAGGCAGTCCAATAGCACTTAAAATTAATATTAATGATTAATCTATTTGCCCTTGAGGCAGTTTTTTTTCAAAATTTCAAACAATAATAACTTTTTTTTTGTAATTGTTAAGCACTGTAAAATGTTTCGGCCATATTTGTTAAAAAAAAAAATTATTTTAATTTAATTTATGATTTTCATTTCGTACTTAAAAAAAAAAAAACAAATTAAGCAACGGCAAACCGTTTAACTGTAAATTCGCTACAAGAGCTATTAATAAATTCATAAATCATCACAATCACGGGAATGCCGGTATATCACGCATTATAATAGATTACAAGCAACAAATAAAAAAAAACAAGTTGCCTAGCAATAGAAAAATATATTTAAAAATAATTTCTCGCCCAAAAATATAGATTTTTTTTTACAAAACCAAAATGTTTTCAATTTTTTGTTCTTTTTTGTCAAACCTTTGAGGAATTTTTATTTATTTTTAAATTATTGCCTTGATTTCCTTTAAATTACCTTTTATAAAATTGTTGTTGTTGTTGAGTTACAACACAGTAAAACAATTAAACACAATTTGTAAATTTCCTGAGAACCAAAAAAAAGTATGACAATATAAGCAATTGCAAGCCTGGCATAAGTATATTAGTTATCGATATCGATTGTAAGCATACATTTCCTGGTACAATGTTATCGCCATACATTTCCTAGTAGTTGAAGAGCGGGAACTTGAAAAAAACGTGTAACTGGCCGGAAATCGCTTTAGCATTTATATAGCGCCAATTATATACATATGTATTAAAAATAGTATATAATATACTCTGTATATATTATATAATATTAAACTCTACTTAAAATATAGGCCACAATTGAAGTGTAACTTTTACATTTATTGCCTGCCACTAGTTGTTATATTTTTGTTATTTTCAATATAATTTTGTGAGCTTGAAGGCGCATTAAGTCAAAAATATTTTCTTTTTTAACTTAAATGAAAGATATTTATAATAAGAAAATAAAAAAATAATATAATAATAAAAAATAACTATTGTAAAATACGTAAATTTTAAAATAAACTAAAATTTCATGTATTATTAAATATCAATTTAAATTTTTTTTTTGGAAACTTAAATTGCGGTTGATGAATTACAAAAATTTTAAGACTCAAAAGCACTTTTGCCGTGTTAAATTTTATTAAAAAAACTTCACTTAGGCGTGTAAATTAAAAAATGAAAATTGAGATTTGAAATAAATTTATATAATTGAAAAAAAAAATTCCAAAAATCTTCAAAACAAAAATGCACCACCCTAATTTGTATAAGTGAATATAAAGATGAAGCATCGTTTCATTGTTTCGCAAACGACTTAGGAGTGTAGTGAAATTTCTTAATAATTTCTATACTTAAACCTCAATAGTTGTCATGCTAATTATGAGCTTATAAATAAATAAAAAACAAAAATCACAATAATAATAGTAAACCAAACTTTCCTATTCAACAAACAAACAAAAAAAGAAAAAAAGAAGTGTAAAAGTAACGGTGCTATAATTTGTAAAGTAAAATAAGAAGAAGAAGAAGAAGCATAACACAATAACACAAGTGAGATTCTCTGTTAAGAATTATGTTGCTTTTTCGCTGTTTGGTCAAAGTATTTATCTACCAACGGATGTTTGTATGTATACATATATATGTATATATTATTTACCACTGCACTATATCGATATGTATATATGTTGGTGCTATTTTAAAGTATTTTCTTAATAATAAAAAATAATGCAATATTGCTAAGTCTTCTTTTTTTTATTTTTTTTACGAATACTTCTTAGTACTACAAAAAATGCAGTTACACATGTATGTGTGTATGTACATTTCAATTCGCATGTAACTTAATACGTACATATGTATGCATGTCCTGCCAATTTGCCCATACATTTTAACCAATTTCGGCTCGGTATGCACAATAATTTAGCACAATTCCTTCAAACATACATATGAATGTATGTATATGGAAGTATATAATAATGTATATACATACTATAACACGATATGCTTAAATATTCATGCTGGCGGAAGTATGCCTCTGTACGAATGAAAGCACATAAGAATTCTTTTTTTTTTCATTTACGTATGTACATATGTATGTGCATACCTTTGCATGATCGTGGTAATAATAATGAAGGTAAATACATGTATATATACATACATGCATATGTAAACGATGGTGAACTAATAAATACACCATCTGTCATGTTGTGAAGTGGAGAAAACTTTGGCTTCAGCGAAAAAATAGCTGGAAAGCACTCACCGTAACGTAACCTGTGAATGCGAATGTAAGCGGGATACATTTACGTATGGATGTATATACATATACATATATGTAGGAATGGGACGTAACGGCGGAGGTCATTGCCTATTGTCTGTCATATACACTAAATACAATAATAAAGCGATCTTAGCGGGTATGATGATTTATGTTAAAATACAATTTTCTTTCTTTCTCTTTTATAATGACAGGTTGAAGCATTTTCTTTTTTTTCAAATTTTTTTTTTTTGCTTTTTTTTTTGAAGATAGTCTTGTTTGTGTTTTTTTGTTTGTTTTTTGTTTTCTTACATACAAACAGCTGCATGCATGCACATAATTATTTACATGATTATAACAAGTGCAACATTAATTTTGAAAGAAAAAAAAATATCAACTGAAAATTTTGTTTCCCCCCCCCAAACGTGCTAACGGTTTATAGCAACTTTAGCACATCCTTAAAAGCTTTCATACATATGTACATACATATGCATATATGTACCTAGCATGTATGGTAGATATTTTAAGTGTTCTTTCTTTTTGTTTTTTTCTTCTTTTTTTTTTGCATCTACAACTCTGCTTACCTCACTTTTGATTTGACCCATTTTTAGTTTTTTTAGTATAATTTATGTTTATAACTAATATAAAAAAATATATTTATTAAATGATTTTTTTTTTCTTTCAAATTTTCGATCTTGTTAACAATTGTCTCAAGTCCATAATTCAAACGACGGATGAATTCCCAAAAAAAACCACTAAACAACTCACGACGGATCGCAACGAAAGCTGGCAAGAAACTAAAAGCAGCAGCCAAAAGTCAATTGCAATGAGTAAAATAACCAATTCGGCTATTTCCAACTTCACGCTCTACAACGTTAGCTGTTACAGGTTACATACTACACGTATGAGTATGCACATATATAAGCAAGGTATATTAACAATATTATAAACAAGCTTTGCTCATCTCAGAGAATTCGAAGGTGTCACGTCGTTGTAGGAGAGTGACAAGTGTTGTTATCTTTTAAATAAAATTAAAGGCCGTAAAAATGGGTAAATTTCTTTTAAGTAAAATTCCGATTTCATCTGTAGAAATACCAACCGCTACCGTTCGCCACACACTTACTTACTCTTTAGTCAAATGTGAAGCTTTTTCAGTAGGAAGTTCTGTTTTGAATCCACTCATTTTAGTGCCCAAAACTGCCTTTACACGGCTCGATTTCTGTTGACCGGAAAATCGCCTAGAAAATCGACTAAATAAAGCATTTACATATATACATTTACTAATAAAAATTTGTGTATTGTGGGGATATTTTTTTGAAAGCGATCGGAAGCCTTGATGTTCCCTGTCGAGGGGCGATCGCAATTAGAAAAATTAATTTTCTATAATTTTGTATGTTGGTCGAACCAGAACTCGAACACTGACATAACGTACCTATAGACGCGGTGAACATTTCCCATACCTCCCTGATTATAAATCGTTGTTCATGTAGCCTTTGTGTTGGCCAAACAATTATATACAAAAAAATTATTGAACAGAAGTGCTAAGTGATACTTCTTAAGTTAAGTTCACGTTTTATAATTCTTCCTAACTGTAGCATACAAATATATGCCAGCAGTGTGTTTTATAATGGCAAACAACTCTGAGAGTGGCTGTAGAAACAAACTCAACACACCTCAGGTTGCCACACTGCAATAATTTCTTCATTTTATTCAACTTAATGTACGTACAGTCAAAGAACATATACGAATATACGTTCTTTGGTCCAAATATGTATTATGTTTCAAACAGGCAATATCTGTTTTAAATGTGGTTTCAAAATGGAAATTTTGTGCTATTTTGTTTTAATGAATCTGAAATTCCTTCGATCGTCATTTCACGTTACATCTTTGGTCCGGAACTGCTGTGGCAAGTGAACACACCCAAGAACGAAGTGTACAAAAAAAAAAAAACAAATATGAAATTGTTTTGATTTTATTGAAGAAATGTAATATTTTCCATGAACGCATATGTGTTAAAGAACATGAACCACCTATCGCAGCAGCATTGTGGGTGATGAGTACTAGAATTTGCCGACGGGAAGACGTGCTTATCTTGTAAGAGACGGCTGAAAACCAATGGTTCCCAGGACAATCCAATAATTTTATCGGAACAACATCCGGATTAATAACCGTCCAGAGACTGTTCCATTAGGTTTTCCACATTACGTGAGCAGCTACTCGATCGCTTTTTGATAATCTGACAAATCCAAAAGCCCTGAAATACGTTTTTGAAGAGTTTTTGCCTGGAAAGTGTAGCTCAATGAATTAATATTGCCTTTTTTATTTATATCGATTGTAATTTTACTGTAAGAAGTTATTATTTATAGGCTTTGCTTACTAGCAATTCGAGAAAAATAAGCAAATTATTATTCCTTTAAGTGAATAATCTGGAAAATAAAATAGTATGAATCCTGATAAAAAGAAATTCTTTGTTGAAAACAATTTTTATGCACAATTAAATTAATTATTCCATTCCTTTTGGCCGCGAATTAGTAAAATACATGTCAGACGCATACTTAACGACAATATGAAACATATAATTTTGTGATTACGTCTACAATTTATTATGATTGTAAAATTGCAACTCATAGTATTACAGATTAATATTAAAAACTTCATTTTTAAAGATATTAATGCTAATTATTATATTAATTCTGATGAAGCTACTATAACACTACAACTGTACGATTTTTCAAATGTTTTTTTTTTTTATGTTTATGTTGTGTGTGAATGTAGTGAGTATGGGAATTTTAAACTAGAATTCTACGCCAAGTGCAACACAAGCTGACTGACATATGGTGATACACACTAGTATATAGTTCATTTCTAACTCAATAAAAATATTTTATCTTTTCCCAAATTATAACAGTTCTTCGTTAATTAAAAATTGAAATTAATTAAATAAAACAGAACTTTGCATATTTTATACACGCGAATAATATGAAATGTGGCTTTACAAGTCGGATGAAAATTAGTATCCATTATGATAGAATATTAAAGCAACAGACGTTCTTCGATTGTAACTCATTCCTCTTTCATACACTTCTCCATTGTAAAAAAAATGTTAAGAGTGTTTTATATCTTCAAATAACTTGCTAGGCTTTCACTCCACAAGTTGTTGTTTACAAGTTGCATGATACGGCACTTTGACAATTGTAAATTTCGTTTTCGGTAAATTATCTGCCAGTATGGTTTCCACTTTGTCTAATGGTAATATTTCAATTTGCGGTACATCACTTGGCACTTGTTCTTCCTTAGTGTTTGCGCTCTCTTCATCCTCTTCATCACCATCTTCGTTAGTGGGCGCACCCGGCACAGGCTTCAAGACCGGTATACATTCATCAAAGTGATGTTTTTCCTTTTTAGTTGATTCCTCGCATTGATCTACGTATAAGGCGGTCACGCGCAGCAACTCAACTGTGACACCCCAAGTGAACACTTTTAATGTATATGCTACCTGTTGCACTGCATTCAAAACTATGTGATTTGTTGTTGCTGACTGTGAAATATACGTCGGAATGATGAGTAATTTCCGTATATTGGTGCATAATTGTAATTTTTCATCAAATCCTGATTTAATATCAAAGTTGACCAGTTCTAATTGCGATAATTCTTCAAGTTTTGCAACCGCCTCCAGTATGCCCAACGTACAACAGCTGGTTTCTTGACCGTTTTCGAGTCGCAAACGGCGCAGTTTTTTCAATTTTGGTAGCACAACTGTTGCAAAAGTCGAATCAAAGTCACCACATTCACCTAATTCCAGCGAACATAAATTCCCAAGTTCACCAAATACCTCCACACCTTTTGTACCCAACTCACGCACAGCCGTTATAGAGAGCTGAGTGAGATTTTTTAGCGCTTGTAGCGATTCCAAATTACCCGTAATAACCGCTGGCTCACATGTGCGTAGACGTAATTCTTCCAGTCTTGTTAACACACCGAGATGCTCAAGATTTATGGCATCATCATTAATTGCAATAGCATTCAGAATGCGTAAATTTTTGTTGCTTTGAAATAAACTTTCAACAACGCGCGCCGAACAACGACACAAATCAATAATTTCCAATGAAAACACCGTACCGATATGTTCAGAAAAACTTTGCCACATTTCTTCACCGCGTGTGCTGGATACTAACATTTTCCGCAAATCCAAATGCCTTGTTTCGCCGCGGCGCAAGGCAGCAGAGAAGCCTGCCCAACTGCTAACACGCGAATTTTTCATACGAACAGTTTGCCATAACGATGTATCCTTGGCAGCGAGATTCCAAAGCTTACACACCGACGCTGCACGTGGACGTTCCTGTGTGGGTGGAGAAAAAGTGATTTATTAATTTGAGACACCCACAAAGGCAACTGATTTCTTTCTCACTCACATGTATTTTCAAGTATTTAAGAATGCAAAGCAAAGCGTCATACGCAAATGAGACATTCGCAAAAAAGTTCGTAGCGAAAACTTTATTTGATTGATCGGCAGCATTTTGTACGTTTGGCGTACCGACGGTTTGCGCAGTTGGATCCAATGAAACTGCAGATGTCTTCCGATTGTTACGTATGCTGTCATTAATTTGTTTTAGATCATTTTCAATATCGTTGACGTGTCTGCAAATAAAACATGAACTTAAATAACTGTGCACAATTAAAATTTTACTATTGAATGACATAATATAGTGCGTCTCGCTCTCGTATTTTATGGACTTATGGAGAGGTATTTGGGGACAAAAATCAAAATCGGGATACAATACGTTCGCACACTCACTCAGTTGGGGGTGCAATTGGTTTGGCAACCATCACATACTTTTTTCCCTTTACTACTGCAATTGTTTGTGGGTACTTGTTTTCGAGTCGTATCGGCCGTACAGTGGATGGCTTACGTGTTGTGGCCGCCTTTGTTGCAGATGGCACCTCTTTTGCCGGTAAACAAGTCTATAATGTAAATAAATTAAGAGCTTTGAGATACAGATAATATATATACATAGATGGTACAAGTATTGTTGTAAAACGGTAATCACCTCACAGACATATTCACGACCCTTTGTTTGAGAACTACCTTCTACAGCAATACGATATTCGCTATTCAAGCGATTTAAGCCAACACACTCGTGATGGAAAAGACAAAGGCATTTCACACACTTCAGTTGAGGAACTTGGCCTGTTGCTCGTGTGCATTTGGCTGTGCAAGGTTCATGTATTGAACGGCTGTTGTTCGCACTGTTGACCGTTGGCGTTGTTGTAGCAATTACATTTGTCGTGACAGATGTCCTTAAAACCAAAAGTTAAGCTTTCTTATGAAAATTGGCAGTAAAGCAATAAAAGTTGCACAAATGCTACTATGTAAATCCAACAAAAGTCAACTACGAAAGATTGCTTTTGCAACGCAAATTATTAAAATAAAAAATTAAAATCATACCATATTTTTAGAGGAAAATATAAGCAACGAGAGCGAGCTACTTCTTTCTATGCATTACTATATATAAATAAAACATATGTACTCACTTCTTTACTTTATTACTTTTGTGACTTGTACCACTGCTAGAACCGGCTTGTCGACTACTTGGTGGCGTTCCGGATGTGGAATTAGTTGAGAATCTACTTGAGGCGGTGCTGCTAAGCATAGCGTTATTCACTTTAAGTGCTCGCGTCGGTGTCCAGCCTTGAGGTGGTGGGCTGGCTCCTTTCGGTCCTTTGGGCTTAGAAATACGTTTACCGATATTAGGCGCGGGTGCTGCAGCTATTGTGGCAGCGGCCGCTGAAACTCGGCTAGATGGCTTTGCACTACGCACTGTCTCGAATTCTGGATCCATACCGAGTGGCTCTCGAGCAAAGCTGAAGTGATCAATGGTTAAATCGCCTTCAAGTAAGGGCAATATGTCGCTGCGTGTCCGTAATTTTTTACCACCAGGTGTAATAAAGTAAACGTCCGCTTTGTCTTTACTTGATTCTATGTTTGCACGCCATACTAATTCACGTTTCCAACCAAACTCGAATGGTTTTTTGTAAAAGTCATCTTGTGCCGACAATGGCTTTTTGCTGATATTTGCGCTGGTCGGCGGTGTAGAACTTGCTGTAGCATTTGTTACATTTTTCGACACTGTGTTAGTAGGTATATCGATTTCCTCATTATCAGCTACTACATGATCAGTTTGCTCTTTCTTTCGTGTTTTCTCCTCTTCCATATCTTTAGAAGATGTATTTGAAATTGCCGACACGACTGGCGATGTTCGTGATGGTGAAGCCGTAGAGCTCTAGTGAGAGAAAAAACAATAATTCATATATTTAAACTCAGTTACACAAAGAGCTGAAAATAACAATCCGAGTTTATTAAATTTTTTTTTTTAATTTGCTAAGACATTATATTATAAAAAATCTTACTGGTTTGAATTTTTTACTCGGACGAGGGGAAGTAGCAGTGCCTCCTTTTTCTTTACGTTCAATAACTTTTCCTTGCGTAAATGTTGCCAAGTCCGCACTAATAACAACAGCTTCCCCACTTTGCTCCTCAAATCCTAGTAAGCATTCATCTGATCCAGAACGCCGATATTCATATCTCTTACGTTTGAGTGCTACATTTATAGCATTTTGTTTAAGCATTTCATTATTTTTCATATCCAAACTTAATAAGTGGTAATCAAATGCGGTACCATCGTGACTATCGTCTTCATCAGTGCCTGATACTTCCAATTTTAATGCCGCTTCGGAATGAAGTGAATCATTTTCATTTTTATCATCGGAATGTATATCAACTTTATCCTCTTCAGGAGGATCACCCTCATGTTCGCTTATTTCGGCAGACTTTGCATCATCACCTTGACTAATGTGACTGACTGCTGAAGCGCCGCTATTCTCTTCCTTCCATCGTGGAGATTCTTTTCGATGAATTGGCGAATCTCTCATCACTCCAGAAGCATCGTCCACTTCCATTCTGATATGATGAAAGCTTTGTTTCCTTTTCGGTGAAATTTTCGCAAATTTTTTCTGGAGCCACCGTCCTTTAAATCCCAAATTATATATCTAATAACACTACACCGTATACAACAAAAGCAATGGAAGTTTGCTGACACTAACGATAGTCTTTGACGTTTCCTTAGCCCGCTTTTTCCACAAATATGAGGTTAGGTATTGTTTGCGACGTTACGTTTCGGCTATTCAGTTTTTATCTTACTTTTTGTGTTTGTCTTCTTTTCATTCGAAAATAACTATACAACTTTAATTTACATTTATATGCACTTGTTTATGTTTTTAATCGAATGAAAATACAAATTTTATCCAATGCAATATATATATTTATTAACGTAAATAATTCAATAATAACGCGGAAAACAAACGGTTCAATATACTATTCACATTGCTTGTTGTTTTCTGACGCTTTCCGATAAAGTTGCCACGCAATTTTTCTAGTTATATTGGAAACGAAAAAGAAAACAGAAAAACTTTATGTTGCCACAGAATTATTTTAGATTTCTAAAACCATAACAATTCCTTTCTTGACATTTTCAATTTTCAGAATCCAATAAGAATGGAATTATTTTCAGGTGTTTCAATAGTTGGTATTCGTATTGGCTCAATGCTTCTTGCAACCGTGATTGTAGTTCCGCCTTATTTCCAGTTGTAGCTAATCTTCGCCGTTTTTAAATTCTTATCCTTTGATATTTACTTAACAATTTCCCTTCTGGCACCAATTGTAAAGATTTTCGCTAAATACCCCTCGACGATTTCCCAAATTCTTCGACTTCGATCACTGGATTGTTAAATAAATGTCACCTAAATGTTGTACAATTTCTCAATTGTAAAGAGTTCAACCAACGTTTATTCAATACTCAATAACTAACAATTTCTAACAATACACAGTTTACAAACTATACAACCCTACAAGACGGTGGTAACCATTTCGCCACTTCAATTCAAAGCGAATTTATAGAAACTGAAGTTGTCATATCATTTGATTCTTTGTTCAAACTGATTTCTTTGATTTAATTTTCAATTTAATAATCCTTTATTACAAGTTGATTGAATATATTCCGTCGCAGTTGCAGATTCCAAGCACCCAAAAATTAAAAAATAAGGTAAGTTAACAAGATCGGCAAATATGGGTGTATGTATGTACATATGTACGTACGTATGTATGCGTTGTGCAAATATACATATGTATGTGTGATATTAAAGTTTTATTTTATGTTTAACATAAGAATAACAATATAATTGTTTATTTCAGTATTATTCATCACTCTCCATATTTACCAAATCACGGCATCTTAACTGTGTGCTCATTCGCAACAACAAGTCTTTCTTTTATCAGAAATCGGAAGATTCCAAATGTAAGTTTTTAATATGTTAGCGATCGAACCTACGCCCATAGAAAACGAGTGTTGGGCCGTGGTTTGAAGTGTAAGAAAAAGTGCAGTAAAAATACATATCAATTGTTCATGCACGAGTCATACGTTCTTACATATATGTATGGATGTATGCATGCGTGCAAATGGCACTTGTCGATCCGAACAAATGTAATTTTATATCAAATCTGTATCTCACAATATATACATACATATGTGAATATTATTCTTTATATTTTTAGCCACCACCATTCTCTACTTTTCAATCTATTTCAAATAATTATTCCAGTACAAATGGCTAGCAGCATGTTATCGTCAACCCATGCAGAGGACAGTTCAAACTTTACGGAAAAACTTTTAAGTGGGCTTTGGCAATTTTATGAGGAGCAGAAACTGGTCGACGTGACTTTTAAGGTTTCTAATCCAACTGTTTTGTAAGTACTTAAAAATTTATACAAAATTTCAATATTAATTGAATCTTCTCATACCAATTCACATCCGAATTTTTCTTCTTAGGATTCCCGCCCACCGTTTGGTACTATCAGCTGCTAGTACGTTCTTCGAGAATCTACTTAGCAGCGCTCAAGTCGGAACACCCTTAATTGAAATAAGGGATATCGACAGTGATACCTTTGAGCGTCTGATCACTTTTTGTTACACAGGGAAGACATTGATTACTCAAGACAATGTCGCGGAAATGTTAAAGGCGGCTAATATTTTGCAACTGGATGATGCTGCTGCTGACTGTGTGAATTATATTTTGGAAAATATAATGGAATACACTTTGGAGCGGGTATATGCCTTAGAACGCGAGACTCAGTGTCAACGTCTTCGGCAGAAAATCCAGGAGTATGAGATACAACATTTCATGGAAGTAAGTACAGTGAAGTCTGGCTAATATCAATTAAGCAAAGTTCTTTCACCAAAAGTCACGGTCCATTTGTCCAATGAATGATTGTCATTGCACATATGTATATAAAAATTTTAACTACTATATTTTCGTTGTATTATTCCAATTTCTTTTTCCCGTAGATAAAAGGCAGTGCTGAATTCTTAAATTTTGACTATGACAAATTAAAGGGCATTCTGGAGAGCGAAGACTTGAATGTGTCCAGCGAAGAAGATGTCTTTGTCACGTTAAAACGTTGGTACGAACATGATACTGTCGGCCGTGAACATCATTTGCCTGACCTCATTGGTTGCTTGCGTCTCTCGCAATTCGATGCAAATTTCATATTGACAAATATTCAACCGTTGGCAGGATGTGAGTCGTTGGCTTTAAAAGCAATAGTATGGGCCAGTCAACCTTTAGCTCGCACGAAAATATCATTAAAATACACGGGACCCCGAGAATCTTTACGTACAAATCTTGAAGCGACGACCTGTTTGGCGGTGCATATACGTGGTGGCGTAAGTATTAAATTTATTATGGAAAGTAGTGTATTTAAGTATGTACAGATGTTCTGAATAATGTGTATTTTTCTCATATTTTTCTTATTTGTAATTTCTTTAAACAGGATCATATTACCATAAATGTTTCTTACGATATAATAAAACTGAAGATAAATGGGTGGAATACGCAGATTTAGATATACAGGGTGTCTGTTGGTTCGGTGTTATTTTTAATGATGATAATGTAATCTTCACCGGAGGAGAAAGAAACGGACAAATTGTAAGTGAAGTTAGAAGCTGGAATTTGAGTACCAAAACATGGAACCAGCTGCCAGCAATGACTTGCCCTCGGAGTTTGCACACTGTTGCACTTTTAGATGGCAAAATGTACGCGATTGGTGGATGGAATGGAGAGGGTTTTTTAGCGTCGGTAGAAATGTAAGTTTACATCTAGTATATGGAAGGTAAATGTATATGTATGTAAAGATGTGTATACAAATACACGAAATGCATACATATGTATGTTACTATGTTAGTTATAAAACATCATCATGAGAAAAACCCTAAATTTCCACACTAAACGACTACAAGCTCTTATGAACTCTCAGTTTAGGAACTAAAAGATGCACAAGTAACGCCCATGTACAATACTAAATATAGATATGTATGTATGAATGTATAATAAGCGTTTTCCAAAGCTTAAGCTATATTTGTGTGTTGTTGTTGTTATGCAGTCCTTGGGTTTTATTATATTTCATTCCATTTAGGTTCTCCTCCACTGGTGGATGGCGGGAGGTACGCAACATGAATACAAAACGCCAGGGGCCAGCTGCAGTGACCTTAAATGGAAACATTTACGTTATGGGAGGTTGGAATGGAAATAAAGATGTAAACTCTGTTGAACGTTACGATCCAACCACAGATATCTGGACTGATTGTGCAAAAATGAAAAATTCGTATTCCGAACATGATGTAAGTGAATTCTAAATTTATAAAAATAAGAACTATTTAGGCCCTTTAAATTAATTATGTATTTATGAATGTGTGCACGGTGAGGTTGTCCGAGATCGAAGCTCTTACATTGCCCAGATGATGGAGTGTGGATGGGTCTGTCTACAGTTGACTGAGTGAAGACTCTACGAGTATTCCGGTTTCCAGAACCTTGTAAAATTCTTCACCTATTAAATAAACAACTTAAATTTTGATTTAAATCTAATTCAAGTCAAATCGTACAAAATTATCAAAGATGTTTGGACAAACGAGTTCAAAATTAAATATTTATTTTAGATTTTGCAAGCAAAAGCATTTAAATGCAGAAAACACGATCTTTTTCCAAATTACAAAGAGCAGAATATCCGTTACTTAATTAAAAATACAAATTTAATTTATTTAAATTGAGCGGCGACATCGAGTTTATAGAAGCCAGAGTTGCTTCAAGAGCGTTCATTGCATCTTTATATGTACATATATATGTATGAATGTATGTATATGTGTATAACTGTGTATTGTATTTGATTACATTTCAGGCAGCCGTGCACAATGGATTCATATATGTTGTAGGAGAGGAGGGGGCTGAGCGATACGATCCACAAAGAGATGAATGGACGAGGGTTAGTTGACTAATTTTTATGAATTTTTAACAAGTTTCACATTAATATTTATGCAAAATTATTCATAGATCTGTTCTTTGCCTACCAAAAATCATTTCCCTGCTTGTATTTCCTTAAACAATCAATTATGGGCTATCGGCGGATGGTTAAATGGACTAAAAGACTGCACTTATGTTTATGACGAGAAAAGCGAACGGTGGGTGGAAAAAGCTTGTCTCCCTAAACCTGGTATATACTCTTGCTTTACAGTACCTGAAGCTTTCTTTTAATTTTAATAAATTAAATAAATATTTTTATAGATAAATAAAAGTGAAAATAATAAAATTTCAATCCACAGTAATTTCTTTTTTCTATACAAGTTTCCGATACACACGAAATGTGAACTAATAAAATCCATCACATCACAGTCCAATGTAGCGCTCGATGGCATGGGTATCCACTGCAACTGAGGTATGCGAGTACACACTGCCTATTCCATGTGTCAGTTAAGAAAATATTGCAAAGTTATATGCGACTGATGCGAACCTTCTTTTGGCTCCTATCACTTTGTTCTCACTAGCTGGAATCTATCACCTGCAAACATTATCAATGAGTGCCAACTTGTATTGATAAGCCGGCCGATTTTGTTTCATACCTCTGTGGATCTCCGATCATTTATTAAAACTGATGATTGATTTTATTGAGCACCTCTTTCCCTTTTCCGTGAAGTTGTCATTGCTGAACGTCAGTTCTATGTGAAGGAACCGGCCGTTGCTACTCGTCTCACCCAAGGCGAACCGAGGAAATGTACCCAAATTTCTCGACAGAAGCGACAGAATTGCGTACGGATTGAAGAATATAGGCTAAATTGTGTTCGTACGAATAGTTTCGGCAGTGGAATGTTTGAATGAAAGCTAATTATCTAGAGAGAAGTCTCCGCAATAAGCGCTATTATCCACTACTAGACGTTCGCAGCGAACTGATTGAATCCAGAAACCTAATCTTGTAACTAACCTGAAAAAAATGAATCAACACAACAACTGTACGAAATGGAGCTGTCCCCACGTCATTATACTTAGGTTTTAGTTTTCCAACAGCGTCAGATTATTTATATATATACACGTTCTTTACCATTAGTAAAATAATCTAATACAATATTGTTCGGTCAGTGGCGAAATACGCTAATAGAATCCTGCCAGTGATGGGTTACATATGTCAATAGTATCCAATTAGCATTTACAGTCTCCACAGCTGTTGCCTATTGACAGTTCTCATTTAAATATTGATCCAGCGCAGATAAAAAGGTTTAAATCTTAATTATTATATTATTGATGGGGGGAAAAAAAACAAACAAAAAATTATTGAAAAATATAAATATTTAATGTGTCCATAACATAGAATATCAGCAAATAGTACACGCGTACGCGTTGCTTTAGTTTCATGTGATTCATAAAACTGCATTAAGTTGTCAAAGTCAATTTCGGCACACACATATCTGCCATAGCCATAAAATAAATGCGTTCCATTGCGATTCAATATTACATTTGCTTGCGAACGCATTATAGTTTGTGTCAATTTTCATAAACGTTGGATGACAAAGATTCCGTTTTCCGGTTTGGGTGCCGTTAAAGTAATAGAATAATGCAGAATTTTTTCAATAAGGTAAATGAGAAAATGATTTTTATTTTGCATACAAGTGTAATTCTGAAGTTAAATCAAATGGGAAATTGTAAACTAAAAAGGAAATAGTAGCGCGGTTCAAAAACTACAATGGCTAAATGACCTTTTGCTACACTGTTTTGCTTTTGTTAAACTGTCCAAGCTGAACGGGAAGGCTAGCTAGTTGTGCCTGCTTGACGTACTAGTTCTAATGTAGTTCTTATATTAGTTTTGCAAAAAGTGCTCTATATAATCCGCAATACGCTTATGTATGATTTATAGCGAAAGCAAAAAAAAAAATAAAAATAAAAAATAAGATAATATGTGTGTATAAGAGAAAATTTGTTCAGCGCATGTCACAAACCAAAGAGTGCACTGTTTCGTGCAACAATTTTTGCCTTAACGCTTGCAGCAGTCGTCCTTCTGCCATTTAGCGTTATTGTTCGTTCGCCGGTTTAATATTGAAAAATGTTAGACTTAAAGAAAAACAAATAAGTGTTAAAGAAAAAAAAAACAAAAAGGTGAATAAAAAAAAAACAAAAACAGTGATGTAAACAAAAATTAAACTAAAATTATCAACTGTGTTTGAATTAATTAAAAGTGATCAGAATTAAAATTATCTTTGCATTTTTCCCCATAAAAACATACGTATGTTATGTATGCACTTTGTATTCGCTACACTTGCAACTTCGTTTACTTTCAAGCAGTGTGTAGTCTGTAATCGTTAGTAATTGAGGTGTTTTATCCTGCTGCAGGTGCAAAACATGCCGGTTCACATTTGCTTGTTTTTTATAATTTAAATTACAAAACAAGCTGTTTTAGAAATTGTTCAATTAAATAAAGACATATCGATATATGTACATATGCACATAAATAAGCAAGTAAATATATAAAATATTTAGAATCGTCGTGATAATTACATCGTTTTACAAATAAAATGTTATTTAATTAAAAGACATACTACATAAATAAATTTGTTAATAAACAATTATAACAATGAATATACATACATACATATCTTAAAAGTGTTGTAAACAAAAAAATTATAAAATATAATAATTTATACATACCTATATCAAAATATAGAACATAAATACATATACGCCATTTAACGCAATAAATATTCGTTTAATTTTGAATTCGTCTAAAACCAATGTACACGTATGTATGTACATCTCTATTTGTATTGCTATTTGCGTGAGTTCTTATACAAAAGATCTGCAAAAAAAAATAAAATTTTGTTGCTAAACAAATTTAAACACATCAAAATATATACAATTTAACTTACATACACACATATTGATTATAAAACGAATTTACGGAAATTAACGAGTCAATTGCCCTAAAATGTGTACATCACAACAGTCTGTGGTCTCTTCGATATTCATCACAACTACTGCATTGACGGCGACGACATATACGGAAAAAATGCACCCACGTCGCTTTCATATATCATCAGCTCTTCTATTGGAATTATTGATTGTTGTGATTTTGTTATTGCAATCGCAATTTGCCTCAGCTGGCTCATGTCGCGAAGCACAACTTTGCTGCAATGGGCGCGACTCATCGTGTGTGGTGCAAAAAACACCGGTTAATGCAATTATTGAAGATCTCAACGATAAGCCGTGCTATTGTGATCATGCTTGTCTGAAGCTGGGCGACTGTTGCGCTGATTTCAAGGAACACTGTGGAGGTAAATTTATTTGTTTCCTTATTACCTTATGTGATTTGCACACACTTGGAGTGTAGCGAACATAGTACCGTTTCCAAAGGCAGAGTTTGTCTGTCTGCCGTCTCTGAACGGTTGATGGGTTTTTATGAGGAGACTTACTTTTGTGTCAGAAATACACTCGGAGGGGTTAACATGCCCTGCCGTGGGGGCGAACGCAATTAGAAAAATTATCTTTATTTTTTATTTAACTTAATTTTCTTCAATTTTTGGATGTTGTTCGGACCTGGAATCCAACCCTCGCCTTGCGATTTGCAGAGTACGCATAGCTAACCACTCGGCTAATGCTAAAAAAACCCAAGTTTTTTCATCAAATAAAGGAGGATCCATAAACCACGTAGTTCGGTCAAAAAAATAAAGGAGAGGTTAGTTTAAATGGAGGAGGAGATGAGAGCAAAGCTATGCAAATTTCTTCAGATTAAATAAGGAAAGAAGGGCTGAAAGTCCTAAATTATGACCACGTGGTTAATGGACGCTCCTTAAACATTCTTCTTCTTCGTTATTGGCGCAGGCACCCGCTTACGCGATCATAACCGAGTTAATAACAGCACAGCACCAATTGGAGCCATCAAGTGAAGTCAGGTTTTTCTCAACCCAATATTTCCAACTTGAAGTTTTCCTCTTCCTCTGCTTCTACTGGTGAGTATTACATCAGAACTGCAGTGTTCTCAACCATTCGGTTAACTGGTGCATAGTCAGTGTTACCTTTTCTTCTTCTGCTTCTTCATTGGTATAGGCATCGTTGGAAATACCAAGTGAAACCAGTTCTTTCTCTACTTGGTCTTTCCAACGGAGTGGAGGTCCTTCTATTCCTCTGCTTACACCAGCGGGAACTGCATTGAAAACATTCAAAGCTGGAGTGCTTTTAGCCATTCGGACGAAATGACCGTTTGCTGAACTATGTCAATTCGTACAGCTCATCGTTCCATCGTTCGTTTGCGATGTTTGATGTTGTCAATGCGTAAGGAACCATAAATCGTACCCAAAACTTTCCTATCGTAAACGCCGACCCATCAGATATCGACAGGTGGGGAATGATGATCGACTTTTAGACTTTGGCTTTACAATTGCCTACTCAGTCCAAATTAGTACCTGTTGGCAAGAGTTATTCTGTGTTGGATTTAAATACTGCTTGTTGAATGACAGGAGATATTTCGTCTGGCTTTCGCATCCATTAATTTCAATATCATCGACATCATACGCCTTATACTCGTAGAAGATTGTACTTTATTCTGTACTGCAGCTCGTAAAGAAGTCACTCGTTAAGGAATCACCTTGTCTGAAACCTCGTTAGATGTCGAACGGCACGGAGAGGACATTTTCGATCCTGTTGTAGCTTTTGGTGTTGCTTAACGATCCTCTCGGGTTCACGGATTTTTTCCAAGATTTGGTGCATAGCGATTATCTTGATCAATGGTAGACGGTGGGCCTAAGCTGTTCACAGGCAGCAGGCTTATCCCACGGTAAATGGCGCAGACCGTTTCTCATTACTTTCCAATACAAAGAAGTTTCGATCCATTGAATCCTTGAAACTGTTTTGAGATGTGCGCATTTACTTCACCAACTGGGTAAAGCCATTCTAGGCAAATAGATATACAAATATAGTATTTTTAGAATTTTTCTTCCTTATACGAGTATATGTTTACAGATTTATATAATTAATTACAAAATATATTCATTTTATTTCGACGAAAATTATGATCCAAGTCACAATTTACATATTTCCTTTTGTCATATTCCTCTTTGTGCCGCTCGGGATTTTTGACATTTCGATTAGCCGAGAGGTGACACTCTCTCGCAATATTAATTAATAAACAACTGATTGTTTTTAGTTTAGTCAGAAGTGGGATAATTAAATGAATTATAATACTCATTTATATAATATGTAATTATAATAAATACATATATAATATATACATATGTATGTATAAGGGTGCAAATTTAATTTAAAACACATTCTTGTAAATTGCCTTCTTTCTTCGGGCGCAAAGTGGCAATAATTTGACATTCAGCTTAAACATGACATTTCCAATTAATTCTAAATATAAATTTTTTTTGTTTGCAACTTGTTGTATGGATAATACAAATATACGCCATAAAGCCCGTTTAAATATGTACATATGTATGTGTGTGTGAGTGTTGCTTGTGTCCCTCTGTATTGCAAAAAATAAAAAATAAAAAAAAAAATAGAAATATAAAAAAAGCACAGATAGCACTCGGGAGTCGGCAGTCGGCAGTCGGCGGCAGCAGAATTGGAAATGAAGTCATTTTGTAATTCTGACGAAAGTCTTATGAAAAAAGTTTTATCATTAAAGTTGACAGGACGAGCAAGCGACCGCATAGCGGTTGACAAATTTTGTTGTAATTTTCTTTTCTTTTTGTTTTTGGTTTGTATTTATACGCAGTACAGGCGGTGATGTATGAGAGTGTCCTTATGTATGTACATATGTATGTGTATGGATGTAGTTACGAGCTTCGCATAACAGCTTAAAGATTGTTAAGCAAACCGTTAACATTTATAAAAATATAAACGCAACACATACACACATGTATGGTATACGTAAATAAATTAATAAGCGCGCACTCTATTTATATATCTACATATGTATTGTATATAGAAATGTGGTGTTGAATATATTTTAAATGTAGGTATGTTGGTATATACATACATATGTACGTACATATTTATATTGGCATGTACGTTTATATGTAGGTGTATATAAATATAATATGTAGGCGTATGTTGGTAGATACTTTTGTACAAATATAATACAATCTATTATACCTATATTTATGTGTTGTCTTGTTCACGATTGTGTGAAAAGCAATACACGGTCGCGTTTTATAACACCGTAATAACACACCCAACATCAAAGTGATGTAACGCCGGGATATTTACATTTTATGCACCACCTCCAAGGTGTTGGCATTCATCGATCCATTAAAAACATGTACTAATAATAGCCTTAAATCGTGGTTGTTAAAGGAATATGGTAATATTTTGACTACCTTAAAAAACCAAGAGCGAAACGAGATTGACTTAATTTTATTAAAATAAAAGATATAAAATAAATTTAAATGAAAGATAAAAAAAAATAAATTAAAGTATAAAGAAAATAACAAAAAAAAAAATTGAAACTAAAAATAAAATAATAAAAAAAAATGAAATAAAATCAAATAAAAAATTAAAAAAAAAAATAAAATAGAATAAAACAAAAATAAAATAAAATAAATAAGACAAACAAAATCAAACAAAAAAAAATAAAATAATATAAGTAAAGATAATTAAATTAAAAAAAAACAAAAATATGAATTAAATTAAATTAAAATAAAATAAAAAATAATATAAATCCAATTAAACTAATTAAACTAAACTGAACAAAAATAAAATTGAAAATTAAATAAAATAAAAAATAAATAAATAAAGAAAATAAAATAAAAAATTAAAAAAAATAAAATAGTATAAGTAAAGATAATTAAAATAAAAAAATATGAATTAAATTAAAATAAAATAAAAAATAATATAAATCCAATAAATTAAACTAAACTGAACAAAAATAAAATTAAAAATTAAATAAAATAAAAAATAAATAAATAAAGAAAATAAAAAAAATTAAAATAAAATAAATAAGATAAAACAAAATCAAATAAAAATAAAGAAAAATAAAAAATAAAATAAAATAGTATAAGTAAAGATAATTAAAATAAAAAAAACAAAAATATGAATTAAATTAAAATAAAATAAAAAACAATATAAATCAAATAAATTAAACTAAACTGAACAAAAATAAAATTAAAAATTAAATAAAATAAAAAATAAATAAATAAAGAAAATAAAATAAAATAAAATAAATGAAAAAAATAAAATAAAATAGAATAAAACAAAAATAAAATAAATAAGATAAAACAAAATCAAATAAAAATAAAGAAAAATAAAAAATAAAATAAAATAGTATAAGTAAAGATAATTAAATTAAAAAAACAAAAATATGAATTAAATTAAAATAAAATAAAAAATGTGAATTAAATTAAATTAAAATAAAATAAAAAATAATATAAATATAATACATTAAGCTAAACTGAACTAAAATATAATTAAAAATTAAATAAAACAAAAAAAAATAATAAAATTAAATAAAAAGAAAAGAAAAAAATAATTAAATATATAAAAAAATAAATAAAATAAAATAAAATAAAATAAACTAAAAAAATAAAATAAAAAAACAAAAATATGAATGAAATTAAAATAAAATAAAAAATAACATAAATCAAATAAATTAAACTAAACTGAACTAAAAAAAAAATAAAAATTAAAGGAAATAAAATAAAATAAAATAAAATAAAAATAAAAATTAAATAAAATGAAATAAAATAAATATAAAACAAAATTAAATAAAATAAAATAAAATAAGCTTAAAAAATAAAATAAAACAAAATAAAATATAAAAAAAATTAAATGAAATAAAATAAAATAAATATAAAATAAATTAAAAAACAAAATAAAATTAAATAAAACAAAATAAAATAAAATAAATTAAATTAAATTAAAATAAAATACACAGTTATATGTATAAAAAACTAAAATGAAATACGTTTAATAAAATCATTTAAATTGTATTACCCCATAAAAAATATTGCATATTTTAATTTTTTTTTTCTAGTACAATAAATTTTATTTTGCGCACATATGTACATAGGTATAAGATAGCCTTGCCGACTTTATGAACGATACGCTTACAAATTTTATGCACATTTTTATTTCTCCAAAAATTCTAAATTTTTACGGTAACTGCCAAGGGTTGTGTGACATTTTCATATTGAAAAAGTTTCTACTTCAGTGATTTTAAATAAAACTGCATGAAACTACAATCAATAGTTCCCATGTATGTTTATTGTACGTATGTATGTACGAGTATGTATATACATATGTATGTACATATATGAATTTGTATAACATCGGATTGAAGGATAAGTCAATGCTTGATTGAACTTTAATGATTAGTATTCCTTGTTATCCTTACATAGTACGAGTATGCATTCATTTGTATGTGTATATGCCTATGTATGTATGTATATGTATGCCTTATAGACACTTTCTCCAATTTATTTTCAGTAGCTTTGTGCTTACAATATATTTATTCTCTTTAAGACCGTTTTAAAAGTAAACTCTTGTAAGTAAATAAATATATAAATAAATAAATAAACCCAAATGCTGCCCTTGTTAACGATTAATGTTCCCACTGCTTATATCAAAATGCCAAACTGGGCACAAGCATTTATTTATTTAGTTATGCGTGACGCATTTGTAGAAATGTATCAACAAGCAACGAAAACGCTGAAGAAAATCGATTACCTTTTACTTACAGTTTAAGTTTGCTTATGTACATACATATGTATGTACTGAGCATACAACCCAATAAACACGAAAGCAAATAAATGAAATTAAATTAAAAAAGGTAAGGCAAAGAAAGTTACACAAAAAATAATTTTAAATAAAAAAAATAAATAAAACGATACAAAATAAAACAAAATAAAATAAAATTAAAAATATAAATAAAATACAATAAAACAAATTGTAAAAATAAGTAAATGGAGAAAAAAATAAAGCAAAACAAAATAAAATAAAAAATAAAATGAAATGAAATGAAATGAAATGAAATGAAATTAAATAAATTAAAATAAAATAAAGTAAAATAAAATAAAATAAAATAAAATAATATAAAATAAAATAAAATAAAATAAAATAAAATAAAATAAAATAAAATAAAATAAAATAAAATAAAATGAAATGAAATGAAATGAAATGAAATAAAATGAAATGAAATTAAATTAAATTAAATTAAATTAAATTAAATTAAAATAAAGTAAAATAAAATAAAATAAAATGAAATGAAATGAAATGAAATGAAATAAAATAAAATAAAATAAAATAAAATAAAATGAAATGAAATGAAATGAATTGAAATGAAATGAAATGAAATGAAATAAAATAAAATAAAATAAAATAAAATAACATAAAATAAAATAAAATAAAATAAAATAAAATAAAATAAAATAAAATAAAATAAAATAAAATAAAATAAAATAAAATAAAATAAAATAAAATAAAATAAAATAATATAAAATAAAATAAAATAAAATAAAATAAAATAATATAAAATAAAATAAAATAAAATAAAATAAAATAAAATAAAATAAAATAAAATAGAACAAACTACAAATAAAATAATATAAGATATATTAAAATAAAAAAATACAGAAAAAATATGAAAAAATAAAATAAAACTTATTAAAAAAAGAAAATTTATTAAATTACAAAAATGCATATATAAAATGAAATAAAGCTCAATTCAATGCGTATTCACAGAAAATGAAGCTTTCGCATCTCATAGTTGCTTGGTCTATCCTTCATTTCAAGCTAAGCTTTACAAATGTAATACATTTAGAATATTGTTAGTACTACAGCAAATTGGCGCTAATTTGGATTTTTACAATTTTTACGGTCAGATTTCGAAAGATATGTTTTATGGGTGTTCATATATGTATACATATACAGTTTGATCCCTTCAGAAAACTTTTTTCCTTTTAAATACATGTACATATGAGTGGGTATTTAAAGGATATTTTAGCCTTGTTATTTGTGCTGATCTAACTAAATATGCAATAAATTTATAATTGATGATATTCAGTTTATCCTTTGACCTCTATCTTACGCGCCGAACACTTTTACTACACACTACATTCAGAGAATAAGTGAGTGTGAGTTAGTGAGTATGTGTGTGTGTGTGTGGAATATGCATGTGAAGGACTTTCTTTTGGCTAAATGAATGTATCGTACATATGTACATACATATATGCATAAGAAAAGGCAAGTTTGCTTGTCCTAGATGTTAAAGTTATAGCTACATAGATATATACATACATGTTACATGCACATATAAATAGATATTTAAGTGTAGCTGAGATTTTTGTAATTTTCTAAAATGGTCATTTTATACAAAGGATGCCATTGACAAGCCATTTTCTAGTTAACCAGCGCTTTAAGGCATTGTCATGTATGGCATATGTTTATACATATGTATATGCTCATATAACGAGCTTTTAAAACACGATTTTTCGTTCTTAAGACCACTTCTGGCTGGATATGTGTTGTGATAAAAACTAATATTAAAAAAAAAAAATATAAAAAAAAAATTTATTTTATCTCATACGAAGCGACGTACTCCTCCAAAGTGAGCGGGATTCGCAAAGGTAGTGTCGTAATGTTACAGGTAAGAACGAGGAAGACCTTGTCTCTACTCCAGCAGAGCTCCTTTGATGGTGAACTCATCACCCCTGGGGGTCTACCTAATAGAAGATATCCCATTAGAGGACCCATCATGTAGATATTTTAGCGAGATGAGCTCTATCGACCTTCGTTATTCCATGCTGTCCGCATTACCCTTGCCCAATTGCAGCAATTGGATATTTTTCCATCTTGAGTTAGCAATTGTGAACTCTCTTATAGTGAGCTTACAGGTGGAGTGCAGCAAGTCCAGATTCTTACCATAATGGCGAAAGTGGAATATTTTTTATATATGCATGTATGTATACGTATGTATGTCCATCAGCAGTTAATTAGTCACCGAATCAATGTAAACTGGATATTAATTAAAAATTTAATATCGTCCAAGATATCACGGTAAATTAAACAATTCTATTATTATCTATGAACAAAAAAATGTAGGTATGTATTTATGTAAGTAACTGCGGTAACTGTTAATGAACTTTCCGAATGTCCAGCAGAAATGTTGACATGAAAATAATCTTTCTAATGATTGGCTGATTTTTAATATTTTTTTTGCCGCAATAAAATTTTCCATGAGCAGTTTTTGGACAAAGACAACAGGGTTGTTGGAAAGAAAAGCCTTGCCAGCTTTTCCCAATCGGAAAAAGCATGCAAAGCAAAGTTCATCTGAAGATAAGTGTAACAGGAAACCATCGACTGCTGCGTGAGGCTCAGAGGATGCTCCAATAAATCCCAACCCCGTAGGTAATGGCTTCGATGTTTTAAAAGTGTAGCTATATGAATATAACCTACAAGAAGCGCGTAGAAAACTCATTCATCAATATTTTTAGACACCGAAACTATGAGATAGTTTCGAACGAAGATCCATGCGAGACCGAAGTGGAGCTCGCAGCCATATGGTGTGACTCAACAAGTCATTTACTAAATTTTTACTAGCGAAAAAGCGGTCAGACTCCAGGCTACTAGTGGGACTATTTACGGTGCATTGTCTGCTGTCGTTGGATGGCTTAAATTGAGCTCTGGTTCTGGTCTGCTGATGATTGCCGCGCCGCAGTAGAGATAGATACCGAGAGCTGAAGAGAGATGCAAGACACATTTGCAACCAAAAAAAGTGACAGACCGAGAAGCGTGGAGTACAAAGAGTTTGAGAAGCTGGCCGGTGTCAACAAGCGCGTCGTCTGTTCTAGTGAACGAGGGCAAGAGAATATCCCTCCTGATATCAAACAAACTGGGCACTTATTTAATTGCTGAGGAACTAAAGGTAAGCCAGAAAACCGTTTGGAACCATTTGCATAACCTTGGATTCAAACAGAAGCTCGGTGTTTGGGTGCCACACGAGCTAACGCAAAAAACATGATGGATCGAATTTCCAGCTTACGAATCGCTGCTGAATCGCAACAACATCCAACCGATTCTGAAGCGTTTGGTGACTAGCGATGAAAAGTGGATCACTTACGACAACGTCAAGCGAAATCGGTAGTGGTCGATACGCGGTGAGCCGACGGAAACGGTGGCCAAGCCAGGATTGACGGCCAGGAAGGTTTTGCTGTGTGTTTGGTGGGATTGGCAAGGAATCATCTACTACGAGCTGCTCCGCTATGGCCAAACACTCAATTCGGCCCTCTACTGCCAACAACTGGACCGCTTGAAGGCAGCACTCATCCAGAAGAGGTCATCTTTGATCAACAGAGGCCGAATTGTGTTCCATCAGGACAACGCCAGGCCATACACGTCTTTGGTGACGCGCCAGAAGCTCCAGGAGCTCGGATGGGATGTCCCATCTTATAGTCCGGACCTGGCACCAAGTGATTACCATCTTTTCCTGTCCATGGCGAACACGCTTAATGGTGAGAAGTTGGTGTGAAAATTGGCTCTCCGAGATTTTTGCCAATAGGGACGCAGCCTTCTACAAAAGGGGTATAATGAAGTTGGCATCTCGTTGGCAATTATTTTACGAACAAAACGGCGCATATTTGACTTAAATCGGACAAATGTACACAAAGTTATCATATTTTGAAAAATCAATCAAAAAAACCGAACGAACTTTTTACTTGACCTAATATGTACATATAGGTATACATATACTCGTAAAAACGCTTTAAAGCTTCATCCAATGAACAGTTATTTAAAATACTTTCCTATTTGTCTTGCAAACTCTCTTGCAGTGGTCGATTGTCAGGTGAGCGATTGGACCCCATGGAGTGAATGCGATAAGAGTTGCGGTACGGGAATTATATTTCGTCAACGTAAAATAATACGAGCGCCACAAAATGGCGGTAAACATTGTCCAACGCTGATACAAAAGAGAAGCTGTGAAGGCTTTCGTTGTCATAGTGAGCGTGGCAAGCGCATTATACATGGTGAGTACCAAAAACAGATTTGCTATTATTATGTAAATATGGTACATATATACATACACACTTATATGCATGTGTTCATATATATGTATGTATGTATGTGCTTTTTATTATTATTTACTAACAAATTGTGGGATTCTATGGTGTGTAAAAACAAAAAAATAAAACAAAAAACAACAAAAAATAGAAAAAAAAAATAAAAACAACAAAAAAACAGAAACAAAAAAATAAAAACAACAAAAAACAGAAAAAAAAATTAGAAACAAAAACAAACAGAAAATGCACTCTAAAAATTAAACTAAAAATGACAAAAACAGCTTAGAATATATACATATGTAATATATAGACATTCATATGCACACAAGCCTTTCAGTAAAACGAGGTGTGCGCAAGTAATTATTTACAAACATACATATGTATATGAGTATTATTTGAATTTCGAATTTTATAATTGGTATATTTAGCAACAAAAAAAAAAAAAAAAAAAAAAAAAATTAGTCGCAATGACGAGTAAAAAGCCACACTTGACAAATAGTAATATTCAAAACGAGCGCTTAGCAATATGCACATACATACATACTCGTACATAATTAAATAACGCTACGGCTTCCTGCCTGCTCCTTAACACGTCAAAAAATAATTGCACACAAGAGCACGATAAGTGTGTAGAATATTAAAGTGTGCTGCTAACTACTACTACATAAACGTCTACAATTGCATACCAAGTAAAATAATCGAATTGGTTCGAAAAGGAACTAGTTCATCAATAGTATTTACTGAAACTAGGACGAAACTTAACAAATTGGAATCATTTGTAAAGCAGCTAATAAGTGTCTATTTTTAATATTTGCACGAATATGCAATTTTATTGTACTTAAAAATTGCTGACATTAATAATAATATTTGGCTGCAATTCTCATTTTTGCAAATATTTTGTTATAAATTCACAAAAAAAAATAATAATTTTATAATTATGATTTAAAGTTTTGATTTTATAACACATTTTAAATGAAGCTTGAATATTTTTTTTCGATCAATGGATGCTTGTTGCTGCTGCTGGGTTTTCTAGGTAAAGTGCTGGCATAAAAATGGTTATTTAAAGCTGTTTTAGTGAATATTTTTCAATAATAATAATTATATTTTTTTAAATCTCCTTTTAAGCAAAACTAAAAAAAAAACTAGTATTGGTTCAAAAAGAACTAGTATTGTTTTAGGCCATTTTGAACTAGCAGGAAACTAGTATGTTACTGGCAAAAAGCTGACAAATTGTCAAATTGCAATAAAACGCCGAACTTAAAGTTTTAAAAAGTTGCTTTTATAATAAAAACACAGTTTGTTTGACTGGTTTCAGAGTTAAACAAAAGGTTTTTTCTGAACATTTTTAAGCAATTATTATATTATTGCATTGAGCTTCTCTTTAAACAAAATAAAAAAGTAAATACTGGTTAAAAAAATAACTAGTAAATTTTTAGTTCACTTTGAACTAGTATGAGACCAGTATGTTAATGACAAAAAATTTGCAATTACTAACTTGCAATAAAGTGTCGGTTTTTTGAATGGTAAAAAGTTGTTTGTATAAAAAAAATACAGTTTATCCGATTAATTTCAGCGTAGTTTTAATTAAAAAATTGTTCTATTGATGATTTTGTTACGACATTATTGGCTTATAATCTTTAACTGCTATTTAAACTGAAATATTACCTCAATACTGTCAGCTGGTCTTTAAACTCCGCAAAAAACTAGTATTGGTTGAAAAAATAACTAGTAACACTTTTGGTACATTTTTAACCAGTAGAAAACTAGTAAATTTCTAACAAAAACTTGCACAATTGCCAACTTGTAGCGTTTTTAAAATATCATTTGCTTGTATGATTAAGAAAACAGTCTCGTGACTAGTGTCAAAGTAGTCGTAAACTAATGCATGTTAATGCAAGGACATAAGTGAGCATTATTTACATGCTTACATATATTTATACACAAACGAATGCATGTGTTTTATATGCAATAATTATCTGTAACTACCACCACCCACAATACTGTTTGCACAGCCATGCATATACATATATACATATGTACATATGTATGTTTCTGCATTTGACTTTTAGTCACATTAAGGGTGACACAGTAACCACCTGCAAAATACTCAGCCACACATACAAACATATGTATATATTTATATATGTAGGTATGTATATGTACAGTGTGTACCTATGATATGCTAGAGAGGTCGATGCGCGGCATGGTAAATTTTAGCAACTGGAACACTGCGCTGCGTCTACTCAACTACTCAACGACGAATATAATTTGTAATGCAAAAACGACCGCGTGTTCATTCTGATGTGTGTTTACGAGCCTCAAAGTGGGCCCAGTTGAGAAGTCATTTTCACGCCATCAATTTTACATGAACTTTCTTCTCTGTTTATTTCCTTTAAATTATGCAAATGTAATGCGCAGGTTTCACTAACTTCCTCGTTCTTTGTTAAAATAGGCGAACTGTCGAATAGTCGTTTTTGTATTTGCCTGTGTAAAAAGAAAAAAGAAAACGAAACTAGAAAGAGTGAAAAAGGAATTACACTATTAAAAACGTACAGACATATGCACATATATGTATGTGGAGTTTGTTAAAAGTTAAGCAAATGCGCTATAGCTTGCGCTAAAATAAAAAAAAACTCATTAAAAATGTTTTGTGCCTTTTTTACATAGCTACGCTGTTAAATGCAGTAGTTCGTAACTAGTTCATGTGGGCACAATTAGTTTTTAGTCTTAGTATTTTTAATATAAAAATTCAAAATGATTTGTCAATTGCCAGAGTTTGCTTAGAAATATAGTAATCCCATACTAGTTCAAAATGGACCAGTCGACTTTAGCGCCAAAACGTGTAGAAAAAATTATTTAATGCAATATTAACACTAATAAATAAGTAAATATGCAATTAAATACATTTTTATTTAAATCCATTACATTATTTGGAAGAAATTACAAACAATTTTTTAGCTTCTTGAGTCATATCCATACCAAAAATTAAATTTAAAAAAAGTAGATAATGTATTAAAATAATTTTTAGAATTTTGTATTATTACTAAGAGTTTTTTCATTGGCTACCGTCTGATATTTTACACGCTAGTGTCAAATTAGTCCTTTTTATTACCAGTTCGCAATAGTTAGTATTTTTAACATGGAAGTTAAAAGCGAGTTGGTGATAGCCGGACTTTGTTCAAAAAAATAATATAGCATCATTCTAGTTCAAAACGGACTAGTTGTACTTAAGCGTCATAGTGCTTGCATTATTAAAAGTTTTGTAATTATTTTTGGAACTAGGGTGAAAGTAGTACATTTTCTAATCAGTACACTATACGGTTCATACATTTTGGCAATTTTTGTGTAACAAAAAAAAAAAAAACAAAAAAAATACTTTCATTTCATTTCAAAAATTTCTCTAATTTCAGAAACTGCATATCTGCTACCTTCTTCATTGGCGCGACAACATAACACAAACAAAAGTAAAGAGTCCTTATGGCATGAGCATGATAACAAAAGGATTGGCATAAACGAGTAAGTATCTACCTATCAACATACTTATATATGTTTGTATGTACGTATGTAACATTATATATGCACATATGTACATTAATGGCGTTTTGTTTAATTATGTAATTTGTATTTGAAGATTATAGTAAAGGATAACGGTAACATAAAAGAAATTTTTATAGTCTCTTAAAGCTCGTGAAACAAATTTATGTTCAATGTGCGATTTTTAAAAAACCTAAAAGCCACTATCCAAGCTTAAAGGGTTCGGAATTACCTTCTTAAATCCTTTTGTGTTCAGAAATTGTCGTCAAGGCTTTCCTTTCTGCACCGGTAATAAGAAAGATTCAAGTGAGAAAGAAAATTTGAGCTCTTCCGGAGATTTAACCCTAAGCCAATTAATATCGGCGAAAGAATTCCACAGCCTCCCTCTCTGTGGGAGAGAGAGAGGGAGAGAGAGAGAGAAAGAGAGGGACAAAATAGCGATTACTCCGCCTTTCAATAGGAGTATGGAGATTTCAAGGCGTAAGTCGCCTTGAAGAAGGTCCCATTGCCGGTTTTACCACTGTCCGGACCGGACCATTGTCCTTGCACGAGGTCTTGTTGAATTACCCTGTAGCTGTGGGTAAGATATCGTCCGCATTCGCTACTCTCCGTCCGCTAGTGCTCCTCAATTTTCATCGTGTACACATTGAGAGTGAAGTTTAAAACTCCAGCTTGAGGGGGTGCCACAGGGGATGTTCCACAGGCGCTGTTCATCTCAGCGAAGATAAAATTCCACGAGCTTAACTATAGGCTGTTCGAGATTAATTTCTTGTAGAGTTTCTATTATAGTCTAAGGGAAGAATGTTATTAAAAATCCTCCCCTTCATATGGTGAAAAACGCCAAGCGTGTATTCAAATACGGCAAGCCCTAACTCTGGTTAAAACTTTGTCGAATAATCTTTTTCGTTGGTTCAAAAGTAACTTCATTTTTTTAGTGAAATTAATTTTCTTTAATATTGTATATTGTTCCGGCCAATATTCGAACCGGGGACCTTGATTATGGTATTACGTATCACTAAAACTCTTTTTGTTTGTTTACGAGTCGCAAATCCAGATCGATCCGAAAGCCGAAATCAATTCCAGAGCAGCTGCGATGACTTGGTAATAATGATGCCATGCATTTGTGTCACCCTGTTGTTGTGTCGCCTGCTAAATGTTAAATTAGGCATGCCATAACCATGATACTCACATCAAACAGCTGATTCAAATAATTTAATGAGCAGCTCAGTTTCTGATTATGGGTGCCATACCATAATGCCATGCCCACAACCATAGCTGTCAATCGGTTTTTCGCCGAAATATATTTTTTCCATGAGAGCGTAAATTTTTTCAATTTTATTTTGACAGCTGTCATGTGTCGTGCCGTCGTAGCGCAAGTTCTCATTGCTTTAAGCCCGTTTTCGGCGTAAAGAATATTAGGAAACACACCTTATAAATATTTTTTGCCATTCAATTCGCCGTTCTTCAGTTGAAGACGCTCATAAGAGCGCGTTGTGCGTAAGCTTACGTGCAAAAAAAATAAAAAATAAAAAAAAATGTACTGCATTTTCATTTCGGGCTGGTGTAATTCCATTAAATGATGATGTACAAATGTAAATTATTTCGCCCGTCACTGCTGCAGAAACTAACTAGTAAGACGGCGACTGAACTTCCCACGAATTTACGATTAATTTGTGTGCGTCTCTCGTTCTAACTATGTATGTAGGTATGTGTGTGTGCGGCACGCAGGAAAGTAAGCCTATGCAAATCTCTTACCGGAGTTCTTCCTCCACTCTCTGTCTGACGGTGTACTCTTTTTTTTATTACACTTTTGTTGAGCACTCGGTTAGACATTTAACATAATCTGCTTATAGCTGTCAATTGGCAGTTCGTAGTCACTCATTCTTCGTGTACTGTAGTGTAGTGTTAGAGTTGTGCTCAGCACGTACAGCTGTGAAGTTGGGTGGGAGGTAATCCTCGAGGGGGGTTTCATTTAAAGCACTTTATTATTTCCTTCTTTTTTTTGTTTTTTTTTTTTTGAATTTTCCTTCACAAGATGATAGCTAAAGAAAACGTACGAAGAAAGGGCTGCACTAAAGAACTGTGTATACAGCTGAAACAGATGTGGATTGGAAGTTTGAATGCCCGTTTGTAGCTATCATTGTATTGTGGAATGTCCTTCGAAACAGTTTTTTCTTTTTTTTAGTTTTGTTGTTTTGTCTACTATAAACGCCTGCCAGTAGGCGGTAGTTGTGAGAAAGTTTTGCGAAAGCACAGTGCGGTCCGTTTGCTTCTTACACTGAATTTATTTTACCAACATTATGTAAATTAAATTGAGTTACATTTTTTCTTTGTTTATATTTGATGATTGAGTTAAGCTTGAAAGGAAATTTGCGAAGCATAAACCAAAACTTATAATAAAAATTTAAATTCAATAATTCCGGCATGAATTTGCAATGTTAATATGAATTCCACGTGGCATTGGGAAAATATGTAAATTTTGTATATAAAAACATGTTAATACAGTGATGGGAAAAATTAATGAAAACATATGCTTTTTAGGTTTTTAAGAACACAACTTTTTTAACGATCCTTGAAGTCGTCTGTCTTCGTTAACTATTCTATTAGCTGTTAGAATGAAGTCTTAAATGTTGGGTGTTCACACACATACTCAATTAAGTTGAAACAATTAATATTTAACAGCTGATCCAGCTGTTATATTATATTTAAATATTTTTCTTTGTGCAATACAAACAAATTTCGATTGTAAAATCGCTTTTTCAATAAAAAAATTAAATTCTGTGTTCACACACACTCAATTAAGTTGAAACAATTAATGTTTGACAAATAATTTAGCTTTTTTATTATCAAAAAAAATGATAGAAGATGGCGTTTTTTAATAAAAAGAGGATGAGGTCCTCTCATGTTTATGTGCTGTTGGGCTTAGATGGTGCGTAAAAGACGGGACCAGCAAACTTTTAAATGTCTTCGATATTAGTAAGTGGAGGGATATTGTGATTCTCCCTCATTGGCTGGTTTCTTCGGTTTCAGTAGCGTTAGAGTTATCAGAGACTTAGAACCTTGGTGAAAAGCTCTGTTCCCTGCATTACCATATTCACGCTGTGAAAACCACTGGGTTTTAAGGCTTTCTCCGCCCCAAAAACCCCTTGATCTTCTTCTCTGGTGAAATCAGATGTCGCGCTGCTCTCTCCCTCTCTTATTTGGTTCGACGGAGCGTAAAGGACTTTTCATTACCGCCCGGGTTGAATTATCTGTGCGGACGTTGCAGTCCGCGGTAGAACTTCTAGCTCAGAAAAAGTAAATTGGAGACTCCGCGCAGACCTTGCCTTTTGATTAATTTCTATGATTCCAAGCACTCTCAATGCCCAGAGGGTGGATCGATGGAAAGAACTAACCATAACTAACTACCCCTTCTAAAAATAACCTCCATGAGCATAACTACACTAACTGTCTGAAGGCAACTCATGGTAGAAGGATGGGTTACTTCTCCCCAGGAAAGGTCAAGCTCTTCGAGTGTATTTCTGATATAAAATTTTTATTTCTCCTTATAAAAATCCATCGGCTGTTTTGAAGCAGCTTAGGTCCCTCTATTTGTTAGAAAATCATCAATATAAACACCACACATTGCTGGGAGGGAAGCTCGGCCAATAATCGCTTTAGCGATTATAATGCGCCAGTTGCATACTCTTATATGTATGTACATACATTTTCTCACTGAACTGGTCAATTCTATTAATTTTCAGTTATTTTTTATTTTTTTTATTTAATTGCATTGTAATTAGTGCTAATTGAGTGTCTGTGTGAACAATGTTTTTAAAGAAAAAAGTAGTGTGTGCACAAGTAAAACATTTAATTTCAGTTCTTTCAAGTCAATATTTATTTACTTTTAATAATATACACATATTTGGCATTTTTAATTTACATAAATACATATGTACATGCATACATAGGTATGTGTTTTAAAGCTTTGGACGGCTTTTCAAAATCTCGATACACCCTCATTGCACTGCGTATTCACACCCAAACGTACTATATGATTTGTATCAATCTCCGAATCGATTAGTTGCGAATCATCATCCGGTATGGTCTCAATATCTACATCCTGATAAAATGTTTCCAGCTGTGTTGACAAGATTTCATTGTCCTGAGAGTTTTTGCCACAACCCATTGGCACAACCGGAATGTGCTGAGTGTGCTGAGTGTTGTTGGTCTTTGGTAGTTGATGAGTTTGAAATGTGCTTAAGCAATTTACTGCTTGATTAGCATACAATATATTATCACAATTATCATCGGTGAAGCCAAAATTAATACGCCTTAACTCCGTCTTAATGGCAATCAATTCAGTGAGACAGTACTTGAACGATGGTCGTTCATCCGGTTGCCAAGACCAGCACTTCAGCAACAAATTAAAGCTGTGAATATACATACAAACATACATATATATATGGTTTTTATCGTGTAATGAGCAGATAAGAATTAGCAGTTAGTTAGGAGTTAACTCTTACAATTTATCCGTACAATTTTCCGGCTTCTCTAAACGGCCACCATCTTTGACATAACTGAGCACCTCATAATTATTACGCGCCACATATGGCTGCTGACCCAAAGTGAGTATCTCCCAACAGAGTACACCGAACGACCACACATCCGTTTGGGTTGTGAAAATGCCATCAATAAGACTTTCTGGCGCCATCCAACGCACTGGCAGGAGACCCTCACCCTCCTTGCGATAGTAATCGCTTTTGTATATATCACGCGCTAAACCAAAATCACCAATTTTCACCATACGCTTGCTGGGATCGCTGGAGGATACCAAACAATTACGGCAGGCGAGATCACGATGTACAAAATGCATATCTTCGAGGTAACTACAACCATTGCAGACGTCAATGCACATGGATGCTAGATCGAGGAGTTTTAAGGTGGCCATAGAACGCTGGAAAAAAAGAAATAAAATAAAAAAGAAAATAAAAAAAAATAAAATAAATAAATAAATGAAAAACAATTTATTTTGCCTCTTTTAAATTCACCATTCAACTGAAATTCTGTACGAATCTCAGTTCTACCAAAATTACGATAAAATTCCTTCAAATTCGCGAATACAACACTGAAAACTCTGAAACTTGCTTATTGTGAATGAATGCTGAGTCAAAAGAAGAATAAGCAAAAATGTCAAAGAAAATATTTTTACATGAACAGAAGTGGAATAAACATTTTTTAAATGAAAACAAAGCCAAAAGTGCAAGAAAAGTGATATTATCTTATAAGCTCCACCGATGCCACAGAGAGGATAGACTCTGATTGAAATATGGGCAAGAAAGAATATCAATGAAGATTAGTGTACTAAGAAAATAGTCATGTACGTAATATTGCAACAATTTTTGGCTGAACTTCAACTTGCAGCGTGCGTTTTAATGTTTTTTTTCCAGCAAAATGGGGATATTAAGTCGCCTGATACGGAGTTTGTACGAGAAGCCTTTGCTATATTAATAGGAAACGACTTCTACTTAGTGAAAGGCAAACGAATGATGGGTGAAGTATTGACTCTTCCTCCTTCTTACAGCTCTTACAGTGTCTTTTAAAAGAGTCTCCTAGCCTCGCTAGACACACAGCGAGACGTCAGAATTTTGAATTACCTTTTAAATGCTCAAATTTTTCAGAAAATATAAGCAATTCTACCATCTCTGTAAATATTTCGGCTATGAGTACCTCGACCTGCGAGGGGTCAAGCTTTTCTACTGCCTTAACGCGACTTAAGTAGCAGTTTTCGTGTGCTCCGAGGCATAACATTTCATTATTTCTTGGAAAGAAGCTGCTTAATCGTCATATCTTGCCAGTAAGTTCGTCTGCCCAGCAATTCCTCTCTCTCTCTCTCTCCCTCTGTGTGTGATCAGGTTACCAAACTTTGGATGGTCGGTACTATCCGGCAAGCTACTATAATTCAGATTTTAGAGTTTGTCGTGATCGAGCTTACAGCTTCAATTGCTATCCCACAGTCACTTAAGGTAAAGATGTCTTCTGTCTGAGTATTCCTTACCGATATTCAAGTTTTGTATCATCTGTGAATACTTCCGGCTTGAATGTCATAAACTATGTTTGCCCATTCTTCACTATTGCAAATCTATTTCATAAAGTTGGAGCTGGAAGCCAAGGTGAAGATATTCAGTGGTCTGTATTAATTCAAGGTGTTTTTTTTTTCTTTTTTTGGATGTGTAGTTTTCTATATTCGGTCGACATAATTGCCCTTTAGAGTCGATGATTTCAGCAACCTTGGATCGGTTTCGCACCACGTTAACTCTAGTGGATAATGCTCATAAATCCACCGAAGATGCTGTTGCTCCTGTGGAGCAGAATATCGAAGAAGACCCGAATGAGTCCACCCGCCCTCGCTCGTATCAGTTGACACTTTAGGAAGATTTTGTGAAGAGATCTCGGTTTGTGGGCTTGTAAAAACCAATCCGTGCAAGAATTGCTGCCGAAGGAGCATCAAGCGCTTCGCACGTTCGATGAATGGACCTAAAGCGAGATGTCCACCGAACCTGATTTTCACAAGAAAATTTTGTTCAGTGATGAAACTCTCCGTTGGTTGAATGATGGTTGGAGTGACTTTTTCGTGTCTGAATTGGGCGGATGTTGAAGTGGCCGAGCTTGGGTTCCAGCAAGACAGTGCTACATGCCATACAGCCAACAGCTATATACTGATCGTAGAGACCTAAAAGTAGGAATGTGTGCTCTGCGTATGACGTACGCACCCGATAAGACCTTTCTTTGCCTTGAAGTGGATCTGGGACCGATCTATTCCAAAAACTTGTATTCATCATTTGATTACATAGCTTTCGGCTGAAATTACCCTTGCGAACACTTTTTCTTCAGGGAAATGGATCTGGTATCGGTCTATTCGATATTTTTTTATTTATCGTTTGATTTACATACAAATCTACAGGGGCAGCTTTGGGCCTAAATGAATATGGGGAGCACTTTTTCTTTCGGGAAGTGAACCTGCGGCCGATTCGATGTCTCTGTTTTGGTTAAAATATGGTGGTTCTTGCTAAGGTCAATATGTAGGGAACCTTCCTTTCTGAAAGTGAACCAGAGACCGATCTGTTCGGTAAAATCGTATTCATAGTTTCTATTCGCTTGAAATCTCGAACATAAATAGCTTTTTGCCTATCAAAAGTGCCATTCACAATAGTGCACTTACAGCGTTTGCGTGGCAATAATAATATGACAACCCTTTATAATTTCACCACTCTCTGTGGTGAAAACTCATAATATTCACTTAAATACCTTTGAATTCGGTCTAGAGTTTCGTAGATAACTCAACAAATCGCCCGCCTCCATATGCTCCATAATTATCGATATCGATTCCGTGTCAAAGCAAACACCGATAAGTTGTACAATGTTCTCATGCTTGAAATTGCTCATTAGTTGGGCCTCTTGCAAAAGTTCAGCAAATTCGGTGGCGCCTTTACGCAAACTCTAAATTAAAAAAAATAAAAATTAAATAAAATAAAATAATAATAATAAAATAAACAAATAAAAGAAAAAATAAATAAATTTTTTTTCGTACAAAAAAAAAAAAAATTGAATAAAAACTTACTTTGATGGCAACTTTTTCTTGTTCCTCCGAATTTTCATGCTTTATTAAACCCTCGTACACCTCACCAAATGCGCCGCTACCCAAAAAATTCAATATCGTCAGCTGGCTCCAATTGATGTGTGGCAATAAAGCGATGTCCGCATCACTTAACGGTCCACCTGTGTACAGGGTGGCATGACTTGCGGTGGAAAAGGCGCGATTGCGTGAGGCTATGAGCTGCTGATGCTGTATGGTGGATATTGTGCTCCATATGCTCGGCCGACTCTTCTCAAGTAACTTTTTGGCCTTCTGACGGCGCGTGTGTACTAGTGATGAATATTTTAAGGAAATTTTGAAAAAAATACATATATACAATATAATATATTGAAATTGCATAATCGCTAAACTTACATGAGCGCAATAGTACTAAAATCAACACGAATGACGAAACAATCGCCGCTGGCGTTATAATGGCCAAAACGAGTGAATCGCGCTTTTCGGGTGAAACGAAAGGTTCGGAAATTCGCTCACTATCCAAACTGTAAGGACCCCAGCCGTAGAGCGTGTTTTTGGCGCGTACGCGAAACATTAACAGTCGCTGTATGTAGATCTCGCGTATAATGCAGCTCAGCGCGCTGGTATTACAAACGACTAACCATTTATCTTCAATTGGTCGTGGTTCTTCGGCCCAGAGCGTTTCATTTTGATTAATAATTATTGAATTATTTATGTAATCTTCATAGCTGCGTCTAACGCGTCTGACATTGCGCGCTTGTAATGCTTCCAGCGAATACAATGTTATTGTTTCGCCATTACTTGGCGCCTGCTCCCAAAATATTCGAAAAACATCGCCTACAGTGTGCTCGATCTGCGGTTGGCCCGGCCGTCCTGGCGCCGCGCCGAGAGTTTCAAAAACAAACTGTTCATTAGGCAACTCTGGCCAGATATAGGCTTGTTGTAATGTGTTATAGAAAATCTCCAACACAAATTGATATTTAGTTTTCGGCTCCAAATCCGGCACAACAATCGCTGTTGTATTCTCTGTTATGTCAATACTAAACTCATTCTCGCCATTCACTTCCTGACATGCCAACACTGCTCGACTCACATTGGGCGCGATAACCCAACTCAAAGTTAAATTACTCGCAGTCTTCTTAACCAGCCACAGTCGTGTGGGCATTTCGAATGTTTTGACTGTAAGCGTTGTGCTCGTGTTGAATTTATCCACCGTAGCAAAGACGTTTAACCAAATTTTATACTCCACCGATTGTGCCAGATTGGTGAGCAAAAAATTTAAACCACTCAAACGCTTGTGTTCTGTGCGCGCGTCAGCGCTTTCCAACGCCGTAGTGTCTTGCCAATACAACTCATACCAAACGCTTGCGCAATTCGGCTTCAACGGCGTCTGCCAGCTAACGTAGATTTGCGTCGGATTCAAGGCGTGCGCGGTGAAGTTTTGTGGTGCGCTGGGCGTGCCAACGGCTGTGCGCACGGACATCACCTCGGAATACCATTCATCCAGCTTGAGCTTGCGCTGATAGTACGAGGATATGGACAATTGTAGCGTGTAGTTGGTATAGGGCGTAAGATCCGTGACGTTTAGCGTATGCTTGAGCGTTGTGTGACTGCGTGAGAACTGCTCATTGTCCGTAAGCCAGAGCGTGTACTTCAAGCCGGGTATTTTGAGTGCACAGTTTTGTATTTCATGCAATTTACTGAATGTCATGCTCAAATAACTTTCACCTATGGCAGTTATTTTGGGATTTAATAAATATTTGTGTGCCTGTAAGGCGTCGTGCGCCGGCAGCAGACACGTTGGCGCTGGAAAATTTTGATAATTAAACGCTTTTATAGTTTTTATATCCGTTATGTTGACTTCAAGCGCTAAATTCTCTTTACGTGCATTGTATGCGTAGACACGCCCACTTTCCAATACATATACAAAATTATTATCACGTTCTATTTTAGTGATTTTTTCCACGGCATTTAATGCCGCGAATCTCTTTACGCTGCCACATCTACGCTGCTCGATATCGTAATTACAAATATTACCGTTATCATACAGTAAATCAACGGTCAATGCATTTGACGCATACATTTTACGATACGGCGCAATATCGTACGCTAACTGCGTATCATTCTCCAACGCGCGACCCACAAGCGCCGCCGCGTGCGCGCTTACATCAAACTCAAGCCACAACAGCGTATTTGCGTACGGTAACACCGTTAGATCGCGCACTGTCTTACCGCTTTCGAGCGTGAACAGTTTATTGGGCAACATTACTTTGCCCTCGAATTGGCACAAATCGATAGCGTATATGGCAACAGTCTGCTCATCGGCCGCCGCCAGCTCGGCCCAGTAGACGATGCGCTGCAACCAGTCCACTGTCATGGCGAGCACTTCTGCGCGCATTCTGGCTAACTTCACCGGTTTCGCGCCCGTTGTCACTGTCATGAGCTCTACATTTTCATTCACCCACAAAATACGCTGTTCGCTGGGCATAAACGCCAAATGCTCAACCTGACTAACGGTGTGCACTATAACGGTATACGCTTGCAAATCTAAATCATATAAGGCTATAAACTCACTTGTCGCAAATAGAAATGCCGGTTGCATTTGCAGTTCGGGATTAAGCTTCATGCGCACAGTGCTATTCTGTCCGCCACTCGAAATACCCGGTATAAAAGTTTGCACCTGAAAGACATAAATCTCGCCAGCTTGCAGACCAGCTATTGTAGACTCAAATTGCGTGTCGTCAATACTCGTATTATGTACGCGTTCGCCGACCAGCGTGTCGCCATGCCAGCAGTAGACTTTATAACTTACTTCCGCGTAGGGATTATCGATTTCGGGCGCCACCCAGCGCACGAGCGCGCTGAGATTATTGTGCGCCACGAGCGCATTATTGGTATATTTTATGAAAACACGCATTTGACGTGGCGCATTCACGTTCGTGCTGGGCACATGAAGTTCCACAACTGTAGTTGGACCCCGAAGCCATGGTGTACAGGGTGTTATGCTAACATTGAAGTTTGCAGGCATTGCTAGCGTCTCTGTGTGTCGTATGTACGATTCGTTGGTTCTATAAGCGACAGCTGTGTGATTATCCGCTGCCATGTACGCTATAAGCACATTGTAGTGGATTGTCTGATTTTCGGCGCTATTCACTGGCTGCCACTTGATGAGCCATTCATCGGTGTAGGCCTGATTGAGGCGCACACTTTTCGCGTCCACAGTGTCGGGCATAACGGACGCGTCGCGCGTTTGTATGTAGCGCGTTAATAAATTGAAGGAAGTGATTTTATGTAGCTGTGGCAGCGCCAACTTCACTTCATTGGCATGCGGCAACGTGCTTGAGAAAATAAGTGTTTGTGTATTGGCTTGTAACCAGACCAAACTATCTATTTCATGCAAAAACTTCAAAGAACCCATTTCTATGTCATTTTCTAATATTCTTAGTTGCACGTCCGCCTCCTTCTCCTTCTCCTCCGGCGCCAACTGCTCAGCAATAGCAGCAGCAGCACCATCATCATCAACATCAACTGCAGTTGCTGCGTTTGGCGCATCGATGTTGGTGCGTTGCAATTGAACTTCGCCATTCGCCTTACGTACCACCCAGAAGAGCCTTCGTCCCACCAAATCCAATGTAAAGCCACGTATTACATCGTCATAGGTGCTGACATGATAATACTCATATTCATCTGTGTCAAGCGCGTAGTCGCCTAAAGCGCGTCGCACCAGTCGTACGCCTGTCGTATAGTAGATATACCCATTACTGGCATCCACTGCGATGTGCCGAGCACCGTATATGGGCAACAATTCACGTTGACTGCCATCTAAGTTCGCTCTGAGCACACAATTTCTCAACGCATCCACCCAATACAGCTTACCACCACGCCACTCATACGACAAGCTCATTGCGTTTGTCGCTGTAAATGAGCAATTTATCTCAGGATTCATGATGTTCGCACACTGCAAGCGCTGATTGTTCTCGTCTATGTAGTATATTGTTGCATTCAACTGTACGAAATCTTGTACATTTTCCATTTGACCGACCTGCTCTACATGCTCACCGGTCTCATTTATCTCGTATATACCCCCAAGGCCTGCCACCAGGAATTTGTATGCCCCAGTGGGCCATGTACGTGTTAGCAAGTCGTCGGACCAGTAGCCGAGTGTGGCGTCGTGTGCGTTGCGTACACGAAACTTGTATAAATTATTCGCTTGTAATTTCTCGACATTAAAATAATTTGACTTTATATTGCGTATATTAAAGGCGCTATTGCTGGCCACATCCATTATTTCAAGTTCATAACTCCACTGTTGCCAGGCGTATGCCGTTTGGTAGGGGTTAAGTGCGGGTGCGTTCCAAGTAATTTTCGCCATGTTGGCGGTGACTAAGGCGTTCAAGTTTTCGGGTTTCTCCCTTGGCGCTGGTTGCGTTTGTGCTTTACGTGTGAGTGGCAAAATGTGCCAACACCATTCTAAGTCCCGTGCGACTGTGAGTTCAAGTTCATTTGTATTGAAATTTTTGCGCATTAAATGTGTGCCATTGGTGGCTACCATTTGCACACCACTGTACCAGAAACTTTGTATGTGCTTCATGTCGGCGTGTAATTTCAGTTGCAGGCTGCTCTTGTATTCACCATCGTACGTGGTTTCGTAAAATTCAGCATCGCTGGTATTGTAGAAAACGATTAGGCTTCGTTGATAGTTATTCGTAAAGGAGCCCACATCGCTTTGGAGTATGGCTGCGGTGTGGTTTTTAGCTAGATCGGTTCTAAGTAGGCTGCCTTTATGCAGCCAAAAGAGCCAACCATTTATGGGATCTACGTCCAGCTGTTCGATGCGTTTCGTTAAATTCTTGCTTATAAATCTATCGACTTCTCCATTGAAATCTGTGCAAATTATTGCCCAATGGTCGTCAGGTGCCTGTAATTAAAAGAAAAAATGAAGAAAAATTAAAGTAAAAAAATAATTAAAAATAAAAATGTAAGGTAAAATAAAAAAAAACAATAATTTAAAAAAAAAATAAATAAAAATAGAAAAGCAAAAATAAAAATAAAAATAAAGTAATTTACCTTTTAATAAATTATTTAAGAAATCTTAAATGAAAAAAAGAATTAAATTAAGAGAAATAAAAAAAACGGATAAAAATTCAAACTAAAACAAGTAGAAAAATTAAAAAAAAAATCGAAATAGATCAAGACAGAGCAAAAAGGTCGAATTAAAACAAGTCGTAAAAAAGATTTAATAATATAAAATAAATTAAATAAGACAATGCAAAATAAAAAGTTCAAAATATATAAATCAAATTAAGTTGCAAAATTAAAAATATAATATAAAAAATTCAAATTTGTAAATCTCCAAAATTTTAAATTGGAAACAATAACAATACATCCAAAATAAAATATAACGTTTCAAAAATAAATTAAATTCCTTATAAAAATTTCGAAATAAATAAATAAAAAAATATAAATAATAATCAAAACCATATGTCAAAAATTCAGCTTTATATACTCTACTTATGTATATTTACCTCTACGGCGACAAAAAGCAATTTATTTAGCCAATCGACACTAATTTTCTTTGGTTTAAATTTATCTAATTTGTCTGAGATCGGTATAATCGTTTTTTCCTTATCGCCATCTAATGAAACTCTGTGAATAGACAATAAATTTTGTATTTTAGTTTATAAATGGAAATAATTGTCATTTCATAATTTTCTATTTTTTTTCAATTGAATTATGTTACATTTTAAAATATTTTCTGGTACTTTGCTATACCATAATTAATTCTTCTTATGTTTTCTCTTATTTTATTTTATTTATATTTTTATTTTTATTTTTATTTTATTTTATTTTATTTATTTGATTTTATTTAATTTCATTTTATATTTTTATTTAATTTTTTTATTTGGCTTCATTTCATTTCATTTTATTTTGCTTCATTTTATTTTATTTTATTTAATTTTATTTTAATTTATTTCATTTTATTTAATTTTACTTTAATTTTACTTTAATTTTTTTCATTTTATTTTATGCAATTTAAATTAATTTAACTTTATTTATTTCATTTTATTTTGCTTAATTTAATTTAGTTTTAATTTATTCATTTTATTTTATTTTACTTTAAATTTAATTTTTTTTTATTATATGCAATTTAAATTATTTTAATTTAATTTTATTTTGTTTTATTTTATTTTCCTTCATTTATTTAATATTTGCAATTTGTTGTATTGCATATTATTTTATTTATTTTTTATTTTGTGTTATTTTATTAAAATTTTTATTTTATTTTATTTTTCTTCATTTATTATTATTATTTTCAATTTTTTTATTGTATATTATTTTATTGATTTTTTATTTTATTTTACTTTATTTTTTTATTTGATTATATTTCATTTTGTTTTATTTTTCTCCATTTATGGTACTTAATTTTTTCAGTTTGTTTTGTTGTATTTTGTTTTATGTTTTTGTTTTTTTTATTTTATTTTATTTATTTATGTTATTTTATTTTATTTTATTTTGTTTTATTTTATTTTAATTTATTTTATTTTATTTAATTTTATTTTAAGTTATTTTCTTTTACTTTATTTAACTTTATTTTATTTTATTTTATGTTATTTTCTTTTCTTTTTTAATTTATTTTATTTTATAGTATTTTAATTTAATTTATTTTATTTTATTTCATTTTATTTTATTTGATTTTATTTTATTTTATTTTATTTTATCTTATTTTATTTTATCTTATTTTATTTTATTTTGTTTTACTTTATTTTATTTTATTTTATTTTAATTTATTTTATTTTACGTTACCATATACAATTTTAATTTAGTTTATTTTATTCTATTTTATTTTATTTTATTTTAATTTATTTTATTTTATTTTATTTTATTTTATTTTATTTTATGTTCTTATATTTTATTTTATTTTATTTTATTTTCTTTTATTTTATTTTAGTTTATTTTATTTTATTTTATTTTCTTTTCTTTTATTTTATTGTACATTATTTTATTTTATTTTATGTTTGTATATTGTATTTATTTATTTTTATTTTATTTATTTATTTTTTTAAATTTATTTTATTTTATTTGAATTTTTTATTTTATTTTAATTTAATTTTTACCGCACCTTATAATATTCCCCGCGGCATCTATGATAAACGCAATGTGTTGGCCATGAAAAGAGTAGAAGGCATAATCTAAAATGAGATTTTCGCTTTCGAAAACCAATTCAGTGTCCGTTAGAGAGTCAAAACTTTTGATTCTAATACTGTATTCTCCAGCTACTATGACAAGGTCGATATTATCTGAGTTTCCATAGAGTGGCGCTGCCTTTGTTTGTACATATGTTTGCCAAGCAGGACCTTCACCGTTAGCGTTCAGCATGGCTAATTTGAAAGTATAATTCGTAGCTGGCAATAAATGAGCAAAAACAAATTTTCTTCTGTCGGGCGGTAAGACCTATTTGGGTTGAAAAGTTAAATATTTTATATTTTAGTGAATTTTTTATTTATTTATTTTTATTTTAAAAATTTCCACTTGAAATACCAGTTTTTGTAATGAGTTTGTAGTCTCCAGTGTGAGCTTGAAACCTGTTAAGGGACCACAAGTAAAATCGCCCGGCTGCCAAAAGGTGGCAATGTGATTGTCATCCAGCGCGAAAGCCGCCTCCAACATCGGCTTCGAGAGTGGTGGCGCTGCAGCTGTTTTGCTAAATGGCGCTGTTGGTGGTGAATATAGAATTTGTTCGCTGAATTCGCCTAAATCGAGTTTGAAACGAAACTGTTGTGTGAAAAGAGAGAAAATGTTTAATTATATAAATTAATTTCGCCGCATTTTACTGCAACATCTCGCCTCACCTTGTGCACAGCGAAGGGTATCAGCTCATCAAATAGTTCGCAGTCGAAATTGCGTTTACAATCGAAATTCGCTAAATTTCGCCAACTCTGTGGTGCCGTTATATTTTCGATATCTTCATATTTATACTGTATATGTATGCTGAACTGATGGTTAGCGTAGAAATGTTCCGGCAACGAGATGTTCCAAAACAACTTAACGGTATCCGTGCCGGTGTCATTTAATATTTGTATAAATGGAGTTTCCTGCTGGAGTGTCGCTTTCGCCATTTGCATTTGTTGCGCCCAATAAATGCTATGGCTCAGTGCACAGGCAAAGGTGCAGGGTAAATCAAGGCTATGCAATTGTGTTGAAATCTGAGACGGTGTAAAGGGTAAACGTGGGAATAATTATCTGAAGCCTTGTAAATATCGTGCGAACATTGTAAATATTGTACTCACGTACATACATACAATACACGTATATGCATACCAAGTGGTGTATGCGCAATATGTATCTACTTACACATATTTCCTGACAGGATTCAGTGTCGCTTAATGTTTCCTTCCATTGTTCGCATCCTTTTGTGCACTGCAAAAATTGGTTAAATTGAAATATATGAAATATTGTCTGTCTGCATGCAAATTTTTGTGTGTACTTTATATGTTGTTGTAATAATTTTTTTTAATTTACAATAAAAAATTTTGTTAAAAAAAAAATAAAAAATCGCGAAGACATTTATCGCGAAGATATTTATTTCATCTTTTTGATAATAAAATATTGAAAAAGAAACATAAAATTTGTTTGTAAAAATAAGGGCGACATTAAATGACCCATTTATTCTTTTAAACTATAGCAAAGGTAGCGAGTAAAAGCTATAGAGACATTTTTTTTAACAAGATAAGTTTAGGTATTTGTAATATATTCTTTTAAGATTTTTTCAAAAGAAAAAAAAAAAATTATAAAAAATATTCTAAATAAACTTAAACTAGTTTGAGACTAGTCTATTTGTGAGTGATGTGTAACGAGCGCTAGCTACTTTAAAATGTTTTTTACCTTATGTACTACATTTTATAAAAAAACAGCAAAAAATACTACTTTAGATACAAAGATAAACTAGTACATTTTCATGTAGTTTGAGACTAGTATTTTTCCGGCTAAAATCTAACCTATGCTATTATATTTTAAACTGTTATTATCTTATGTATTATATATTTACATGAAGTAAAAACCTCTTAAAAAAAAACACTAACTTTAGTAGAAAAATATGCCTGTTCATTATTAATTAGTTTCAGACTAGTCTATATTTGACTGTTATTATTATATATATTATATATATTATATGCTGCCTATTTTAAATTTTTTACCTCAAATATTGCATTTAAGACCTTTAAAAAAAAAAACAAAAAACACTAAATATTAATTTTTGGACGAAAATAAACTGGGCCATTTTCAACTAGTTCGAAATAAGTCAATTTTTGAATGAAATGTCAACAACCGGAATTGCTTTTTGTATTATTTTTAATATAAAAAAACATTAATTTCGGTACGCCAATAAACTGGTCCATTTTTAACTAGTTCGAATTAAGTTAATTTTTTTTTGAAATCTCAACAACTGTATTATTTTAAATATTTTTTTCAAATAAAAACATTAGTTTTGTAACGGAAATAAACTGCTCCATTTGTACCTAGTTCGAAATAAGTTAATTTTCTTATGAAATCTCAACAACTGTAATTTATTTGTATTATTTTTAGATTTTTTTTTAAATAAAAAAACGCGATCTTGGTATGAAAATAAACTGGTCTATTTTTAGCTAGTTCGAAAAAAGTTAATTTTTGAATGAAATCTCACCAACTATAATTGCTTTAAGTATTATTTTTAATGCTTTAAAAAAAAAAAGAATTTTTTTTTGGTACGAAAAGAAACTGGTCCATTTCTAACTAGTATGTGCCTAGAATTTTTTATGACCGAAATTTAACAATTTTTACCTTTTGGCACATCGCCAAACGTATACGTATGTATGACAAAAATCAATTGGCTAATTTCGAAGTAGTACTTAACTAGTTTATATGTTTACTGAGTATATTTAGGCTGTTAATAACGTCCACCAAATGCAATAGCATATACAATATATATTTGTACATGGTTTTCAGTTCTTATATAGATACATGTAGGTATTTATGTACTTACTCTGCTCCTGAAACATAACGGATTATCACTATCTGTTTCACATGCCAGTCCATATTCGTTTGCAAAGTTGTTTGCCTTTGAAAAATCAAAGAAAAATAATTCGTTTTTAATACGATTATATTGAATTTAATAGAATATAAAATTGTTATGTATGTTATATAAATATATAAAAAATAATAATAATAATGTGTAAACTTCGAGAAATGTAATAATTGCGAGTTAAATATGGAATTTATTAATATTTTTTTTTTTAATAAACCTTCATTTCACACACGGTTGCATTTTTTTTCGCACACCACTGAAGGTTAATTATGTGAAAGTGCACATAATTATTTAAATATGGTTTGAGTTTAATTATGAAAGTAAGCGATTTTCCCATTAGTTTGCAGTTTTTTTTTATTTATTTATTTTTATTTTTTTTTTGTACTAAAGTAAGAAGTGAATTTTGTGTTGAAAGTCACGTTTTGTTGCGTTTAAAAGAGTGGGTAAAAATATATATGTGCATATATTAGTAATAAATGTATGTAAACATGACTGTATCAATGTCAGTTTGCGGCTCGACCTTGCGTACATACGAGTCTCTTCCACTCACCACCTGGTATGCCATCAAAATCCCCCGGCCTATTATAATAAAATACATCCTTTTGTCAAAATTGGTTTTTTCTTTATTGAAAATGACACCCTTCAAGGGTGATACACGGATTATAGCGACCCTCCAACCATTTTTGTAATACGACAATTAGTGCTTTGCCTCAAAATAGGCCTCAGTTTCAGCGAGCACCTCCTCATTCGACGAAAATTTCTCCCCAGCGAGCATTCTTCAAATGGGCTCAGTCTGATCAATTTCAACCAAGTCCGAAATGCCGAGCACCCAGTCCAATTTGTAGTGTGTGCCCCGATGTTTTTCGAACAAATAGTAGAATCTAAATTGTGTACTAAGTTGTTTTCGCACAGTCGATGGATTTTTGTGACGAGTTTTGATGTTCATAAAGTCATGAAAACACGAAATACACAAGGAGGGCTTGACATTCCATACCGAGGGGCGAAAAAAATGAAATTTCAATAATTTGAAATGTTTGATCAGACAAGGAAAATCAATAGACAGCGAAAGACCGCCTTCGATAACATGAAAGGAAGCAGGAAAGGTACCCGAAACCGTCATCGAACATCAGTCAAAGCCTACTACTCTTTCCCGCACCGAGAAGGATGGACAGAAGGCAAAGTTAAGTTACTGCTGTTACCTAGGCCAATAAATGGGCCCATTGGGATACTACTAAGAATCTCATGAGCCCCGTTAGTCAAACCACCACATGGAGTGAGCAAAACAAAGCAATTGACGTATCGTTGCAAGCGCTCTTTCACTAAAGTCTCTTAAAGATTGCCGCCACAAGAGACTTCAAAGGAAGCGGCTATAAAATATGAATTCTATATGTATTCGTATATATTAGATTTCTTATCAGGATAACAAAAAACACTATCCACACGCACGTAAATGTGTTGGCTGGCGCTTTCCAGGCAATCAATATCGAACTTCTTCCGATCTTTCAGCGCCTACAAATGTTATATTAAGCAGTGGAACCTAAAGGATGGCTTAACGTTCTGCAGCATTCTAGGGTAGAGCTTAACTTTTAACTATGGAACAGCGTGGATCGCTGATAGACCAAACGTTAACTTGCTCTAAGGAAAAATGGAACTTAGTGCTATTCTTGTTGGAATATTGACTACTTTTATTCTTCTGCTTCTGCTTCTTCTGCTTCTCTTTGTTTTTCTACTTCTTATTCTTTTGCTTCTTCTTCTGCTTCTTATTCTGCTTCCTCTTCTTCTGCTTCTGCTTCTTCCTTTGATTCTTCTTCTTCCGCTTTTGCTTCTTGTTCTTCTTCTGCCTTTTCTCCTTTTGCTTATGCTTCTTCTGCTTCTGATCTTTCTGCTTCTGCTTCTTCCGCTTTTGCTTCTTCTTCTGCTTCTTCTTTTGCTTCTTCTGGTTTTTCTTCTCTTCTGCTGCTACTTCTGATGATTCTGAATCTTCTTCTGCTTCTTCTTCCTTTGCTTCTCTCTCTCCTCTCTCAAAAATTATCTACTCAAGCTGGTTAAGGAGAACTCAGCTTAGTGTGGCCTACAGAGGGAGAGCAACAAGGGTGTAGTTACACTATACCAAGGGTACGGAGATATCCAGACCACACTGAACATTAAAGGAAATTCTATAGAAATTCTGATATTTTTTTTATTTATTCATTCAAAGAATTCTATAAAACGCTTATAAATTAGGTAAAAAAAAAATATGTATGTATGTCTGTAGATTGCAAATATTTCGTGCATTCGCATTAAAATGCAGGCTAACATCTTAATCACAGTAGATGCATACATAGGTATGTATGTATGAACATACTTGTACGAATACCATATGTATGTATGTATGTATGTATGTATGTATGTATGTATGTAACTAAATTGAATGAATGTTGAGTTGATTGGCATTGTAAATGTAGTATGTTATGATAGGCCCACAATAATAGTAATAATAATAATGGAATTACGACAGATAAATGCCCACAAGGCGGATATCTAATGATACGCGTACATACATACCTACATATGTATGTATGTATGTATATATGTATGTCAACAAAAGGCGAGAAGTGTCTGACTGGATATTTACGGCTATATATACATATGTACAACATGTTGCGGCACAGATTCAATAGAAATGTACATACATACAAATATATGTACATATGTATGTATGTTCAATTAAAACCTTTCTTCAGCTAACCTTGCAAATAATCGTCAAACGTCAAAGGAAGCTATTGCGATTAATAAAAAAATATACATACATGCATACATACATGCATACATACATACATACATATATACATATATACATAGGTATATTGTATTTTTTACGTTCATCTTTAGGCTGGTTCTTAGTGCTGTTGCACATATAAAAATTCTTGTGAATGTAAATACATACATTTATATACATATGTACATACATATGTACATACATATGTATATGCGCTTACAAGCATAGCAATATACTAGTATCTAGGCTATTAATGTCAGATATCTTTATAAACATGCATACATACATACATGCATACACGTATGTAATACAGGTACTATAACATATACACATCTATACATATGTACATATTTAGTGACGGATGATGACGTTCAATGAAGATGTGCTCCAAATTTCCAACATAAGTAATATTTATGTACATACTTACACATATGTATATGTGCATATATGTACATACATACAATACATATGAAGTCGTGCTTGACAGCGTTGGTAAAGTGTAACTATCGTTGCTTAGTGTAATAATGGCACAATCGCATCTACATACATACATATGTATGTAAGCATGTATGCCTGCACTTATATATGTATATATATAATGAATGTTACTCGTTTTAATTGGCGAAAAAGACGTAGGCGCTAACTAGCGACCAAGCGCTTAATATTATATACATATACATACAAACATACACATACATACTTAAATGTAAGATGATATCCACGCGCTTAAAGATAAATTCTCAGACACGTGCCAAGTAGGACATACTCATATGCTTAAATGTAATACATATGCATATATATACCATACCTATATATATATATATATATATACAAGAATACCCATATAAATACCCCATAAGTTGCTCTTAGTTTAGTTGCTACTAATTAGCTGTTAATTTAAGTAAACAATTTGTTGCTATAAAAATTATTTTGTTAGCTAATTGCAGCTATATATACATATATACCTATGTATATATGTATGTATGTACTCATTAGTATAGAATGGGCTATTGGACGTTTGTTGGGGAAGAAAGCATAGATTTGAATATAAAGTGTTTTTCAATAAAATTACATTTTTTTTGCGATAAATGAACGGATCCGTTGGTTCGATCCCTGGCATAAGAAGTCTGATGAGGAGATGCGGTGAGCTCCGAAATAGTTGTCACTTCTACCATTTTTCTTTGTTGTTTGCCCATCTTTCTGGCAGTTTGTTTTGATCCCATCCCAAAAGAACTTCTCCGGCTTGGTGGTCAAGAAAGAATCGAGCCAATTTCTGAGATACCCTGTTCTGTAGTGAAGCGTACTCCGGTGAGGGCATTCTGCACTGATCTGAATAAGTGGTAATCAGAAGGTGATAAGGCGAGTGAGGAGAACTTGCCACCCACAGTTTTCCAAATAGTTTTTAACTGGCCTTGCAACATTATTGATTCGTGTTTAGTCGCACATTCTAGTCGTTTTTCCGCGATGGCCTTTTTCAAACGACTCAATTGTTTTCGGTAGAGGTCCCCATTGATCGTCTGACCCGCTTTCAATAGCTCATAATAGAGCACACCCTTGTGGTCCCACCAAATACATAGCATAACCTTGGTCGTGGTTGTCGATGGTTGGCCGGGCTTCACATACGATCTCTTGCGCTTTGGGTTATCATAATGAATCCATTTTTCATCGCCAGTGACAATCCGTTGCAAAAATGACTTCTTTTGGTGGCGTTGAAGTAACATTTCCGACATGCAGAATCCACGTTCGACGTCTATTGGCTTTAAATCATAAGGCACCCAAATTTCCAAGCTTCTGGATGAATTATAATGATTTTAACCGTCTGGAAACGGTTGCTGGATCAACTCCGAATACTTTTGCAAGTTCTTCTTGCGTCTGGCATGCATCTGCGTCGAGCAATGTCTCCAATTCTTCGTCTTGAATTTTTTCTTTCTGAAAGAAAAAGTGTTCCTCATATTAATTAAGGCCAAAGCAGCCTCAGCCATATTAAAACAGGCGAAAAGTTAACTATGCACTAAATTTCACAAAAATCAAACGATTTAGATCGGTCTCAAGACCAATTTCCATAAAATCTTTTCTTATTGTGTGTATACGTCAAACGTAGAACACCCACTCCAAGTCTTTGCGATCCGTGGCCTAGGCTGTGCGTTGATCCAACAGTCATTCAGGGTAAAGACTTTTATAAAAATGGTTTCAGACAAGTGACAGCGGCTCGGATAAATTCCAGCTGGCAGGCCCAATTTTCGTTCACTTTTTGCAGTAATCAGAGCCGTATTTCAGTATTAACGCACCGAATATTCTCTTCCACGTGGTCAATCGTCTCGGGCTTAGCTGTGTAGACAAGCGACTTCGCATAAACCCACAAAACCTAGTCCCGCGATGTAAAATTGCAACAATCTTGCGACCCGTCTTTGGCTTTGGCTTAAATTTTTGCCCGAATTGGATTTTTTAAGCCCGCAAATCAATTTCCTTTCACAAAATCATCACTGAAATGACTGGGCACAGCTCCAATTGTCGCTGAGAATCCAATAGAAAAAACGTAGTTCGAAACCGCACTCCAAATTCATAAAATTGGAATAGGTGATGTCACCCAAAAAACTAGGCAAACTAATGCATTCTCCATACTTACCCGATTCCACTTTATCCAGCTTGTGGAGATTATAACTAAGGGTGAGATACCTCTCAGGAATATTTAGTTCCCTGTTTTGCTTAGTTCAAGTAACAGTTTGGCTTATTTACAATCCATGCAGATCCAGAATATTTTGACAGAATGTTCTACATTCGTGGCGTTCCAGATCCTTAACTTCCTTGATATTCCACTGCCTTACACAACGTCTAAAGGCGCTAAAAGGTTCAAATCAGAGACGGCATGAGATGGCTGGTCCACCTTTTTATTGCTTTCTACATTCTTTAAGGTAGACTGACTGTCTGTAATGGCGTTTGAGACTTGTTGCTTCTGTAACATATCGCCTAATGAATTCCGTATAGTAGGGTAAATACTTCCTTCTTGATGAATCCGGGACAGGTATCTTCAAGAGTTAATAACCCTGCAACGGCAAGCAGGATTGTAACTTCCTCATGCGCACCCACTCGTATACGGCATACAAATCAGTGGAGCCGACAGTAACCCTCAAGAGTTTCCAGCATAATTTCTTTGTCCTTTTCCCCAGCGTTCTGAGGATTTTGTTGCAGGCTCTATACTTAAGCGATTATCTTGATTTTCGTATTTTTGGCGTCATCGACTTTGGAAGGTCGAGCCAGTATTTCTCTGCCCAGCTGGTGGAAATGGTCCCTGCGTATGCCACTGGTGATAAGTAAATACCTGGCAGTGAAGAAGAAGAGTAAGATTGGGAAGATATCAGCTTACTTTTGAACAGAGGTTAACATTATCATAACCAGAGTCATCGGTTAATGAGATCAAGGAGGCACACTCTCGTGGTGGTGGAGGAAGTTAGGAAATGTAAAAAATCAGATAACTACGGGTAGAAGTCAACACTTTGCAGATTTTCTTGTTTCTTCTTCTTCTTTTTCTTCAACCAAAGACCGAATCACCAATAGCGCGCCATTCGGTTCTTCTTTTCGCTGCTTGGCACCGGTTGGAAATACCAAGTGAAACCAGGTCGCTCTCCAACTGATTTTGACAAGGGGTGGAGGTCTTCCTCTTCATCTGGTTCCACCAGCGATTACTGCATCGAACACTTACAAAGTGTGGGGCGCTTTCATTTATACGGACGAGCGTGGCCTTTGTCGCGCAAAGGACCATAAATCGAATGCAAAACTTTTTTCTCGAAAACTTCCAAGGCTGACTCATTAGATGTAGTCACCATATAACAGCTGGGGAATGATGAGGAACTTCTAGAGTTTGATTTTAGTTCATCGAGAGAGGACTTTAATTTTCAATTGTCTACTCAACCCATCATTCTGCGCTGGATTTCAAGGCTGACATTATGATTGCTGTTAATGCAGGTCCCTAGATAGACGTAATTATCTACGACCTCGAAGTTATGACTGTTAACAGTGACGCGAGAGCTCCTCAATTTGAAGTTTTAAACTGGAAACTCTACCGCAGATTGCCAACTACTTAGGTGATTCTTAGACCGACTCTTCTTCGTTGGTAGTTATGAGGTTTGTAGCACTACGTGTGGGATTGTGTCAAAAGCTTGAGCCAAGCCCTGTGCAAACAGCGCAGCTCGCATGTAAGAACGGTTTCGTTTCAAGCCATGAGTTAGCTGAGCTTTTAAGGGGCTTAGTGAGTTGTTGGTGTTGTGTACCAAAAAAAAAAAATTTATTCAATCTTGGCGTGTGGGAAAAAAGGACTACGATACACGAGACACCAGATAATATTTGTTTTTACAATAAATAAATACCTGCAACATATGTACATACATACATATGCGACTACTATAAGTTTATAACCGAAGGGTTTATTAATACAAACATACATACATACATACATACATACATACATATAAACTCTCCATATGCACATTTCAGCATTTCTTCATATGCAAAATACTTAAATAAATTTAATTAATCACTAAAGCTTATTGCATTACTAGAGCTTCTGCTCCCTTTCAAGTGGCTGCTTGGTTAGCCAAGAGCGCTATCGGCAGAGTGGTGAGTGTGTGTATATGTATGTATTCGAAACTTACCTCTAAATTGCAATGCTGCAGGCATGTTATAGTTACATTTTCAATATTTACAACTGCAAAAAATCTATCATTTCCCACACCAACATGCTCCTCCCCCACAGTATCTGCTGCGCTCAGGTGTGTTGTGGCATTGTGAGTGTTTTTCGTAGAAAACGTTGCTTGTTCACCGTTATTTAGTACGTTGTTCTCACCGACAGTTGCAACTTCATTTGTCATTGGAGATTCATTAGATTTGCACATATCACAGTTAACAACCAAAAGTAGCAAGAACAAGAGCAAGTGGATTCTATATGCGTACATTGTTGTTGTCGTTGTTGTCGTTGTTGTTGGTAACGGAATTTTGGCGAATATTTTATTATTACTATTATTATTATTTTCACATGCGCTGACTAGTGTATCCCAGCGAGTTGTTGTTGTTGTTGTTGTTGTTTTCGTAGTTGTTGTTGTTGTTGTTGTTGTTGTTGTAGTAGTAATATGTGGTTGCGGCGTTGATGCTGCATCATTCGAATTAATTTTTAATTGCCCTTGCGTCATGTTAAGAGCGCGTGTGTATATATATATATTTATATATATATATATATGTGTGTGTGTGTGTGTGTTTATGCTCTTCTTGCTGTCGCCCCAACCACCTCCTTCATATGCAAGTGTTTCACTTTTCACTTATTTATTTATGTAGATATGTACATATATACGAGTGCGAGCTCATACAGGTCACACGCAATGTCCACAACACTTGTATACATATTTACATATATACATATGTATATAGATATCGGTAGTTACCTATGACCTTATTTATATTACTATAAGCATATATTCATCTGTTCATATATATGTACATTCATATGTACATACGAATATGTATGTATGTATGTGTGTATGGTATGTTAATTTGCACAGTTGCACAAAGGATTCGCCGCAGGCGTGTGTATTAAATTCGTATTCTGAAATCTTGAAATTTTCGGTAGTTACCAGCGCGCTTGCTTTAATTGTTTTCTTCTTTATCACTTGTGCCACTGTCTATACATAAAAAAACACACATGTATATACATATGTATATCTGTACATACATACGAGTATGTATTTCTTTATTCAATTCATTTTTTGTGTCATCAATTAAGTTTTATTAATTTATACTTGGAAAATATACAAACATACATATGTACATTTGTATATGTGCCTAATTTGGCGCACGTTCACTATAGATAGCGGCATTTATGGATGTACATACATACTCGTATTTGTGGTTAACAAAAGTTATGTTTATTAAAATTAATTTTTGGTCTGAATTTGACTAGATCGATTTCTTAATACAATTTTTTTGGTTTTTTTCACGAGAACCGGTTATTTGGTAAACGAGTATATTTGTTTCGTTTATATTTTGTTTTTGTTTTGTTTTTTTTTTTTTTGTTTTGATCTTGATAAAATTTATATTAAATACATTTTTTTTTAATATTTTTATTTTAATTTGTTTGATTTTTCAGTTTCTTTTAATTTTTTAACCTTTTAAACAATTTTAAATTTTTTTTTAAATTTCAGTTTTTTTTTTTAACTTTTTTTACATATTTTTTTGATATTCAATTTTTATTTTTTAATTTGAATTTTTAATTTTTTTTTAATTTTGATAAATTTTTAGCAATTGTTTACAGTTTTTATTTTATTTTCTTAATTGTTTCATTCCATTTTTGTTGCAGCTCGACCACATTCATTAATGTATCATTGTTAATCGTAGGTTTTATGTTCTGATTTTTATTTTTTCCATTCTATTTTTCACTTTCTCTTAAATCTCATTAAGTTGCATGTATGTATGTATGGTGTTTTTAATTGTTTGCTTGTCTGGCATTTTTTAATAAATTAAAATTTTATACACAGCTTGCATATTTGATTTGCACATGTGCACATATTAATATATGTATGTACATAGTATATGTGTGTAAAACTCGCCATTGATGCACATAAAATATTTATATGTACATGTTTGTACATACATATATAAATATTGAACTTTTATATCGTTTTTATAGAATAAACGTTAAACAAAATGCGCGTCGATTTTTTTTTTTAATTTTTTATTTTTTTTTTATTTTACATATTCGCTTGTAGTACGAACATCAACGACCGATAGCTATAGCTATAGCTCTTGTGGTGTTCTCTCCAGAGCCACGCTCAAATCAGAACTGATCGCTCCAAACGAGCTCAACTCTTACTTGTAGTTTGACGGTGAACATATGTAAGCATATACATATGTACATATATTAGTCAACAGCGAGCTTTTCGATACAAACATGAATATACAAATACATACATGCATACATATGTATATGTGTACACGTGAGTTTTTAGATAATTATCATGATAATTAGTTTTGAAGTATATAATTGATTGTTAGAAGAAGAGTTATTTTTTAATAAAACTGGGTATTGTTTTAATAAAACTATGACTATATGTAAACATACTTATGTATGTACACATAAATATAATGAACCAATGATAAAAAGTAAAATAAAATAAAATAAAATAATATAATATAAAATAAAATAAAATAAAATAAAATTAAAAAAAAAGAAAATAAATTAAAAAAATTAATATAAAATAAAATAAAATAAAATGAAATAAAATAAAATAAAATAAAATAAAATAAAATAAAATAAAATAAAATAAAATAAAATAAAATAAAATTAAATAAAATAAAATAAAATAAAATAAAATAAAATAAAATAAAATAAAATAAAATAAAATAAAATAAAATAAAATAAAATAAAATAAAATAAAATAAAATAAAATAAAATAAAATAAAATAAAATAAAAAAAAATAAAATAAAATAAAATAAAATAAAATAAAATAAAATAAAATAAAATAAAATAAAATAAAATACTATAAAATAAAATAAAATAAAATAAAATAAGATAAAATAAAATAAGATAAAATAAAATAAAAAATAAAAATAAAATAAAATAAAATAAAATAAAATAAAATAAAATAAAATAAAATAAAATAAAATAAAATAAAAGAAAATAAAATAAAATAAAATAAAATAAAATAAAATAAAATAAAATAAAATAAAATAAAATAAAATAAAATAAAATAAAATTAAATTAAATTAAATTAAATTAAATTAAATTAAATTAAATTAAATTAAATAAAATTAAATTAAATTAAATAAAATTAAATAAAATTAAATAAAATAAAATAAAATAAAATAAATAAAACAAAATAAAATAAAATAAAATAATTTAAACCAAAATAAAATAAAATAAAGTAAAATTATTTCAAATAAAATAAAATAAAATAAAATAAAATAAATAAAACAAAATAAAATAAAATAAAATAAAATAATTTAAACCAAAATAAAATAAAATAAAGTAAAATTATTTCAAATAAAATAAGATGAAATAAAATAAAATAAAATAAAATAAAATAAAATAAAATAAAATAAAATAAAATAAAATAAAATAAAATAAAATAAAATAAAATAAAATAAAATAAAATAAAATAAAATAAAATAAAATAAAATAAAATAAAATAAAATAAAATAAAATAAAATAAAATAAAATAAAATAAAATAAAATAAAATAAAATAAAATAAAATAAAATAAAATAAAATAAAATAAAATAAAATAAAATAAAATAAAATAAAATAAAATAAAATAAAATAAAATAAAATAAAATAAAATAAAATAAAATAAAATAAAATAAAATAAAATAAAATAAAATAAGATAAAATAAAATAAGATGAAATAAAATAAAAAATAAAAATAAAATAAAAAATAAAAATAAAATAAAATAAAATAAAATAAAATAAAATAAAATAAAATAAAATAAAATAAAATAAAATAAAATAAAATAAAATAAAATAAAATGAAATAATATAAAATAAAATAAAATGAAATGAAATGAAATGAAATGAAATGAAATGAAATTAAATTAAATTAACTTTAATTAAATTAAATAAAATAAAATAAAATAAAATTAAATTAAATTAAATTAAATTAAATTAAATCAAATAAAATAAAATAAAATAAAATAAAATAAAATAAAATGAAATAAAATTAAATTAAATTAAATTAAAGAAAATAAATTAAAAAAAAATAATATAAAATAAAATAAAGTAAAATGAAGCCAAAATAAAAATAAAAATAAAACAAAATAAAATAAAATAATATAAAATATATTAAAAGAGGAAAAATTAATTAAAATAAGTTAAAATAAAGTAAAATACAATAAAATAAAACAAAATTATATGAAATAAAATATAATAAAAGGAAATAATGTAAAATAAAATAGTGACTCGCCAGAATCTCCGAGAGCTTGGTTTGAGGGTTTTTACGCATCCACTTCATAGTTAGGACCTCTCTTCGTGTCTATAGCGTATAATTTGGTTGGTGAAAAATTGGCCTCAAGCGAAATCTGAGAAAATCGATTATTCCAATTTTTTCCCAATAAGATCAAGTTTTTCTATGCAAGAGGTATATTGACATTATCTTCTAAATGCCAAAGAGTTATCCACTAAAACGGAGTATATTTGATAAAAATCGTTTAGTTCTAAATACGGTAAATAAAGCCTTCAATGTAATGCAAAAATCATGAATAACTTTTTACTAGAGCAATATTTATAAACAGTTATTTTCAGTAGTCTCTGCTCAAAAAAACAAAATGCTCTATTTTCTATTTATACTGAACTAGTTATATTTTTTATTAATTTTAAACTAGTGTGAAACTAGTATATTTTGGTGGGAAATCCAACAATTACTAAAAAATTTCGCAGGACACCTGCTTAGTAAAATATAACTAGTAACTGGTGTAGAAACTAGTTACTTTTCTGGACATTCCGGACTAGTATGAGACTATGGTATATTTTTGTTTTTATGTATAAACCATTATTTTCTATGGGAAAAGGAATGTCAAACGAACATAATACTTATTTTGTTGTAAAACTAAGCTAATTACTTTTTAGGCCATTCTGAACTAGTATGAGGCTAGTATGTTTTTGAAGAGAATTTAAAATTTATCAGCCGAGAGAAAAGCTCTGTGTCTATAATTTTAATTTTTTTTTGTATTAAAATGAAACAGTTGGTAAATTAGTTGTGTTTGCCTGCCACAGTGGTGTCGAGGTAATTTTTAACTAGTTGATTTGGCAGTAGTTACTTATATTATATATAGTATATGTACATAGCATATATATAAATAAATACAATATGTATTTATTTAAGAAAAGCGAAACAAACATGAAGTGGCACACAATTTCCGGTTTCGTGAGAAATACGTACATACATATGTACATATGTATGCGGAGGATACCTTATTGTTGATTTTGTCAATCAATATTTTGATTGAAAAGATGCTCTCAAGTAGAAATAACACTAAATTCTTTTCATCAAATTCCTCTTAGGATAGTGAGACATGGAAAAAAATTATTTCGCTGAAAATTGGAAACTTTTTATTTTTAATGGTAAATCGTGCAAACACATTTAATTGGCTCACATAAAAAAAACATAAAACTTGCGTATGATTGTTGTGAGCTTTTTATAAAAATAAAATATTATATATGTATATATTTTTTCCATTTTCATTTACAGCTATTGCATAGAATTCGAAGTGATTAGTGCGGCTAGGGATTGCCTCAAAATGCCGCCGTATGATTTTTTGGCAGAAGGTAAGCTTTTCCAAAAAAAAAAAAAAAAAAAATAAATAAGGGAATTTTTCTTTATACATATGTATACATACCTACATATATATTGTCTATAATTTTGCAGGCGATCGCGTTACAATACATTGCAATATGCGGAAAACACACAATCAGCCAAAAACGCATGGTCACCTTACCAATGGAACCACGAGAAATCAAATAATTGATTTCAAATTGGAAAGTTCTACATTTGAAAGTGATGATTTGGAAAAATCACCTTTCACACACACAAGCGCAATAAATTACAATAATAAAATGAACGCCGCAATCGCAGCACATTGCCGCGGCGAAGGCGCACCGGGCAGGACCACGCGTTGGCGCGCGCTAGCGGCGCCGTCCTGCCAAGGCAAATGGCTGCGACTTACTTTGGGTGCGGGCGAGAAGTGCACACAGGCACAATTTAAATTTGTTTAATATACAATATATAATATATACGAGTATAACTAACGGTTATTATTTAAATATTAGTTTTTCGATGAAAAAAAAACAAATACAAAAAAAAAAAATACTAAAATAAATATGTAGTTTAAAATTTTTAATTAAAAAAATTTTAGAAATGTAACGTTAACAGGCAATATCATTCTTCAATATTTATTATCAGATACTATACTCGCACGTACGTATATACATACTTACATACATATATCTATTGAATAAATGGTAATTTAGACTTTCAAACAGGAATTGATAACTGTTAAACGTACATACATACATATTTATATATACATATGTATAATTTTTAAAGTTAAAACTCGCGCAGATTTTCATCACATACATATTTAACATAACATACATACATATTTGTGTAGATATCCCTTTACAACTTGCCAAAGAAAGCAATCACCGTAAATTGTTAAAATAACAAAAAAAAAAAAAAAAAAAAATTATAATAAAAATAAAAATGAAAAATATACATATAAATCATGGCACAATTAGTATATATGTATAATATATTTTTATTAATAAGCCTACATACACATACGAAAAATCTAAACTCTCTTAAGTTATTAGTAAAGGAACGTGTAGTAGTTGAAAGAAAAATATGTAGTAGTAGGTGTAATTTGAAAATGTATTCGTAACTACATAAATATGCTCTATATACATACTATATGCACTAAAGTAAGAAAAAATAAATAAAAAATGAAAAATGATTATTTAATTTTTTTTTAAATTATGGTACTAATAAATTTAACCAAAATAAATGGAATTAAAGTGAAATTACTATTTTCCTTAATTTTTAAAAATATATTATTTATTCTATTTTTAATAAATATTATTTTTTTTTTAATATTCTTATTTTTTAATTTTTTATTTTTTTGATTTTTTATTTTTTTGATTTTTTATTTTTTTGATTTTTTATTTTTTTGATTACTATTTTCCTTAATTATTAAAAATATATTATTTATTTATATTTTATAAATATTTTTATTTTTTTTTTTTAATATTTTCTTTTAAAACTTTTTTTTGAAATGACTATGTTCCTTAATTATTAAATATATTATTTATTCATTATTTATATTATTATTTTATTTTTAATATTTTCTTCCAATATTGTTTTGAATAATTTTTTTTTAATTTTTATTTTTTTTTTGAATATTATTTTTCTTATATATTTTTTAATAAATATACATTTCTTTATGCCTTTATTATAAACACAAAATATACACTAAAATACATACTTAAGTACTTCCAAAATCAGTCTCTATGTATTTATAAAAATATATACATACATACATACCTACAAATACATAATTTACAGATTTAATAAAAAATTTAAAATCATTTGTTGTCAAGTTTCCCATATTGGAACGAAATAAAAAAACAAGAACTTAGTTAAGAAAATAAAAATTATTGTTTTAATCTAGTCTTTGGGTAAGTTTTTTCATTAAAAAAAAAAATGAATAAAAAAAATCGGTGTTTTTTGCCACCAACTTACAAAAGAACACCAGGTCGGTTACTAACCAACATACAAAGTAATGGGAAATTAAGCGACCTGCGTTGCCATAGCCGACTTAAGTTGTATGCACGCAAAAGAACTGAGTTGAGTGTAAAATATTATTATCATTATTAATCTTATTGTTAATTATAATTAAAATTACAAAAAAAATAAAAATCACCATTGTCAATTAAGAGTGCGAAAAAATCCAGCAATTTCAAGGAACTACAAGTCAAGCCAAAAATTCATTCATTTTCAAATAAAAAATATTAAAGATCCATCGGATAGAAATAAATAAGAACTTTCGTTTATTTTTTTAATTAAAAAAAAAAAACTATTTCTATTAATTTTTTCCATTTTATAAAATTAAAGAAAATTTTAAAAGTTTGTAATTTGTTATTTCAAGTTTATAAAACCTGATTTTCTTATAATTAAAAATAATAAAAAATACCCACAAAAAATAATACAAAAAATTCCAGTCAACTTGCAAAAGAACACCAAGTCGCTTATTGAACTACATGCAAAGTAATAAGAAAATAAGCATGTTGTGCTATTTTAAGCGACTTATGGTAAAATATAAAACAGCATCAATGTAAATAAATATTATGTAAAATATTCGTAGAATTTCAACGAACGAAAAAATTAAACGGATTTTTTTTTATTACAAAAAAAAATAAAATTTTCTCACAATTTTTTTCGAAAAAAAAAACAAACAAAATCGCTTTCAAAGATAATTTGCAAAGAGAAAAATGAAAAAAAATATATATTAAATTCTTTTATTTATTATTTAAAATTTGTAAACAAAATTTCTTTCCCAATAATTTATAAAAAAGCAGCTGTAGCTGTGAGGTAATAAAAAAAAAAAAATTAATTAATTAAAACATTATTTTTTGTTTGGCATAAAAAAAGCTTGTAAATACCAACTGACAGTTATTCGCCATAAATATATCGACATATACGCATACATGCATACATATGCTTACCCACAGGTAAAAAAAAATAATTTTGTTATAACTTTTTTTCTACCGTTTAAATTGCGTATATTCCTGCGGTTATGGGCACATGTGCATTTCCGATTGATTCATTAATCAATGGCTTGCTAAATCTTCAGAGTTGCGGAGTAAAAAAGGGCAAGGATGCACATATGTGACCCAAAAGGACCCCACTAAATTGGCTCAAAAGAAATGACGAAAAGAAGTGAAAAGTGTTCTTGCAAAGGGTGTATATGGATTGGGGATGCGCTGGTTTTGAAGCTAAAGTTCTTTAAACTTATTATAAATGTGTGTATAGCAATATGCGTGTATTTACATACATATATGTACACATGTACGTGTATACGGATATTCATATATAATTAAAAATTTTCTTTTATCATTTTAATTTATGCATACCCCTGCCTGACAAGCATTTTTATTTCCATACTTTTTAAGCACTTAGAAAAATAATACCAACAAAAATAATAAGAAGATCAATAATAATAAAATAATATAAAATACAAAAATTAAAAAATTACAAAATTAAAATCAACTAAAATAATTTTAAACAGGGGAAAATGAAAAATAATTAGTAAAAAATAAAAAGATAGTAATAATAAAAAATGATATTGAGAAAAAATAAAAATAATTACATATAATAATATTAAAAAAAAATAAAATACAAATAATAATAATAATAAAAGTAATAAAAAAAAAAAAAAAATTATAACATAATATCAACAAAAGGAGTAATAATAAATAAAATAATAACAAAAATAAAATAAAAATAATAACAAAAAGTAAAATTAAAAATAATAACAACCAAAATATAAAAAGTTGCTGGGCATATAATAATATAATAACAAAAATAATAAGAAAAGTAATGAGAAGAAATAGTAAATAATAAAAAATACTAAATACGGAAACATAAATAAAAAATAATAAAATATATAGAGTTTTTCAAAGCGCAGATATGTCATAGTTCTTCAATAATTACACGGTCGCTGCCCCAGCCTTCACCTTTGTACATTTAATATTGATTAATTTACAACTTTTCTTTTTATTATTATTAAGAAACAATTAAATTTTTAAATTTTTATAAAAAAAATATAATTACAAAAAAATACATCTTCCCACCGTGACAATGTCGCATTTGAGACATTGCCGTGACCAGGATTCGAACCTGGGTTACTACGGCCACAACGTAGGGTCCTAACCACTAGACGATCACGGCTACAGGGATGTTGTTCGAATTTCTGTCAAAAGTCACATTTGACGTTGACGAAGTAAATTTTATTTCCTTTTGTTATGCTGTACTCTTTTCATATTCACCATTATTTTTGGTGGAGAAAAAAATTGAAGCGTTGCCATACTCAGTCAGTCAGTGAAGCAAGCAGCTTATACGATATAAACAAATACGATAAATGTTGGCGAAGTCAAAGAACGTATATTAATATACGTTCTTTGACGCATGTGAATAAGAAACGATATAAGATTCTCGTAAGTTATTTTTTGGTTTCTTATTTTTTTTTGGGGAAAGAGCGTAAATGCTGAATAACGCAGCCAAAGAACGTATATGAATATGAAGCGACCTGAATTCATATACGTTTTTCGGCTCGGTCGTCGATTCCGATTTTCACAAAAAATTTTTGTTCAGCGCGTTGAAGTGTTTTTTTTGTTGGTTGAATGGTCAATTTACTTGAGTCAGTGATGGAAATCATTTTTGGAAAATAATGGCAAAAACTTGTGTATATAATACCCGCCAAAATTTCGGTTATAATAATTAGCACGACATGTCCAAAAAATCAACCCTTTGTATAAACAATGTCAATTACAATACGAAGATTATTCTTTTGAAGAATTGAAATGTCATATAATATATGTAAATTAAGAAAATGTACGTGAAGAAAATAATAGAAAAAAGTTCAAAAAAATTATAAATAAATTAAATAAAATAAGAAAAAAAAATGAAAAAAAGTATATCTTCTTCCGTGACAATGTCGTATTTGAGACATTGCCGTGACCAGGATTCGAACCTGGGTTACTACGGCCACAACGTAGGGTCCTAACCACTAGACGATCACGGCTAACGAAGACTATTTTAAATTTGACCAAAAAGCATATATGAGCATAAGCATAGAACTCTGCAAATGTTTACAATTCTTCATGAAATACGAAAGTTGCAGAAAAAGCTTTTATGTTAAAATATTGTACGTAAAGCTCACAATAAGTGTATGTACATATATGTTAGCTTTTCAGGTAACAAGTTTGCAGCGAGAGCTTAAAAACGAGAAGGAACGTATAAATCAAAGAACGTATACATTCATATCGATTATTTTTCAATTTAATTTAATAATTTTTTCCTAATATGTAAATATTAAAATGAGGAAAATTGCAAAAAACTTTTTTTTATATATATATTTTTTTTAATTTTTGTGCACCGAAGTCATTCATTTTAATTCCGGTTTTTCAAACATTATTGCCACCCTGTTCTGTAAAGCGGAAGTGTCATAGTTGTAACGTATAAGAGGCGGCAACGTGCTTCAAAATATCATTTTGTGCAAAAATACACTGTTTATTTGTGAATAAATAGTTCAATTAAATAAATTTCGAAAGAAAACATAATAATTCAGTGCATTAATTCATTTTCTTTCAATGCATGCAAGAAAAACTGGATTTCGCAAAGAATTTCGTGCAGCGCAATCGAGTAATGGCTGACGAAGAATAGAAAAAGTTAGCGCCATTACTCAAAGCCAAATATGTATGTATATACATACATATACAAAAATGGCGCTTTACCAACGCAGAAGCGATTTGCGGCCGAAGGATAAACTTTACAAATTTTCCCACAAAACGGAGAATATATTCAAAAGCCTGGCGGAAGAGAAGAAAGTGCACATATTTTGCTTACGATAGCAAATTTATTTCTCTTAACACCTGCTCAGGCACATATACATATGTATGTATGAAATTTTAATAAAAAAAGAGATGAATTTTTTCTTGAGTTCACCTGCAGGAGACGTGTTAAGAATATTTTGGAATAAAATTTTGATTGGTTTCCGCAAAATAATTAAAAACTGGGCAAATAAATAAATAAACATATATATAAAAATGAAATATCGAAAAGTAGTTCACATTTTCGGCAAATTTAAGGTGCGTAGAGAAATTGGCTGAAAGATATGTGAAATTTAAATCGTAATAATTTCGTAAATTATATTCGTCTTATTTTTATTGATAACGCTTACAATCAATAACAATTTTTGTTTTATATTTATGATTTTAATGCATGAATTTGCTTTTAAAGTTTAGAAAATTAAATAAAAAATAATGAATTAAAAGAGAAAATATAATTTGAAAAAAAAAGAAAAATCCCCACCGTGACAATGTCGCATGAGACAACATTGCCGTGACCAGGATTCGAACCTGGGTTACTACGGCCACAACGTAGGGTCCTAACCACTAGACGATCACGGCTACAGGGGAAGTGTAAGATGTGGGGTTAAAATATCATTATAATTGTTGGTAATTTTTTTTTAATTCTAATATATTTTTTTAATACTTATTTTATGCTTGGTTGTATAGAAGGACGTTTAGAATATAAATCTTTTTCGTCACAAAATTTTCTTATAATTTTTCAAGCAATGGAAAAATAAGTTGTTTTGAAAAAAAATTTTTTTTTAGTGTTTTCTTCGTGTCTCCCATTTTTTACACTACATACATATATATTTTCAACTATTTTTTTTAAGGCAGCTAACGTTTTCTCTCACTTCCCTTGCTTCTCTAGCTGGCGCTTTGATTATTATCTTTTATTATTATTTTTTTTTTTTATTTCCAAAAATCCTTACGAAGTAGAAACAGTACATTCGACGATGCAGTCACTATTAGTTGCGAATATTTAAATAAAAATACATTTGAATATCAGTTTTAATACGGTTATCTTTATTTTCATTTTTTCAACTTTTAGTATTTGATTTTTTTTTTAAATATTTTAGTATGTGAATATTACTACAATACATACATATATTTTAGTAGGCTCTTATTCTTAAATTTCTTACAAAAACTGATTCCGTTCCAAAGTTTGTTTGTTTGTTTCATTTCGTAACACATGCATGTTTTAGTTTTTATTTATTTTTGTGATTCATTTTACTTAAATAATAATATTTAATAACAGTATATTTTTGTTTAAATATGGTTGACTTCTTTACTTCTCTTCTAAAAAAATGTGTGCTCAAAATTGCAAATAACAAATGTACTTAATATTTATTGACTGATTTAGAGGAATGAGTTACATAAACATACATACGTATATACATATGCATTTATGAACATATAATCCACGTCGAGGTAACTGCTGCTAATCTTTGATAAAGCTTTCCCAAAGCAAAAAAAAATTACAAAATTTTATTAGAAAAAAAAAATCAAAAATAAATAAAAAATAATAAAAAAAAATTAAAAAAAAATATATAAAATGAAATAAAACAAAAAAATAAAATAAAAACCTAGAAAAAAAAATAAATAAATAGTATAAAAATAAAAAAAATAAAAATAAACTGGAACGTTTTAGCTCTCAGAGCGAAATTAGCGGCTTTACCAAGTCGTCGTGTCTATTTTATATGTGTCTGTATATACGTTTATGTGCAATGACATTTGCTCAGGTGCTTAATTCTGACCAGCATGTACATAAATATGTAAAATTGGCATATATATGTATATGTATAAACAAACTATTAATACATTAAAAACAAACTGATTAGAAAAAAAAACAACATTTTGCATCCAACTTTCATTATTTGAGTTTTTGGTTTATGGTAACTTCTAACTAGAACAACAACAAATACAATATGTATGTAATAAACAATGATTTGTGCAAACACGAGTTAACTTTGAAATAAAAAAAATAAAATAAAAATAAATTTACTTAAAAAATAAACAAAAAAAAAATATTAAAGGCCAACCTATATAAAACAATCCAAATTAAAAAAGAATTATAAAAAAAATATTACAATATATAAAAAAAAAATAAAAAATAATGTAAATAATGTAAAATATTAACAAAATAATCACTTGCATTGCCTGTAATAACTGTGAGCATATATATACATACATTAATATGTACATATGTGTGCATTATAGAGAAAAATTACAAAAAAAGCATGAAATATTAAAAATACATTTTTGCACAAGTCAAAAAAAATATTAATAATTTCATTACAAACATACTTTTGGCACATACTTTATTGCCACGCTCCAAAAAAAAAAAATAATAATAAATAAATAAATAAAAAAAATAATATATAGCATATATTGAAAGCATATATTGTGCGTACATACATACATTTTGTTTTACAGCAAATGACACTTTTATAAATTTTTTTTTTCGTAAATAATATTACCAACAGCTGCACAAATGTACGTTTGAGAGCTATATTTCATTTTTTTTTTAAATTTAACCAATTCTTCGTTAATCTTACTTGGTTTTACACTATACAAAAGGTACTGTAGGCCTAGCAGGTACTTCAGTAGCGCTCTCCACTGGCTGTTTATAACGGTGTAGATGGTTTTTTTTGTTAATTTTTTTTTGTTTTTTTTTTCTTTTTATGTATGTATGTAGAGATTTTTGTAACTTAAATTATTGTTATTATTATTATTATTATTTTTATTGTTTTGTACTTGTTACGCTTATGTTAGTTTCAAGTACTATGTATGCAAATAACGGTTAAAAAAAATATTTATTTGAAATAAGCGCGGAGTTCATATTTTTTCTAATTTTGTTTTATTTTTTAAAGAACATTTTGTGCAGTTGTTGGTACTTATTATGTGAGCACCCTTTTAACGGTGTTTCGTGTTTTCATTTTTATTTTGAAAGCTGAACTGAGAAGTTTCACAGAAAATTATATTTACATACATACATACCATATATTTATTTTTAGGTTTTTTGTTTTTTATTTTTTTGGTACATTTTGCTTGCGTTTTCTATATTTATTACAACAAAGTTTAATAAATTCTTTTATATTTTTTTGTCACTGTGCTTCTGTTGTTGTTGTTGTTGCCTAATTTCAATTCATGTACATATGTATATCATTTGATTATTTGTGTTACAAAAAATTTAAATTTATTTTGTTTTTTTTCTCTTCTTCTTTGTTTTGCTCAATAAGACCACAGGTGACTTTGCCTAAAAGTACATATACATACATGTAAGCATATATAGTAACTAAGCAGTTGCTGCACATTCTTTGGAATTCTTGCCTTTTAATGTGTACTAGACAGTTATACATATATATAACGGCATATCTTTAATTTTTTATAATTTTTTAATGTTTTTTTTTTCAATTAAATTTAGCCATATTCATGTGTACATAGTTAGGTATGTTTTTTTTATTTCTTATAATTTTTTGGATTCATGTACTCGTATGTATGTATGTATGTGGTATTTTCAGTTAATATCTAGAAAAAAAACATTTATTCAAATATGTTAAGCCACTTTTTTGGATTTTCTTTTGCTATTTGCTACTGTTTGTTTTTTTTTTTTGTTTTCTAATATACATATACTCATCAACATACATATATTATTAGGCACTTTTAAAAATGAGTTTAAGTTAAAAAAAATCATTCTTTTATAGTTTGGAAAAAAGTTTTGTTTTTGATTTTTGAACATTCCAGAGATTGAAAATAAGCGTTAATATATTTTTTTTATTTATTTAATTAACTGTCTTTAATTATTAAAGCAACAAAAAAGCTCGTGAAAAATTTGCATTTGTATTGAAAAAATGGTATTTAGGGCGAAACAGTTTTTTTTAAACTATTTTTTTAGTTTTTATGTTAAAAAATTATTTAAAAATATATTTATTTCATTGAAAAAAAAAATAAAATAAAATATTAAAAACAAATTAAAAAATGAAAAATTAGATAAAAATTATGCATAAAAAATAAATATTTCGCTCATTTGAAAACATAAAAAAAATCGTTTAATAAATTCTTAGACATATGTTTATTTTATTTTAATTTTTAACAACATACAATTAATAAAAAAATTTTAAAAAGAAAAAATAATAAAAATAAATAAACCTATATTTGAATATAATACTTAAAAGCACACAAAAAAAATGTGTAAAATAAATAAAAAGTAGAAAAAAATTACAACAAAAAAAGGAATAAACACCAAATTATAAAAAAAAATTTTTTTTGATAATTTTTTTTTTGATAAATATTTTTTTTTTACTAACGATTATTTTCAATCTCTGCCTGCTCATACGAGTACCTTCAATTTTGTTTTAATTTTTCTTCAAAAAACCTTTGATTTGCCAATACGTGCAAGCAACACACATGTGTTTATACATACATATACATATTTCTAATTCAGACATTAAACAAATGGGATTTATTTTTAATAATTTTCTTAATTTTTTTCCTCTAAAAATTTAGCATAAATTCACATACATACATATATATCGTACAGTGTTTATAAATCAATTATTTAAGGCTTGCTCGTTGTTGTTTTCAATCAGGCCACCAAACGGTATACACAGCTAACATAAGTATATATATACAAAATTTGTGTGAGTGTGTGTGTTTGTTTTTTTTATAAATTTCTGCACACGTACATTTAGTTTTGGTGATTTATTGTTTTGATTTATATACAAATAAATGTATTTTTATACATTTTTATACATACATATGTACATAGGTACGTGCACTTTTCATTGTTGTATTTTATTCGTTGATTTTTGTTTTTTTTTTTTACGAACTTATATTTTCTTGTATATACATATGTATGTATGTACAGTAGCATAAATTTTGAAACATTTTTTGTATTATCATACATAAATATTGTTTGGGTTTTTCTTTTACATAGACATATATTATAATTTATGTGCTTGCAAATATATACATATACATGCATACATACGTGCATATACGTACATCCATAAATACATACAATATGTAAAAATTTATTTTTTTATTTATTTTTAACGTCGAAATTACATAATCGGAACTATTTAATGATTTTAAGCGCACTTTCTGTATTACATACACGTATATACGAGTACATATATAAAGTAAATCAGCCATTATATATTTTTTGTAAATTGTTGCAGATTTTATAAATAATTTTTTAATTTTAATTTTTTTTTTTAATTTTTATTTTTGTAAATACATATTTAAGGCAACATTGAACAGGATAAATTTGTCATTTGTTTTTCTTTTACATACATACATGCTTTGTAGTTAATTTTTATTTTGTATTAGTTTAGTAGTTTAGTATATATGTATGTATAATATATAGCGGGAAATTATGCGGTTAGCCAAGTTTTGTTACAAAAGCTGATTCAAAATTACACTTATACTTACATAGTTGCTTGTTATTTTTATTTATATATATTTATATACATACATACATATATAAGGCATTAATTTTAAAATTATTTTATATTTTTGTTTATACATACTTAAGTGTACATAAACACATATATATCACTTATAAAGAATATCATAGATTTCCGTTTACATGCTAAATTGCAAAATTTTACAAAAAAAAAAAATAATAATAACTGTACAACTAAAAGTTTGTTAAAATAAATATTACTCGGTATAAGTGTGTAGATGGCGTATAAAAAATTTGAAAATTAAATTAAAAAAAAAATTATCATGAAAAAATGTAATTAAAAAATATTAAATTAAAAAAAAAAATAAAATTAAATATATATATATATGGATATATATATATATGTTTATAAAAATTAAAAAAAAAATTAATTTTGAAGTTTAAAGAGAAAAACTCAACACCACAGTTATGCATAAAAAATTGCTCTTTTTTGAAAAATACATATGTATATATACAAACATACATACATATAATTCGATTGATTGTTTTTTTTTTTAACAAATTGCCGTGCCGTGAAAAAGTTAGTCATAATATTTATAATAATAACAATTATTGTATTCTACACACATAATCTCTTTACTATATACAATATATATATATATTAAACATTTAAATTTTCAAATATGTATGTATGCGCACTTAAAACTACACGCCTCAACAACTTTCCTAGCTTAAGCAATTTAAATTACGAATTTTTCGTGCTTGAAAAAAACAAATCAAAATAAATATTATTTTTATTTTTATTTTAATTATTATTATTATTATTAATATTATAATTATTAAAAAATAGTAATTACTGTTGTGTGGTTTTTTTTGTGTGATTATAAAAATGTGTTGTTGCTACTAAATTTTAAATTTACAGTTATTACAATTTTGGAATGCTTTGTGTGTTAATATATATGTACATACATAGTTACATACAAAATATAATTGAAAAAAAAAAAAAAAATATTATCAACTTTTTGAAAGCTATTGATTGACACGCCTACAATACAATGCGTATGTATGTATAAAACAGATTCTGCTGCTCTTTGAGGTAGTAAAGCCACAAAATGTGTGTGAGCCTAATAAAACAAAAATAAAAAAAACAAAAAAATAATTACAAAAAAAAAAAAAAAGAATTCATACGTGTTTGCTATGTATTCGAGGTTATCCGGCAGTCATCAGGCTTCATTTGGTTAGTAAGAAAATGTTTAAATTAATCAGAGCCGAAGAGAGTTTAAAGAGGGAAGCGATTTTCTTTTTACATTATACATTCATATGTATATGCATAAGTATGTACTTATGGTGGAAGACAAAAAAAATTTTACATAAATATATAAAATTGCGAAGCCCAAACTTCTACCATTTACTTACTAATATTAATTGTATACACATATGTATTATATATGCTACATTTTGTGGCCCTTAATGGTTTTTTGTGCATTTCTCAATTGCTTATTTATAAATGTACATCAATACATATAAAAAAATTGCTTTTGTAAAAAAACGCTGTTCACACAGGTAGGCAATTAATTAATTGGGCGTTAAGTTTAGCAATTAAGAGGCTAAATTCAACAAAGTTAAAATTATAAAAACTTAAGAAAATGAAAATTAGCAACTATGGTAATTGCATTTGTAAAAGGCTGTTCACACAGGCACTCAATTAGTTAATTGAGATTAGCTCAAAAATTAAGAAATAATATTAGTTATAAAAAACTTAAACAATCAGCGGGATATTTAAAAATAACAACAACAAAAGTTGAAATAAAATAAATTAAAATAAAAGAAAATACAGTACAATAAAATATAATAAATAAAATAAAATAAAATAAAATAAGATAAAATGAAGTAAAGATAAAATTAAAATAAACTTAAATAAAATAAATTAAAATAAAATAAAATAAATTAAAATAAATTAAAATAAAATAAATTAAAATAAAATAAATTAAAATAAAATAAATTAAAATAAAATAAATTAAAATAAAATAAGGCAAAAATAAAAATTAAAATAAATTAAAATAAAAATTAAAAAAGATAAAAAAAATTAAATAAAAAACAAATAAAATAAAAAAAAATAAAGTCAAATAAAAATAAAACAAAGTAAAAATAAAAATAAAACAAAAAAATTAAATAAAATAAAGTAAAAATAAAAATAAATATAATTAAATAAGATCAAATGAAATAAAGTAAAATAGAACAAATTAAAATAAAATAAAAGAAATAAAATAAAAATAAAATAAAATAAATTTAAATAAAATGAAACTAAATAATATAAATTAATTAATAGAAAATGAAATAAAAAAATTAATTTAATAAAAGAAAATAAGATAAAAACATACCAAACACTAATTGCCTCAACTTAATTGCCCATGTGTGAATACCGAATTGAGTGACGCAGTTCAAGGCTTAATTGTCTCCGCCAATTTAGCCTGTGTGAACACGCCCTAACGCGGCTACAAACAAATTGCACAAGCTGAATAGATTACACAATTTAAATATAGATTTTTTGAGAGCGAACGATTTTTTCCTTCTTCCTTAAACACTTAATTACACCTGCTTATTAACTCAATAAATATTAAAATCATTTGCGACTGTTGTCGTTTGCGCATTTCACGCTAAACACCCGTTGTTGGTCATAAATGTGGCTGCAACACTGGAATCCAGATCCACAAACTCAGCAGCGTCTCCGGCGAGTTGTGCCAACAGATCAGCATCATGCAAATAATCATTCTTGATTGAGATTTGATCATGGAACGGCACGATCCCACCGCCACCAACACCACCAACGCCTATCAATGAACTATTGAAATCTAAAAGATTGTTATTACTGTTGTGATGTAGAGCAGTAAGATTGTTATTGTTGTTATTGTTGAGGATCCCATGATGTAAGCTGACCGCATGCTTGATATCAACATAACTGTCACAATTATTCTCGAAGAGGAAACGCTCAGCCGATTGGGCGGTGGTGTAGGGGCTCTGCGAGTCGACTAGCTCATTCTTGACAAATTCCGTAGCCGTGGCGGCCAGTGGACTGACTATATCACCAAGTAGTACACTGTTGTCGTCGTTGCTTTGAACTGAGGTGGGCGTATGGGCTAAAACGAGGCCAAGACTATTTTCACAGTTTGGAATGTAATCAGTGAGTGTCTGATTAATAACTGGCACTGTGGCGTTATTAACATTGACCGTGCCAATTTGGTGGGTGGTGGTGTTGTTGTTGTTGTTGTTGGTATTGGTCGTGTTTTGCGTGGGTAGTTGCGGTAGTTGCGGTAGCATGGCAGGCAAGCATATGTTCTCTTGTGACGGCGATGCCAAATAGCCCAGCTCCTGTGGCGTTGGTGATGGCTTGCAATAACCGTTTGGCAGATGCTGTTGTTGTGTGGGCAGCTGATGCATTTGCTGATTAACAGCGGCTGCTAAGGCGGCTGCGCTTCGTGAAAATTTAATGCTCGACATCGGTGGGATCGCAGTGCGTTGTACGCCGTGCGTCGTCTGATTGCTGAGTGCGTTGTTGTCTTGATTTTGCTGGTGCAACTGCTGCTGCTGCTGCTGCTGCGATGCTTGAGCTGTGCCGCCCGGAGCTGGTGTAGTCGTAGCTGCCGATCCGTGGCTGGTGGCATTACTCTCATCCATATCAAGTGCAGCGAGATACTTGTGTGCGGGTGATTGCAACAGTTTGGAGGGTAAATTGAGACCACCGGCATGTACACAAGTTGTTACATGACATTGTAACATGTCGAGCAAACGCCGTCGCTCGGCCTCCAGTGTACGCACTTGTGTTTTCAAATCGACATTTTGTGTTTCCAATTGTTCTGATTCCTTGATTAGGTTTTGTGTACGCTCGCGCTTCTTCATGCGACATTTGGTGGCGGCGATCTTGTTGCGTTCACGACGTCGACGTCTACGATCTTCATCCTCTGGTGTTAGACCTTTTGCTGTGGCCTTGCAATCGATTTCATCATCCGTTGTCTCGTCGCCATCTTCGTCGGGTCGCGAATATTTCGAATTTGGCTGTTCAGAGCCAGAACTGGAATCACAAGTAGATAGTTTTCTTTTGCTTTGTATGGAGAGTTTGAGGCCAGCTTTGATGAGTTGTGAACACGTCTGGAAAAGAGGAGAGAGAAGAGATTTTAAACGATTATAAATACTTTATTTTAATACAACATATATAAAGATGTAAGAGAGAAGTAAAAATACTCTGTCTTCGGCTCTATTGAAAGACTTGCAACTTTGAACGAAAAATAAACAATCTAACGATAACGGTAATCCTTCGAATTAGCTCTTTACAAGCATTTCACCACCTTTACTACTTCCAGGGGTGATCAGGTGGGTCAAAGTAACGAGTAGGAGTGAAAGTTTTTGATGAAGAAAATTATAAAAAAAATAATAAAAATAACAAACTAGTAATTTTTCGATTTTGACAAAAAATAAATAGCTAAAATTTTTTAAAAATATAAAATATCAAACAATAAAAATAACAAACTAATTGTTTTGCAATTTGCAAAAAAGAAAAAAAAACTATAATTTCATAAGAAAATAATAAGAATAAATTTATAAAAGTATGTAATTTAAATTTAATAAACAATTTTCAATTTTTGTAAAAAATGAATAAGAAAAAAATTATAAAAAATATAACAAAAATAAAAATAGCTTTTCATAAAAAATAATTTATTGAAAATTAAAAAAGAAAAACTTGTAATAATAATAATAATAGTATACTAAATTTTAAATTTATATAAAAAAAAACAAATCTATTTTCAATTTAATTAAATTTAATAAAAACAATAAGGGATTTTTTTACAATATAATTAATGGAAAAATTAAACAACTAAAATATTATAAAAATAAATAAGAGAAAAGTAAAATTTTACGTATATAAAATAAATAGCAAAAAAATTATGGAAAATAAGTAATGAAAATTTACTATAATAATAACAATTTGCAATTTAAATTTTTATAGAAAAAGTTAATGATAATTAAAAATATTTAATATCAAAAATCTTCTTTTATTTTAATTAAATTTATTGCAATTTGTAAGGGATATTTATTAAATTAAAATTAATGGAAAAATCAAACAACTAATATATTATAAAAAAATAAATAAGAGGTAAGTAAAACTTTATAAAATAAATAGCGAAAAACTTATTGAAAATAAGTAATAAAAATTTATAAAAAATAATTAACTAAAATGATAAAAATATTTAAATTTTTATAGAAAACAAATAGCTAGAGTTTTACCAAAAATAAATAAATAAATAAATGAAAAATTAAATAAAACTAAATATAAAAATCTACTTTTTTCAATTTACTTAAATTTATTGAAAACAAATAACGAAAATATGATAAAAAATAAATAATGCAAAAATTATAATAAAAAATTTATTACACGCTTGTATGTATACACGAGTATGTGTGGAGTTTCACTTTTCCTTTTGACATAATTTTTGTCAAATAAATTATCATGCAGAAGGTAAAGCCTTCTTAGCGATTAACATTGCATAAAAAGAAAAACAAAAAAAAAAACAAAAAAAAAACAATAATATTATATATGTAAGTATATATTTGGGTATATATACAATACATACATAAAACCATGTGAATTGTGATTTTAATTTATTTATTAAAAAAAGTGCTTTTGGTTTCTGCAAAAAATTTAACGAAATTACCATTGTTTATTTTGTATATTTTGACACAAGTGAATCCTGTTTGTCAGCAATAACCAAAAATGCAAAGAAGTTTACTTTTCAGCGTAGTGCATATGACATATTTGGTAACGGTGTTGCACTGGTTTGAAATTTCCAAAAATGGCAAGTCGTTTTTTTTTTACTTTTGCTGCTACAAGAAAATGCGACAATGCGTGAGAGTGATTATTTATTATTTATTTTATGTTTATTTTTTTATTTTTTTTAACAAAAAACAAAAAAAAACAAACAAAAAAAAAAACAAAAAATGCAATCTCAACGCATCTCAAACAATTATTAAATACAACACCTACACTTTGGCATGACATATATTACGTATGTACAATACATATGTATGTGAAAGTACATTGCAACGATTGCTGGCTGTGGTAAGCAATATTTTTAAGAATATGCAATGCCGGTGATGTTGTGACAGAGGGAGGGAGAGAGAGGGAGAGCAATTATACAGTCGCCTGAGTCACAGCAGTACTTATAAATATGTACATACATACGAGTATACATATACCATATAAATACTCGTATGTTACTGTGTCATGCGCTCAAGTTCAAATTTATGCATCACATTGGTTGGTTTCTTTGAATTAAAAAGAATCAAAAAAAAATAATAATAATTTTAAAATATGTTATACGCATTTAACATACATATATTAAAAAGGTCCGAATAATCTACACACTCATATAACGATGTAAATAATTAAAATGTAAATGTACATATCTGTATGTATGTTACATTACAAACGCACAACATGAATGAGTTGTTCATAAATACCAACCCTTTTTTTTGTTGCTTTTTGTATACATATGTATGTATTTTTTATTAAATCAATACAAACCGCACAAATCTTGATAGCAAATCAAAACAAAACAAAACAAAACAAAAAAGAAAAGGAGACGAAAAAAAAATGGCAAAATTCGCACATCAATGCCACAGGTAGACTAGTAGTGCACGATGCACTTGCTCGTTGAACAGGCCCACACCTTAAAGTGGCTAAAGGCAATAACAATAAACCATACTATACATATTTGCACAATACGAGTACAAAAGTAGGAGAGATAAAGTTGAAAATAAAGCAATGAAATTATTTGACCTAAATTTCCAGAACTGTCCGATGCTCGTGCTCATTGTGACTGTCCGTCTGTTTGCCTTCAGAGGATCATGGTAAAATGACAAATGCATGTACATACATACATATGTATATACATAAGTTATGTGGGTGGAAGGAAGTAATAAAATCAACTTATTATTCAATTGCGCTTTTTGCCTTTTATGGAATCTCGCGGAACAGGCGCCATTCAGAAAGTGTGTGCCCTTTTGGTGGAAGTAATACAGGGAAAGTTACTACTCGGTTTCTTTAATAACAACTGGCGCATATTGCAACGTTTTCCTACAATATGGCAAAATAAAATTAATAATTAATTGATTCCCTAAAATATTAATTCCTCTATCATTCTTCAATATGATAGTAGTAAAATACTAGTAATTTTTATGTATGCTAAATTACTGTATAACAAAAATTATGATGTAAATGTATTGCTCTTTTATTTTATTTATTTAGATTTGTTTTATTTTATTCTATTTATTTATTTCAATTTAATTACTTTTAATGTTTATTTAATTTAATATTTTCCAATTTATTTTATTTTACTACCTTTTTGAATAAATAATAATCCAATATATTACCATTCATATTTTTTTATTTTTCTATTATTTTATATTTTATTTCAATTATTAATTTAATATAATTGAATAAATTTTTCAATTTTTCTACTATATTCTTATTTATTTGTTTTATGCTAGTTTTCTTTAAAACGAATTTTAGATTTTGAAATTAATTTTGTTTTGTTTTTTATTTTAATTTATTTAATTTTTTATTATTACTAATTAAATTTATTGTAATTGTTATTATTATTATTGTTATTATTATTATTATTATTATTATTTGCTTTTATTATTATTTATTATTTATTGTTACTTTTTTAAATTTTATTTTATTATACAATATTTCATCCTATTTTTGTTTTGTATTCTAACTTCATTTATTTTACTTTTAATTTTTTTTCTGTTACTATTTATTCTATTTAATTAATTTTTTTTGGTTGTTTAATTAGCTTAATTAAATTAAATTTTATTTTATATTAATTTGCATATATTAATTTTATTATTTTTTAGCATTTATTTTTGATTAAATTTTATCTTAATTCGTCTTATTGCAGTTAATTTTATTTTGTTACATTTTTATTTTATTTTTTTCAATTTTTTTTGCATTTTATTCCATTTAATTCAATTATTAATTTTTTTATTCTGTTTAATTTGATTTATCTCTTTCAATTTATTTTATTTTGCGTGCTTTTATTCTATTTTTATCCTATTCCATTTTTAAATTTTTGGTCTCATTTCGTTATAATTTAATTTATTTTATTGTTTGCTTATTTAAATTTAAATTCTTTTGTGTGTTATTTTATATTATATTTGATTTTATTTTATTTTATGTTATTTTATTTTATTCATTTTATTTTACTATATTTAATTTATTTTATTTTACTTTAATTTATTTTTTATTTTGTTTTATTTCATTTTTTTATTTTGTTTTGTATTGTATTTAATTTTTTTTATTTCATTCTATTTTATTTGATTTTTTTATATTTATTTAATTTTTTTTTATATAATTTTATTTAGTTTTCGTTTTATTTTATTTTATTAAATTTGACTTTAATTTATTTAATTTAATTTAATATAAAATTTTTTTTTTCATTTAATTTTTATTTTATGTTATTTTATTTAAATTTATTTAATTTAATTTTATTTTAATATTGAAATAAATTATTATTTTATTTTTCATTTAATTTTTATTTTATGTTATTTTATTTAAATTTATTTAATTTAATTTTATTTTAATATTGAAATAAATTATTATTTTATTTAATATAATATCACTTAATTTTTTTCAGTTTGTTTTTAATTTATGTTATTTTATTTAATTTAATTTAATTAGAACATTATTTATTTTTTGATATAATTAATTTTTTTTTTAATTTTTTTTGTTTTGTTTTATTTTATTTTATTTAGTTTTATATCATTTTTTATTTTATTTATTTTATTTATATTAACTTAATATAATTTTATTTAATTTAATTTGATTTTAGTTCTATTTTCTATTGTTTGATTTTATTTAATTTTTTTTTTGATAGAAACATAGTTTATTTAAATTATTTTTTCTATATTTTAAAAATAAATTTTATTAAACTCACCTGCTGCACACTCGGTGTAGCATTCGCACCGCACGGTGAATCAATTGGTGAATTCGATGAACTCGAATGACTACTATCCTGTGATGTTAACTGTAAGAAATTAAAGACAATTAATATAGTTAAAGCATATTTTGCACGATAGTTCGACTCACCTGAGCATTCGGTGCACCGTTAAACGTGCGCATAGAAACAGCGCTGCCGGGGGTCGTTGCTGCCGAGGCATTGCTCAAAGCGGTGAAACTGTAGTTATCCAAAGGATTTGTCATTGCAATCAAAGTGTTGACAATTTCAGGAGTTTTTGGTGTCGAGCTGAGGCCACCACAATCGATGCCCAGCAGAGACGAGGGTGTATTGAGGTTGAACATCGTGTTTTTGTCTTATATTGTGAATTTCGAATAAAGCATAAATGAAGGAGTTAAAAATAATTGTATTGCGCGCGTACGAATGATTTCAGCACAAAATCACAGTTAAAAGGCGTTGAATGGTGGTGGTTTCCAAGTTTGTTTGTGTTTGTGTTTTTCTTATGCTTATCTATATGTGTAATTACTTATATCACAATTAAATATTTATTAACACTGAATTTTTTGTTTTGAAAATTTTTTTTTGTTTTCTTTCTTCAAAGTGGCGTAGCTTTAAACTCTTAATAAGTTACATTTACAAACATACATATATTGACGAAGGCAAAGACTTGAAGACACTCGTTGCTGTGTTTGTTGTAGTTTATGTGTTTTTTTTTGTTTTAGAAAAATTTCTGAAAAAAAAGAAAACACTATAAATTAGTATGTACATACTACAAAGCGTTAAATATTTAATACATAATTAGTGAAATACATAACATACATATGTACATACTAAATATGTACCCAGTTTAGCAAAACAACATAAGAATGTTGAAAATTTTAATTGATTTAATGTTAATTGAAATTTATGTGTTATAATTTCTATTACTCTCAATTAAACAATTAACCACTGACTGACATATGAATGTATGTATGTGTAAGTAAATTTGTATTTATCTACAGTCAAGCTTCAAACAAAAAGTATAGAGTTAGTCATGTGCTATGAAGTTTAGAAGCAACGAAATGTTTTTTTTTTCTTTCGTCAAACATTTAGATACAAACAAACATACATATGTACATATCAATTTTGAGATTAACTTGAAAATTCCTTAACTCGATTATGCAATATTTTATATGACTTTGGTGGAGGTAAAATCTATTTTGCATTTCCTTCTAAGAAGCTTTCTCCAAGACCTTGTATACATACATACATACATACACACAGCCATATGAATGTACATTCTGCTGGAATATTTGCTGTAAATATTTTTTTGTTCCTTTGTATATTTTGTATATTATATGTATGTACGTATATATTTTTTAGGTATGCCAGAATATTTTTGTTTGCTTTGCTATACTCATTATTGCATGCGCTTAAGCTTATGTATACATACATACATACATATGTACATATTTACAGATGTACATAGTAAAATAAGTAAAAACCATAAATCATAATATTTGAGCTACTAAAAGTTTCAAGTGGAGCGAAAAAATAAGATTTCTTCCATATGTTGGATAATATTAGCCACAAACATACCCATACATTTGTGCATGTACATAGTAAAATGTTTCAAAAAAATTCAAATGTGCCAAGAAGATGAATACTTTTGCATATGAGTATCTACAATCACAGACACTTACTAACGAAAATTAGTAGTAAATTTAACTAGTTTATAACTAGTTTTACAAAAAACGCAAGTAGTTGTAAATAATAGTAAATATATTCACCTACAATCGTAGAAAAAAGTAATAATAATGAATAAAACTAAAATAAAAATATAAAAACATAAAAACATAAAAGTAAATATACTAAAATAAAATAAAATAAAATTAAAAAAATATACTATATTATAATAAAATGAAATAAATTAAGAGAAAATAAATTAATATAAAATAAACTAAAATAAAATAAATATAAAAAAATAAAAGTAAATTAAATAAAAAAATATTATAAAATAAAATTAAATAAAAGAAAAGAAAATAAATATAAAAAAATAAAAGTAAATAAAATAAAATTAAATAAAATAACATAATATAAAATAATATAACGTAAAATAAAATAAAATAATATAACAAATAAAATAATATAAATTAAAATAAAATAAAATCAAAATAAAATAAAATAAATTAAAAAAAGTAAAGAAAATAAAATTAAACTAAAATAAAATAAATTAAAATAAAATCAATTAAAATAAATTAAAATTAAATAAAAGAAATAAAATAACATAATATAAAATAAAATAAAATAATATAAAAAATAAAATATGACAAAATAAAATAAAAAATATAAAATAAAGTAAAATAAAAGAAAATAATGTAAAATAAATAAAATAAAATAAAATAAACTAAATTAAAATAAAATAAAATAAATTAAAACAAAATAAATTAAATTAAAATAAAATAATGTAAAATAAATAAAATAAAATATAATAAAATAAAATAACATAAAAGAAAATAAAATAAAATAAAAAAAGTAAAATAAAATAAAAAGTTAAAAAAATAAAATAAAATGAAGTAAAATAAAGTAAGAAAAAAAATAAATAAAATAAAATAAAGTAATATAAATTAAAATAAAATAAAATAAAATAAAATAAAATAATGTAAAATAAATAAAATAAAATAAAATAAGAAAACAAAAATAAAATAAAATGGAATAAAATAAAATGAAATAAAATAAAATAAAATAAAATTAAAATAAAATAAAAAAATATAAATTAAAATAAAATAAAATAAAATAACATAAGAGAAAATAAAATAAAATAAAATAACAAAAGAGAAAATAAAATAAAATAAAATGAAGCAAAATAAAATAAGAAAAAGAAAAAAGAAATAAAATAAAATAAAATAAAGTAAAATGAAATAAAATAATCTAATGTAAAATGTAAAAAAAAAAAATAAAAAAATAAAATAAAAATAAATAACATTAAATAAAATAAAACAAATAAAATAAATTAAATTACATAATTAATTATTTAAAAGGAGTTAGTGTAATGCCTGGAGAAAATGTAATACATTTCGGACTAGAGCTATTTCCATCAATTTTATATCTGACTTTAAGGCGCGTTCAGGTTTATGAAATTTGTATATATGTACATATACGAGTATATCGAAACAAAGAGAAATTATTATTATTCTTGTGTTTTGCTTTTTTCCCTTTTACACTTGCGCCAGATGGTAATCTCCGTTGATACATGTTTTAGGCGCACATCTATATAGATATTCATACAAATATTTGCTTGGAAAATTGAGTATTACTAAGAAAAATTATAAGAAAAAAACAAATTTTTATTTTCTCACATATTTACATATGTATATACCTATATATGTATGTATGTATGTTTGCATATACATACTCGTAACTCATAATGAAAGACCACTTGTTAATAAATTTTGTAAAACAAAATTAACCAATTGGGACAGTTCGGTTGAAAAATCTATAGGAATCCGTTTTGAGCACTACAAGGTTATACGTATATAAGTTAACTTAATTACTGTTAAGTTATAGAAAAAAATAAATTTTTCTGTGCTTTCAGCACATGTTACTTTATTGAATTCTAACTTAGGACTGAATTACAATTTTTACTTCCTTAACATTAAGCATCTGTATCACGTTGCGGGCACAGGTGACAGTTTACGGTGTTGGCGAAATGGTTGCGCGTGTACGGGCTATATGATACGTTGATCCGGCGCGGCAGACATGGCATCAGCATTTTACCTGTATTGTTGCTGTGGGTGCGTTTCCGTACCGTGGGAAACATATGTTTGGAGTTTTTAAATGTTAGCAGCGTTAACTCCTCCCTCTTCAAAAACGCTTGTCCACGAGCGTCTGAAAAATTTGGAAGGTCCTTGTTTCAGGAATAGGAGCTTCAGTGGTGATTTCTTGAAGCTGGTTGTCCTCAGAGCTGGATTCTGTTGGTTTTGTCGACTTCGTTTTTTTATGAAAATAGTTTATGGCGCTGGCCATCAGGATAATTACCATAAGAAGAGTAATTCCTGAAGAAATTCGATTCACGTTTCTTTCTATTTGCAGTGAATGTATTTCTACGGTGTTATTTACGTTTAGCTCGCTGAGCGCTTCCAGGGAGAGAAGCTTTGTAATGCTTTCTTCTATTGGTGTTGGTTGCGCAATAGCTGGCATCACTTTCATTACTGGTGATTCAAAGTTCTTATATGTTCGCTCATTGATGGTAATCGATGCGTTTCTGAAATTAATGATGTAAGTGCCGTTCATGATTCGGATGTTGTCATTCATAACGATGTTACCATGATAGTCGTTGAGGAAAATGATTCCGGGCGTGATTAGCTCGTGTCTTGGTATGTGGTGAGAGTTTACCATGTGACAAGAAGAGTTTTGGCTTTTTATTAATTTCGATATACAAAAATCATTACTTAAATCTAACAATTCTTCTTGCTTACAAATACTAACTTTATTATATTTTTTACATTGGTTTTTAATTCCATATATTGTATTTTTGTTTTTAAGTACATTGTTAAATTTCAAATTTATCATAACATCATTTCTTATTACAGATTTTATTATATAATTATTATAAACTTCCCTTGTCGTTAAGGGTATTTTCAAAATATATAAAATTGTTGTTGAATTACTTAATACATTAATATCTGCTAATTCTAAAGCCTCCTCTACAGTATTGAAGGGCATCTTTTCTTTATTAAATTCTTTTACAAATGTTTCAATTTCCTTTTTATTTAAAATGATAGTATTAACGATTCCTAGTCTAGCCCATTGTATGGCATATTTTATATTTATGATTTCTTCTTTAATCAATCTTAATCTATTTTGTAAATTTAACGCTATTTCGTTTGCAATCATGTTATCATTTTTAATCGATTGTAGTATGTTATTAGTTATTTCGGTTAGTTTATTTATTTGGTTTTTAACAGCATTATTTATAAAAATTTGATTGTTATTATTTGTTATAAGTTTATCTAAGTTGTTATTAATCATATTCAAGTCGTCGTGATCAGGGCTTCCTGCTAGGTATTTCCAAGCAGTACCAAGGATATCAAAGGATCTTCTAATTCTAGGATTCTGGATGGGTTCCACAATTGCCAACATTTCTAATGCTTGTTGAGCTTCGTGTTGTAAGGTAGGATATATGGGATTTTCTGGTGGGTAACTCTTTTCTATCATGTCAGTAATATTTTCTAAAACGTTCCGGTAGGCCTGAATGTCGATGATATGGATAAAATTTAAGGTACCGTCCTTGATTTTGGAGTAGCCATTGTCAATGGTTATTAAATGGGATGAGGAATAGTCGTGGATTTGTATGTCTGCATAAGACATGCAGATGAAGAGACTGAAAAAATTAATTTGTATATATGTCCTTTAATGACGATTCGATTGGTTAATGATTTCTAGGCTATTAATTAATCTAAAATCGCACCGCCTATGGCATTTTGGTCGATTGATTTTAAAACTAATTTCCTTTATCTCCTATTTGCTAAATTTTATTTATTTCTTACTTAATGGCTTTTTCCTTTAGTATTTTCTTTGTTTAATTGCCTTAATTATATTATAAAATTATTTAGTTTAGATTTCATTTTATTAGTTTTATTATTATTATTATAGTTTTTTTTTTTTTTTTTTTTTTTTTTTTTTTTTTTTTTTTTTTTTTTTTGTTATGAAGCCTTGATATGACTTTTATGCACCGACCTTCCTGAATGTTAGCAGCGTTAACTCCTCCCTCTTCAAAAACGCTTGTCCTCGAGCGTCTGAAATTAGGCTGTAGGGGGGGAGCTGCTGTTCTGGGTGCGGATGCAAGCATCGAGGGTCTAATAATGTCGTTATGTGCCATTTTATTTAATTTAATTTAATTTTTTTAAATATTTTTAATTAACTGTCTTTTTATTTTAATATTCTCTGGAGGGTCCCCCTTTATGGAGTGAATCGCAGAGATATGGTTATGTTATAAGCCGAAAGCTTTAGGGTTTGTTTATTTAAGGATGTACAAGCCTTTAATATTATCTTTTATGCTTCAAAATTGTTTTATTATGGTCCTTATTCCTTGATTTGAAACAGTATTTTTAATAATTTTTTTTTTTTTTTTTTTTTTTTTTTTACAAATTTCCTCTTTTCCTTTTTAAAAATGATTTTTCCTTATCTTAATTTTAATTAGTACTCTTTTTTTTTTTTACTTTTCTTTTTTTACAAATTTCCTCTTTTGCTTTTTTAAAAATAATTTTTTCCTTATCTTAATTTTAATTAGTACTTTTTTTTTTTACAACGTTATCTATATTTATGTCTTAATCTATTTCTTACGTTAAAATCCCACGACGCATTGGGAATTATCCAGTTTGCTTCCGCTACTATGGTTCCGGGGTGATGCGCCTTCTGGTGGGTTTGGGTTATCTTCTACCGAAGTTTACCCGTTTTGGTTCGTCCTGTCGCTTCTCTTTTGACGGTAGAGTCCTTTACGTACGCGCACTGTTCACTTAGGTTCGCGCGTGATGCACTATGTTTCGAACGTATGCACTATGTTTTTATACGTATACCGTTCGCGACTGGAGCGTTGGGCGCCAGTTAACTTAATTACTGTTAAGTTATAGAAAAAAATAAATTTTTCTGTGCTTTCAGCACATGTTACTTTATTGAATTCTAACTTAGGACTGAATTACAATTTTTACTTCCTTAACATTAAGCATCTGTATCACGTTGCGGGCACAGGTGACAGTTTACGGTGTTGGCGAAATGGTTGCGCGTGTACGGGCTATATGATACGTTGATCCGGCGCGGCAGACATGGCATCAGCATTTTACCTGTATTGTTGCTGTGGGTGCGTTTCCGTACCGTGGGAAACATATGTTTGGAGTTTTTAAATGTTAGCAGCGTTAACTTATATGCGCATATGTATGTGTGTATGTTGTTTTATATATTTGAACTCTGGTATACATATGTATTTGCACTTAATATACACGAAGCGAGTGATTTTCCTAATTTCACATTCGCACGAGAAAAGCCTTGAGAAAATCTATTCACTAAAAGCTTTTGTATTCCATTAAAAAAAAATAAATAAATAAATGAAGAAGAGTTATAAAAAGAAAAACAAGATAAAAATATAACGCATGTTTTCAGTAATAAATTAAAAATTAAACTTCACCTCATGAGTTTCAATTCAAAAAGAAATTATGTGAAAATTTCAATATGGAATAAAAGCAAAAAGTTGAATTTTCATTTGAAAATTTTTTGTTAAGATACTTTATATTTTGCTTCATTCATTCTCATAAGATTGAGTTCCCCATCCGTCCTCACTTTTGGCGACTGTTCGTTTCAGGCACAATAACCGGCTTAAATTTATAAAGAATTTGTAAAAATTGTAAATTTTTATACAAATACAAAATTTCCGTTTGCTGTTTCAATAGCTCGTTGAAAGCAATGCCTTTTCAATATCTTATACAAAAACAAGCATTAGTCATAAAAGCAACAGCTACAAACGTATGTATATTCATACATATGTACATATATATGTGCAAATAAAACATCTTTTATATATGTATATGCAAATAAAATCTCGTAAAATATTAAATGCGAATTCTCTATTTGCTTTTACAAAAAAAGAAAAAAAAACGCTATTCATTATTCATTTTCATTTTATTTATTCCGATTTTACTTAGCGCATACATATACATATATATATATATATGCAATTTTTTTTTTTCAAATAGCACTGCTTGTGTGCTTTTGTAGTAAATATGTATATTTAAATATCGTTCCAAGCCGTGATATAAACGAATTGTATCGAAAAGATACTAGTTTGCTACTAAATGTTTTTATTGGCTAAAATCAAACTAGCCCGAAAAGTACCAAATTGATGCTAGTTTGAAAAAAAATAAATTTAATTAATTAACTTATATATATTTTACTTTCCAACTACGTTTGTATAATATTTATTTAATTTTAATATTTTTTACTTATTCATTTCAAAAATCTATGAGAAAAAAATCAAGTCATTAAGAAGAAAGTTGTAAAAAGTGTATGCAGCAAAAAAAATGATTGTCCTCAATTTCATTTTAAACAAATAAAAACGAATTTTGTTTCGAAATTGAACTAGTAATTTTTTGTGCATTTGGTACTAGTTCTGGACTAGTACGTTTTTGAACGGAATTTCCCTATTTCTATTTCGTAATATGTTTTCGTATTAAAAATAGCATTGGCTGACTAGTTGCGCTCACTGTAGCTGCGAATTTCGAAATAATTTTTAATTACTTCTTTTGATGACTGGGTTACTGGCTACATTATGTACATATGTGTAATGTTTTTTTACTCTGTTCAAATGTTTACAATTTATTTATATGTATTTAATTTTGAAATTTCATTTTTTAATATTTTTAATCTACAAACGAAATATATGCATATATAAGTATAGGTATATTTATTTGTGAAATTTGTAAAACATCCTGCTTTAAATACAACTGAATCACTTTTACTGCTAATCGCATGCATTGCAATATGCATGTATATACGAATATATATACTATATATGTAGGCATGTATGCATGTATACTCATAATTAGATAATACTTCATGTTTGCTTCTACACTCAATTTCTAAAGAACTTTGAAGGATAATATAGCAGTCAAAATAAATACATATGTATATATACTATTCATATATACTACATAGACATGCCATACATATGTATGGTATGTAGGTATGTACATATATAAAAAATAATTTCAAATACAAGTGCAAGAATTTATTTAAGCAATAAATTTCGATGTGCTAATTGCGGTCACAGCTGTGCACTGATGTCTTGGAAATATTTTACTGGAATAACAATAAAGATATTCGCTATATTCATACAAACATACACGTACAAATGTATGTAGGAACATTAATGTTTGGACTTACATTCGTATGTATATAATTCGAAACGTTTGAATTTTCGCTAAAAAATTAAATATGAAATAAAATGGCAAACTTTTTATATAAAAGGACTAGTTGGAAACTGGTATTAAATGGTTGAAATTATACCAGTTCATTTTTAAAAGAAATTTTGTCATAAAATAGAACTCGTATATTACATACTCGAAAAAAAACTCTGTTTTTTTAAAAACTAGTGGCAAACTAGTACCATTAAAGTTCATTGTTATATTTTTGCCTGCTGAAAAAGTATGTATGTATAACAAGCATTTCTAAAAAAATGTCCAAAGTATTCCAAAAAGCATGCTTATAAATAATACATACATATGTACATATATATAAACTTGTGTATGTATGTATATAATATATTTGCATATCCATATGTCTAAAACAGAATAAACGAATATAGAGCCACAGTGCGGTTCTGCAGTATTTTAAGTTGTAAATCTTGTTTTTTTTTTCTTCTGTCTTTTCTACCGCGACACAGCAGGCAAGCAAAAAGAATGAACGAAAAAAATTTTAAAAGCTCCACGAGCATTTCGCCAAATATTTTTTTTTCGAATATGGTTTTTAAATTTATGTGGGCGAATTTAATGTTTATCGAACAAACAAAAAATGGAGACGAAATTTAAAACTGTTGATTTTTTAATTTTCGCTTATATTAAGCTACTTACCGACAAACAAAGCGCATATGGCGAAACGCAAATAAGCTTAAATTGGAGAAAAAATATATTTATTTCGGCATATATAATTATAAATGTATATTTGTGTACATATCTATATAGGTACACGCCTATATTCTCCAATATTATTCCTTTTTTTTACAAAAAAAATTCTAAAAAAAATAAGATTCCATTTCGGAATAAATCGTACCTGAATCTGAGTACTAACGAAGTAAAGGTGGTTAACTATAGAGACAACCGTAAAAAAAAGAAATCAAATTTTGTGAAGTTGAGGGCAATAAAAGTGTACACGAATTTTCAAAGAAAGGTGCATTTCTCGAAATAAAATCCGTCGATTGACATACCAGACTCATAGAGAAGAGAGTTTAGAATATATTCTTAGAGCAGCCGGGTTCTGAATGAGGAGCAATGCTTCCAGAATTGAAAAGATCACCTTCAGATCATACAACATAGAGATGATCAAGTTCAGCAGCAAAAAAATAAATAAAATCAAATCAAATCAAATCAAATGAAATAAAATAAAATAAAATAAAATAAATTAAAATAAAATAACATAAAATAAAATAAAATAAAATAAAACAAAATAAAATAAAATAAAATAAAATAAAATAAAATAAAATAAAATAAAATAAAATAAAATAAAATAAAATAAAATAAAATAAAATAAAATAAAATAAAATAAAATAATATATAATAAAATACAATAAAATAAAATTAAATAAAACAAAAAAATTAATTAAAAATAAATAAAAAAATAAAAATGAAACAAACTAAAATTAAAAAATAATAATAAAATGGGATAAAATAAAATAAAATAAATTAGAAGTAAAATAAAATAAATTCTAATCTTATACTAGATTATGTGTATGTATATACATATAGACATACATACGTAGGTATTTAAAAATATATACATATATATGTAAAAGTCTAGAAGTTGTTTCACACAACGCTTAGTACTTTATATTTTCTTTTCCTTGTTTCTACTGCTTCTTTAATGGCTCTATTGATAGCTTTATTTGCTAATTAAAAAGCTACTCTCCATTTTTAATTAAACTCTGTTGGTGGATTTTTTATTAACGTTTGTTCTGTTGCTATCGTCAATGAAATTGTTTATTGTTTTTGTTTTTTTTTTTCTTCTTATCGAAAGCACACAAATTACACAACTCATTTGCGCTTGCATGCTTTTCTTTTTATGCGCGTTGTTACACATACATACACGTACATATATTTTATATACATACATATATGGTATTTAATATACATAGCTACGTATGTATGTACTTAGAGTAATCAACCTAATGAAAAGAACTGCAGGCAACTTCAACGAAACCAAAGAAAAAGAGCCGAAAAATTAATCGAAAGCAAGAACCAAAAATAATGGCTATAAATTTCTAATTGACAAAAATTAAATACTTCTAGTTTTGAGTAAATTTAAAGGTTTACTTTTCAAGATATAATTATGTAGGGCTTTAGATAAAAATCTATATTAGCAATATTATTTCGACTTTAAATAATCGCGCTGCAAAAATACCTAATTATCAGTTTATATACACGTATTTATTGTTTTTAATAAAATAAATAATATTTGTCATGGATTTTTAAGTATTTTAGTGAGAACTAATAATATTAGGATAACAAATATAAATTAAAATTAAAGAAACCAAAATTAAATTGAAAAAAAATTAGCAGAAATAAAATAAAACTAATGAAAAAAAATAAATGAATAAAAAAATTAAAAAATACAAAAAAAATATTAAATTAAAGTGAAATAAAATAAAACAAAATAAAATTAAATTTAAAACAAATTAAAATCAAATAAAATTCAAAAAATGAAACAAAAATAAAATAATACAAGCAAAGCAAAATCAATGTAATAAAAAAATAAAATAAAATATAATAAAAAATAAAATTACTTTAAATCAAATAAAACAAAATTAAATTAATAAATTAAAATAAAGTAAATAAAAATAATAAACTAAAATAAAGTAAATTAAATGAAACAAAATGAAATTAAATGAAATTAAAAATTAAAATATATTAAATTAAAATAAAATTTAAAAATGAAATAAATTAAAATAAAATGGTATACAAATTTTAATTAATTAAAATAAATTAATAATATAGCAAAATAAAACAAAATGAAATAAAGAAAATTAAATAAAAATAACAAAGAAAATTATATAAAATATAATTGATATAACAATATAATGAAAATAAAATAAAAAAAAATAAAAAATATTAAAAATTTCGAAAAAGTATTGGTTACATCTTTGCTGAAGTCCTTATCTACGACTTATTTAATTTAAAATATTAAAAAAGACAATAACTCACTTTGTAAAATAAAAATTTATATTTTTAGGTCACAACTCAGTGTCTTACTATTTTTTTTTACAAAACTTTTAAATTAATTTTCTTTTCTAATTAAACATTTTTTTTTACATATTTTTTTCTCAATTGAAAAAGTTCCATTTCCTTAATGGTTTTGAAATGTTCGTGTTTATGAGCACAAGTGTGGGTAGGAGATTTCTATTTAAAGTTTCCGGTTCTGCATAGCTGTATGTATTTATGCATGTACGAGTATGTATGCATATATGTATGTATGTTTCATTATTTATGCGTTGTGGCAAAAGTGCCATAAATTTTAACGTCCACTGCGCATAGTTATTTGCGAGTTCACCACCAAATTTGGATATGGAGCGTTGACACTCTATTGCCAAAAATGTCCTGGGATATACTTACGTATGCACATATGTATGTATACATATTGTATATTTTACTGCTTAGTTAGTTCGCGTTACTTCGTGCTATTTGATAAATTGTTAGTTTTCTGGAATTATGTATATGTGTGTATATATATACGTTTTAGAAAATTGCCTAGTTATATGTATATAGCGCAATGTTATATCAAAATTGGTAAGAAAAAGTATTAGTTTGTTATTAGAATTTACAGCCGTAAATTGTACTGATCCGAAAAATATTAAACTCACTTAATTTCGAAGGTTTTTTCTAAATACAATAATAAATCAAACTGATGCTAAACAGACAGACATTCTTGCATAAAGATAAGATAATATGATCAAAAACGTTTAAAAAAAAAATAAAATGAAATAAATATTAAATTTGTGGAAATTTTTATTATTAGTGTAATATATTCAAAACAAAGTAATAGAAAAATTTTGTGTCGAAATAGCACTAGTTACATTTTGGTGCATTTTGAATTGGTATGAGCCTAGTATATTCATGTTAAAAATCTGACAATTGCCATTATTTCGTAAATCAAGAGCAAAACTAAATAAAAATATTCAAAACTGCACTAGTTACATTTGGTCTAAAAAAATGCAGTTTCAAAGTAGTTTTTAGCTAGTTCATTTGCCTGTCGGGTAACTATAACCTACAATATTATATATATATGTATGTATATGTATATGTTTTTCGCATTAACATCGCATGGAGTTGGTATTTTATATGGAAATGTAGTTGTTAGACTTCACTCACTGGTATTAATGTGTGTTAACAAATAGACATTGCCACAGGAAATGGCTGAGTTAGTAACATAAATACTTATGCGTAACACATTAGACATTAATTCGACATAAGAAATGTATGTATAGGTATAGGAATACTAAATAAGTAATACGCAATAATATAAAAACTTTACGATTAATATGCATTTCTTTGCGTTTTTTATTCTCCTTATGTGAGTTTGATTCTTCTTTTTGTTACGTATAATGGCTTATTTACTTTGAGTGGCAGGACATTGCAAGGACTTTTTGTCGCCAAATTGTTAGTATTTTTTTTTTTTTATATATATTTATTGATCATATTTTATTAAAGCTTTGCCTGTTGATATGAAAGCTCACCATTTTTGAATTAATTCATTCGAAAGCTTTCCTTTTATTTTGTAGTGTGAGTTCAAGAAAAGGTTTGCTGAGAAACTGGAAAATGTATTATGGTGTAAAAAAGGTGTAAAAATAATTTATACAATATGTATTTTTTAAAACAAGTAAAAATGGATGAATACTCAGCACATAATTCTATATTTTTACCAGAGATATAAAACATCTGTTAAAATTATTTTTCTCTTTGCTAAAATAAGACAAAAATACAAAAAAAATTCCAAAAAATATATGGTCTGAAACAGTTCCATTTAAATGAAAACCCAAAAAAAATCATATTTACCTATAAGAAAAATTTTTTTAATTAATTTTAATATTAATTTTACTGCTTTTATTAGGATTTTCTCTGATTTTCTAAAAAGAAAATGTTTTCAATAATTATTTTTTCAATATTTTTTTTTATTTTTATATACCTTACATATATAAAACATTTTTAAAAAAACGTATTTTATGCAAAAAAAAAAATTAACGAATACAAATTACAATTTTATATTCATTACAAAACGGTTTTTTGCTTCGAAAAATATTTTCATATGATTTTTTTCTGTTTTATGCCGTTTACCGTAAAAAAAAAATGGAATTTTTATACTGTCAGTAAAAATCATTAAAATCTTTAGCGTCGCTTTTTGGCTGAATTTTCACAAACTGAAATATATTCATTGAGCTTTTTCATCCTTAATGCCTCTGACTAACAGAAAAGCTTCGGATATAGATATTTTTTGTTTTGATAAGAACATGGTCAATACCATTAATATTGTTATCTACGCACAAACGCTAAGTATGTTTTTATAACGCCAATAATAATATATAAAGACACAGGTTTATTGCGTTTAAAAATGTCCTTGTCATAATTTTTTTAAGGAAAAAAAGCGAAAATTTCATTATAATCTGCTACAATATAGATAAAATATCAACATTTCTAAATGAATTAGTTGTGAAAGAGAAAGCATAAAAGTATAAAATATTTCCACTTGACACAAAGGTGTCCTCGACATAGATCCTTTAACAAAGTGATAATGATAAAGGATTTATGAGCAGATTATTATTTTTTTTTTACTTTCGTTTTAATATATTTAATGTTATATATATTTTATATGCTACGCTCTAAAAGAAGCCCCAACGCGTAAAAGGAAAAAAAACAAATACATATGTATGTCTATAAAGTATTAAAGGATAATCACTTAACGAACACACCTTATTATGTATCCTAGGCTGTGAAACATAAATTAATTTCATGTTGCGTGTCATTTGATTTTTCTACGACTTTACTTAAAAAAACAAAAAGAAAATTCAACTTGATTTATACATTTTATTACAAATTAATACGTATCAAGCTCAGTTGAAATAATACATATGCACAGAAATGTGTATATAAAGTGCCAGAACTCACTTCTGCATTTGACCTTGACACAATAAATGCAAAGAAATATGACAAAGCATAAAAGTGCCCATTGCAATATACATTTGTATTTGTAATTCGAGCCGAAACACTCCCATTTACATAAGATACACATACAGATACATACATATGAGCGTAGTTATGTACAAACACTAACTGGCATGCACACCTACGAACTGTATCTGGTGTGTAGTAACCCAAGTTGAAATTTTAATCCTGTTAAGTAAGACATTGTAGATTTTGCTTTTATTTTTTTAGAAATTTTTGGCTTCGAATCAGCAGTCGTAGGGCTTCATGCACTAAAAAAAACCGATGGAATTTACCAAATTTCAGGATATTCCGCCAATATACTCGTATGTACATATATGTAAAACAAATTGAAGAGAAAAAAAAGAATATAATAAAAAACTATATAATAAATAAAAATAACAAACCATAAAATAAAATAATATAAAATAAAATAAAATGAAATATAAAATATAAAATACAAAATATAAAATAAAATAAAATAAATAAAATAAAAAAATAAAATAAAAAAATAAAATAAAATAAAATAAAATAAAAAAATAAAATGAAATAAAATAAAATAAAATAAAATAAAATAAAATAAAGTAAAATAAATTAAAATAAAATATATTAAAATAAAATTAAAAAATAAAAAATAATTTAAAAAAATTTAAATAAAATAAAATAAGATAAAAAAATAAAATAAAATAATATAAAATAAAGTAATTAAATAAAATGAAATAAAATAGGATAAAATAAAATAAAATAAATTAAAATAAAATAAAACAAAAAGAAATAATATAAACTAAATAAAATAAAATTAATTAAAATAAAATAAAAAATTAAAATTAAATCAAATTAAATAGTTTAAAATGAAATAAAATTATATAAAAAAATTACAATTAATTAATTTAAAAAAAAATAAAATAAAGTGAAAGAAAAGAAGAAAAAATCTTGTGTTTTTTTCTAGTGAAAAAAGATCAAATAAAAAAAGTAATTATAAGTGAAATAAATAAATATCAAAAAAAAAAAAAAATTAAATTAAACAGCATAAAATGAAATGAAAAAGAAAATTTCATAAATTAAAGTAAAATAAAAAAAAATAAAACGAAATAAAAAAATAAATGAAAATTAAATAAGAAAATTAATATAATTTATACCATATGTGTAAAAAAATAATAATAATATAAATAAAATATAATAAAGTAAAATAAATACAAATAAAATATAAAATAAAATAAATGAATGTGAGTTAAAATAAAATAGAATGAAAGAAAGAAAAATTAATAAAGAAAATAAAACAAAAAAAAAGATAATAATCTAAAAAGGAAAATAGAAAATATAATAGAACCTAAAATTAAATATTTCAACAACAATTTATTGGAAAGAGTTTAGATTTTTGCTAAGAATTCTCTTTCGTGTCGTTAATTTGCTTTTCATTTATCCATCCTTGTATGTACATACACGTATGTACGCGTTTCTTTCGTGTAATGCTTACATACGGAAAACTGTATATAAGAACTCCAAAAAAAAAAACTTTTTTTATTTACAATATAAGCACGTATGTATATGTCTGAGGGTTGCTCTATACTGTATACTATATGCCATACAGTCAAATAAAGTATGTATGTATAGAGAAAAACGTATCTGTGCCTTTGCATTCCAGTTCATATCAACGGCGCCTGAAAGTCTCAATTACCCCTCGCAGTGCCAACCAAGAACCATGCTGACTGACGTTTACTGAGAAATCAGGCGTTTTACGCAATAAAGAAACGAACTAAAAAAAAAACAAAGGATACGTGGGCAATGCGAGTACGCATAAAATAACATTCATAAAAAATAAGAAAAAAAAAAACGAAATTAAAGCATAACGAAAAGTAAAAGTAGTTTTAGAAGAAGGTTGAATGAAGAAGTGAACAAAAAAGAAGAGAGCAAGAAGAAAATACAGACACTTTAGGGTGTTTACAACTTCCTGAAATTCGCGGTGTATGACACGAAAGAATATTTAAATAATCGTATACTCCCCTGAGTTATAATGCTGTAAATGATTTTGTGATTTCTCTATGCATATTAGTTGATTGCCGAGAAAAGCTAAGATGTCTATAAATCGTAAATATATATCTACATACATATAAATTAATAAATATATGAATGTATATATGCAGATAATTGCATAAGATTATTTTCCATTATATTCATATTCGTATGTAGATTTTCGCATTTTATCACTTGCCATTTAACATAATAATAATAGACATTGATTGAATTTCGTCTTTGTATGGACATGAGGTCACAACATTTACATTTGTGCACGCTTGTAAGCTACTCTCTAGCTTCAAGTAATTCATCGGCGGTTACGTATACGCCCTGACTTCATGCATGTAAGAATAAAAATTCGCTAACAAAAGTTTTTGCCGAAAGTAATTTAAGTTCATTGCATTTATAATAGAAATGTATGTAATATATTATACAATAAGTATAAAATGTAAGTAAATTTTTATGATTGTTTTTTATTTTTATTTTCATTCTTTATTTTTTTTAATTTTATGATTCTCTTTTTTATTAGTATTAATTTTTTTTTTTCATGTGAATATTAAAGTTAAAAAGTAGTTGATTTTCAATAGAACAGCACGAATTTTCACCACCGCCATTAATTGCAACTACTTTTAAGGGATTACTCCCCGCTTCAGCAATATGGCTTTAGTAGTTATGGCAAGAACATTTCGTGAGATTTATGGCTACATTTATGGTTTCTTTTTTTATGACAGCCATCACCTTTGCCACCAACGCAAAGCAACGTGAGACACGTTTATTGATGACATTGTTGCACTGACGCACCATGTACGCCACTGTGTCCGTACCCTATTGCGCAACGACGACTGCAGTGGCCGCTGCAGCAGCTTTAACATTCCGACAATGCCGCCGCAACGCTTTGTGCCGTACGCTGTTGCTGCTGTTTTTGCTGCTTTTGCAGGTCATAAAATTCATAGAGCTTTCATGTGCATCCTTTGACATTGAATTAACTATAATTTTCCACAGCTTTCTGACTCCCCCCCCTTCGCAATTCGCATTAGTATTTTTTCCACTTGCATTTATACAAAATATTGCTATAAAATTTTTGAGTGCGCTCCACCTCCGCATGTGTAATGTGGTCTCATTGAGCGTAGGCACTTTTGTGTATGTGAATTGTAATGAAATTTTGTTCGCTTACTACTAGTTCGAAACCAGTTTTCTAGCAGAGCAGAACTAGTCAACAAGAAGTGGAATAAAATTAAATAAAAAACAATAATATAAACCAATATAAAATAAAATAAAGTACAATAAAATAAAATAGAATAAAATAAAAAATAATAAAAAATAAAATAAAATAATATAAAATAAAATAAAATAAAATGAAATAAAATAAAATAAAATAAAATAAAATAAAATAAAATAAAATAAAATAAAATAAAAAAAAAATAATATAAAATAAAATAAAATAAAATATAATAAAATAAAATAAAATAAAGTAAAATAAAATAAAATAAAATGAAATAAAATAAAATAAAATAAAAATGAAATACAATAAAATAAAATAAAATAAAATGAAAGGAAATAAAAAAATAAAACAAAATAAAATAAAATAAAATAAAATAAAATAAAGTAAGTTAAAATAAAATAAATCAAGTAAAATAAATTAAAGCAAATTAAATTAAAATAAAGTAAAATTAAATTAAATAAAGTAAAATAAAATAAAACAAAACAAAAATAAAACAATTAAAAGTGAAATAAAATAAATTAAATAAAGCAAATAAAAAATAATAGTATAATTTAAAATAAAAATTAAATAAATGAAATAAAAAATATTAAAATACATAATATAAAATAAAAAACTATAAAATAAAATAAATAAATTAAAATAAAATAATTCTAATAAAATAAAATAAAATGAAATAAATCAAATAAAATAAATTAAAGCAAATTAAATTAAAAGAAAATAAAATGAAATGAAATAAAGTAAAATAAAATAAAACAAAACAAAAATAAAACAGAATACAAATACAACAATTAAAAGCGAAATAAAATAAATTAAATAAAGAAAATAAAAAATAATAATATAATTTAAAATAAAAATTAAAATAAAATAAAATACAAAATTAATAATAATATTAAGAAAAGCAAATAAAAACAAAATAAAATAGCATAAAATAAAAATAAAGTGGATCAAATAAAAAATAATTAAAATAAAGTTAAAAAATCTTAATACTGTACTGTTTACGACTAGTCCTGTACGAACCAGTTTTATATTTTGCTACAAGACATATCTACATTTATATGTAGGTAGATTTACATTTGCATACGTGTGCACATATACATACACATGGGAAAACATATGTGCACGCGCGTAATTAGACGAAATGCTAGTAAAATTTAAATACACTTGCACCGCAAAATCTCAAAGCAACACCGCCATGAACCACACTAAATTATTATTTAAAAAAAAAACACACATACATATACCAACAACAAAACGCAGTAATAAAATTAACAACAACATGAAACAATGAACAACTTTGTTTTACTTGTTAAGTGCATTTCTTTCGTTGTTGCTGTTGTAGTAGTTTTTTCATTCGCTTGTTGTTGTTTTTTGCATTCTAACATTTTATATTCATTTTGAAACCATTTGATGTGTTGTGCCATTTAAGCTATAAAATAAGCTTGTATATACAATTTACATATGAATAATTACAATATAAATAGATAAATTACTTTTTATGTTTGTAAATAGCAAAAAAAAAGAGGAAAAAAAATTACAATAAAATGTTGGTTTGAATTTTAAAATTTTAAAATTAATTTCAAATTGCTTTTCTTGCAATTCTAATTTTTCTTTCGCATAATTTAACTCAATAAATTGTAGGCCGACCAATTCGTAACTAGTCTTAAGTAAGGCGTGGGTGTTCGTTAAATGTGCGTATATGACTTTACTCGTTACTCACTTAAATTAGTGAGTGTAAAAAGAGATTTCTAAACATTTAATAGATGAATGAAACTTATGCGGCGCCACAGCAACACTTAATTGGAACGTTGCAAGGCAAATACGCGAGACACAATACCCACTACTCTACATACTCGTATACTGTTGCGAGTGAATACAGAGTATTTTTTGTACAATATATGAATACATCAATTGAAAGAGTATTTGACCCGTTGTCGACCTTTCTGAATATGTGCCAAGACACTTGTTTTATTATTTTGGTTTACTTTCGCCGATTCACTGGTGAGTACGTTTGACAGGCGGTATGCCGTCGGTACTTATGTACATACATTTATCTGCTTTTTAAATTGGCATTGAATTTTTTATATGTATTTTTTATACAATTTTCTGCATTTTCGAATATAACTAGAGAGCTATAGAAGTGTGGCTTTGGACTTGATCGCCAGCCTATGTAAACATTTGGGCATACATATTTTAAATCATTTTTCAAGACAATATAAAATATTTTTGATTCTGTTTTAATATTTTTTTTTTAATTTTAAATAGACTTTGATACGACTTCTAGAAGACCTTTTCCTATCGTGCTCTAGATAAAACTTTTCATTGAGAAACATTTCCGACTAGAATTTATGCTCTTAACTAACATAGTTGGCACGTTGTTGTTATTTATTTGTATTACTACAAATGTATATAAGTACTAAATGGTTACATACATATATACCTAAACATATATATGCTAAGTGCCCGTTATTGTGATATTTAGCTGTTCAATAAATGATTTTTATCGTGCTGACTGAATGAAATTTCGGACTTTGATTTAACAAAATTAAAAAAAAAAAATTAAAATAAAAAATAAACACAACAAAAACGAAAGTTCAGTATTGTTACTGATAATGCAAGTGCTGTTATTACCTATGTACTTATACCATATATGATACACGTGTATAAGGTGCTTAAATGCACGTCATGCTTGAAATAGCTAACAATTTTATTTATATTTGCCAAAATTGTTTATTTAAATTGTAAAAGTGTAATTGGAGAAAAAAATCAAATCTTCTTTTATTATTTAGCTTTAATTGGCAATCATAATTTGTTTTATTTTATTTTATTTTAATTTTAAAATTTTATTTTTTACTTAATTTTTTTATTTTATTTACTTTATTCTATTTTATTTTATTTTTTATTTTATTTTGTTTATTTTGTATTTATTTTATTTTTTTTTGTATTAGATTTTCTTTTTGATTTAATTTTATTTTTTGTAATTATATGAAATTTTTTATTTACTTAATTTAAATTAATTTAATTTAAATTAGTTGACTTTAATATAATTAATTTTTTATTTCATTTTAGTTTATGTTATTTTATATTATTATATTTTACTTTAATTTATTTTTATTTTTTTAATTATTTCATTTTATTTTGTTTTATTTGAATTTATTTCATTTCATTGCATTTTATTTTATTTTATTTTATTTTATTTCATTTTATTTTATTTTATTTAATTTAATTTTATTTAATTTGATTTAATTTAATTTAATTTAATTTAATTTTATTTCATTTCATTTCATTTCATTTCATTTCATTTCATTTCATTTCATTTCATTTCATTTCATTTCATTTCATTTCATTTCATTTCATTTCATTTCATTTCATTTCATTTCATTTTATTTTATTTTATTTTATTTTATTTTATTTTATTTTATTTTATTTTATTTTATTTAATTTTATTTAATTTTATTTAATTTTATTTTATTTTATTTTATTTTATTTTGTTATATTTTATTTTATTTTATATTATTTTATCTTATTTTATTTAATTTAATTTTATTTAATTTTGTTTTATTTTATTTTGTTATATTTTATTTTATTTTATTTTATTTTATTTTATTTTATTTGATTTTATTTTATTTTATTTTATTTTATTTTATTTTATTTTATTTTATTTTATTTTACTTTATTTTATTTCGTTTTATTTTGTTTCATTATGTTTAATTTAATTTTATTTTATTATATTATATTTTATATTGTTCTATTTTATTTATTTTTTGTTTTATTGTAATTATTTTTTATTTATTGAATTTTTTTTATTTATTTTAATCTTGAAACACATTTTTAAATTGCAAAGCATAAAAATTCGAACTTCAACCAACAAACTCTTTGAACTCAACTCGCTGGTAATTGAAATGCACAACACAACTGACTGAATCAATTAGCATAACAATGAATTAACTTCGAAAAGTAATAACTACAAATTAATTAGCGTTAATACAGAGTTGTTAAAAAATTCGTTCGTTATTTAGACGTTGAACGAACTTTTTTTTCTGGCTTTTCACTCCCTCACATAATAATTGAGGTACAAATATTTGTATTGTGTCTAAATATATGTAAGTGTTTATACAAGTAAGGCAAGAAATGTTTGTATCTAAAATACTTATGCAAACATATGTATATATATATGTACATAGCTGATTTTTCATTTGTGAGTCATTATGTGTGTATTTTGCTACTAAAGCAAACTGTCGAAATTGGTTAAATTGTTTTTATAAGAAAAAAACTATACTTTATTAAATTTAAATTTCATATTTGCTATGCTCTTTAAGTCTGTTGATATGTAAATGAGTTAACATTTTAGAATATATTTACTGTTGATTTAAACAAAAATTCAGTAATATGTGTATTTTTGTTGTATATTTTTATTTTATTTATTTATATATATGTGTGTATGTGCCTTAAAATTTCAATTTACATACTTTTGTACATTAATAATGCTAATTATCATTCATTTCTCGTTTGGCGATTAAACAGCGATTATCGAACATGTTTTTCGCCTGCTTTTGTTTAATGTTTAATAATAAGCGAAAATACTAATACAATTATGAATATGTTAAGGTAAGTTAAAAGCGAAAAATTTAAAGCTTATTTTTTAGCAATCTTTTATTTGAAAATTAAAATTTTTCATTTTAATTTCTTTTTCTAACATAAGGACTAAGTTTTATATGTATGTTAAAGATATGATTTAACACTTTGCGAGAGCCTAAAACTTTTAAATATATTCTACTGCGGAGGAAAACTCAATATTTCGCAAGTATTTACTGAATATTTTTAAGATTTTTGCTTTTAATCAATTTTGGATTTATCTTTTTTTATTTTTTTAATTTTATTTAATTATTTAATAATTTTTTGAAGTTGTTTTTAATTTTTTAAACTTTTCTTCATAATTATAATTTTTTTATCTGCTTGTTACAATTTTTTTAACATTGTTTTTAATATTTTAAATTTTTCAAGTTATTAAATTTTGTCTAAAAGATTTTAAATTCTTGCTTAATTTTTTCCTACAATAATATTTTCTAATTTTTCATACATTTTTTTTAATTTTTTTCGTAACTTCTTTCCACTTTTTAAGTCTTTTCTTATTTAAAAAAAATTCAATTTCTCTTAAATTTTCTAATTTTTTCTTATATTTCTTAATTTTTTGAAATTATTTCTTATATTTTTTTTCTAGTTTTTTCGATTATTTAAGTATTTTTTAATTTAAAAAATTTAATTTTTCTAAATTTTTCATAAGTTTTTTTTTAATTTATTTTATTTCTTTATTTTTTTATATTTTTTTAATTCGTTTAACATGTGTTTAATACTTTCTTAATTTCCTTTTTTATTCCTTTGTTTTATTTAGTTTTAATATTTTACATTCCTTGACCATTTTTTTTCAAAGATCACACAAAATTTATTTCAAAAAATATTTATTATCGTGAAATCGTTACTGCAGAATGTCAAGGGAAATATTAGTCAAGAATAAAATTAGAAAAAAGAAATGGATATAAAAAAATATTACGAGCTTTAGCATTAATATTTATATGCTTATTTATTTAATATTTTCCTATAATTTTTTTTTTAATAAAAATATATTTTTAATTTATTCGAAATATAAGGTGGTACTAAGTATAACCCAAAAGCTCAATGAGTAATGGTCAAAATACTTCAAACGCCAATTCCTCGTCTCAGAACTAGAAATGTATAGGTATGTACATATGTACAAATATTCAAGTGGCTCAAATGGCGAGTGACAAGCCTGAGAATTTGGCTTCAACGATCTATCGTCGTGACAAAGTTGTATTTATGAATAAAGCGTATTCGTCTCGCTGCTTATTAGGTGTGTACATATGTATATATGTAAGTTTATATATGGTTCAACGCTGCAGAACTTCATTTTTTTGTAGAAAGTAAGTAAGTGGTTGTCAACCCACATCCGTATTTTGTGTCTACTCCTTAGTTTTGCCCATTGTAACTAACAAGCCAGCCATGAAAATAATAAAATATAATATAATAAAATAATAAAAAAAAAAAATAAAATAAAAAAAAAATTATAATAATAACTCACGAACATCATTTACTGTTGACATTTGAAATTTATTCAGGGTTGCAGGTTACATATTTACATACATATGTATTTGCTTCAAAACGTAGGTGTACTTAAGTAATTTTTTTTTAAACAATTTAACTATGAAAAATAATAAATTTGACTTTTTTCTAACTAACGAAGCGCTGCTTAGCTTCAAGGAAGCCATAGTACGTACAAACATACAAACATATAAGTAAAATTTCTAAAATAATTTGTATATAATTTGCGTTTTAAAGTTGAATTGGTTTTTTTTTTTACCCGCAGCGCATTCAATTCAAACGACTCTATTTCGGTGACATGAAGCGTAATTTCGACAGTGACAGTGTGTGAAATAAAACGTCAAATAGCAGCGGCTCACTGATGCGCCCGCAGGTATTTTTTTTCTTATTGTTATGCATTATGTATATTTACGTATGTACATATGTATGTATGTATAAGTATATATTTTTTTCAAAGCTCAAATTAAAATACAAATTAAAGTGGACAGCTTAAAACCGCAAAAACTAAACAAAATAAAATTATTTTTTTGTTTTGAATATATTTATAGCGAACAAAGGGAAAACGCAAAGAACAAAAATGAGAATACTAGAAATATTTAAATAAGTATTTATATATGTATATATATAATATCTGATCTATATATAGTAACTTTCAAAATGTACTAGCTTTTCACTAGTATTTTGACTAAAATCAAACTAGTATGAAAATTACTAAGGCATTTTTTTTTTATTTATTTATTTTAGCTTCAAATTTTTACTTTAATTTATTTTTTATGTGTTTTTGTTTTAATTGTTAATACGACATCAAACTGGTTCGAAAAATCACTAGTTTACCACTGGAAATTTCTGACAATAATTATGCTTGTTCGCAAAATACCAAACTGGTATTTTTTTGGCTAAAATCAAACTAGTCCGAAAATTACTAAACCGGTAAATTTTATTTTATTTTATTTATTTTAGCTTCAAATTTTTAATTTTAATTATTTTTTATATGTTTTTGTTTTAATTGTGAATACGACATCAAACTGGTTCGAAAAATCACTAGTTTACAATTGAAAATTTCTGACTATAATTATGCTTGTTCACAAAGTATCAAATTGGTATTGGTTAAAAAATAATTTGTTAGTTTCTAAATTTAATAAATTTCATTACCTTGTTGTTTGATAATTATTATAATTTTTTTTTTGACGTAACAATAATTAAATAATTATTTATTAAATTTAATTAATATTTTTTTCCCTTTTGTAATTGTTTATGCTATTTAGAAATATTTACTAAAAAACTTAATTTTTTTGAAATATTTTGTCATTTATTTTATAAATATGCCCGTTAATGTTAATCAATATTTTTAAATTTCAATTTAATTAAAACAAAAATTGCAATAAAAATTTACTAAATTTTGCGCATATTTATTATTTACTATTTTGTTTAGACTTCTTAATACTTGCTTAAAAAAAATAAAAACATTATTTTGAATTCAAAATTGAAGTGGTTACATTTCAACTCATTTAAAACTAGTTTTAGACTGCCCCAAATCTGACAGTCGAAAGCTCATGATTTTATTTGCCTTAAAAAAATTAAAAACAAACTCATTTTGATAAAATATTGAACTAGTTACATTTATGATACACTTTGAACTAGTGTGAGACTGATACATTTTTGCACGAAATAAGCTTTTTCTCATCTCGTCGAAAGCTTATGTATGTAAAATATCAGTAAATAAGAAAACAATATTGGCCACCTACCAACACTTGCCTTATTTGCTAGTTTCGTAGTAGTGCTTAACTAGTACTTTTTACTACAGATGGAATAAGCTAAAATAAATATACATACCTTAGCATTATTTAAAGCGAATATTCAATGCGGCTCGAATATACATATGTACGCTAAAAGCACGCATTTTCAACAAATCTACTGTACCTATGTATGTATGCATATACCATATACATGCAATTAATTAGCAAAAAATTAAAAAAAAACGAGCTAACACTTAAATCTATAAACATTTGAGAGCAAATGCATGCACTTAAATATATGTATATATATATATGTATGTAAAGTTTTATGATGACCAGCATTAAAATTCACAGTAATATGTATGTACATACATATATATGTCTGTACGCCTGTAATAAGTTTTCGTGTTCAAAGCGCACTAAACTATGTATGTATATCTAAATATAATATTGCATATTTATACAAACATATTGACATGAACCAACGCATAGTTTTTTTTTTTTTTGTTTTTTTTTTTTAGTAAATAGGGAATGAGACGCCCAATGTAACACACCAGTATGTATGTACGTATGCGCAGGCGCTTAGGCCAACACTTCAATCGGAACCAGCGGCAGAGAAAAACGTAATAAAACGAATTAATTGCGTTGCGCCACAATTTGAGTTAGATTAATTAGACGCCTGTTAGTCGCTGCGACCGTAATTTTCGTTACTTCAAAAGGGATCTGGTGGGTAGCAGCGAGTAAATAAATGTTAATCCCATATATTTGTATAAGTATATATGTATATACATACATATATGTATGTATGTTCCTATGGGTGTGGTCAGCAGTGGATTAAAACTTTGGAATGACCCAAAATGAAATGCAAACGCAATTATGCAATGTGTGCGTGTGTGTGTGTGCTATTTTGTCTTATACAATATATGTATGTATGTATATACATAGCTTCTCACCGGATTTCCGTAAAACCGCGTCTGTATGCGAGTAAGCGCTTCCAAGCGTACATATCTAATTACATTGCAGCTTTTTTTGGTTGTTCATATGTATGTATACTTGTATGTACTCGTCCATACATATGAATGTAGCCCACATTAGGTGCTTCTTTTCTAAATAACTTTACATAAGACTTTGTGAAAATTATTCTTGCCTGTTTTGTCTAATTTGGGACGTTCATGGACGCAATTACATACATACATATGTACATACATATGTACATAATTCGATTATAATTATAAACTGAAAATGAATTATTCAATTTGCATATAACCAAATATGCCTAAATTCAAATGTTGATGTACATACACATATGTATGTGTAAACATGCCGTTATAAATGTTTATAATTTTAGAAAAAGTATTGGAAAAATATAAAAATAAATAAATATAAGAAAATTTACTAAAATAAAAAATAAATTAATAGAAAAATATAAAATTAAATAAAATAAAATGAAATAAAAAATAAAATTAAATAAAACGAAATAAAATAATTATAATAATATAATACAAAATAAAGTAAAAATAAAAATATATAAAAAATATAATAAAATAAAATAAAAAATAAAATAACTTGAAATAAAATAAAATAAAATCATATTAAGTAAAATAAAATGAAAAAAATTAAATAAAATAAAATTAATTAAAGTAAAATAAAAATAAAATGAAACCAAATAAATTAAAATAAAATGAAATGATATAACAAATTAAAACAAAATATGATTAAATAAAGCAAAAATGGAATGAAATAAAATAAAATTAAATTAAATATAATACAATAAAATAAAAGAAATAAAATACAATAAAATAAGATAAAATAAATAAAATTAAAAAAAAATAAATAAATAAATAAATAAAATAAAAATAAAAATAAAAATAAAAACAAAACTAAAAACAAAAATAAAAGTAAAAATAAAATAAAATAAAGTAAAGTACATTAAATTAAATAAATATAAATTTAAATAAAAAAATAAAATAAAATAACAAGAAATAAAATTAAATAAAATAACATGAAATAAAATATATAAAATTAAAGAAATAAAAATAAAGTAAAAATAAATCGAGTAAAATAAATTAAAAAATAAATTAAAATCAAAAAAAAAAACTAAAATGAAATGAATAAAATAAAATAAACTAAAACCAAATTACATAAAATAAAGTAAAAGACAACAATAACAAATTAAATAAAAAAATAAAATAAAATTAAGTAAAATGAACTAAACAAATAAAATTAAAGAAAATGAAAAAATTATAAAATAAACAAAGCTAAATTAAAATAAAATTAAATAAAATGAAAAAATATAAAATAAATTAAACTAAAATAAAATAAAATGAAAAATATAAAATAAATAAAACTACAATAAAATAAAATGAAAAAATATAAAATAAATAAAACTAAAATAAAAATTAAATTAAACAAAATAATGTAAAATAAATAACAATTAACACAATTTAAAATATCTTAATTTAAATAAAAAAATAAGTATAAAGTAAAAAAGTGCAAAATCGATAAAAAAAAATTAAAAAAATTAAAAAAGAAATAAATAAAAGAAATTAAAAAAAAAATATTAATTATCTCATATTGGTTTGTTTAAATTTTTATTCATAGAATCTCTACTTGCAAATATGTAACACCAAAAAAAAATTTATATATATATTTATGTATACTTATACGTACATATGTATATTTACATACATATATATATATAACTTCATCAATAGTGCGTACGCTAGTCCGGAAATGGCCACCTACATACATATGCACATTTGTATATAAATATATAAGCGCAATTGCCACTACATATAATATAATCAAAGTTAACCTGTACTTATGAATGGCAAATTAATTGACATGATAGAAGAAGTGAATGAAAACTTAATGTATGTATGAGTATATGTAGGTATCTTTTACAATCGATGAGTGGTGGTGAATGACTTTTAGTTAACGTGGGCCGCGTAGGCGACAATGCAATTTGTATGCAATATACATATATATATGTATGTATGTATATATTTTTTAAATTTGTTTCTTTTCCGTTTTTTTTTTTCGTCTACTTATACTCTCGACAGTACAGATTCGAATTGAGTGTTTCCGTGTACCCACACAGACTGCTCGCGCAAAGTCGCCTACACATCAGCACCTGTTCAGTTCAGCATCTTACATCCATATGTATGTATGTACATGTACTTAATTAGATTCTCTTTGGCAGTTTCCATGTGGTAAGATATGAATGGCAAGCTAATCTAAAAATTACTAGTTTGTGACTGAAACTTTTTGATTTAATTTTTACTAGTTCGCAAATTTTGAAATTACTAATTAAAGAAAAAAAGACTTTAAAATTTTTTTATTTACTTTTTTATTGGATTTGATAAGAAAATAATTTTTTCCTCCAAACAATTTAATTCCAAAAATATTTATAAGAATGTTTTCATTTCTGTTTATATTTTTTTATACATTTTAGAAATGTTTTAGATAATAGTATTAAATATTTTAATATTAAATTAAAAGTTGCTTTTTTATACATGCAACCGACAAAAGATCATTAAGTCGGTTATTGAGTTACAGTGGAAAACAACAACCACAATATTGAGTTGTTATAAGCTTTTTGTATCGAATTTGATCCCATTTGCAATAGTTGTGGAAAACTGTAAATCCAACGAGACGTATTATGCGTTTTCAAACAAAAATTGGTGAAATAATTATATACATATTTATATATAAATTATTAGTATTTCATTTTTCCAGTTCAAAGCAAAAAAATCATTAATTATGACCCGAAATAGTGCTGAACTTCTTTTGGTCCAATTTGAACTGGTATAAGTCTAGTATATTTTTGTTGAAAAGCTGACAATTGCCTTATTCTTACGTAAAAATACCTACTTTTATTTATAAAAAAGAATAAAGTTTTACCTGAATAGCTTGGCAAGCTAGTTTCGAAGCGGTTCTAAGCTAGTTTATTTGATTGTTTAGTCTTAATTCTATATCTCATGTTTCCTTTGGAATAAAAATGCGAAGAAAATCATACCCAAATTCATATGTACATATATACATATGTATGTGCCTCGCCATTTACCAAAATGTATTTATTCGTCAAAACAAAACTCTTCATATTTCCCCTGATTATTTATCATTATTATTATTATTATTTTTAGAACAAACCTGCAATTAATCATGAATCCAGCAATTTTTCATTACGAAAATTTACATATGTACTTTAATAATATGAGATCGAAATTATATTTTCATTTGATTATACACATTATGTGTATGTATGTACGTTTTTATACTAATTTTGGTAGCAATTTGAAGCTTTGTGCCCGGAAAAATTACGCTCGACCTTGAAATTTGTTGAGACCAGTTTGTTTGTTTCGGGCGTGGAAGCAAAAGCATTGTGATTCTAAATGCTGAAAGTCAACAACAACAAAAAAAGTGTTGAAATTTTAATTTTTTTTTTTTGTTTTTTTTTCCTGTTTGTAATTAACGAGTCACGCATGAATGCGAATTTGTTTCTACTGAAACTCTATTACGTGTTAGGTTTCACAGTTTTATGTTCTCTGTGCTCGTAAAACCAGCCAGATGGGATTCATGTCATTTGCCGGAGGCATCATTAAAGAAACACATTCATTGCCAGACAAAAAGGAAGTGAGCATTCAAAATAATTTTTTTTTTTTGATTTTTTTAAGAAATTATTTAATATAATACGGAGTGGAGTATTAATTTAAAAAAATTAATTTCATATTTGCATAGACTAAATTTGTATTTGCAATAACTTGTTTTTTTCCTGACAACAACAAAAAAGAGCATCATTTTTGCTTTTTTATGTTTCAAACACAATTAAATTTTATAAAAGATTTAATTAACAAGTTTAGTTAATGATTAATTCACTATTTATATACATACATACATACATTCATATTAATAAACAAATAATATACAAACAAAAAAAATAAACCATATCAGGAAAAGAAAAATATAAAATAAGAAAATACAATAAAATAATACAAAAATAAAAGAAAAAAAAGTTAAAAATAAAATAATGCAAAGTAAATAAATTAATAAAATAAATTAAAACAAAATAAAATAAAATAAAGTTAAATAAAATGAAATAGAAAAATATATTATGGATAAAAAAAGTAAAAAGTAAAATCAAATAAAATACAACAAAGTAAAAAAATAGCATAAAATTATATAGAAAAAAGTTTATAAAATATTAAATAATAAAAAATTTAAATTTTAAATAAATGAGATTATATTTATTTATTATATTAGATTATATATCAATATATTGGTCAGACCAAAATATTTGGAAAAACATTTTATTTTTTAACATGAGCCCTTACTGAGTACCATGAAAGAGGACTTGTTTAAAAACAAACAACAAACAAAATCAAGAAAAAAAAAATTGTAGGACTTTTCTCGCATAAAAAAAAAGATATCAGTTTTTGATTTCTTATACCTATATTGCACTTTATTTATTTTTTGCGCAGTCTTTCTAGTATTGCTTTCAAACTTTGTTTTCAAATTTCATTTTCTCACTCCAAAATATACTCAGATTATTTTTCACTGTCTCATGAAGCGAAAACTTGTTTGACATTTATTTATTCGAATATATTTGTATGTATGTATGTATGTATAATTAATTCCGCCCTTCTAACGGCTGCTTGATGTGAGCTCCAGTCATTTGTTTCTTTATTTGCCACACAACAACGCAAGCTCCATTGAGAGCACCCCATTGCGTAGAAATGGCCAAACAGCCGAAAAATGAAGCACGCAGAACGGAGAACCAGCAAACCAACGAACCAACATGTTTTTCACTACGTTTTTGAAATACTTTGGAGGCTCTCACAGTTAATGCCGGTGTTTTTCATGATGATGTTTTCTTTCCGTTTTTTTTTTTTGTGTGTTGATTATTTGGCGCTTGTTTTGTTATTGTTACTATTATTAATGTTTCTATAGTTGTTTTCTTGTTTTTTTTTTTTGTTTTGACGATTCTGTTGCTTTCCGCATAACCTTGAAGAACATTAAGTTAAATACATACATACATATACACACATACATAGGTATGTACAGATGTGCTTGAGTTTGACTGCGGCAGTGTAGATACTCGTTTATATTGTTCGTATGTATGTAGGTATATATTTTGTGTAGTATAATTGTTAGAGATTATATACTTAGTTTACTTTATATTGTTTCAGTTTTCGTACAAATATACATGTATATATGTATATGCTTATAGTGGTTTGAATTGTTTTCTCATTTCGATATTTATTTTCGTTTGATGTACTGTTTGGTAGCTTTTTTGGATATATGTATACTAACATATATACATATGTACGAGTCTGCCTGTACGTATGGCATGAATGTATGTATGAAACACATATACACGTACACCGCATTGTATATTCTTACTTTCATAATTAATTACTACTTTGTTGTTATTATTATTTTTTTTAATTCCAGTTTACTACCAGTTTTTGGGTCTTTGAGGCGTTAATAGGGTGTCAAATGTAAACATATACAGAACATACATATATGAACATACATACATATGTACACAGATGTGCTTTCATTAAGTAAATAAAAAAAGCTATAATATAATTTTATATATTATATTTCGATTAATTTCATTCATTATTTATTTTTTTTATAATAACGTAGTTTAATTTAAATCACTTTCTGTTATTTTTTTTTTTTAATTTCAATTTACTTTATATTTTGATAAGAAACTATTTTTATTTTATTTTATTTTGCTTTATTTTATTTTATTTAATATAATTTAATTTTATTTTAATTTTTTATATTATTTTATTTGAATTTTATTTATTTTATTGTATTTTATTTTATATTTTTTTTTATTTTATTTGATTTAATTTAATTTAATTTTCTTTTATTTCATTTTGTTTTATTTTATTTTATTTTATTTAATTTTATATTTTTTTTATTTTATTTTATTTGATTTAATTTAATTTAATTTAATTTAATTTAATTTAATTTAATTTAATTTAATTTAATTTTATTTTATTTTATTATTTAGTTTTATTTTATTTGTATTTATTTTATATTTATTTTATTTCATTTTGTTTTTGCTGTAGTTTATCTTATTTTATTTCATTTTATTATTTGTTTTTTTTTTTAATTTTTTATTTTAATTTATTTTTAATTTAATTTATTTTATTTTATTTAATTTCATCTTATTTTATTTCATTTCACTTCACTCCCCTTAATTTCATTTTGTTTTATTTAATTTAATTTTATTTTAATTTATTTTAATTTAAATTTTTTAATTTAATTTATTTTATTTTAATTTATTTTATTTTATTTCATTATAATTTATTGTATTTTTCTTTACGTTACCTAATTATTTTGTATTTTACTTTTTTTAATTTTATTTAATGTAACTTTACTTGGTTTATTTTTGTCTGCTTTTATCTATATAAATCTATAGCGAAGATTCCATTTATATGTTTATATGTCCATATGCACGTTTTCATGTACATAGTTACATATACATACACGTACATACATTAAAATGAAATCAAATAATTTTTAAAGCACTTTAGCGCGTTAATTTCGACCATATGGTCTGCATTAGTGCAGCCATACAAAAATATGAGAATATTCTACAGCAAGCGAAGTTTATTCTAATTTCTTATAATTTCTTTTTCTAATTTTTTTATTTTTTTTAATATTTGAAGTTCCCAGAATTTTATTATTTTAAATAAATTTTGCAGCACACTTTCAGTGCAGTTTTATACTTTTCTCTGGTTCTCTGGTCGGGTATTGTGTAAGCGTGATTCAAGTGATAGCATAACCAATCGAGTGTTCTTTTGTAGCTTGCCTGCAAAAGGGGACAGCTTATATTGCTTGTAAGACAAGAGAAAATAAGTTCGTTTTTTACATTTACATAACATAAATCAATTTGAAATATGCTCGCCGAAAATATGCAATGTTCCAAATCGCAAAGACGTCAATTATGTTGAACAATTTCTTATTTTCCTTAAAAAAGCTTGAATACATACATACATACGCATAACATATTTCTAGTATATTTACATGCATTTGTGTGTACATACGTGTATGTATTTGTAGACAGCACGTAGCTTTGCGTGTTATTTCAGTTTGAAAACTATGCGAAATCAGACAAAGCTGTTGACTTTTGGGTGGTAAAAAAACAGGGACATGTCCCTGAAAAGAACAATCGCTTCAGTCTCTTAATTTATTTCACATTTAGAATGTGCGCTTTTAACAAGCATCCCCCAAATGTGCATGGTAATGTAGCGTATTTATGTTTGTATGTTTGTATGTATATATGAAAGTATTTGCCATTAATTTCCTTCCCTTAAAGACATGCGAGGCATTACTTTTCTTAATATATGTAGTGTATGTACATACATATAAATGGAAAAAGTTTGAGCAAATGCATATGGTTTTACATATACATATATGTATGTATATTTAATTAACAGCTGGAATATCTTTATGTATATGTTATTATATTACATATGTAGGTATATGTATCAAGCGCACCTATAGAGTTTTAGAAAATTAAATTCAATCAAAATTTACTGAACTGAATATTTCTCATGATTTTGGTTTTTTTGATTTTTTCCAGTCTTTTGAACAATTTTCATATTTTGAATAATTTTTTTGTTTTTGCCTGAAATATTCACATCAAGGTTTTTTTTCAATAGAGAGTTTAATTTTATATGTATTTTTTTCACTACGAAAGTGAAAATATCTACATACATTTGTATGTATGTTTACAGATAAGTCATTTAGAATGAAATAAAAAAAATATATGTACCATATATATAAATAAAATATATATGTATGTATGAATGTATGTAAATTTTAAATTTCCGCTCAATGAATATAATTCACCAAACCAATACAATCAAATATTCAACAATAAAAAAATACGCTATAGTATTACGATTCTGCGGGTACGGGTGTGTGGGGCAAGGTGAGATGATTAGCCAATACGTCAGCATTTGGCGAGCGTGCCAAAAAAATTATAGCTACGCGCGGCACACATCAAACAAATTAAGACAGAGAAGCTGCTTTTTGAACTGAAGAAGAAAATAAACAATATAGAAGAAAGATTTCTATATGCATATGTATGTATGTATGTATGTATGTATGTATGTGAATATCGGTCTGTCACATTTACGAGGATGTGGCATGCGACCACCCAAAAACAAAAAAATTAAAAAAAAAAATAAAATAAAATATAAACCAATATATTTTATTTTATGTACTATGAATGAATAAAAGAACTCACAGAGGCATATACATAGCATGCGCCAAGAAGTGTATATCTATAAAGTGGTGTCTAGATATAGTGAACATAAAATATTTAATTTTTGATAGTTTTAAAAGTAATTTCCAGCGTTGAGTGACAAAAGAAACACTGAAAGCTGCGTGGAAAATCACAAAAAAATAGAGTTTTCAATCGGCAGGCTTGACCTCCTTCAACTACATAGATACATATATTCTTGGAATAATATAAACAACAGATCCTCAAAATCCTATTCGAATAGAAATTGCCAGGCATGACTTTGACATCTTGTCAGGAACAACGTGTTTATAGCCGAAATCTTTGCCCACGACGTACTCCACTGCCGTCGGTAAATAGGCATGTACTCAGTGATATATTGAAAAACCGGCGGGACTGTGAGTACTTAAGCGTACGCGAATCAATTTCCGGTTCAGTTTTTCTAGGTTTAGTTGACTACAGCAGCCAAGCGTGGATGGTCATGGGTGTGAATCATGACTAGACAGACGTTGAAAATTATAGAACGAAATTTTAATCGCGTTCACTCCTCAACAGAGAATGTAAACGGCCGACGAGTGTATTTTAGACAACTAAAAACTGTACCATCAGTCCCCGGCGGGGGCTTTAGTTCATCGATTCTGTAATTCTAAAGCATCAATTATTTACATCCATACATCTGTATGTTTGTTTATATCCAGTTACGACTGTATGAATATCAAAAATGTGCAATTGGAAATCATACAATAGAGATGTATGAAAGTACATATTTACATACATATGTATGTACGTAAATTCTTCAATACACAAATATGCAAAACGTACATTTGTATGTACATAGCATATTAACTGGCACAAATGGGCATCATTCATTGAAACGGTATGTATGTATGTATACACATACATATATAAAATGTAGCTGTATGCCTGTACAAATTGATGAAAGGGGTGTGAAATTTGAAAACACCTGTTGAGGAGGATATTTGCTATCTCTGTCATTGCTCCAGATATGTACATACATATGTACATATGTACATATGTAAATTTGTTTTGATTTGTCGGTTAATGTCAAAGGGAAAATAATAATAGAAACAAACGTCTAATATTAAATAATAAGGGTATTAATAATAATTGTATGTATGTATATAATTATCAAATTAATCAAATTTGGTTTTTGTTATTATTGATAAACAGTTAAAATAAATTAATGTGAGAGCTCAAGTGTGTAAAAAATATTAAAAAAAATATAATAAAAATATAATAAATAATAAATTATACAAAAATATGTATAAATATGAAAAAATATATAAAATAAGTAAAAAAAAAAATTATATAAATATGAAAAATATATATATATAAAAAAAATTATATAAGTAAATATGAAAAAATATATAAAAATATGAAAAAATATATAAAATAATTATAAGAAAAATGTGAAGAGCATATAGAAAAATATAAATAAATGTATAAAAAATATGAACAAAAAAAATAAATAAAAATATTATTGGAAACTCACCATATTTTTATACATCTAATTTTCAAGCAGCTACTACAACATTTTGTGCGTTTTTAGGCATTAATATATGTATATACATACGTTTATGCACATATGCACAAATGTACTAGTTAAAGCCAATATCCGAATATCCGAGCAGTAATTCTTATAATGGCGTAGAGCACTTGATTGGAAACACTTATTTTTTGTATTTTTCTGTTTAATTTATTTAACTTTTTTTTAAACTTATTAAATTATTTTTACTCAATTTAATTTAAATATTTGCAAATTTAATTTCATTAAACTTTTTCATAATTTTTTCTTTTTCAACTTTTTAACATGTACGTATGTATATAGATTTTTACATACATATGTTTGTTTTTTTTTATTGTTGTCTTATTTTAAGCTTTTTAATATAATAAAGCAAAATTAAACAATATTTTCAGGCACTTTTATTTTTGTTTAACAATATTTATGAGGTAATTTTAAACACACTTCTTTAGTTATTTAGCGATATTAAGCACTTATATGTATGTACATATATAGGTACATATGTATATCTACTTTTCCATACTTTTTGGTCATTATATGCATGTACATAAACAATCGACCGAGTTTTTCTAAAGGTCAACAAATTAATAAAACAATGAATATTACATTTTTTTGACGATTTAAACGTTTTTTGAGATTTGTAAGGTTTTTTTTGTTTGTTTATTTGATTTGAGTTTTATTTATTATTTTTTTTTTTTGTTGCAAAAAAAATTCTTTATGCATTAAAAGCTATAAACATATATTTTTTCTCGTTCATAAATGAACATATTTTTGTGCATTGATTGAGTTTACAAAATATTTCTTCCAAAAAAAATTAAACACCAAATCGCCATACGTTCGGCTTAAAAAGCGCGTTTGTTTGCTGCGTTCGCGACGAGTCCAAAACATTAAATAAACTTATGGCAAATTTTGAATTTGCTTAGTGTGACAACGCCTAAACTAACAGCGCCACACAAAGTCACAACGTCGACGCCAACGACGACTGCGGCGTCAATCGAACTCGGCGAAAGCAACTCGTCGAGGCAAACGATTGATTACATGTACATACATACACACATACATGTGTGCATATGTATTCTAACGGCGTTAGAAGGCGCACACTATTTGTGCTAGCAGCACAAAGTAATAACTATACATTTGTACATATGTATATGTAGAAAGACGTGAGAGAGCACTGCGAGAACATATTTACCGCGCGTCCATTAGAAGCGTCGAGTTAACTTTTTTGTGTAAAACTTCGTCGTTGTTCCTCGTTGCTACTCGTTTAGGGTTCTAAAGTCACGATGTCTGGTGGTTAGTTTCAGAACTGTGTGACTCGTTTTACTACCAAAAACAAAAAGCGCACAGAGTTACTCAATTTATTCGTTGTAATTCGTTGCATGAAAGCCGAAACAACCCCCAAAATGCGTAACACATACATATACAAAACTCAAGATAAAAAGTTAACTTTTATAACATTTCTTTTTTTTTGTTTTTTTGGTTTGTTTGGTTGTTTGTTTTGAGAGTGAGTGTTGGAGTTAATTAAAAAAAAAGAATGAAATCGATGGCAACAGCTGAGCACGGAAAGTATGTACATATGTACATATGTATGTAAATATGTGCGAGTATATTTTGATTTTTGGCAACGGATTGCGCTCCGGTAGCTACATATGTTGGTATGCACTATAGATAGAGGAAAGAGTAATTCGCCGGATATAGTAAGAGCGAGCGCCGTTACACCATGAAACGTGTACGTACGTGTTCACTGCGCGTTGATAACTAAAAGTGAATCGTGTAAAAATTGAAGTCGGTACAAAATACCGAAGCACATATCGTACTATATGTATGCCAAACGATGGATAGCAAAAAAACAAAACCAAAAAAATAAAATAAACGAAATGAAAGCTCTGGAGCGCTCATATGTACACACACATACAGAGAGTATTAAATTATTATCAGTTAGCATATACAGCAACAAACAAAAACCGAAAAACATGGCAAAAACGTAAACAACAAAATACGCTCACAAAGCTCTCAGCACATTGCTATGTACATATGTATGTATGCATGTATGTATATATGTACATATTACTACAAAATTAACAGCATTAACTGCGTATGTATGCATATGCATTATGTATAGAGAGACTTTCTTGCCCAAATTTTATTGTTATTCGTTTTTTTTTGTATTCTACACATAGATACATACTTACATACTTACATGCATATGTACATTTAAAAAACCATACTGACCCAGTAGAAACACTCAATCAACTAAAGACAATTCCAAGCCGATATTTTGTGTATAACCAATATAGAATGTGTGTGTGTATGTTAGCCGACCGTAGTCCGCAGTGCTACACAGAGGGGCGCGTCAATAAAGCGAAGAGAGCACATTTTTTTATTGTACAAATATTGGTGAAGCAACAATGGATTTACGACTTGATGTGGGAGATACATACATATGTACATGCATACATACATGCGAATGTGTATGAAAATTTGTGTCCATGTATGTGTGAAGAGCAAACTAAATAATTGGCAAATGCCAATGCCAATTATACATACATACATATTTACGTTTGTAAGTACATACATACATACATACATACATATGTAGGGATGCGTCAAAAAATTTTCGTGAACATTGGTCAAAAAGCTAAAAAGACATATAGTATATACTTACATGCATATTGTACATGTATACATACATATATATATGTATGTATAAATGCTTCGTGGTTTGTTCGTTAAGCTTAGAAATAACAAAAAAAAAAAACAGCTGAACCAAACTGCCTAATTCCTGCTGTGGGTTGGTTTATAAAATGTTGTAGTTAAAAAAACAGAAAAGTTGCAAGTTGCCACCTGTTTCGAAATTATAATTAACAAAAATAGTTAAAATAATTTAAATATTATTTACAATAAGGATATCAAACGGCGGCGGCTCAAGAAAACTACGCGCAAAAATATTGTTTAACTGAGTTGCCACCTTTTTGGAAATTTCATTTACTTAAATACAAAGAAATTAAATATTTCCTTGGGATGTTATCTTTTTAATTTTTATTAATTTAATTAAATTGATAAGGTATGGAAAATATTGAATCATTTATTAAGGTATTAAGCTTATTAGTTTTTTTTTTCAAAAATACAGCCCAATTTTAGTAGAGTTGCCATCTATTTGAAAACTTATTTTATTTTTATATAAATACTATAAATGGTATAGTTAAAAAAATATAAATTTATAAATATAAATAAAATTATTTTTAAGCAGAGCTGCCACCTGCTTAGGAAATTTAATTCAGTTAAATTTCTAATATAAAGCTACTCTTATAATACGCGTAGCAAACTGATGAAATGAGACAGTGGAGTATAGGGGGATATATTTTTTTAGTAGACTTGCCACCTGTTTGAAATCTTTTACTTTAATTAACTAGTTGCGAACAATATGTATTACAAAATAGTTAACAAATTAAAGATGTATTTTAAGAGAAATATAATGGATATAATGTATGATTATAGTTGCCACCTTTTTAAAAACTGTAGATATATCAGTTAAAATGATAATTTAAATTTTTACTTTCTAAGAGCTTTTTGTTTTTTAGTTCAATATTTAAATAATAAAAAATAAAAACATATTTTCTTAGAAAAAAGTGCTAAAGTAAAATAAATATTTTTTTCTCCAAAAAAAAATGAATTATATTCCACCAAGGCATGCTAAAAATTATTGAATCAATTTAAAAAAATTGAAAAAAAACCTTTAAAAAACATGGAACCCTTCTGCTGCGTCGAAATAAAAATATAGCGTAAAAAATAGAAATATATTTTTAGTCAACTTTATAAATAAGCCTGAATTAAAAATAGTTTTGTAACTGTTTTGTTTTTTCACACATCCACATGAACATTTTCAGTATATACTTGAGTGGGTGGACCACTCACACACGAACACACTCGCTGACTAGTGCGCGAAAGTCAGCCTGTCATTTATGTTTTTTAGCAAATTAATTATTGCATTACGAACAAGAGAGTGAGTTGATGAGAATGAGTGCGGTAGCGCTTACTGAGAACACAACAATAATAAACAGTGAAGCGGTGTGCTGTAAAAGGTATACCTATGTATGTATGTATGTATATGTATATGTAAATAATAAATCGATGAGCTTAGATTACGGTCTGACTGACTTAGTTAATTTTTTTTAATTTATCTTTTATATGGTAAATTTATTTAGAACTACAATTTTAATGCTCCAAACATATGACAAAATTAAAAAAAAAAAACAATAAAAAAACAATATAATATTTTTTGTGTGCCAACACGTTCGACAAACACTTATATCGTGTGAGTGGGTTAAAAGCATGACTTTTTATTTATGTACATATGCACATACATAAATGCGCAGCCACATGTGCTGAGCTTTCGCATCGGTGTGTCTACACATACATACATATATAGAACCGAATTTATTACTGAGAGAGAGAGAGAGAAGAGAATTTAACACGAATATATACGAAAAGTGTGGAGCGTTAGAATTGAATTTGTACAATAATACTGTGTGGAAAAAATAAAAATAAAAAAAAAAAATAATAAAAAATTAAAAAAAAAATATTTGAAAATTAAGAAAAAAATTAAAAAATTAATAAAAAAAATGAAAAAAATTTTAAACACTGTAAAAAATAATAAAAAAAAAAATCTTAATAAATTTATTAACTGATTGAGCGAATATCTGCATATGTATGTAGTAAATTAAACAATTAAATATTTATGTATTTACGTATATGCATACACACAGGTATATCTGTATGTGTATGATCACATGGATAAATATGTTATTATTATTTTCCTTTTTGTTTATTTATACACATTTTAGTTACCGGCTTTTTACTTTGTGTAATTGTAGCGTCTGTTTCAAATATATATTTACATAAATATGTTTATATGTGCGTATGAAAAGTCGCTTACTAACTTTAAAACATATGTACACACACATGTATGTAAATGTAAATGCAAATTGATAGAATATTCAACGAAGTCTCTTCTGAAATTCTACTATCTTCAAATATTCGTCGCCAATCGTAATTAGGGATGTACATATGTATGTACATACATATACAAGCTATCAGTGACCTTGCAAGCATTTATATCAGGCATACGTACTTACTAATATACATATACATATGTGTATGTATGAAATATTTATTAAAATTATTGCATACATATGTACGTACACATGTGCGTAAAGAAGTAGTCGTTCTTATATATGAAATTATACAGTCCATTAATATACATATGTACATATGTACATAATAAATGATTTAAATAATCGGTATAGAATATCAAATTGGAAAAAGAAAATGACATACACACATACATACTTGCGAATATTATATTAAAATTAGCCTTATTAGAACCTTAATGAGCTGATTGTCATAATTATTTTCCTCGAACAATTTATGTAGACATTATGGCTCTTCTTCATTCTTGCTTTGTAGGTACTTGCGTTGAAAATTTTTCGTGTATATAAGTATGTATGAATGTAGTATGTTTACAGATAGGTTTAGATAGTAAATGGGTATGCAAAGTTAATTTAACTTTTCTGGTGCTTATCAGTCAAAAGCCAAAATATTTAGGTATGTATATACATACATATGTATGTATGTACATATGTATGTGTTGATTGCTTTTTCAATAAAATTGTTTGCTTTTTGAAGAGTACATACATATGGTACATACATACATATATTTACTACAGCTTGGTTCGCACAGTAGCATGTTGGATCAACTTTGTCTGACAAAAATTGTGTTCAAAATTTGAGTTAATTAAATTTGTTTCAAGTTTACTTAAGTTTGATTTGTAACAAATTATTCTTAGCCTTTTTTTGCAGCTGAATAAGTAAATGAGAGTGAAAGTAGCTATATTTCAGCCAGGCTTTTTTACTCAATTTTAATAATAATAATAATAATAATAATAAAAATATAATAAATAAAAATTATATAAAAAATAATAACAAATACAAAAAAATCAAGCATTTTTTTAGTATAAAAACTGGTAAACTTAATTATTGCTACAAAATTGGTTGTGTATGCAGAAATATGAGATATTTTTAAAATTTATAAAATAATAACTGCTTATATTTATATATTGTAAAAATTATTTAGTATGCTTTTATTCCCTAAATTTAAATTTAAAAATGGCTTTTCCCGTATAAACTGTCAAAATAAACCAAAAAACATCTACTAGAAAATTACCTCTAGGAACAAGTAAGAACATTTCGTTTAGTTTTTTTATTTTATTTGATCCTAATTTCTTTCATAGTAAGTATTTTATTTAAAATTTATATTAATTTAGCCTTATTTTATTTTGTATTCTTTTAATTTAATTTATCTTATCTATTTTATTTTATTTTAATTTTTTTTTATTTTATTTAGTATTATTTTAATTTCTTTTAATTTTCAAAATTTTTTTTATATTATTTTATTTCGTCTCATTTTTATTGCATTTTATTTTATTTTAATATGTATTATTTCATTTTATTTTGTTTAAATTTATTTTATTTTGTTTTATTATATTTTAATTAATATAATTTTATTTTACTTTACCTTATCCTATTTTTTTTATTGTATTTTATTTTATTTTATTTGAATTTATTTTGTTTTGTTTTATCTAATTTTATTTAATGTCTTTCACTTTATTTTATTTTATTTCGTTTTATTTTATTTTTCTTTATTTTAATTTGTTTTATATTATTTTTTTTATGTTATTTTCTTTATTTTATTTTACTTTGTTTTGCTTTATTTTATTTAATTTATTTTATTTTAATTTATGTTATATTATTCTATTTTGTTTTGCTTTATTTTATTTTATTTTATTAAATTTTAATATATTTTATTTTGTTTTATATTATTTTAGTTTAATTTATTATATTATATTTTATTTTGTTTTATTTTTTTATTTTACTTTATTGAATTTAGTTAAATTTAATTTAATTTATTTTTATTTTCATTTTTGTTTTATTTTTGCTTTATTTAATTTAGTTTAATTTAATTTTATTTTGATTCATTTTGAATTTTTTTATTTATTTATTTCGTTTTGTTAAATTTTATTATTATTTTAGTTAGTTTTATTTATTTATTATTATATTGAATTTATTTAATTTTGTTTATTTCCGTTCTACGAGAAAACGAAGAAAGATTGTTAAAAATTGCTGGTCAAAACCCAGTTGCATCCAATTTGTAGAAGTCGGCCAACTGTGCGCCCCTCACATTATGAAGATCATCAATCAATGCAATTATTAACGATTCTTTTTCTACTATAATTCTAAAGCATATACACATACATATATAAATACTTATATGCATCTATAGTAAGTGTATTTATACAAATAGACCTACATTCATACACATATAATGCCTCAAATTGTGCTAAAAAATATCCAAGAGATACAAATTTCGAGCAAACGCTCTCTGCGCTGTTGCTTGTTGAGTTCGATTAAGATATGTACACATGTACGTGCATACATACGAGTATTAATGTATGTAGGTATATAAAAATGTGTGAACAACATTCAAGTGGTATGTACATATGTATGTAAAGATGTGTGAAAGTTTAAAATGAGCCAAACTGTAAGAATTCACGTTCGCCGCGCGTCGTGTCAGCGTGTGCGGCAGTCGGAAAGTCGCTATATCGCGGGGTAGACAGTTTGTTTGTTAGATATGCTATTCTAATGATCAAGCTGCGAATTTACATACACACGTGCATACATACATATATATATACGCGTACAATATTTGAGAACAATGTATGCATTCATGAGTAATACATCGAAGCTGCCATTGGGGAGAGAGGGGTTAGATGTGAGATTGGTATAAAGAAAATCAGAACCGAACAAATATTCCAAAAAATCGTCTGTGTCGATTTGTCTGTTTGTCCATTTGACGAACATTAACACAGCGGCCCCCCTTCCCCCCGCCACACCAACCACTACACAACGTACGTCCTTATACCTACAATATGCATGCTTATGTGCTTGTGTGTATATATGTCTGTACATATTTGCATTTTTGCTGGCATACAATTTGCTGTGCCCCACCTCATTCAAACACTCCTCAAGCTCCCTCACACCCCGTCCTCCCCACACCACAGTTCCACATTGACTAGCTGTCTATCGATATGCCGCCCCTCTGCCGCTCTGCTGCTCTGCTGTCCCACTGTATAACATTTAACGGCGAACTACAACGGCGAAGACAAGTGTTGGTTGTTGGCGCTGTCGACGCAGTTGCGGGCAGGAGGCAGTGCTTGGCAAAAGCAAAAGCAACAAAAAAAAAAAAACAAGTAACAAATCGCCCGTCAAAGCATTTGTGAATGTGAAAATTCTATTTTTAGCAAATTCTCTCGTCATCACTGTTCGCTGATTCGCCAACGATCACGACATAATTTCCTGTGATTGGCGGTCACAGGCACACACAACACACTACCACAGCCGAAGAGCAGAGGCGAACGTGCAGCCGGCGTACATATACACCGTAGTTAAAGTAGAAAAAAGTGAAAAAAATGAAGAAAAAAAAATAACAAAATAAAACATTTCAACAGAGATATCAACAATAACATTGCTATAAAACCGCAACAACAAAGTGCAACAACAAAAATTCGCTTCGGCAACATGTGATTGGATTGCGGAGGGGATTAAAGAGTGTTCGGTCTTACCTTACGAAGAAGATTGACGAGCAAACGAGTGTTCTAATAGCTACAGTCAGAACTACAGCAACAGCAACAGCAACAGCAAGAGCAATCACAGCAACAACAACAGCACAGCAACGTCGAAAGCAATTAAGCCGAAGAGTTAAAAAGTAAATTCTACAATAATACATATGGTACATATGTATTTATGTATGTTTGTAACTGCTGCTGAGCGCTTATGTTTGCCTTACAGCCGGTATTGTTTGTGCATTTCTGGAGCTTTAGTTGTCGTTGGTGTTGTTTGTAATTAATAAAATACCTATGTACATATATATTTATGTATGTATGTATATGGTACATGTAATAATATTTCTGGCGTTTATATTATCATTAAATTTTTATATAGATATGTATATAGTACATATTTTTTAATTTTTAATTTTTTTATTTTATTTGATTTGTTTTTGGTTTTTTTTTTGCTTTCAACATTCCTCGAAACTCGTACGTTTGCAATCTGTTATCTTCTGCGTCATCTGTATGATAACAAAAATAAAAATTCCTATAAATTATCAGCACATACATATGTATGTATGTATATAAGTACGTAGCTTCACAATATCTATCATATCAAAATTAATTATCTACAAGTACACTTGAAATTAAGTCCACACTCGCGTTGTTTCACATTCTAGTGTTGCGCTACGCTGCCAAATTGTATGCTTGCCTATTACTGCTGAGCAATATCGGGCCCTGCCGATGTGCTGGTATGTTTGTTTCACTTACCTACTACTCTCACCTACCATATGTATGTATGTATGTTCATGATTCATTTTCGTTTCCAGAATGTCTGCCTACATATACGATATACTCTTATATGTAGGTATGCATGTACCCACGTACATATCACGATGGGTGGAGATTCGCTTTTTGCACGACCGCCCAACCTTGTGATTGTTGTTGTGTTAAAATTTCACTTATTGACAAAAATGCTACACAGAGGTTTAATGGATATACGAACGTACATACGTTTGTAGCTAAATATGTAAATAATTTATAGAAAATATGTATTATATAAAATGTAAAAAACACCTAATCACCTAGTAATTATGCCAGAACTCGCTGATTTTTGGTTATCCATCTGGACCTCTATTAAGGACTATTAAAAATATATTATAAGTTTTTTAATGCAAATATTCTTTATTAAATATTGACTGCAACTAGGCACAGATAAACATTTAATTACATAGATATATATACATAAATTTACATACGTATAGTAATAATTAAATTATTAAAAAATAAACAAATATTTAAATACTATCCTTAATTATTTCCTTTATTTATTTCTTAATTTTATCAATTTACTTTTAAAATTTACTTATTTGTTAATTGTTATGTTCGTGTATATTTATTTAATTATGAATAAGATTTTTTATTTTATTTTTAAATTAAAAGAAGTTTCTTTAATTATTAAATTATTTACCTAATCAGCATTGATTTTCAATATTTATTTATTTAATTATTAATTTATACGCATATTTATTTAATTATTAATATATTTTTTTGCTTATATATTTGATTTTTATTTGAAAATTAAACAAAAAATATAATTATTAACTTTATTTATTTTTAATATTTACTTATCTAATTATTTATTTATCAATTTATACATATGTGTATTTATTTAATTATTAGTTTAATTTGTTTTGCTTATATATTTTATTTGTATTTAAAAATTAAAAAACAAGTTTCTTTATCTATTAATTTTATATAGTTTTATTAATTTACTTTTAATATTCACTCATTTAATTATTTATTTATTAATTTATACATATGTATATTTATTTAATTATTAATTTATTTTTTTTTTGATTATTTATAAGATTTTTATTTTTAAATTAAAAAAAAGTTTCTTTAATTATTAATTTTATTTATTTTTAGTCATTTACTTTTAATATTTACTTATTTAGTTATTTATTTATTAATTTCTATGTATATTTATTTAATTATTAATTTAATTTTTTTGCTAATATAATATTTGAAACTAAAAAAAGTTTCTTAAATTATTTAATTAGTTAATTTATTTTTTATTTAATTATCTATCATTTAATTTATATGTATTTTCACGTATTTATTAATATAATTTTGTATTTATTGATTTTAGTTTTTTGTTTTATTATTTATATGCTTCGATGAGATGTTCTTACAGTCTTTTTACAAGGTATTCAAGGTTAAGGCCAAGGTCAAAATCATTAATGACTAATATATCTTAGCATAACTGAAAATAGGCTTTTCAAAACCGATATTAAATTAAATAAATATTAAAAGCCACCGGCTAGGTCATGTGATCCGAATGAATGAGAGCAATTCTGTTTTGAAAGTTTTCGATGAATACCAAGGAAGAGGAAGATCTCTACGCCGTTTGGAAAGCTCAAATGGGGAAGGACCTGCGGCATGACTACAACTCATTACATAAAAAGAAAAGTGCAAATTAGTTGGATTCTAGTTAATAACTAGAGGTTTTCTCAGCAGATTAGAATCACATTACCGACAAATTTTCGTCGATTTCTCATCTAACAGCAATTTTATCTCAGAGGAGAATCCAATCATGACTGGTGTTCTCCAAGGTGGCTCTTTGTACTAAATCGTGACTAATGTTTAAATATTCAAACCCCTTAAAGGAAGGACTTAGGTTAGGTTAGTTAAGACTGGTTGACTCAAAAAGACTATACCACGCCCATAGTGTTATCAGAAACTCTATATACGACCAAAACACTGAACTATGAAGAATGTACTGCTATCCTCTAAACAAATTGAAGTAGACCTCCTTGGCTTATTGCCCCTGGCCGATTGAAGATCCATCAGCTTATTCTATTCTATCTGTTGAGCGCCAGCAAGCAAGAGTGTTTTTTTTTTCAAGTCTTACTTCTCTGGGAGGAACTGGCTACCTTTTTTTCTAGAAGGACTTTATATTCAGTCAATTCATTTGCTATTTCGTTGCCTTCGATGCCAATCTCTGATATACTCAAAAACCTATGAAGGTAATCGGTTGAAAACTTGAGATTTGCTAGGTTATGTCGCCTGCAAGGATGAAAACACGTAACTTTGAAAGTAAGCCTACCTACCAGAAGAAAAGTAAAACGTCCACTTTATTAGATAGATCGAATAAAACTACCACTTAATGCACGACAGAAGTAACGATTTGCCTGTTAAATTAAACTGTTTAAATTACTAAAAAAATATTTGTAACTCCTTATCCCAACTCGCCTTGTTAAATTCATGGTCAAGTTATTTTTAGCCCTCCACAAAGACAACTCAGTATATAAGTAAATAATTTATAGAATAAAAAATAAATAAATATTTTATTGTATAGCTCACATTTGTGTGTACGAGTATATGTTAATAAATATTATTAACAAGTAATTTACTTTACTTGTTAAATATTTTCAAACGCAAAAAGGCGAAATATGTTGAAGTTCCACAAATTAATACATAATGGGCGGAAGGAATTCGTAAATACGATTAGTTTGTAATAAATAATGAAGTAAGATTATTTAAATTAACTTCTTAGTGTTTTGGAATAAAAAACTTGTTGTTGTTTATGTGTTTTGGTAAACCTGTTTACCCTTTTAATGACAAAAGTGTCAATAGTCTTTTATGTTGACCCTCAAAATATGAAATACATAACAATAACAATACTTTTTTAATCTCCCAACATTAATTCGCCAATTCCACACCTTTTTTCGATAATTTGTGTATATTTAGAATTTTCCAAATCATTATTTACCTACCGAATTCAAAAATGTGTAGGAATCTGAAAAAAAGAAAAAAAAAAGAAAATTGAAAAGAATAACAAATGGCTAAACCGTTACCACAGGTAAGCAAACATATTGACAATGTGAGCGTTATACGAATACAAAAATATGTATGTACTCGTATGTACATATATAGGTACATATATGTAAAAACTTCAACAAATATTCAAAATATTTGTAGAGACTGGAACTTGGAAGGTTCTACATCTCAAGAGACTTCTTCAACAGTAATAAAAATAAAATAGAATAAAATAAATAATTAAATTTATATAAAATTAAACAATATTTAAATGTATAAAAGAAAATAAAATTAAACAAAACAAAATAAAATAACATAAAATGAAATAAAATAAAATAAAGTAAAAAAATTAAATAATATAAAATAGAATAAAATAAAAAAAAAATAAATAAATAAAAAGAAAAAAAATAAAATAAAATGATATAAAAGAAAAGAAATTAAAATAAAATAATTTAAAACAAAATAAATTAAATTAAAATAAATTAAAACAAAATAATATAAAATAAAATAAAATAAATTAAAATAAAATAAAATAAAATAAAATCAAATAAAATAAAGTAAAATAAAATAAAATAAAATAAAATAAAATAAAATAAAATAAAATAAATAAAAATAAAATAAAATAAAATAATATAAAATAAAATGAAATAAAACACAACAAAATAAAATAAAGTAAAAAAAATAAATTAAATTAAACTAACTAAAATAAAATAAATTAAATAAAAAAATAAAACAAAGTAAAATAAAATAAAATAAAATAAAATAATCTAAATTAAAAGAAAATGAAATAAAATAAAATAATGTGAAATAAAATAAAATAGTTTAATATAAAAAAAAATAATAATATAAAATAAAACAAAAGAAAATAAATTAAAAAAAAAATTAAAGAAAATAAAATAAATTTAAAAAAAAATGAAAATAAAATAAATTAAAAAAAAAGAAAATAAAATAAAATAAAATAAAGTAAAATAAAATAAACTAAAATAAAAATTAATAAATAAAATAAAAAACCAAATTAAAATAAAATAAAACAAAATAAATTAAAAAAATTAAATTAAGTAAAATAAATTAAAATAAAATAAAAGGAAATAAAATAAATTAAAAAAATAAAAGAAAATAAAATAAATGAAAAAAAATTAAAATATAATAAAATGAAAGAAAGTAAAATTAAATAAACTAAAATAAAAATTAATAAATAAAATAAAAAACCAAAAAAAAAATAAAGCAAAATAAAATAAAGTAAGAAAAAATTAAATAAAATAAAGCAAAATAAAAAAAAAAATAAAATAAAAAAAGTAAGAAAAAAATAAATAAAATAAAATAAAATAATATGAAATAAAATAAATTTAAAATAAAATGAATAAAATTAAATTAAATGCATTTGAATTAAATAAAAAATTTTGACAATAATAATGAAAGTTTATTAAAAAAAATTAATAATATTATTTAAAAAAGAATTAAATAAAGTAAGTAAAAATGTAACTCTTATAGGTATATATGTATATATAATTTGCGCTTTGTAAGCGTAATTTGTGGTTTTGCGTCTTGATGTTTTTTCAACAAATTGAGGGACCTACAGTTCATACTAAGCCGCCTCCGAACGACTGCTTGTTTTTTTATTTCATGTCAGAAATACACTCGGCGTGATTGACATACCCGCCGAGGGGTGACTGCAATTAGAAAATTGAACTTAATTTTTTATTTTTAAATTAATTTTCTATAAATTTTGGATGTTGGTCATACCAGGATCTGAACCTGGGACTACCGAATGGCAGTACGTAATGCTAGTCACTCAATAACCGCGGACGCCAATATAATGAAATCAAAAAGATAAAATAAAATATTAAAATTAAAGTCTATTTAATAAATAAACTTAAATAAAAATAAGATATAATATTGAATTAAAAACTAAATGAAATAAGAACTAAGGGCAATAAAAAATAAAGTAAAATAAATAATAAATTTATATAGAATAATGTAAAATGTAAATTAAATTAAATTAAATAATTTATTTTTGTTTCTCTTGCTTAGTATCGAAATGAACTATTTAATAATCGTTTGTGCAGCTTTTCCTTTCTGGATTGCAAAGTTCGCCGTGCAGTGAATATGCAAACCATTTACTTGGACTATAAAAATTCCAATGCTTGCGTTTACATACATACATACATACATACATAGTTGCAGGCATATGTATGCATACAAATCTAGCCAACCCTCATTGGGTCACAGAATGCTGGCGCCATTTTTATATAGTTGTGTGTGCGTATATAATACATGGAGAATCCATGCACGATTGTTGCTTTTCAACGACGACTGTCCATTTAGTCGTTGTTATCCTATAAAACTTCGTACGAAGTTGGAATGCGTTATGTAAATGTACTATGTACTACATACATATATGAGGGCTGTTCGGCTTTTCTATAATAAAGTTCCCTGGTACGACACTGCACATTTTAATTTTTTTTTTAAATAATTAAATTAAAATTTAATTTTGTTCAAAATTTCTTTTATCTAAATATTGGCATTATATTTTTTCCACATTTGTATCGAATGAACTGCAAATTGTATTCAAAAATCTTTAAAATATTTTACAATTATAATTTTAAGGACTTTTTGCTAGTAGAATGCGCTGGAAGCGGCAGTCGAACAAATTAACCCACCCTAATGCTTTTGAACTCTATGAATTTCTCCTTAAATTCTAAAAGATAAATACATATGTATGTACATATATGTTCCTATGCAACGAGACGTATGTATGTATGAATTTAAGGACATCTGTCATTAGGTCAAATGTAAAATATATAAGAAAACTAGACTTATCGTCGTAAGGACTCAGGTCGCCGGAGTGACGATCTACAGATTTGTTAGTAGAACAACCCTAAAAGAGGGAAGCAGGTGTATACGAGAGGCGTTGGATCGAATTTAGAGGACAAAGCGGTTTTTACTGGAAACAATTCGGAATAAATTAAACAGTTCTTTATTGATTTGGTACGTTCGTCGAGACAAGTGAGTAATATGACGGTGGGGGAATCTTCAAGAAAGCGTTGTTTTGTGGTTGCGGCTAGTTGAGCCCCGTCGAGAAGTAGGCCTAACTGATTTATGTCGCTGAGGTTATCTAACTTGAGGTCCATGAAACGAACTGCTTCGGCAAGTGCGGACCAGCGAGGGAGGGCAATTAGATGAGCTGGTTAGTGTCGCATGCAGAACAAATTGGAATAGATGGGAATTAAATGGAATATCCAGCCCTTGATTGTGCCAGGAACTCTACGCCGCTCTCCAACTGTAAACTTATTGTATTCTCAATATACTTCATCTCGTATTGTGTAACTGGGCGTGATGTCAACTGCTTCTGCAGATATCTAGTCTCTAAACCACTTTCTCAGCTCTTGTAGAAATCTAGCAGTACTTTAACAACCGATCCACCCTTAAATTTTTCTTTAGTAACTCATGCAGTGGGAGGATCGGGCAACGAACTATTTCGACGAACTCGGACCAAAAGAGAGGAGCATTAGAGGAGTGCTTAGCCGGGATCATTGAGATTTCATAGTTAAAGTGGTGCACAGGCGAGGTTTCCCGTTGAGGACAACAAGGTGGAGTTTTAACTACATCTTCATCAGTATTGCCCAATTTAGTATCTATCGGCGAATTCCATAGTAAATTACCATTGTCTGCCCCATATGTTGCTAGCTGGTTACTTGGGGATTTTGCTGCTGGGCTACATCTTAGTAATAATTGCGGTCGTAGATGGACTGAGATGGGCGTAACATTGAGATATTGACGGAGGTGGAGAGTCTTAAGAGTCTGGCATTTAGGAAGAGTGCAAACCCGGTGAGCTAGCTGTGTTCACTTTCGATCGAGGAGACATAGGCATAAGTGGATCAAGGAGCCACCTCAAAGGGTGGAGGGAGCTTATGTATATAGATAGATATATGGCTCCACAGTTGCAGATTTTATCGGCCTGTCACTTTAACAGTGATACGATGTAGATTTCCTTTCTGAATTGAACTTAGTTGAATTGATGAAACATTTTATAAAAGAATTTAAATTTATTCATCAGACTTCATTTTATATTTTTCTCAGCAGCAACAGCGCACAATTTTATTTAATAAAAAATAGAAAGTGATTAAGCAATTTAAATACACTCAATGAACAGTTTTTCATTGGTCAACCGTAGAGGGAACCAATCAGAAGAAAGAGTTGCTAAAAAAAATCAAAATCCCATACGAGTATCTAATGAGGCTAATTTACGGTAAGATGGCTAGTAATAAATTCGTGAATTCGATTTTTTACACGGCAATCAATTAAACGGCATTCCTTTCTCACACATTTACCTATGTACATACATAGATAGGTACATACATACATATGTAAGAAATATTTGCAGTTTGTATATTTCTAAACAATGATTTCATCGTTTAGTACCGCTACTTATCTACATGTACTTAGTGAAACACTCATGGATAAGAATATACATATGTCAGATGCTATAATTTGTTAAATGAAGTAATTACAATCAATATCTGAACATATAAACACTTATCAATATGTGCATAATTATTGTGCGTGTAAATTATCCTTTTGATTTTTTTGTGAATTATTTACCAAATGTCTTCGATCGCTTATCATTCGTGACACTGAGGTATTTAATGTTTATGTTTTTGCACAACAGGTGTGTTTGTGGTCTCTTAGTTTTTTGTTGTAATTTTATGTGTAACGCACTTGCTAGCTTATCGCTAAGAGCGCCATTCTTCTCTTCTTTTCGCTGAAACTCCATTTCGGGTTCACCTTCTCCGGGTGTTTCATTTTCACTGCTGGAGAAGTGTTTTCTCCATAGATTCAGTATACTCTGGGCATCCGTCACTAGCTCACCCCTCTGACTCCTACAAGAGTTTGCTCCCGTCTTGAAACCTTCTGTAAGTCGCTGTATCTTTTCATAGAATTTTCGAGCGTTACACTTGTCGGCCAGCTTCTTAAGCTCCTCATACTCGCGCATCTCGGCCTCTTTCTTTTTTTGTCTGCAGACGCGCCTTGCTTCCCTCTTCAGCTCTCGGTATCTATCGCACCCCGCACGTGTTGTGGTCGATCGCAAAGTTGCGAGGTAGACAGTCTGTTTTCTCTCCACTGCGACACGGCAGTCCTCATCGTATCAGCTGTTTTTGCGACCTTTCCGAAATCCAATAGTTTCGTTTGCAGCTGTACCCAGCTATTAGCCAAGTAGCTTGGTGAATTTTCTTATCCTGGAATCTAGTGCTACATGCAACCATATTTCGGGCCCCGGCGAAGTCGATCAGTCTCATCCCATTTGTTGATGTTTCGTCGTGGGGGCTGAATTTTCCGACCGTCGTACCCACCCTAGCGTTGAAGTCGCCAAAGCACATTTTTGACTTCGTGGCGGGGGCAGCGCTCATAAGTGTGTTCAAAGAACTCGCAAAAGGTATTTTTGGTCAAATCATACTTCTCTTCCGTCGGAGCGTGGGCGCAAATTAGAGTGGTGTTGAAAAATTTTGTTTTGATGCGGATTCTGGCGAGACGTTCATTCTTTCGGCGACGGAGTCTCTCTCCCACCACGAATTCAGCACCAAATTTGCGCTCCTTTATATGCCCGCTGTAAAAAATTTCCCAAGGACCCAGCTTCTTCCGACCTTGTCCCGTCCATCGCATTTCTTGGACGGCAGTGATTTCAGTCTTTAACTTTATGAGAACATCAACCAGCTGGGCAGCGGCACCTTCCCAATTAAGAGAGTGGACTTTTCAGGTGCATGCCCTAAAATCGTAATCCTTAAAACATTTGCGGAGTTCGTCATCAAAAGGGGGTTTTTCGTTCGAGGCTTATTTAAATTTTTCATTGGATTTTGTTTTTCACGCATAACCGCATGGGATTCGCCTTCTTACTATAGCTCGCCTCCAAACGAATGTTTGTTGGCTACCCAGGGGTTACGTGGTCTAAGACCGGAAGTCGTGAGCTGCTTGAACCATATGCAAAAGAATCATTTCTGGCCCCCCAGGTGAATAGAAGTCAAAAACTTTCCTAACTTGCGTGAACTTCTGCACATGGTCCCAACCGGCATTTATTTTATGTTATTTTAGATATTTTATTTTGATTTATTTTAATTTTTTTACTACATTTCATTTGATTGTATTTTTTTTTAATTTTGTACTATTTTATCTTAATTTATTTTATTTTATTTTAATTTATTTTGTTTTAATTTTATTTTGATTTATTTTATTTTAATTTTTTAATGTTATTTTATTTTATTATTTTTTTTTTATATTTTATTTTATGTTATTTTATTTAATTTTATTTCATTTTGTTCGATTTTATTTTATTTTATTTTTAATTATTTTATTTTATTTATTTATTTTTTTGTTTAAGTTCAATTCTATTTTAATTTAATTTATTCATTTTATTTTAATTGATTTTACTTTATTTTATTTTATTTTGGTTTATTCTATTTTGTTTTATTTTGCTACACTTCATTTTATTTAATTTTTTTATTTTATGTTATTTTATTACATTTTATTTTATTTTATTTAATTTTTTCTTAATTATTTTATTTTATTTTATTTTTTTTAATTATTTTATATTATATTGTTTTTTTTGTTTAAGCTCAATTTTATTTTAATTTAGTTTATTCATTTTATTTTATTTAATTTTACCTTATTATATTTTATTTTGTTTTATTTTATTTTATTTTTTTTAATTATTTTATTTTACTTAGTGTTATATTATTTTATTTTATTTTGTTTAATATTTTCTATTTTATTCTACTTTACTTAATTTATTTTGTTTTATTTTATTTCACTTTGTTTTATTTCATTTATTTTATTTGGTTTTGTTTTATTTGATTTAATTTTTTTTTTTATTTCATTTCATTTTATTTAAGTTTATCTAATTTTATTTTATTGTTCTTTTTTATTTTTTTTTATTTTATCTGATTTTATTATATTTTTTTTTTATATTATCTGATTTTATTTTATTTTATTTTTTTTTTATCCTTTTTTGTTTTCAATTTGTGTTATTATTTGCTGTGTAACTCGATAATCAAGCCAGCATGACAAGAGCTAAAGAGACCTGATGCTTCCCTTGGTATCTACAAATGTCGCCTTGGAGGCAAGAATAAAAAATGGCTGGTGTACTTTTGCACACATCGCCTGGTGTCCATGCCAACTATGAAGAAGGGAAATGTGAGCTTCTTCCTCATGCAACAATTTCGACCTATTTATCGCTTCTCTTAAATTCTTTTTATTGTGCACAATGTGTATCTATACGAGTATATCTGCATCAGCATCTGCATTTGTAATAAATATTGACTGTATATAACATATACATATGTATGTATGTATAAACTAAACTAAAAGACATCATAATAATTTCATTTAAATGCATTAGTAAATTTTACTATGTAAATTCAAGAATTCTATCATTGCACACATGCACATATAATAGTCTGATTTAACAGTTATGCACCTACATACATATATGCGTTTTCTGCGAGCTTTTTCTCAATATCAAATCAATTTTCATAAGTGCAAGTGGCAAATATGTCAATAATCAGAAAAGAACAAAAGCAGGGTTGCCCTGGCGTTGTAGATTGAATGGAAAATCTTCATAAAAATATAAATAATGACATTTTTTATTTCAGCAAAATGAAGTGATGACTATACTGAGACCATATATTAATTCAAATATGTAGGTATGTACGTATACAACTACACTTACATAAGTAAGTATATATGCATTAGATTATATATTGTATGTATGGTATGTATGGGCAAGCATTTGAATTGTTTTCCCATTCTATTGTCGTTAGTATGAACTCAAATACAAAATATGCTTATATACACATATATATATATATTCATATACTCGTATGTATGTATGTATGTATACCTTATTATTGTCTTAACATTGAGTGAATCTGGTTATGTCTATGCCTACGGGTGCTGCGGGTGCTGCCGCCAACCTTGAGCGGCGATTAAATAACTGACATGTCATTTTTATTTTGGATTTATATTTGTTTGCTATATTTATTGTTATTAATTAAAGAACACAATTAACTCAATTTATTCATAAAGTGTTATCATTTACAGACACAAAAAAATATGGAAAAAAAAATAAAAAACTTTAAAATCACGAATTTTTAACGCACAGCTTACTACATACATGTATACGTACATATACGTACGAGTACATATTATTTATTTATACATATTGTTTATTTGTAGCATTTATATACACACCCGATAGACATAAACCTTTGCAGATTGGTGCCTATTTAAAACACCAAGTGAATTGGATACTTCCCCACGGCATCTGGAGGTGTTTCTCGCCTTCATGTTTCCCCCAGTTAGTGCACCTAATGCCTTCGAAGTTGCAGTGGTGTCGTCCGTACGGACAATTTCTCCTAATTCACTGAACTAAGTCAATGTCGTTCTATATCTCAAACAACCCATTGTTCCATCGTCTGCAGTGTTTGCCATCGCCCCTAAGCAGAGAACCAGAAATCTAATGCAAAACGTTTCTGCCGATGTCTCCCAAAACTGGCTCACTTTCTGACCATAAAGTAGAATGGGGATGATGGGCGAGGACTTAACTTTTTAATAGCCTACTCAGTTCGAAGGAGGAGCCGTAGGCAAAAGAGAATCTGCGTTGGATTTCGCGGTTGACATTGTTCTAGAAGAAATTATTCGCAAACAACTGTTGACAGCGACTTTGGTGTCACGTTACGAATGCCCGGTCACTTTCTTTGATGACAGAAAATATCTCGGCTGGTCTTCGTTCACTACTACACCCATTCGATTCGCTTATTTTGCCCAGCCAGAGTATTGGCGAGGTCTCTTTCGACGCAGCAGTATAAGTTTTGCAGGATTTTGAAGTTCATGGTAACAAAGAGGTCTTTCCAAAGATTTGCGGCATGCTGTATAACCGTTTCCAGGTTTGTAGCCACATTGATAAGGTCCAATCCGTTCATCGATGGTAGGTTTTAGTCTTTCACAGAATATGATAGACGGTACCATCGTCACTGATAGCTTTGTAATTTTTCAAACCGACGATCGCAATTCGACCTTTGTCTTAGCCGGGTAATGGAACGTCTGCCCCATGGTCATTGCCTGTGGATTCCGGTATGCCACTTCCTATGATTTCTTAAACAGTAACGCGAGTAGTTAACCTTGGTCTAAAGACCACGCCACAAAGTTATAGAACTTTCCCATAGGAAACCCCTAAAAACAGAGATGAAAGTGGAGTCAGGGAAAACTCGTATCAGCCAAATACAGCAGAAGGAATTGGTGGGCCCCAAAACAAGGTCATCAATATCTATAGGCAAATACCTAAGCATTACCTTTTGAGCAAATATCATACTCAAAAAGAAAGACCCGCATATGGACTGCTACAATACCAGGAAAGATTAGCCTAAGAATGTAAGAATGTCTCCAGTTTGAAGAACATTGCTGTTCCCTTTTAACAAATTAACTTATCCTTATCAAGTATGATAAATTTTTGTCTGCCGAGCGCTGGTCGCCAACATATTACGTGTTCTATTGGCTAGGAGCACATACAATTTCTTAATTTCCTGAATTTTTTGTCATAGTGGGTGGTAGGCAAGGAAGGTCTTCACCTCCACTCTGTGTGAAAGCTCAGTGGGAGACCTAACTTAGCTTCACTTGGTGCCTAAAACTGGCACTGAACGGCCAAGAGATGATACGAATGGCGCGTTGTTTTTAACCCGCCCATAAGAAGAGGGAGAAGAAGAAGAAGAAGAATAGGAACAAGAGGCGAGCTTCCGAAGGCTATAGGAATTGTGTTTAGTTACATCGTACATCTCCTCTGTCCGGAAGCTCGCTTAGATGTGGATTAATTGTAAAAACCCATCCAACGGAGCGGGTATCAGCACTCTGTGACTGAGTCTCTCACCCAACACAAATTGAAATTTGGCAGTTGTCATCCATTACACCGCCCTATGCCTACGGTAGCATACCCGAAGAAATTGATTGCACTGGAAAGCATTATGCTCCTTAAGTCGTAGCATGAATGCTTCGTTCTGGAAGAGATGCTATAGCGACATCTGAAAGTTTCCTATCACGGCCCTGAGGGCCAGCACATTGTCTCTTTTTCCTTTTCCCAGGTGCTGCCGGCTAACGCTTTGAGGATTTTCTTGCGGCTCTGGAGATTTGCAGAGTGAGGGAGTGCAGGCTGTCCTGTGTGACTCCCAGTAACTTTGGGTTGTGTATAGTTTCACATCGAGCTCGAGCTGAAGTGTGAAAGGTCGTCGAGATAGCAATTGACTTTCCAACATAGGTCATTAATATTCTGGCCAGACGCCAATACCGAGCAACAACCGCCAGGCCAAGAGCTGCCACTCCTTTCGGTGTCACACCGTCTTTTAAAAATGGGTTAACACTACTACTCTGCATGGTCTAGTCAAAAGCCAGTTTGATTGATTTCGGGATTCCAAACGGTTGAACCGATTTTAATGATTTTTTTTGTGTGTGAGTTCAGGTAGATTTATGAATGGTTTTGAAAAACTCCTTACATGGAAAGTTACTTGGGACCTACTTGAAAAAAGCCTTTTGGTTGACTTTAATAGAAATTTGGTACCTAATTTCTTTGCAGGAAGGGGATCAGATCTATTTGTTTGAAGCTTAATTAGGACTGTTCAAAATTTTTTACAATCGAACAAAATATAAAAAAACCACAATAACTGTTGTTGTGGTAGCGTCAAGTGTGGTCGGAGCTCCTATTTACTTATAAGTACTGCAATTTTTTGCAAAACGACAAACTAGTATGAATTCATCCGCAAAATACTAGTCCAGATTTTGCCGAAAAAGTACTAGTATAATTCTAGTCTATGGTAAACTAGTATATATTTGTCTCTTAATTACTAGTAATATTCTGGTTCCCAGCAAACTAGTATATTTTGTCTTTTAATTACTAGTAGAATTTTGGTTCCCAGCAAACTAGCATGATTTCGTCTTCAAAATACTAGTATTGTATTTAACTGCAATTTTTGCATACTACTCTACCTTTTTAACATATATATATTTGAATACTTATTTTTGCAGTATTTTAAGTTTTGATGTACTTTTATATCAGCATTGATGGATTACCACATTATTACTGATAAAAAGTATGCACTACGCGCTGCCGATCCTTTCCATCAGCTTTTCCGCTCAGTTAAACTCTCAAATGATGTGTACTTTTCGTAGAGATGGGATGAGTGTAGTGTTGTCTCTTTCAACTTTTAGCGATAACTAAATTTTAGAAGTAGCTGAGTGAATGTTTCTCACTCTCGCTTTGTGAAAAACACAATAGTTAGTGAATAGCCTTAATGTAATATTTAGAAAAATGATTGGGGAAATGGTTTTGTACTTAGGTATGTTACATGTAAATATATTTGCATGTAAGTATGTATGTATGTAAGTAACAATGCACATATGGTACATATGTAGCTACAAGGCGAACTATTGTCAATTATGAAAACACTCAAAAATAGCCGGTGATTAAGCTTTTGGTCAACAGAGTCGCTCTTGAGCATAGCATGGCGGCGCTGTTGCTGCAGCTGGTGAGTGTGCCTCCGAGGGTGTTGCGCGGTGGTGCGCCCCGCCGTTGCAGTCTAAATATCAAATTATCTTCATGAGTATATACAAAAAATTAAAAGTGACTGAAAGTGTGCGCAGGCAAAAATGAATATTTCAATTATTTTCAACGCCCACACTAACTATCTATGCTTGTATGTATGTATGTATGTATGTATGACTGTCTGCTAACCATGAGCATAGTGAGACTTCTAAGCTCACTTCTCGCCTTCTCGCTTAGAACATGTTGTTATTCACTGTGAATTCGCTGTGAAGCTGTGACTGTAGTGGTTGACATCAATAAAAATATAAATAATAACAATAATGAAAAAAAACAGCAGCAACAACAACAACAACAATGCAAAAAGCTATAAGCTTTCATAAATCATTGGTTTATAGGCAAAGAGTGTAAGGATAGCTTCAGCGCGATTAAGCGGCGCTTAATAAATACCGATGAGTAATCTATATAGTATATTTTTTTAAAGGTTTTTTTTAATTATTCAAATCAATAATTTCATATTTAAATAATTATTTAGGTGCAAATCTAATGAATCATGATACTTTATTAAGCACTTATGTATGAATGTTACATGGGTTTGAGAGCTTCAAGCGAACGGTGTAAAGGTTTGAGAGGCCAGAACCCTGAAATGTTGAATGCTCCGGGTCAACTCAAACGCTCGAAAATAGTCTTAACATAAATACATATGTAAAATGTCAAAAAAAATATATATAAAAAAATAAATAAAATAAAAGAAAGTGAAAAATAATAAATAATAAAAATAAATAGAACAATAAATAATAAAAAATAACAGATGAAAACATTAATAAATAATAAATATTAAAAAAGTATTAAAAAAATAATAAATAAACAAAAAAAAAAAAATAAAAAAAAAAATAAATAAAAAATAAGAATAAAATAAAAAAAATAAAAGTATAATAAATAAGAAAAACAAAAGTAATAAAAAATTAAAAAAAAATAAATAATAAAAAAGAAATACAAGTGAAAAAACATAAAAATAAAATAATAAAATATGAAATAATAATAAATAATAAAAAATAAAAAATGAAATAATAATAAATAATAAAAAAATATAAAAAAGGAATAAAATAACAAAATAAAAATATTATAAATAAAAAAATAAAATAAAATAAAATAAATAAAAAAATAAAATAAAAAAAATAAATATAAATAAATAAAAAAATAAAAATAAACAATAAATAAAAAGAAATAAATAATAAAAATAGATAAATAAAAAAAATATAATATATAAATAAAAAAAGATAAAAAAATAATAAATAATAAAAAATTATAAAAATAATAAATAATAAATAATAAAAAGATGAAAAAATAATAAATAATAAAAAATTATAAAAATAATAATTAATAAAAAAAATAATAAATTATAAAAAAATATAAAAAAGGAATAAAATAAAAAAATAAAAATATAATATATAAATAAAAAAGATAAAGAAATAATAAATAATAAAAAATTATAAAAATAATAAATAATAAAAAATATATAACAAATATAAAAAAAATAAAATGAAAAAAATAATAAAAAAAAATAATAAATAATAAAAAAATAATAAATAATAAAATATAATTAAAATAATAAAAAATAATAAATAACAAAAAATGAAAAAAAAATAAATAACAAAAAAAAACCAAATAAAAATAAATAAAAAATAAAGGGGACTAAAATCCAAAAGCTCCTGCAACACCTGAGGGAAGTAGATTTTTTATACCGCGAAGCACTGTCACTGCCGCAAAATTGCCCAAAAACTACATTTTGGAATATTTTTCGGGCTTCAACAATAACAACAACAACCGGAAAATTCAACACATAATTACTCTTCTCTACAGAAGATGCTTTGAACTGACTAGACATTTGAAAAGTAAAGTCTTCTCTCTCTTTCTACGAATAAAGCTCAATGACTTGCCGAACGCACATCGCGCATCCTGTTTATGGTGCTCGGTGCAGGTACGACGATGACACATTTGATGAGTCGACTTTGGAAATTTTCTAGTGAAAATTGTCGGGAATGATTTTTCAAGCTTTGCAGCGGCACCGGCATCTTCCCAATTAAATAACTAGACATTCCAGGTGCATACTCTTAAAGCTGCATTCTTAATATGTTTGCAGTGGTCGTCATCAAAAGTGGAGTTTCTCATTCTAGGCACTGGTAACCTTTTTCCTTGGAGGTGGTTGCTACGTACCCTTGGTGTACAGACGCTGTAGCCAAAGTCTTCTATGAACCCTTAAACCGAATGTGTAGGAGTGGTTCGACTAAAGAACCTCTCTTTTAGCAGCCCAAGGCCATAGCTTTAGTGGAACAAGGTTACATACAGCTTGGTTACCCCTTCTCGCACTAGAATTGTTTACGTTTCTGGAAAGCGTGACTTGGACACAAGAGTAGGAGTTGGGTATAGCCTTACAACTGTTGCTGCTTACCCAGAAACATGACTATTGTCCATTATACACCCCAATCACCTACTTCAACATTCAAATTCAGTACATACGTCTTGATAAGAAACTCGAAGCTTAGCTTGGGAGCTTAAAACTTTGAGAATAGACATACCTGACAGAGGCGTTTTCATGAAACCCAAGCTTTTCCACCCAAGATTTCATATTATCAGTTTCTCGCTGCTATAAATGAACGCCTTAACTGATGAGTCATTGGCTCTTGTTACACAGTCACTCTTTATACATGTAATTGCTATTTGAATTTCGACATTATCCGATCATGCAACATATCCAACGTCTTGAATTGAGCAGGAGATTATATTCAAAGTCTTCGAGAATTGTATTTGAGCCACATTGAAGCAAACTGAGCACGTTTTCTCTCTTATTTCAGCTTGCTCAACACCAGTAATATGTTTCTGTCTTGGCACTTCTAGAAAGACGACGCAGCTTCTTCTGTGATTCCCTTGCACTTCCCCTGTTGATCAATTCCTCCTCAAGCTCAAGCTCTTGGCATTCATGGATTTCGGTCTATCTTTCTTCTTGTTCTTCAATACCAATACCTCGTTGCTTTGTCTGCCAACCCTAGAAAGTTTTTTTCTTAAAAAATTCGAAATTCTGATATTGAATACCCTTTCATTGCTTTGCACAGACATTTTGTTCATCTATTGGTTCCATTAGTTATGTTCTATGTTTACTCTGCATTTATGCTTTCTATGTTTTTTACGTCTCGCCCTTATTTTTTTAGCACATATCTCAGTCAGCGGTGATTGATACCATAAGACTACATTCCCTTGTGGCGACATCTGTTTGTCAAGCTTTTGGAAATTAAAATCTGCTGCACCAAGCGACAACTGGCATAGATAAAAATGAATGGTGAGGAAACGGAAATAAGAAATGGGGGAAATTAAGGGTGAAATGGTATTTAGATGGGTAAAAAATGTAAATAAAGAAATAAATTTCTTCAAAATAATATCGTCAAAAGCTAAAAAAATACAAAAAGTGAAATTGAAAATTAAATGAGCTTTGGAAAAATTAGTTAAAAAAAACAATTTTTGAAAGAAAAATTGGTTTAAAAATTTCAAATTATAGAAGCAGAAATATAAAATTTTTACAATGATTTTTCTAAACAAAATTTTAATGTTTGTTAAAGCAAAACTTTCAATATTTTCTTTCAAAACAAATTTTTGCTTTTTCAAGTATTATTTTAAAATTCTCCAAAAATAATTTAAATTTTTTCAAAACAATTTTTTCCATATTTCTCAAATATATTATAAAACATGAATGAAACGCAGCGAATTTTTCAACAAATATTTAATATATTTTCAAAACAAGTTCTTACCTTTTTTCAAAGAAATTCTTCATATGTTTTTATTTCTAATTTTCAATTCTCTTCAAAAAGAAATTTGAAATTTCTTCAAAACAATTTTTGATTTGTTTTCCAATTGTTAAAAAATTTGTTGAGATAATCTCAATTATATTTTTTTTTAATTTTTATGCAAAATAAAGAAATAACGCTTTTCTTCAAAAACAATTTTTAAATTGAAAACAAATTTTGAAATTTTTCGAAACCATTTCAAACTTTTTTTTTCAAAATAACATTTTAACCCTATTACAATAATTATTATTTTCCTCAAAACAACATTTTCATTTTTTTTTTTTCAAATCAATTTTAAAATATGATAAATTATTTATCATTTTAATATGAGCAATTGTTTGGGTTAAATATTTTTTGGATTATAAAAAATATATTTCAAAAAAAAAAAAACGTCTCAAAGTCACACTCTCCCTTGTTTTTATTTATTTTTTAATAATCGAATTACGAGTGAAATCTTTACAAATAATCGTCAGTTTAAACCAGCTGTTCGTAGGTTTAAACTGAGATTAACTTTCTCTAAAATTCCTTAAAAATTATTGTGTGACATTTGGCGATGTTTTATCACACACTCACATACATATATACATATAAATGATAGTTAAAGCGAGCTACATATGTTCGGTTTTACCGAAGAGAAGCGACTGGAAGTTTGCGCGTACTCTCTCTCTTGGATTTACTTTACAATCAGGATTAATGCCTCTGCTCTCTCTCTCCCTCTCGCTCTCTCTTTGACTGTCTGTCTCTCAAAATAACAGCTGACTGCATGCCATCATTATGGAGGACAACGAAAGTATATATGTATATAAGCACATACATACACATAAACACACACATACACATGGGTATGCTAATTTTAACAATATTTTCATAAAGGAAGAATTACTTTCCGAGTTAGTTAAAATAGCACACATGCGCATTCAACCATTTACCCATTTCTTTGTGTATCTTCTGTTATAACTTCAAAAAAAAAAAAAAAACAACAACAACAACAACAGAATATAATAATAATAATAAAAAATATAATAACAACAATAAGCGTATTATTGTACATACGAGTATAAGTAAGATGTGTGTATGAATGACCTTTTACACACATACATACATGCTTATTTATTTATATATATGTATATATATATGTATGTTATAGTGTGTACTTCGTATGATGTCATCAAAATGTATCAAATTGTACGTAAGGAAAATGCAAAAAGCGCACATACCTACAGTACATACATATGTACATATACATATATGTACAATTCACAAGAAAATTCTAAAATATAATTTTTTGTTTTCATTTAAAAAAATTTAAAATGATTTTTTCACAAATCTTTCATTTCCTTCAAAAAATTTTTAAGCAAAACGTTACCTTCGATCACTTTGGACCCTTTGGTATTCGCAAGTGTTCTTTGCATCTGCTCACTGATTCTAACTTCTTCCATCGTTTTAATAGAATTAATTAAAAAGTGTATTTTATTCACATATTTGAACAAAGGAGAAATTGAAATTTCCAAAATTTTTTTAAGAGTTAAAAGTTTTCAAAATAATTTTAATCTATTTTTCTTAGAATAAGAAAACTCTTTTCTTAAACTTTCTTCAAAAATGTTTTTTTTTTGTTTTTAACCAATTTAAATTTTTTTTTAAACAATTCTTTAAATTTTTTTTGGAGTAAATTTTTAATCTTTTCATCAAAATGATGAAGCAAAGGTAATTTTTAAAGTCAAAATTAAAATTTTATTGAAAAAACTATTTTTAAAAATTTTAGTATAAAACTATTGTCTAAATGAGATAAAAGTAATTTATTTACAAATGTTATATTTGAAATATTTTCAAATCATATTTTTAAATATTTTCCAAAAGAAATTTTGAAATATTTTACAAAAAAAATATGTATGTATATATTTTCTAAATTATTGAAAAAATATTTCTTTTATTTAGCTTAATTTTCTTCGAAATTGTATAAACTATATTTTATTTTTTTATTTGAAGCCCAATAAAGAAGCAACTCCACTCCATAAGCATTGGTGTCTCCCCTCGTGCTACAACCCAACTTATTAACAGCAGAGCGGCGCTTAACGCGGCTTCTATTGCGGAAGTGTGTAATGAAGTTTTGCGAAAATCTCTCATATCACTTGCCTGGCGAGTGCCAATAATTGTAAAGAGAAAATTTTCGAAAAATTTTAACGTGGTTAGTAACCATATGCACATACATACATACATATATTCATGAATATTTGGTAAAAAATAACGAAATAATGCTATTGTTGTATGCCATTAGGTCACAAAACTGTATTATTGTATGCCATTGTTCATTGTTCCTGTACGTCACTGTCATTGCCGCACCGTTATTCTCCACATTCGAAGAGTGGCATTCTTTTTATAGCGCCAACGTGCTACTTAACTTTTAAATTCTTTTTTTTTTTTATTTTTTTTTTTTTTGTGTTATATGCATACTTCTTTCTGCTTAAAGTTTCCATATATGCATATATGTATGTATGCGCATCGTACATTTCTCGTTGCGATGGCAACAATTTGGCCACACACTTCCCAACATCGACCGAAGGAGTAGCCGTGCAGAGGCAGGCAAAGCATTATAATATAAAATACCCAAAGTGTGCGCTAAATGTGGTTGAACTATTAAATAGCTTGAGTGCATTTGCACTCCTACTCTTCTGAAATGCAGACAAAAATAGCAACGAGTATGGATTTTGGTCGATTTGAGGTGTTTGTATGTCAATAAATTACGCTTGCGATTTAAAAAAAAAACGTTGAAAGCACTTTAAAATTATAATTGAGGTGTAATTTTATTATAGATTTATTCAATTGAATTGGCAAGAAATGCTAGTTGATTTTTGTTTTAAGGGATTTCGAATTTAGAAATAATTAAAAAAATTTTTTTTTTTTGTAATTTTTTTTTTTTTTTTTTGACATAAGTATTCAAATAAATTGATAAAAATTATATTGTATGTTAATATATAGAGAAATATACAATTATATGCACTCTAAATTTATCAAATAAATATTTTCCAATATAAATTTATAGCTGGTGGCAACTCTCCACAAAAAACTTTGCTTTTTAATTGCATTTCTGTTAAGCAGTTGACAATAATTTTAAAACAATCTTAAATTTCATACATTTTTATATTTTAGTTAATTAAAATTTTCAAACAGGTGGCAACTCTTTTCAACATTTTCTCTTTTTTAAGTCTTCTTCTTAGCCTTTTTTAAGAGATTATAACATTGTAATAACATATTCATTGTTTCGATTTCACTTCATTTAAGTTTTAAGCAGCTGGCAACCCTTTCAATAAGCTTTCTTCTCTAAACCTTTTTAATTCGTTACAACACACTTCCTGCATTTGTTTTATATATAATATTTTATCACTTTTTTCCATTATACTCTCAATATTTGTTTTAGTTAATTAAAATTTTCAAACAGGTGGCAACTTTTTTAAAAATTTTCTCATTTCTAAGTCTTCTTCTTAGCCTTTTGAGCCAGGTTCTAATGTTGTTTTATATTTATTATTTCGATTTCACTTCATTTAAGTTTCAAACAGGTGGTAACTCTCTCAATAAGCACTTTTAATTAGTTACAACGTTACTTCCTGTCATGTTTTGTATTTTTAATCAATTTTTTCTTTCAAATACAAAGTTAAGCAGCTGGCAACGCTCATCAAAAATCGTTGTTCTCTTACATCTTTAATTTTAATAGTATTTTATTTATTTTTATGTTTTTTTCATATAAATTTCATTTTAGTTTTCAACACATATGGCAGCTCTCTTAAAAAAATATTTTCAACCCTACATCATGCTTAATATTTTATTTTTTTTTTTTTCAATTAAATAGCATGTAAGTTTTCAAACCGGTGGCAGCACTCTTGAAAAGTGTTTTCAATATGGAATCATTTTTAAATTCTTAAAATTATTCACATTGTAATATAAGCAAGATTTCATTTGTCTAGTCAAATGTTTTTAAATTTAAAGTTTGAAGCAGGTGGCAGCTCTTCTCAATTAAACTTTCTCAAATTTTTTTTAGACTCCTTTTTAAGTTTTTTTTTACTAATAAAATTATTTAAATTTCTTTCAAAACATTATAATTTTTTTTTTTCAAAATATTTCAATAAAATTTTTTCAAAAAAAAAAAATTTTTTAAAAATTTTCAAAACAAATTCAAATATTTTAATTTAATTTTTTCAGAATTTTTTTTTAAATTTTTGTTTTTTTCAACGCAAGTTTTGAAACTTTTTCAAAATAAATTTATGAATTTTTTTCCAACTCAAATTTGTTTTCAAAACCATTTTTTTAATGATTTCCAAGCCAAATACGAATTCGACTTACTGAAAGATGCAGAAGTAAATTATTACGTATACGCCCTGGTAGTTGTTCTGTACTAATGTTAAATAAATAATGTGAAATAAAAGTAAACTTTCATTTTTTCTCATTTTTCAAGATGAGTATGAATTTTCGGATTTTTTTTTTAATATTCAAAATTGAACTCGAAAACTGCATCGCAGATAATCAGCCTTTTTTTTGTTAGGTTTAATATGAAAGTGCAGTAAAAGCAATTATTACGTATACGCCATGGTGTGGAATTCTTGTTCAGCGATTAAAGCAAAGTGAAAAAGAATATTTTTAATTTTCAACATCTCACTTAACAATATTGCTTATTTTACTATTTATTATTAAATATTATATTCCAAATATATATATTTACAAGTTTACCACGCTATATGTACCTAGAGCGAGTTAATAAAGCACAGATTTTCAATATTTTCATGACACAAAATTGTTGTATTTTTTTCCTACACAAAATGTACATACTATATACATATATGTATGTATATACGAGTGTATTGAGGTCTCCGATTCCGCTTATGAATGAAAATCACTTTAAATTGATGCATATGTTGGTATGTATGTGTATACGTATGTATGTAAGCCTGTATGTATGTATGCATGTATGTCTGCACTACCGAAATACTTTCGCCTACCCTCTATAAATATCTATTGTACTTCGCATTGTGGCTGCCTGTTTGTTGTTGTTGTTGGTGTTTTTTTGTACTCTTAAGCGTTTGTATCAACAACAATTTCGTTTGGCATTAGTCGAGTGAGTCAGTTTTGTTGAAGTGACGACTTCACTGTTTGACGTTTCGCTAGTACAAAATTAACTGTCAAAAAAAAAAAAAAAAATAAAATAAAATAAAAATAAATAAATAAAAAATTGAACGAAAAATTGAACGACAATTCGTTAAAATTTCGAACGAACTTAAAAACGAAGCAATTCGATTGGCGTTCGGCTGTCATTCGGGTGTCCTAATGACCGAGTATTGTAGACGTTAGCCAACGGGTTGTTGTTGGGGTTGACACAAACGGGTAGGGTCAATAATGAGTGGCTCTAGTAGTTGCAGAGGTTATATATATATATATATATATATATATACGTGTATGTGAGTACATTTGTATGTGGGTAAATCATGTGGCATGGCAAGTCAAGGCATGGCGTCGCGTGGTGTGGCGTATCGTTTGGCGCTTGGCGCTTGGCGCATGATGTGCGCGCTTGTATGTATGTATGTGTGTGTGTATGTGTGTGTGAAGTATTGCGTGCGACATGCAAGTTATTTGTATGTGTGCGTACAAGTATTTCTCGGGCGCCAACAAAGTTTTTCGTTAAATAAACACACACACACACATACAAACACACGAGTTAGCAAGCACACGTAGTGTCAAACTTAACGATAAACGGACTTCGAAAGCATTCACTGCAAGCTTAAGACGACAGTTTAAGCGAACCACAGTGACGAACGGATTTCGGGTAAAAAGGAAGCGCTTGCAACACTTACTAAAACTGCTGTTCACACTTCCCTTAGTCAATACAGAGAAAAATATACTATAAGGAATTTTCTTTTCCAAAGCTGGCTAAAAAAGTAATTTTAACCGTTATTTCTACTGAAATCGTTGCGTTATTAACAAATTGCCAAATAATTTGCAATAAATAAATGTTTATTTTCTGGTTTAAACATTGTGAAATACCAAAGAAAGAGGAAAAAATTGAAAGAAAAAATGAAAAGAAAAATCGTTAAATAATTGATTGTGATCTCATGAAAATGTGCTTATGTGTATGTGTGTGTGTGTGAATTTTTTCACACAAAAATTGTATATAAATGCATTAGAAATATAATAAAAATACAATAAAATTATTAAAAAATTACAGCAAAAGCGACGAAATTGAAAATTGAAAATTTTTTTCGTAAAGAAAAAAAAAAAAATTGACTTTCGATTTTTTTTCCTATCCGGGGTTATGTATCTGGCAAAACGGTGTGAGTTTAGGTGGAGCGAGCAAAAGTGGCTGCGGCGAGCTTAAACGAAGGGAAACAACGACCTACCGACCGACCGACCGACCGACGTTGTTGTGCCCAACAGCACAAGTAAAAGGCATACGTACATATACATACATATATATATATATATATATGTATGTATATATGTATGTATGTAGAATAAATAAAGCACAAGGATACACGTATAGCGCCACATGCCATGCCACCCAGCATGTCATAAGGCAGTCATATACATACATATGTGTATGTATTCGTACGTGCGCGTGTGTGTTTGTGTGTATGTGGTGTTATTGAATATTCATACAAATATTAATATGTATGTAATGTTTGTATGTATATGTTATAAATTTCCACATACATACATATGTATGCATGCATCATATAAATACAATATATATACATATGTATGTATGTTAGTACAAAATACTTATGACTGTGTGACCCGTACACCAGCACCAATAGTAAAACTGACTGACAACACGCCCGCCCGTTCGCCCGTTCGCCCGTCTGTATGTTTGTTTTTCTTTTTTTTTTTGGTTTTACTTCATTATTGGCCAGAAGGACGAAGTTTTTTATGTATCGTTGAAGGGCAAAAAAATGTGAAATTTTACTAAAATTTATTTAAAAAATTAAAATAAATTAAAATAATTCGTTATAAAAGCACTTTTCTAAAATTTTTAATTTTTTTTTTTTTGATATTTATATTTATATACATACATATGTATGTATATTTATTTATGCCACATTTAGCGTTTCAAAAGTGTTGGTTTTTAGTTCTAGGCTATTATCCTTTTTTTACCATTTATTGCTATACATATTTGCATACATACATACATACATACATAAACCTCGACATACATATATATATAAATATGTACGTATGCAGTATTCAGGGCTTTGCTGATTCATTATTTCCTCGTACGTTGCTGGTGTTGCAGTTGTTGTCGCAGTTGTTGTTATTATTGCTTTTCCAACTAATTCGTCCTGTCATTGTTGGTGTCGCGCTGCTGTCGTGCCTGCATAGCTATTACAACCACTGGCACTGCTGTTGCTACCGCTGAGGCGGATGGTTGGTTGAAAGTTGCTGCGTTCAAATAAAGAGAAAATTTAATAATAATTAAAATATTATTAAAAATAGCAAACAAATAACAAATATTAACAACTTTTTTTTTTTAAACATACAACGTTGATTATACTAACTAACGGTTTTAAAAATAAACCACTCGCAATCGACTGCTGCAATTTTGTTATTGGTGTTGTACAAGTAAATGTTTTTTTTTTTTGTTTTTTGTACTTGTTCGAAACGAATGTGTGACGTTGTATTTATATTTACACTTCGTTAGTTAACTCCACCATGCGTTGCCTTCACAAAAGGCGTGTTTAAGGTGACTTGAACAAACAACAACAAAAAAATCAATATTAGCCAATCCTATTGAATATTTCAGTTACTGTGGTAAATGCTATAAATTATGTGCAACTAAATGGTGTAGTCAAGATTCAGTTTACATTTTTTACAATTTATTTTAAAAGAAAAAATAATTTGTTTATATTTTTAAAGAAGGTGAACTAAACATTTTTTTATTATAATTAAAAAGTAAATGAAAAAATAATAACATAAATATTAAATAACCAAAAAAATAAATAAATGAATAAATGAATAAATAAATAAAAATAAATAAGAAATTTAAAAATAAATAATTTAGTAAATGAATTTAATAAATAAAAAAAATTAATAAATAAAAAATAACTAGATAAATTTAATAAAAAATATTCGAATTTCGAAACTGGATATATAAATGAAAAACAAATAATAAATAAAATAATAAAAAAAATAATAAAAAAAATCAATAAAAAACAAACAATTAATAAAAAGCAAATAATAAAAAAAAACAAAAAAATTAATAAATAAAAAGTAATTAGGTAAATTTAATAAAAAATAGTCGACTTTTGGAAACTAGATATATATATAAAAAAAACAAATAATAAATAAAATAATAAAAAAAACTCAATAAAAAAAAGCAAAAAATAAATAAATAAAAAATATCTAGATGAATTTAATTTTAAATTGCTAATTTTTTTAGACTGAATATATATGTAAATAAAAAACAAATAGTAAATAAATCAATATCAATACATAAAAAAATAATTAAATCAATAAATAATGGAGCACAAAATAAAATTTGTTTACAAAATATGAATAAAAATCGAATAAAATTATTAAAAAATATTTTAATAAAAAAAAATTATAAAAATAAAGTAAAGAATATAAAACAAAAATTAAAATAAATACATATATTAACGATTAAATAAATAGAACCTGAGAAAAATTTAATTAACAAATAGAAAAATAAATAAAAAAACAGCACAATAGCAAATAAAAATAAAATAACTGAATTTATAATACAATAAATTATAAAAAAAGATTAATTTAAAAATAAATAAGTAAATATCTGAAAACTGAGTACATAAATTAAAAATAAATAATCAAGATATCATAAAAATAAAAAAAAAACAAAATTAATAAAACTAGTTATATAATTAAATTATATTTAAATATATGTATAATTAAAAAATAAATTTTTAAATAAGAAAATATATAAAAAATAAATTAGTTAAAATAAAAATTAATAAAAATAAATGAGAATAAATAAGCGAAAAATAAAAATATAAGAAATAAATAAATGAAAAATAGATAAAAAAAAATAATAAACAAAAAATGAAAAATAAAAAAATAAAAAAATTGTTAAAAGTTAAATAAAAATAAATAAATAAAACATAAAAAAATTGTTAAAAGTTACATAAAGTAAAATAAATAAAAAATTAATAAGTAAAAAATAAGAAATAAAAATATATAACACCAATAAAACGAAATTAATTTAGAATAAATAAATAATTAAATGCAAAATAAATTAAAAGTAAATATACACGGAATAATTAATTAAAAAAATAATAAATTAGTAGTTAAAATACTAAATAAAAAAAAAATTATATTATATATATTGGTATATACTATACTCGTATATTATTGGCGGCCGCGGTAACCGAGTGGTTAGCATTGCATACTGCCATTCGGAAGGCTCGGGTGCCATACTAACATCCGAAACGTTATAGAAAATTAATTTAAATAAAAAATTAAGCTAAATTTTCTCATTGCGGTCGCCGTGCGAGGGTATCCCTCCGATGGTGTTTCTGACATTAAAAAAAGCTCCTCATAAAAAACCATCAGCCGTTCGGAGGCTGCTTAGTATAAACTGTAGGTCCCTCCATTTGTTGGAAAAACATCAAAACGAAAAACCACAAATTGGAGGTGGAGCTCGGCCGAAAAATCGCTTCAGCGGTTACAAAACGCCTATAATATACATATATATATTAGGTATACATTATTAAAATATATATTAAATAAATATAAAAAAATAACAATAAGTGAGTAAACCAATGAGTACAATTTATTTGATGCCTTTCGTGCTAAATTTATTATTCTGCCTTCATTTTGACAACTTTGGAAATAAAAACAAAAATGCAGTGATGCATTTCTTCTGCTTCTTGGTACTAAAATTTATTAATTATATTTTTTATTTCATCAACATTCTAAAAACAAAGCAATAAATAATAATAATTGGCGATATTTTGTTTTTGTTATTTTTCTTATTTGTACTTAATTCACTGCCTTTTCAGTTATTTATTTTTATTTATATATTTATTTTTATTTTTAAACAATTAAATGGGATAAATTATATATTCGAACAAAAAATAAATAAATAATATAAATATATTTTTATTTATATTTTATTTAATTTTTTTATTTATTTTTTTATTTTATTTTTTTATTTTATGTTTTTATTGTAAACATTTTATTGCCCGCCATTTTAAGTAAGAAAAACAATTAAGTTAAAAAGGGTCAGCACACTTAATAATAATGTTTTTGTTATTGTTTTACGCTAACGCTCTTTTATATAAAATATAAAAACAAGAAATGGAGGCATCAACGCAAGTAATACATATTTACGTCGCTTTTACTCTAAATATAATAAATAGAAAAGAAAAATGAGATAGTACAAGACTTTAAACAAATAAAGAGATAAAAAATAAATAAAATCAAAACAGAAAATATTATTGCTTTGTTTTTATAATAAAAAAAAACGACGCAAATCTTTTTTTTTTTTTGTTTTTTTTTTGACTAACCTACAAAATTTATTTCGTGGACAATTTCAATAAAAAGTAAATACATAAATAAAAATATCAATAAACGTAATATTTCTTTCGCGCTAAATTAATATTATTTTTTGAAAAATTTATAATAAACATAAATATGCATATAAACACGCATATGTGGCAAGCTGCTTATGTAATTACATATATCTGTATATATATATATGTATGAAAAAATATATATTATTTGCGCTATTTTACAATTCTACCTCCACCGCTAAAGGCACTCTGCGCGTGACTCAAGGGTGTTAGTAGGATTTAGTGAACAGCTGGTCAGGTGCCCTAGCTTTGAGGAATTAATCGTAAAACTTGTGAATTGTGAATTGCTGTGAAAGTGTGTGTGTGTGTGTGTGTGTGTGTGTTAAATTGGAATATTTTTTGCCATTACATATTGGAAGTAAAACTGGAAAGCGTGTAAAGAACATCGCAAAACAGCGAAAAGGAACAAAACAAATTAAATACATATATAACATATACAAACATACATAAATATGTATATAAAAAATAAAAACAAACAAAAAAATAGTGAATGATTTAACGTATTCAATCATTTACTTTAAAATATAAAATAAAAAAAAATACATACACACATACATACATACATACATATGTATATACCTGAAAAGTGTTGCAAGAATAAAAATTGCTAGTGATAATAAAAAAATATATTTTAAAAAATAGTATTTAAAAAAAATTATAAAAAAATATTTTAAAAATATTTAAAAATTTATTACATATACATATAATTTCAAAAATAATGCAGTTGAAATGAAAATATTTTGAAGTAAAACAAATATAGTGTGTGCCGATTTTAAAACAAACTTGAAAGTGAAAATGAGCTAGTGATTTCACAAAGTAAGGTGGAATTTGCTTGCGTTCGTAACAGCAGTAGCAACAGCAGCAACAATATTTTGAGCAGCAGTTGAATGAGTTTAACAACGCTAACGGTATTTAGCGGTTTGCCACTTGACGACGTTCAAAAGAAATTAACAAATTATAATTAAAAAAAAAAAAAAAGTAAAAATAAAAAAAAATTTAAAAAAAAATAAATAAAAATATTAAAGAAAAAAATAAAAAATAAAAAAAAATTTAAATAAAATATAAAAAATTGGCTTCAAAATCCTTACATTATTACAATAAAATGCTTTCGCCTACAAGTGTTAAATAACACAATTTAAGAAAATAGCAGTAAATCAAAATACCAAAAAAAAAAACAAACAAAAATATTCTAAGCACCATTTTTTTCTATATAAATATATACATACATATGTACATAATAAATAAGTGTTAATAATTTCTCTACGCAAGGCGTTATATATAGTATAAACGTTACGCATAATATATGTACATATAAACATAAATAATTTAAAAAAAATAAATAAAAATTACCGTTATTTGCTGGCTCGCATCACATCACAGCACACAGTACCATACCAACCAACAAATACAGTTCAATTTTGTACAGCACAATAGACGCTTATTGAAGGATTTCCTGTGACGAGTGATTGCAATCACAAGTGATTTGTTTTTGCTAAAATCAGAGGTATGTATATACATATACATATATTTAATGTATAAAAATAATATTTGTTAATAATTAAAATGAATTAATAATTAAAAACTCATAAAATGTGCGATTTCCTTAAAATTGTATGTACGTATGTATAAATTCCATTGGAAGTTTCACCTTTGTCTTCATATAAATATTTATACAAGCATACATACAAATACATACTCTACGTAATTGCAATTTTACTCTCTCCCTCTCTCTCTCTCTCTTCTCTCTTTTTCTTTCTCTCTCTCTCTATAACGCTCTCTCTCTCTCTTTCAACACCCGGCGAGTATGCAATCAAATGAGTTTCGTTAAGTTTGCGTCATCTCATGAACTGAGTAAGCCAAAGAGATAGATAGAGAAAGAGAGAGTGAGAGAGCTGGAGAAAGAAAATTACGATGAAAACAAAAGTGATAACAGAACATTTAATGAAAAGTAACTTTTGACAGTTCTCTTTTCTCTTTACTTTCGTAATATATTTTCCAGAAGAAGACAAGGCTTCTGGAAAAAAATAGAGTAAAATAATAATAGTACAAGAAAAGAAAGAATCAACAAGCTCAATCAATACTTTTATTTTTTTAAATAATATTTATTTCGCCAACTTTTTTAATATAAAAAAATAAATAAAATAAGAAATAAACAGAAAATAAAAATGTTAAATTATGATTTTTTTGTATTAAAATTATTTAGTTTATTTTTATTTGTTTAATAATGAAATTGTTATAAAATAATTTATAATTAAGTTTTTATCAATTTCACAAAATTCTAAATATAAATAAATAAAATAAAAAATCAACGAACAAAAAATTTTAATTGGTCTATTTTTGTACTAATTTATTTATTTTTTTTTACTATAATTAAATTATTTTTATTTTGTAATGTAATGCATTAAAAATATCGGTACAAATGAAAATTAAAAACGAAAATTAAATAACAAAAATTAAATAAAAAAGCCGGAAAACTTTTTTATTCGTTTAATTTTTGTACTAATTATAATTGCTATCTTACAATAATTATTAAAAAAAAGGATAAAAAAAATTCTAAAAAAATAGTTAAGAAATTAAAGAATAGTAAGAGTAATCTATTATTTTTGCATTGTATTTAAGACTTTATTTTCCATAATTAGAATTATATGATTTATGTTAATAATGCCCCTTTAGCTCGAACCCTTTTTGTCATTTTGAAGGTCCTGTCACTACACCTCACTCATGGAAATCCTTGTCCTTGTTGGCAAAAAATTTATACAATCGATTTTCACAGGTTTCGCTTGAGGCCAATTTTTTACTACCCAAATTAAACGTCATAGAGTGGTGTGGACTATAAGATGGACGCATCAGAATCTCTTAACCAGGCTTTCGGAGACACAATCGATGTGTATAGTCTCGCGTTGTCCTGATGAAACACAATTCCCTTGCTGTTGGTCAAAAGTTGGGCGCTTCTGGGCGATTGCTTCCTTCAGATAATTCAACTGCTGACAGGATAAGTCGGAATTCAGAGTTTGGCGGTAGGGGGGTAGTTCACAGTGGATGATTCCTTATCAATTCCACCAAACATCACACAAACGAAACCGACCTGACCGTCAGTTCTGTCTTTTGTGCCAACTCAAAGCCCTTAGATCATTTTCATTTATATTTTTGTTGAAAGTGTTCTACTTTTCATTATCATCCACTTCAAAAATTGGTGGATTTTGTGTTATGATTCAGCAGCGATTCGCAGATGGAAATTTGGTCCGTGAGGTTTCATCTCGTTAACTCATGCGCCAGCATTATATCGAGATTCAGCGTGTATCCATCATTTTCCAAAGTGGTTCCGAACAGTTTTTCGTGCAATATTTAGCTCTTGGGTAATCGAAAGAGTGCCCGCATGATGTCCATTATTTTATCGACATTTTTGATAATTGACCTTCTTCATCGTGGAACAAAATCGACGAACATTATCGGGCCCGCAGACAAATTTCAGCTTTTTCTGTTTGACCACGAAACTGTGATAATAATAAGTATAAAAATAATGTAAAAATTTAATTGCCATTTTTATTGGAGCTTTTCAAAATCTAATTTGATTACAATTAGCGATATAATTTCCGAAAAGATCTCAATTATGTAATTGAGTGCCTGTGTGAACAGCGCTCAATATATCTATAATACTTAAAGCCGCAGTGAAATATGGATTATGATCAATGAATAAGTATTTTATATTTATTTATATTTTACATGCTTTTTAAATATGTTAGTGAAAAAAAAATTTTAGATTTTTCTAAAGTTATTTTCCGTTTCGCAAAAGTATTTTATTTCATATATGAAATGCAAACGAAAATTAATAATATTAATATTAATTAATAATAATAATAAATACTAATTATTTAATAATTATAAAATAAGGAATTTTATTTCAAAATAACTACAATTTATTAATAATATTGCAATTACAAAATATTATATTAAGAATATATATATAAAATTAATTAAAAATAACATTAATAGTTATTGAATATAAAAATTTATTAATTAATATTATTTCTCCTTTTTAATTTAAGCGCATTAAAAAATTAAAAAATGGTATTAATAAAACTAATTAAAAATAAACTTAATAATTGTTAAGTAAAAAAATAATTAATTAATATTATTTTTCCACTTTTTAATTTAAGCACTTAAAAAAAAAATGTTATTATTATAAAAAAATTATAATAATTAAAAAAAAAATAATATTAATAATATAAAAAAATTTATTATTTAAAAATAAAACAATAAAAATTAAAGACATTAATTAAAAATAAAATTAACGAATATTAAATATAGTAATATATTAATTAATATTAATTTACCTTTTTTATTTAAGCACATTAAGAGATTTAAAAAAAGTATTAATAAAATTATTAAAAACTAATATTAGTAATTATTAAATTTAAAAATATTTTACTTAATATCATTATTACCTTATTAACGTAAGCGCATTAAAATAACTAAAAGAATGGTATTAATAAATTTGATTAAAAACAAAATTAGTAATTATTAAGTGCTTTCAAAAATTTAGAAAATGGTACAAAATTAATTAAAATTAATAATAATTGTTATTAAACAAAAAAATACTATTTAATTTAATTTTTCCCTTTTTAATTTAAGCACGTTAAAAAATTCAGAAAAGTATTAATAAAAAATAAAAAAGATATTAATAATAATTAAAGAATATTAATTAATATTACTTTTATCTTTTTAATTTAAGCGCATTAAAAACTAAAAACATTAAAATAAATTAAAATAATTAAAAGTAAAATTAGTAACTATTAATAACTATTAAATAAAAAAATATAATAATTAATATAATTTTTTCTCTTTAGTTTAAGAGCATTAAAAATTGAAATTTCATATTTACAAATTTGCAAATTAATTACTATATTATGAAAGAAGTTTTAATGGAATTAATTAAAAATAAAATTAGTAGATATCAATTATGTTTATTTAATTTAATTTTTATTTTAGAACATTAAAAATTGTAAACATTTAGTTGAAAATATATTATTATTTTAGCCGAAGGCCCTGGCAGCCAGTGCTTTAGTTTGTAAGTGGAATAATTATTAATAATTGTTTCTCTTTTAAATAAATAAAAAAAAATAAATATTATTATTAAATAAAATAAATTAATAATATTAAAAAAGACGTTAACAATTATTAATCAAAAAATATAATAAATAATATTAAAAGTTTAAATATAATTATAAATACAAATATATTTTTATTGTAAGAAAATGTTTCTTTTAATAAAATTAATTAAAAATAATAATAAATAAATAATAAATAAAAATTAGTAATTGTTAAATATAAGCATTTTTCTCTTATTAGATTTGCTTAATAATAATATTAAATAATTTTTTTTTTATAAATTCTACGAAATTCAGACCACTTTTAAATGAAAATAAATAAAGACCAATAATTAAATAAAAAAATTAATATTATTAATAAAAATGACGTTAATAATTATTAAACAAGAAATATTATAATTAATATTAAAAGTTTATATAAATATAAATACAAATATATTTTTATTGTAAGAAAGCCTCTTTCAATAAAATTAATTAAAAATAATATTAATAATTGTTAAATATAACAATTTTTCTGTTTTACTTTTAATTTAATCACAATTAAAAATTGCAAAAAATTTTCTAAAAAAATGTATTGACAAATAATTTAACGTAAGTTAAAATTCTGAGGAAAAAAGTATTTTTCTCAACTCGCTTATTTTTATTATTGCTTTCCTTATTATATCTTAATAACCGACCTAATGTTCTTTTGTAGTTTGTGTTCAAAAGAATGCGGTCGTTTTTTGTTTTCGAAACGTTGAGAGTAAACTTTATTGTCATTATTTAACGTTGAAATATGTTAAATTATTTTATAAAATAATGTTTCGTTTTTTTTTTAATTACTTACAGATTTGTACTAGCGGAGGGTGCTTCTTGGAAATGGCGCCTCGGATATAGCTGTAGTCTAAAGCTAAACCGCGAGATCCATGTGCCTCATGTAAGAATTTCAAACTCATAACTACATTTAATAATTATTAGTGTATTTACATATAAAAATGTTTGAGTGCTAATTAAAAATAATAATCATAATTTAACAGGCCTTGGAAATCTGAGGCTCTTATCGCTGGCCGTTTAGACAATGACAGAAGATTCCGACTCGATATCTGAGGAAGAACGTAGCTTGTTCCGTCCCTTTACCCGCGAATCATTGATTCAAATTGAAAAACGCATTGCTATTGAATATGAAAAACAAAAGGAGTTTGAAAGAAAAAGAGCTGAGGGCGAGGTGGTAAATACTTTATTTTGTGTTGTACATTTTCAATGTATTCTCTCAATTTATTACCTATACTATTTACTACTTGATATTTTTAATATTGAAAAAATTTTTTTTTTTAGAACTCAAAAACAAAAATTATAAACGTAAACATACAATTATATCAAACTACGTACCATTGTATATATGTATTGTTTTGCCAATCAAATATTATTTAAATATATTTATTATCGAATATATTTATAACTTCAGAACAATTTATGGACATTTGAATACGAGTGTGTAGGAATATTTTATATATATGCCTTCAATTCAAAAACTAGATCATCTCATTAAAAAAAATATTTTTTAAAATAACTACACCGTTATATGTGGTCCAATTTACTCCCATAAACGAAGCCATTTTTGACACTTTACCCTTTTTTATAAAAAAAAAAATTACAATTTATTAGCAATGAACAATGGCTTCAGATCTTAATGGGTTATGCCAGATGAAACACGCTTTCTCTTGTTAGATTTGCTTAATAAAATACGCATTTCAATGCTACGAAATGCATAAAATTTTTTTATTAATATTAAATAAAATTTTTTTTTATTAATTTTACGAAATTTAGACCATTTTTAAATGAAAAGAAATAAAGGCCAAAGTAGAAATTTGTTGTCCTTCTTTATCTTTGACTTTCTGTTTTTCTTTTATTTAAACCAACTTGGCACTATATATGAACTTTCAACAACAAAAAAAAAAAAAAAAAAAAAAAAAAAAAAATTCAAATGCTTGTATTAAAATTTAAAATGTTATTAAACATGTATTTAATAAGGCTGCCTCTTTGAATATGTAACTGTAATGTAATACATTAACTATCTGGGTGTTCTATGAAGTGTTCTCTGTTTGTAAATAATTACTAATACAATAATATACATAAATGTAGATAATGTAATTTGTTGTAATATCAAAAAGAATATATATATATACATATATGAGAAGATTTATGTCATATTCTACTAATTTAGGGTATTTTTATTTATTTTTTAATTATTTATTTTCTTTAATTTTTCCTTACTCAACTGAAGGCAGTTTTAAATATTTTAACTACCAAAAAATTTTCTTAACAATTTTCCGATTTTTAATTACATTTTGTTTTTACATAAATTCTTTCTAATTCCTAATAATGCATCATTCATACTTCTTATTTTCTAATATTTTTTTCAATTCAAATTTTTTTATGTTTATTTTAATTTTTTTTTTTTTTGGAAGTAGTCATATTAACTTATTTCTAAAAATTTGAAAATGTTTACAAATTCCAAAAATCTTTTTTTCTTTAATTCAGAACACTTTCCTTAAAGCCATATTTTTAATTCCAACAAATAAATAACTTCAAAACACTTGATTTTAATTAAGAATAGATTTCAATACCATTTTTTTGATTCAATATTTTTTTCGGCTCCAGAACTTTTAATTAGAAACAAAATTTTTAAACTTTTTTTAGTGTCAAATTTAAAATGCAAAAAAAAAATTTTTATTATATAAACATTGATCGCAAAAATATTCTTTTATTCCAAAAATATTTCACTTTAAGTAATAATATTTTATAACCCCACAAAATATTTGCCTTCTACAAAATGATTTTTTAAATAAAAAAATTGAAATTATTACAATTTTTTCTCAAAATTACTTAATTTTATGGCTAGAAAAAAAATTTTTTATTTGAATTTTTTGTACACAAAACAATTATATAATTCCAGTTTTTTTTAATTCCGAAGAAAATTTCATAACTTTTTTTTTGCAGACAATTTTTGAGCCTAAAAAGATTTTTTTTTATTATAAAACATTTTTTATTCCAATTTATTTTAATTTCAAAATTTTTTCATTCTATTTTTTTAACTCCAAAAATATTTCCTTTCTTTATAGCAAAAATTGTTTGGTCTGAAAAAAGTTTTTTTTTCATTACAACACGTTTGTTACACGTTAATTCCAAATTTAATACCAATTTTTTTTTTTAATTCGGAAAAATATTTCAAAACATTTTTTTTAATTTGAAAAAAAATTTCAAATTTTTTAACTCCACGTTTATTTCAATTCCAAAAAAAAATTCATTTCTTTAAAGAAAAAAATGTTTGATCTGAAATATGTTTTTTTTTTGTTTGTATTAGAAAATGTTTTTCTCTTATTCTAAGGAATATTACATAAAATTCTTTATGTAGAAATTTATTTTCTAATAAAAAAGACATTTTTTTAATTCATAAAAAAAGATTATTCTTATTCTTTTAATTCCAAAATAAAAATTTAGAAAATTTTTTTACTGCAGAAAATGTGTGAACCCAAAAAGGTCTTTAGTCTTTTACAAATGTTTTTCAATTCCAAAAAAAAAAAAATAATTCCCAAAATAACCAAAAAACTATTTCAAAAGAATTTTATTAATTGTTCCATTCCAATACAAATTGATTGTTTTATATTTTTTTTTTATTTCATAATTTTGAAAAGGTTTTTCATCTTTTTTTTATTTTCGATAAAAAAATTTCAAAATAGTTTTCAAATAGTTTGTACCATTTTTTAATACTAAAATAAAAAATTGAATTTCACAAAGAACAGTTGTAAAACTAGAATTCTAGTTTTTTGATTCCAAAATACATAAAGCTTTGTTTTTAATATCTAGAAAAGTATTTGTTTAATATATATTTTTTTAATTTAAAAATGCGTTTTTAATCAATTCAAAAAACTTAAGTTTTAATTTCAAAATATTGTTTTCAATTCCAAAAATAATATAAGAATATTTTCAATTTTATATAAAATAAGTTTCAAAACAACTTTAAATATTTTTTTAAATTATTTAATACTAAAAGAAATTTTTAATTAAATAAGTTTAATTCCCAAAAAAAATAAAAGTTTAATTACAAAAATTAATTTTTTTTATTTTTAAAATGTATGCATTATTGTTAAAAAAATTTATTAAAAATTTTTCCAATATAAAAAAGTTTATTTCTATTTCATTTTCTTTTGAGCTCCAAAACTTATTTTTAATTCAATATTTTTGGTTTTAACGCCAAAACTAATAATAATAATTTTAATTAAAAGAAAAATTTAATTTCAATTCGTAATCTGCCTTCAGCTTGAAAGAAAAAATCAATAAATAAAAGTTAATTTCATTTATTCCTATGACCTCTACGCATTTTTGCAACTAATATGCCTAAGGCCCTCTATGCATCTACATATATATATAGATATAAACGGACAACAATTTACATAAAAGTGTCAATTTTCCGTTTTTATTTATTTCTTAATTAATGAAATAAACTTTTTAATTTTTTTTTGTTTGCTTAAATATGGCATTTATTGTACATTTTTCGTATTTCTCATATAAAAACAAATCAAATTTTATTTGAAACATAATTGAATATTCGCTGTCGTATACATAAGTGTTTTTAATTTCAACTTGTAGTTAGCATATTATTGTTTATATTTTTACATTGCGCAAAATACACAACACACATACATACATACACATTTACATTTTTCATAGATTTTCACATATAATAAATTTAAACTTAAAAATACTTAATTAAATATTTGTTTTTGTTGTTGGAAAACTTAATACATTGAGTGCCAGACGGATTTGTTGTAAACCTTTAAGCGGGGCCAGAGAAGGGTGTTCTTTTTATAAGGCGGTGTAAGGGATGTAAAAGTAGCAAATACCGAATACCACTGAGCCGTTCTTGAGACGTTTTGCGATTTTATTACTATTATTATTTTCCTAAAAGTTGGTAATAATTATTTTTTTTTTTGCTTTTCACTATATTTTAATTTTTCATAATTCGATTTATTATTTCTTAAGTATTTCCTCACTTTCTTTTAATTAAAGAAAAAAACATTATTGTAATTAAATTTTTTCTATAATAAAATTGGAATAAAATTTTCTTTAATAAAAAATTGGAATTAAATTTTTTTTTGTAAAAATATTAGAACTAACTTTTTTCCTATACAAAATGGGAATTCGATTTTTTTTATAATAAAATTGAGATTAAATTTTTCCTTATAATAAAAATTGGAATCAAATGTGTTTCTATAAAAAATAGGAATTAAATATTTTCCTGTAAAAAAAAATTAAATTTTCTCTAATAAAAAATTGGAATTAAATATTTTTGTAAAAATATTAGAATTCATTTTTTTATAAAAAATGGGAATTTGATTTTTTCTATAACAAAATTGGAATTAAATTTTTCCCTATAAAAAATTTAGTATTAAATGTTTTTCTATAAAAAATAGGAATTGAATATTCTCCTATAAAAAATGGGAATTAAATTTCTTCCTATAAGAAATGGGAATTAATATTTTTCCTATAAAAAATGGGAATTAACTTTTTCCTGTAAAAAAATCGGAATTATTTTTCTCTAAAAAAAAAATTAGAATTAATTGGTTTTTCTATGAAATAAAATTGGAAATAATATTTTCCTGTAAAAAATTAGAATTAATATTTTTTGTACAATATAAATTAATGGGAATTGAGCTTTTTTTATATCAAAAATCGGAATTGAGTTTTTTCCTATGAAAAATGGGAATCAAAATTTTTTGCTATAAAAATGAGAATTAATTTTTTTCTATAAAAAAATTGGATTTTTTTCTATAAAAAAATTGGATTTTTTTCTTTAAAAAAATTGGATTTTTTTCTTTAAAAAAATTGGATTTTTTTCTTTAAAAAATTTGGATTTTTTCTTTAAAAAAATTGGATTTTTTTCTTTAAAAAAATTGGATTTTTTTCTTTAAAAAAATTGGAATTTTTTCTTATAAAAAATGCAAATTATTTTTTTCTTATAAAAAATGCAAATTATTTTTTTCTTATAAAAAATGCAAATTATTTTTTTCCTATGAAAAATGCAAATTATATTTTTCTATAAAAAAAAATTGAATTTATTTATTTTTCTATGAAAGAAAATTTGAATTAATTTGTTTCCTACAAAAAATTTGATTTATTTTTTTTTTTTACAAAAAATTGGAGTTAATTTATTCTTTGTATAAAATAATAGGAATTCAATTTTTTTCTATAAAAATGGTTATTAATTTTTTTTTTCTATAAAAAAATTGGAATTAAATTTTTTCTAATAAAAAATGCGAATTAATTTTTTTCTGTACCAAAATTGAATACAATCAGAAAATCAGAATTAATTTTTTTTTAATAAAAAAATTGGGTTTAAATTTTTTCCAATAAAAGAATTGGAATTAAATTTTTTTCTATAATAAAATTGGAATTAAATTTTTTTCTATAAATATATTAGTTTTTTATATATTTTTTTTCTAATTAAAAGAAAAAAATTTTAAAATTTGTTCAAAAAAATTTATTTAATTTATAAAATGCGATTTTTATTAGAAAAATTTTCTACTGTAAAAGTGGTAGTCTAAAAACCGTTGAAATGGCACTCAGTGGGTTAACAGCCTTTGATTTATCATTTAATTGCGCTACAAAATTTGTTTTTAAATCAAACAGTAATTTAATTTCGAACTATACAATTACCAATCAATCAATGGCTTACTTATATTAGGAATTAATTTAAAAAAAAATATTCTTAAATGATTTGAAAACAAATTATAAGTCTAGAACTTTAACGGTTGTTGGTGAAAAGTTATACACATAATTTTTGTTTTCTCATTTCTCTCTTTTCTCTATCTTTTTCTTCCTATATTTACAAACGAAAATACCTTTAAACTATTTTCTCTTAATTGTGGAACTGTATTATCTCTACTAAATAAAATTGAAAAAATAATAATATTACTATTAATTAATAAAAAAACAAATAATAAAAATAATAAAAATAAAAAATAAATTTCAAATATTATACACATTATGTGTCGTAACGGCATTACTTCCAAAACAAAAAAAAAAACCAAAAAACAAAAAAAAAAAATTAATCATCATTGCGTCGCCGATCATCAATTTGGCATTTTAAAAATAAAAACTAAATTCCACACCATATTTATATTTACTGCATTTCCATAATTTTACGCAAAATTTCGCAAAAATCTCCAAAATCCAAAATCCAAAAAAAAAATAAATGCAAAAAATCTTCATTCAGCCGCAATATGGTCGCAAGAAAAAACAAAAAGAAGTAAGACTTTTCAGAAATAGCGTATCTAATGATTTACATACATACATACTATGTACTTGCATACTTCAGCTGATGTTTTGTCCGTTCTAATAAATAAATATATACTTACAAACATAATTACAAACAATAATATAAGCACTTTTACTACGTACACTAAGAAAGCTATTTGTTTATTATTAAACTTTTTTTTTCTTTTTCTGTATTAGATACTTTCTTACTTACTACATACATAAATACTTACTTACTAAATACATATGTACTTATGTACCTAACTGCAGAGGCAGAGCAGCTTTATAATTGCTTTCGACTTTTTATTTCAATTTGTGAAAGTTTTTAAGAACTCTTACTCTTGCTCTTCTGCCTTGATAACCTTGATAATGGACGTTTTGAGTTTTAATATTTAAATAGATTTTAAATAAGATGTATACACACACACACACGCACACACACCCAAACATATCATTGTAAAAATTCATGGAGAGAAAAAAAATTCCATACAAATAATTTACATACGAAAATTTTGTAGATTAAGACACGTGATTCTTGAAGATGTCATATATATATCGATTAACAGCGTTAATTTATCGATAATATATTTTTTTAAGAACCTCATAGGGTTATTAAATCGATTCATTTTATTGAAAGCGCTTTAAAGCTTATTCAAAGAGCTTTAAAGCTTTAAGCTTCACGCTATGAGTAAAAATCGCTTTGCCGTTGCTTTTTAAATTAAAAATTTGTACAAAAAACGAAAGATAATGCAAACTATATACCAATTTCAACCTCTTTACATGGGTCTAGTAAAAAGTCATCCACTAATTTCGCCTTAAGAGGAAGGCTTTATTTAGCATAGTTAGAATCTTATACGATTTATGTATGTCATTTTGCTCGATAACTTATTGCCATTTTGAAGCTGCTGTATTTATGCCTCTCTCATAGAAACCCCTAATGAGTTGAGTTGAGTTGTTGCGGCTGCTGTCATTACCAGCCCACTAAGGCCAATGGGCCCATCGTAATATCGCCGTGAGACTCCTATCTTCAGCTTCCCAGGTAACCAAATCATTTCCTGTACCTTAAAAAGGCAACGGGATTCCCAATTTTCGCTGAAGTCAGCGCAGCGAGACAGTTGAAGAAGTGTTTCCCGAGGAATTTGTATCGTCCAGGTGTTGGTAGTGCTCGATAGACTCGCCCTCTGTCTCGCCCCTACAACTGCGGAAAAAATCATCGTATTCTTTTCCCTTTCTCTTCCCGGCGAAGCCCTGTTGTTATGTTAATGGAGACCCGGTCTAGTAGGATAATATGTTTTGATTTTTTCGCGCCCAACTTCGGCCATAGCTGTCTGGTCACAGCCATCTTGAGTCTGCTTCTTTGGCAAAGGCTAGTTTAATCATATTCTTTACCATGGACTGACCAGCCATGCACACGATATGTTTTATCGTGGATAGAAGGGTTCCCGCTCTCGCTAGCTCATCTGCCGTGCAATTGTCTGGAATATCATTGTGTCCAGGTACCCAAACCACGGTAGTAATGCGTTTAGTTGAGAGTTTGTTCGGTTTGTTTTTATATTTTATGGTCACTTTTGACGTGGTACCGTTACATTGTAAAGATCTGATGGCGGCCTTACTGTCCGAGTAAATCGTAACCGATTGTCCTGCTGCCATAGATTTGAGCTGCCATGCGATGGCTTCCATGATTGCAAAGAGTTCCTCCTTGAGGGGTGCCGCTTGTTGTGGGTATGAGTGAAACACCAGTCAAATCATACGCCATAGACCGGCACTGATGGTAATCACTTAGGGCGAGGTAGGGACTATAAGGAGGATGCATAAGAACCTCCCAGCTTACCAAGCTCTCGGCGCTCCTGGCGAGTTACTATCGATGTGTGTGTGATCGGATTAAATACAATACCCCTACTGTTGGCAAAAACTGGGCACTTCAGAGGACTTCTGGGCGTTTGCTTCCTTCAGACGATCCAATTGCTGACAGTACAGCTGAGCATTAAGAGTTGACAGCTTTTAGTGGTTGTTTCCATTAAAAATTATTTTTTTTTTTTGAGTCATTATTGCCTAGTGATTGCAATGTCTGTAATTCGCGAAAAAAAATTGTAAATTTTTCAAAATTCCTTTAAGCAACTCTGTAGTGCTTTAACGGTGTACAAAACTACATATTTTCGTATGTTTACTATTTTTATGCTCATTTCATAAATTAAGTTAATTATTTACAATGTAAATATGTACTAACAAATGCATGTTCATTATATTCTCAGCTTACATATATATCTATATACATGTACATATATTTATCATAAATGTGTCTCTTTGAATATCGTATTTAACTGCACTGTACACACACATACACATGCATGTAGCTTTATATGTAATATATTAGTATTTTATTATTATTGCTATTATTTTTTTCATTTTATAATATGCTACAAACCTACATACAAACAAACAAATGAACCTGTTTGAAACTATACATAAGTAAATACATACATACCTACGCGTAATTAGATGCAGACGCTTAAAGAAAAGGATTTCCGTGGACCACAAACGAAATTTGTAAAAAGTAGTAAATTTTGTAAAATAGTAGTAACTACATTTTACGCAGTTAGGCGCGGGCAAAAATACGAGTGCGTTGACTGTTCGTTTAATGGAAGAGAGACACACTCGCCTTGTCATCGTTCTTTACCGGAATCATTTTCTTTACTTCCTGGATAGTTTGCGATGACGAGGGGAAAGTTATCGATATCATCATTTATTTAGTTTTATAGCATTGATGACATCGAAAAACGGCTTTAAAAGCGCCGAAAAATTAGTACGGGACGACAGTTAGTTAGTTGGTTGATGAATTTTCTTTTCCTGGAATCTGGACATAATAAAATTGTGACTCTAGCCAAGTCTATTATACCGATGTTTCGTCTGGAGACTAAATATCTAGGAAAATGTGCTCAAGAAACCGATTTTGTCCACCATGGCGTTAAAAAAACGAAGCATGAAGCATTTTGGTGCGGGCAGAGGTCTGTAGTTGAGATCCATAGAAGGGACATTTAGGTACAGTGGCCTTTTTTCCCCTCGGAGTGGTTCTTGTCCAATGTGGTGAGTACTAATACTCGGCCATAGAGTCTGTCTACGAACAAAACTCCGAGACAAATTTTTCTAAATGAAAAATGTCGATGTTTAGTGTTATCGACTATGAAATGTTATCGATTTTGAAATTATATCGATTTTGAAATTATATCGATTATGAAATTTTATCAATTATGAAATTATATCGATTATTAAATGTTATCGATTTTGAAATTATATCGATTATGAAATTTTATCGATTTTGAATTATCGATAAATTTCAATTTTTTTTTCTGGAATTAAATAGTGTACTAGCGTGTAAAATATCTCTGTCTGCCTAGTTATGGTAAACTTTGTTAATTTTCAGACTGCAGTGACATACATATACATATACACACATACTTATAACTACATATAGCTACATACATACATACGTTGAAATTAGATTTAGATTAATACGGACATTAGAATTTCATTTTATTTAACAGAAACTTAAATTTAAATTCATTGCATTTACCTGCATATCTACACACATACATACATATATACATTTATGTCACATAAATTGTATGTACATATGTTCGTGGATTAGTGTACGACTTGTGTAATCATTACAATAATGCACGTTCATGTTTTATGTTCAAAGAAACTTTTCAAAGATTACTTTGGTGTTACATATATACAAACACGCACACACATAGATACGTGAGTGTATACATATATGTGAAATATAAGAAATTTACAATACATATGTACGATTAGATGTTAAAATTTTAGATTTGAATAAGAAAAATGTCATTATTTTCGTAGTGATAATTTAGACCCATTTAACTAACAGAGTTGCCATACGAACGAATATACGTAGGGGTACACTTTTCTTTTGACCATACTACGCAGATGTTTGATGATTTAGTGTTGTCTTGCCACATTAATCTGAGCTTTTAAACGGCATATAAATGTGTGTGTTGTATTTACATGCATGCATGTATGTACATATGTATGTATGTAGGTATATAAGTAATAACACACATTAGCACCGTTTCTAAGCTGAATAATGTTGCTTCGATCAACAAACTTCTTTAATGCAAATTTCATTAAATTTCTTCGATAAATAATATAAAAGTAAAAAACAAAAAATGGTAAGGTAAAATAATTAACACTTTTCTATGAGCAACAGGTAACTTTTGAATATCCATGCTGTATACTTCCAACTTAAATACATACAAACATAAATATGTCAGTTATTATTTGTAGTGCATTTAATTTCGATTGCAATATTTCCCGTCTTTATTGATTAGTGTTTGGTGAATAGGAAGTCTATTACGTGAATTTCTCTTGTAAATAAATATAATATATATATAAAGGTGACAAAATATCGATTTCAATTAATTGAATTTAATTTAATTTTATTTTTTTTTTTATTTCTCTTATTTAATTTTTTTTATTTTTATTTTATTTCATTATATTTTATTTCATTTCATTTTATTTTATTTCATTTTATTTTATTTTATTTTATTTTATTTCATTTTATTTTATTTCATTTCATTTTATTTTATTTTATTTAATTTTATTTTGTTTTTTTTTATTTCATTTTATTTTATTTCATTTCATCTTATTTTATTTTTTGCATATTATTTTATTTAATTTTTTTTTTTTTTGTATTTTATTTCATTATATTTTTATTTTATTCTTATTTTATTTTATTTTTAATTTATTTTATTTCTTTCATTTTCTTTTTCTTATTTTATTTTATTGTTTTTACTTTTATTTAATACTTTAATCTTATATTATTTTGTTTTATATTATTGTATTTTATTTTTTTTTATTTTATTTAATTCTATTTTATAAATAAAATAGAATTTATATTTCATTTTATTTCATCTTATATTATTTTTTGCATTTTATTTTATTTAATTTTTTTTGTATTTTATTTCATTATATTTTTATTTTATTCTTAATTTATTTTATTTTATTTTGTTTTATTTTAATTTTTTTATTTCTTTTATTTTCTTTTTCTTATTTTATTTTAATTTTTTTTATTTTTATTTTATTTTATTTTATTTTATTTCATTTTATTTTATTTTATTTTATTTTATTTTATTTTATTTTATTTTATTTTGTATTATTTTATTTTATTTTATTTATTTTATTTTATTGTATTTTATTTTATTTATTTTATTTTATTTTATTTTATTTTATTTTATTTATTTTATTTTATTTTATTTTGTTTTAATTTATTTTATTTCTTTTATTTTCTTTTAATTTATTTTATTTTATTTTAATTTATTTTATTTCTTTTATTTTCTTTTTCTTATTTTATTTTATTGTATTTACTTTTATTTAATACTTTATTCTTTGATTATTTTATTTTATTTTATTTTATTTTATTTCATTTTATACTTTACTTTATTTTATTTTATTTTATTTTTATTTTATTTTTTTTTTTTATTTTTTTTTATTTTATTTTATTTTATTTTATTTTATTTTATTTTATTTTATTTATTTTATTTTATTTATTTTATTTTATATTTTTTATTTTATTTTATTTTTTTTTTGTTTTATATCATTTGATTTAATTTAATTACATTTTTTTTAGTTTTAGCACTATATCTTTATTGTAGTTATATAATCTTTAACTTTTTTTTGTTAATTTGTTTTGTTGAAAACGATTTTTTTTAGATCGAAGCAACAGTGCAATCGATAACTTGTCATCTCTAATATATATATGGAATTATTTGAGAAAAACGAGAAGCATTCAAAAATTAAAAAAACTCTGCTAATAAGTTTATGGTATATAATAATGAAGTTTCTCTTGGTTAGCACAGTACAATTTTAGACTAGTTTTTACGTTTTTTTTTGAATTATCAGGGAATATAAGAGACTCACGGTACTACATACACGTACATAAATGTTATTAGATTTTTTTTTTTTTTTAATTATCAAATTATGACAATGGACCGTTGTAAGACGACGCTATTTTTACTCCTTTTGTATGTATGTACTATCAACTTTTTTAAATAAATTTCTACTTATAAATAATAAATATTTTATTTTTTTTTAAATGTGTGTATGTAAGAGCGGAAATTAGCTTTTAATGTCAGTAAAACTAAACCAATATAAGTATTTATTAAAATGTGCTGCTATTTTTTTAATATATATCTTTTATTTAAACCTACCTAACATTATCTTTCACTGCTTCAGCTTTTTTTTTCAAACACAAAAATATAATTTTCTTATTTTTTTCAATATTTTCTAAAAAAAAAATTTCTCATTTTCTAGTAAATGTTTATAATTTGGCCTAAAATTTAACATGGACACAAACTCTGCAACAAAAAAAGCAAAAAACCAAAGCAAAAAAAGGAAAAAAATAAAAAATTAAAATAAATGCAAATCATAAATTTTTTCGCAATATTAGGAACTAAAATTTACTTAAATCGGCGGCAAACAAAATTCTGCGTTAGCAAATGCCCACTATTTGTTTCATAAATATTTAATTATACACGATTTTTTTTTTTTTTTTAATAATTTTCATACAATTTATTTACACTTTTCTATACATAAGCGCTGTTCATATAAGAAGAAGCATATTTTTCTTAACAAAACTCTTTTGCTTGAGTTTATACTAACCTTGCCTTATTTTTGCATACTTTACATAAAACCGTTACAAAATCTTGCAACAACACCTAATGGCAAATAATTCCATGCGAAAAACAAAAAAAAAAACAAAAAACGAATAAACAAAAAAAAACCAGATCCGATATGATGACGAGGACGAGGATGAAGGTCCACAACCGGATCCTACACTTGAACAGGGCGTGCCGATACCTGTTCGATTGCAGGGCAGCTTCCCGCCGGAACTGGCCTCTACTCCTCTCGAGGATATTGACCCTTTCTATAACAATATACTGGTAAGTTATGGCGTGTGATAAATATAAAGAAACAAAAAAAAAACATATTAAAACAATTTTTTTTTTTTCAATATGAATTTTAATTATTTTTCTTACGGTATATAACTAAATTTTCTTTGTGTGTGTGTGTGTTTTTTTTAATATTTTTCATGCAGACATTTGTAGTTGTAAGTAAGGGAAAAGACATTTTCCGCTTTTCTGCATCCAAAGCAATGTGGTTGCTCGATCCGTTCAATCCCATACGTCGCGTAGCCATTTATATTTTAGTACATCCGTTATTTTCGTTGTTTATCATTACAACTATTCTGGTTAACTGTATTCTGATGATCATGCCCACGACACCGACAGTTGAGTCCACTGAGTAAGTATAGCTTTTTCAGTAAGTTAAACGTTTTTATTACAAAAAAAAAAAAAAAAAAAAAATTACAAAAAACAAAAAAAAATAAAAAAAAATGCAAAAAAATAAACAAAATGAGTGTATGTATGTGCATAAATACTAAAGTAGTATTTACATCTATACTTACTATATACTAAATATATATATTATATTTTTATAGTGACATAGTATATACATATATAATGACTTTGGCGTAAATCTCACACAAGAGTGCGCTGTAATAAATTTAATTCTCTGTGTTATTTTTTTTTTTTTTACTAAATATTTATTAAAAACAATAAACTTTTACATATTGGCGCGTCAAATTGAAATTTACTTACTTACATTCAAATATGTATTTATGTATAGCTATAAATAATATTCATCATTTAAGCCACAAACAATTGAACTTAGTTAATTTATTTTAAACCAATGTAGTGTTAATATTTTTCCATTAAAGGAAAATTACATACATACAAATGTAGTTTGGTATGTAGCTTGTAAGCGTTGGTTCAGTAAATGTACGAAAATATATACTTATACATATGTACAAGTACAAGTTTGCTTATATAAGAGTTTGTAAATATTATAAATTTTTCCCTATTATAATTTTTTAGTATTACAACAATCTAATTGCTTTCAAATATAGTGTACTAGTAAACGAGGGTTGCTGCTAAAGTGCCGAAAGTTATTAAAAAAAGAAATTAAACAAAATTCATAAAATAAAAAATTGCTGCGCCAAAAATCAGTGAACGATTTTTTTTCATAAAAATATTATATAAATTTTCAAGAAAATTCAAAAAATTTATACTTTCGCATCCAGGCGTGATTACATTCGAGACGTCGAACCCGGAAATCCTTTAACCAGGGATCTCACTTGGCAGATTCGGCGTTATGTTAACGCACATAGGTGGAGAAAATGGGAGGAGCAGGGAAGATACTGCAACCTCTCCTCTGCGGCAATCCAGCTCTGGGTCACAGTTAAATCACTGTCGGATGCGAAGAGGTGCGCAAACTGTTTTAGCCGACTCTTTACACTGCACTCTACGGTGGAAAAAATTAAGCGACAAGCGACCCGCCGTCGGCGCAAACTGCAGAATACCAGTGCGGCGCTTGATTTCTCCAAGGAAGAGGTTCAGATGGTCATCGGGAAGCCGAAAGCCTCCAAATCCATCAGCCCTGACGGCATAGGCAAGCTGATGCTGAAAACATCTAGGATCAGCGGAAGCTGATTTGCTCACCGAGGTCCTCAACTAGTCTCTGATTACCCTAAAAATACTCGACATGTAGAAAATGGGTAGGGTGGTCCGGCTACTCAAGCCGGGGAAGCCAGCCAACGAAGGAGAGTCCTATCGGCCGATATGTCTTCTCTATTCGGTAGCAAAGACTCTTGAGGCTTTACTGCTCACGACTTTCACACACCATCTGAGTCCAGCAGCACATCAGCATGGCTTCGGTTCAATTTTTATATTCCGAAGCTCCATCCTTCACCGGTAGTGGCTTCCCTGATCTCATATGCCGATGATTGCTCGATATTCACGTCTGCCCAGGATATTGATGTCTTATATTCGACCTGGCTGCACCGATCTGGGCGCCAGGGACAAGTGAGACGTAGTTGAAGAAGTTACAAACCTGCCAAAACACTGCCCTCAGGACCGTGACACGAAACCTTCAGATAGCGCCAGAGCATCACTTGCACAGTCAAGCATCTATGCTACGAGTTAAGAAGCATTAGAATAATTAAAAGCCATACCTCCACCCAACCACATTAGAAAGGGAGTACTCGACTTAAAGGACTGTATTCAGCAACGTTTATAACAACCGCTGAACAGGACGGCATACAGACAAGCAATAAAAGCCATTCACCAAGTGTCTGTCAACACCTACATGAACTCTCCCCGTGTGAATGGCATTCTCGGAGTCAAACTACAACCCATAGCAGACGAAGAGTTCGTGCTCCCTTGAGTGTTCCACGTAATATTGGGACAACTGAGATCTGGATATTATGGCAGGTTAAGGTGCAACGAGTGCCCGCACGACACTAACCACCTCTTTTCATGCCTCCTAAAACCAACTCAACCAACCCCTACCCTTCTTATAAGCCGAACCCGTCGAAACAGCTCGTCTCCCGGACCTACCGTTAGATGACCTCGATGACTTAGACTGATCTAGCATGTTCCTAAGCGACAACAACAACAACAGCAACATATTTGGTTTGACAGTTGAGTTTGACAGCTGTCAAAATACAGCCCTGTACTTTTGAATCTCGCTAAATTTAGTTTCATTTAAAAATATTTACGTAGCAGCCCTCGTACACATAATTAATAATTAATTAGCAAAACATAAGCCAAATAGTTTGAAATTGAATTAAAAAAAATTTAGTTTTTAATTTTATATGAATAAACCATTAGTACAAGTATTAAAATGTTAATTCCAAATATTTATATGTAATTAGTAATTTTTATTATAATTATTTATTAGCTAGTAAAATTATGCGTACAAATGTATAAATTTCGCCAACTACATACATACATACATATGTACGGCGGATTTTTAGAAAAGACATTTTTTGTTGTTGTTTTCTAGATTTCATAGACAAAAACGAAATTAACTTTGCAAAATAAATTATAATTTCAACTGTAATAATGTATGTACAATATATTAGCCATTAGCATATCGTTTTAGTGATCATCACACACAGCGCTCATTGAAATCCAGCCAGTGAATTTGGCATATTTGTATATACGAATTTTTCAATTGAAAATTAAAAGCTAAAAAACCAAAAAAAAAAAAAATGTAAAGAGCCATTTAAAGATGCATACAAATCATACTCGTACATACATACATACATATGTATTTACTAACCTACAAACATTTGTACACAAATTTAACGAGAATTGTATGAAATAGTTTAGAGCGTAAAATTGCTACAATGCTACATTGTAATAAGTATCCATCCATCCTTATGTAAATACATAAATAGCGCAATTGCTTTTAATATATTTATATTTCGAAAATAACAAAAATACAGTGGAATATCGATAACTTGGCAACTCGATACTCGTTCGATACTCGCTCGATACTCGTTCAACTGCTCAAATGTTATTTTGAAATATTTCAATTTTCAATTTTATTTGTCAAAATTTCTTTAACATTTCAATGAGTTTTTCATTTTACATAAATAAATTTAAAATTAACGAAAAAAGTTTTGAGAAAAAAGTCAAAAATTTTGCCCAAAATGCTCGAACTCGTGCTCAGAAAATGAGCAATAAGCAATGAACGAGTGTGCGAGTACTCGTTGCTCAAATGCTGGAGTAAAATCTTGAGCTCTAGTGTGTATGTACATAGCTATAGAAGAAATGAACTAGTGAAAAACTACTTTGCAACTGGTTTGTCAAGTAAACGCAAGTAGGCGATTAACGGCTTTTTCCCACTTTATACAACAAAATGTGCTTTTCCGTTCATTATGTGACAATTGTCAATTTTCGTTCAAAAATTGTTTAGTCCTATACTAGTTACCATTGGATAAGAAAATAACTAGTTACGTTTTTATTCTTCTTCTTCATTGTGATAGGCACGGCTTACACGATAATAGCCGAGTATGTTTTCAAAACATTTTTTTAATTATGAAACTTAAGTCCTTCGATTTTTTACGTACTGCGTATTGCCTTTCGAAAGACCTGGATTCGCCCGATGGCGCAATCTTTTCATCGTAACTGTTGCTCCAGCCTCAATTTTGTAAAAGTAAGGACCAAGGCCGGACCATAAACTGCACCAAAGAGTATCACGTTGACAGTTTTGCATATTGACTTAGCCATCGCGGTGGAAATTATGTATCCTCATCAGTGAAAATGATTTTTCGTTGAAATTTCCGATAATTTTCATGCATTTCACGAACCCAATTAGCAGAGACACGATGTTGTTGATGAACGGCCTACTTGAGTTGTTGTCTTAACTGAACATTAGAAGCCTTAAAATCCAAGTCTTTATTATGCAAAAAACCGTGTGATGACGTTTGTGGAATAATGTCCAATTCCAAAGAACGACGAGAGTAGATGGACAAACCGGGGTGTTCTTCAACACTTTGGGCTACAGCAGCAACATTTTCAGTTAGGCTTGAGCGCCGTATTTTATTCTACACACCACTAACTTGTCCCGAAAGGTTCATTTCTACTACGAATTTCTGTATTGCGGTCCGATAAGGTGCTTCATGACAATCAACCGAAAAATGTTTCAATTTTGCGAACCGTCTCTGCTAGGTTTACACCATTTTTAGCTTCACTTGTATGCCTGTCAGCTTTTATAGTGAATTTTGGTGAGCTCAATGCATTGTTCAAGCATTTATCGTTCAATATTAATTACTGACGCAGTTTTTACTTGCCAAATGTCAAAAAATTACAACTTCACCAGTGACATCTACCGGCAAAACGAGCTTTTCAAAATGACACCTCTTATTGGAAAACGCTTCACAATCAAAATGACGTTCAATGTTATTAAACTTGCCATTGGTGGTATTCACAAACGCCAAAAAAATCTTCATCACTTGGGAAAACTTTTTTCATTTTCTTTTAAACTTTTACCACTGAATCTGAAATATGGAGAAAAAATCTTTTGTCTTTAATAAATATATAGGAAGTGTTCTTTTTATTGTTTTTAGAAAATAGATTGGCTTTAAATACAAAACTATCGATATTCCACTTCTGTATTCCAGCTAACGATAAACAAATAAAATATTAACTAAACATTGACATACAAACATTTGTATTATTGAAAAAATCTCAGTAGTTGTAAATTTTGCCATAATTTTTAAAGTAGTGTGGTAAAGATAAAAACAAAAAAAAAAATGAAAATGTACAGTTTAAGAGCCACAAAAGAAAAAAAAAACGAAAACAAATTGTAGCTAAAACAATGTAAAGAAATTTGTAATTATAATAGTAAAAGTTAATTAATTTAAATTAAAAAAAAAAAATATATACATATGTTAATAAATTTATCTAAGTAGTGACTATAACCCAAATTACTGTAATTAGCGATGTTAAAGCGGAGGCAAAGGTTACGTCATTTTTTTAGCTGATGTCAATATTGTCATCGTAGATTTGGTATATGAATGAGTACCCTTTGGCGGAGGCAGCAGCAGCAGCAGTGGAGAAACAAATTCCAACTGAGTATTTTCAACTCACTCTATTTTGAACACACCCCAACTACGGATGTGGAGACCGTTTGGCGTTGCAAAGCTAGTGGCTCTATAAGCTCTATAAAGGCACTGTTTTTACTTTTATTTTATTTTTACATGAGGGGGCAACAAATAAAAATAAAAAATTACTATTAAACTAAGTTTGCAGAATATAAAAAAAAATTAATTTTAAATTAAAAAAAAAATATATGGAGACCCAGCTCACCGAAAGAACATAAAGACAAACTATACCTCACCTCACCTTACTTACATATATTAGGTAAAACATAATATATTTTGAAAAGGTAAGCTGAGAATAAAATAGTCTGCCCAAAAGCTTGCGATATACATATATAAAATGAAAAAAACAAACAACAAGTTCGGCTACTGCCGAATATTATATGCTCGACTGTTATAATAATTTGTCAAAAGTCACTTGCTCAAAATTTAGTTTACTGTCTCCGCTGTCAAAAAACTTAGAACAAAAAAAAAAAGAATTGAATTAAATTACGAAAAATATACTGTATTCTCTTCCACCCAACCACGAAAAGAACATCTACTTGCTAAACAAATTACATGGTAATCAACAACAAAAACAAGCAGTACGAATTGACGCGTTTAATGAGTAACCCACTTCATGAAGAGTAAAAAAAAGTGCTGCCATGGTGAATGGCACATGAGAAATTACTTAAGAAAATTCCAAATAAATGTCAAAATGAGAAGAAAAAAATTCATAAAAATCGAATATTCGAATAAATTAGAGTCGAAATGTCCAATTTTCGTTCCCTACATGCTATCTTTCATGGTGTCAATCGTATCGGACTTAGCTGTGCAGATCAGTGTCTCCACATAACCTCACAAAAACTAGTCCAACGGTGTTAAATCGCACCATCTTGAATACCCACGACGTGAGATAATCCGCTCACCAAAATTTTCCTTCAAGAAATTGATTGTTTCGTTGGCTTGTTGGTACCCAAGCTCATTCACTTCAACAACCTCCATGTTAGACACGAAAAAGTCATTTATCGTGGCTACAAAGTGTTTCCCAGTGACTGTAACAGCTTAAGTTTTGATGAAATATGGACCTTAGGAATCCCTTGTGTCAATAGAACACACCAAATAGTGACTTTTTGGGCATGAAGGGCCTCTTAACAACGCCTTGTGGATTATAATCATTCCAAATCCGAAGAGTGACCTGCCTAATGATTTCTTTAAGATGCCAGGCGAAACAAAGTGGTGTGGATAGTGAAGCTCAAAGATCGGGATTTAATTTTGTCTTAGGTATATTAATATTTCCACTCCTTTTAACTAACGAATATCTAATCGACTCGATTCGACTCTCTACTGGACTTGCTTCGACTCCCTACTGGACCTGTTTCGACTCTCTAAACGAGAATTTTCACTATTCTAGTCTCCAATTGAGTATATTCTCTGCTCGATTCGACTATTTACTCGACTCTCTACGCGACTCGATTCGAGTATTTACTCGACTCTACTCGACTCGTTTCGGTTCTGGTCGACTCGTTTTGACTCTACTCAACCCGATTCGACTCTACTCAACTCGATTCGACTCTATTTGATTCGTTTCGACTTTCCTCGATTCAATTCCACTCTCTACTCTACTCGATTCGTCCATTTCTTGAAGTTTGATATACAAACATATCTATCTGTCATATAGATAACCGTTAGTTGAACAAACCCAATATACCTTGCATACACAATACAGTCGGGTATAAGAAAATGTCAGTCTATGCTTGTCTATGCGCTTACATATAACGTCTTATACATAGGAAATAGTCCATCGGAATCAATAAATAAATTACAAATATACACATATTGATAAGTGATAATTTACTTATTGCGGTAATGCCATTTTTTTTTTTACATAAGTGCAAATAGTTTTTGCTAGAAATTCATTAAGCTGGAAAAAAAAGTTCATTTGTTGCTTAAATGATATTTATGTCATAACTTAAAACAAAAAAAAGTAAATAAATATTGCTTAGAAAGAAAAATTTTTTTTCTCACAATACATAGATACATAAGTACGTGATACATATAAGGCAAAGTAAACAAACCAAAAAAAAAAAAACAAAGAAAAAAAGTAAATAAAAACAACAACAAAATAACTAAAATTGTAAAGATACTTTAATTATATGTACCATAAATACATACATACATACCTACCTTAATGAAACAGCCGGCGCATAAGGTTCAACATAAAAGCTACAGAAAAAAAATTTCAAAAATTCGTTTTTAGGGTGATATTCACCGGAATCTACACATTTGAATCAGCTGTTAAAGTGATGGCACGAGGTTTCATTTTATGCCCGTTTACGTATCTTAGAGATGCATGGAATTGGCTGGACTTCGTAGTAATAGCTTTAGCGTGAGTTTATAATAAATAATATTTTTCAATAATTTTTTTGCTCTCTTTTTTTATTTTTTTTTATATATTTTTCTTTTAACATTCATAGTGTATATGTACGTACGTATGTGTATATTTGTTGAATTTTCATTTTTAACTTTTATATTTTTTTTATTATTTATTTATTTACAAAACATTTAGCTAAATTATTATAAAATTTTTTTTCCTACGTAAATTGAAAATATATATATTAATAATTGTTCTGTAATTGATACATATATAAATACATACTCCTATATATATACATATATACATACATATTATATATTCATTGAATGTATGGAATACTTTATAATGTGCGGAGAGCATACATACATACATACATATATACGTAATTCGTTTCATTAATATACACTTACATTCATACATACATACATATGTATAATGTATTTTCAACATTTCAAACTTAAACGTTAACAAAAATACAAAAAGTGTTAAGGTGTTAGAACGTAGACACAATAACTGTAAATTTTCATACATATGTACATTCATACACTTTTGTCATAGAATAATTATTTTTTGTTTTAGTTTTAATTTTTTCATTATATTATATTTTTTATATTTATAATATTTAATTTTCATCCCATATATTATATTTAAAGAAAATACTTACATACATATACATACATATATGAATTTCGAATTAATCTACATAAATATATCAATCGATGCATGCACAGTTTTAGAAATATACATACAGACATGTTAACATTATATATGCCTATAATCATTAGATATTTTACACAAAATTATTTAAAATTTTTCTTAAAACAAAATCATCACAATAATGGCTTAAAAAACATACTTACATATTATAAATAGAAATACAGTTTGCATAGTTCACTATTTCAAATTCCACTTCCATATTATATACATACTCGTACATATATATATATATATACATATGTACAAGATCAGAGCACCGTAAACGGCCACACGATTCGGTTCTACTGGACCTGACTCGCTTCGATTCCACTCGGCTCTATTCGATTCTACTCGGCTCGATTCCACTCGGCTCGACTTGCTTCGATTCCACTCGGCTCGACTCGATTCGATTCCACTCGGCTCGATTCGACTCCACTCGGCTCGATTTGACTCCACTCGGCTCGATTCGACTCCACTCGGCTCGTTTCGACTCCACTCTGCTCGACTTTACTCTGCCTGACTCGATTCGACTCTACTCTGCTGAACGCAATTCGGCTCTACTCGATTCGATTCAACTCCACTCGCTAAATCTAATCGATCTCGAATGGTCATGCATGTTAATGATTCAGCGGGTACATAACAGTAATTCACAAAGTTTCTCAATTTGTCGGAGTTGACAAGTTTAAAGGGGTATTAACGATTAGAGCTCAGTATCAAAGTCAAACTAAAATCCTGAAGCTCATATCATAGTGCAACAAAAGAAATTGTAGATCTGTCAGAGCACTGTCTGCTGATATCGCCTGTTCGACATTCATAAAACACAATGGCATTCCTTGCAGACCTTATCTGCTGGGGTACGACTGTAGTACTGGTGTAGACACCGCTTACACGATTATAGACGAGTTAACAACAGCGCGCCATTCATTCCTTCCTTTCGCTGTTTAGCACCAATTGGAAATACCAAGCATAAAAAGATCCTTCTCAACCTGGTGTTTCCAACGGACTGGGGATCTTCCACTTCCTCTGCTTCCACCGGTGGGTATTGCCACAAAAACTGTCAAAGTTGCTGTATTCTTAACCATACGGACCACATGATCTAGCCAGCGTAGCCGTATATCTCGTACAACTCATAATTCCATCGGCTGCGGTATTCGCCGTTCCCAACATGTACAGGACCATAGATCTTACGCAAAATCTTTCTAATGAAAACTTCTAACGCCGACTCATCGTTAATGCTTCCGCATCATATATCAGGTCGTAAATAATGAGCGACTTGTAGTGTTTGATTTTCTTTCGAGAGAGAATTTTACTTTTCAACTAGCCTACTCAGTCCAAAGTAGCACCTGTTGGCTTAGGAACTCAAGTCTGAGATATTTGTTGGTGTGTATGCTGGTTCCACGAAATTATCGATGACTTCAAAGTTATAACTGCCCTTTGTTTGAGGTGAAAACACATCTTAAGTGCAACAGGAAAAATATAATAAGAGATGTGAACTTCATCAGCCTATAGCATTCTTTTACTTAAGTGATCTACTGCAGTCTAAGCTCCATTGCAGCCGATAAACACGAACTTCATCAAAAATTCTGCATTATCCTCGAAGTCTGGTTCCTTATTGTCCAAACACGACTTAATCCCGACATGTCTGATGTATTTCCAACATGCTAGAAATTCCCAGATGTCACAGACTACTCACTGACTGCAGTCTTCTGTAGAGCTGGCCGTTCTTTGTGGATCAAATTTCGTTTGGTGATAACGTGAAATAAAAACAATTATACTGTTAAAAAGTGAATAAACCTTTTCATCATTTCACCGTTTTACACATAAAAAATTGATCGCTTGTTATTTTACACATGTATGTATATACATATTTATGTATGAAGACTACTCATTAATTAATTTATATATTTTTTAAATAACATTTATCAGTACATGCTGCAGATCATCAAAAATAAAATTTTGAATTTCTACAATAAAAATACTAACATAATTATTATGTTTTCTCCCCGTTGTTTGTTGTGGTACATTATCATACGTGCGCGTTGTTCTTCTATAGTTATGTGACCATGGGTATTGATTTAGGTAACCTCGCAGCATTGAGAACGTTCAGGGTACTGCGAGCACTTAAAACCGTAGCCATCGTGCCAGGTAAATTAAATATTTGTTTTTATTATTTTTTTATTTTTTTTGGCTTCTCTGTACACTCTTCGGGGAAAACGCAAAAGTTTACGTTTTTAGTTTTTAACTCCATACTCACTACATTTAACTAAATCCTTTTAGGCTTGAAGACTATCGTTGGTGCTGTCATCGAATCGGTGAAAAATCTGCGTGATGTGATAATTTTAACAATGTTCTCACTATCAGTATTCGCACTGATGGGTCTACAAATATACATGGGTGTTCTAACACAGAAGTGCATTAAAAAGTTTCCCTTAGATGGTTCATGGGGAAATCTGACTGATGAAAACTGGGACTACCACAATCGTAACAGTTCGAATTGGTATTCAGAGGATGATGGTTATTCCTTTCCACTTTGTGGGAACATATCAGGTGCTGGGTAAGTTTATGCACATGAAATGCAAAAATTTGTATTATCAAAAAAAAAAAATATATGTACATATATATATAGTATTTCTACTTTTAATGTAAAGAAAGTTAATTAAAATGAAAATTAGCTTGAAGGATTTCCTTAAACTCGAAATAAACTCGAAAGCGTCGAACATTTTTCAACTAAGCAAAAGAATTGTCAAAATTCGTAAGATGGGATTCTTCAAAACGAAAAAAACAAACAAAAAAAAAGAAGAAAACTTTCGATGCTTTCAAGTTTAACACTCGTCAATAGAGGTGATCCCCAAGAGTTTGAGAGCCCAAATAAGATCGAGCTCTGTGTTTACCAACTGAAAATTATATTTTATTAAATGAAATGTGTATTTGTAATAAGGCGGTAGGTTGACCGTCAAATCAAAATACATATGTGCACTAGCCACCTTTATTATGAAGCTTTTCACTACAGTTTAAATTAAAAAAGTAACAATTACATAAATTTAAAAACTAAAAATATATAAATTTTTATTTAGTAATATATAGTTTACTCTAATTTTTTTATATTTTTAATTTTAAAATTAAATGTCTTTAATTATTATCATTAAATATAACCATTATTCAATTGAGTAGAGAAAAAATTTGAGAGGCGGCATAACTTTCACAAAAAATAGGTATATTAAAGCCAACATGTCAGCGAGCAGTTTTAAATACGCTTGTGTTAGAGTTTTTTTCATATTTTTTAATATTAAAGATATATTTTTTATTATATTTTAACACTAATTATAACCATTATTCAATTGATTAGAGAAAAAGTTTGAGAGACAGAATAACATACACAATAAACAGTTTAAGAGGTATATGCACACAGCATTGAATCGAGCAGTTTTAAATGCACTGTCTTATGACGCTTAAGAAATTGTACACGAGTAAGCTGAAATAAACGCAAACCATTATGAAATATGTGAAAAATTGGAAAATGTTCAAAATAAAACCGATCACTTAATGGCGCGCTTGATTATATACGTAGCACTAGAAGACGTTCATTTATAGACACAAAATAATGAAAATTAGCGCAGAAAAATTGCACAGCAAAATAGCGCACAGTTACACAGTTTGACATTTGCCTAAAAGAAAATGAGCATTTTTTCACTGCCACCGCTATACATATACATAGATATATACAGAGATGCATTTTATTGCTAAAAAAAAAATATACAAATATAATTTTCAGTTAGTAAATATAAAAGTAATTTCTATTACATATACATACATTACTTTTGGAGAATTTGTTGTTACTATTTAAAAAAAAAAAAATATATATAATATTCAATTAATTCATATATTATATACAGACAATGCAGTGATGAGTACGTTTGCCTGCAGGGCTTTGGCCCCAATCCAAATTATGGATACACCAGTTTTGATTCATTCGGTTGGGCTTTCCTCTCGGCGTTCCGTCTAATGACACAGGACTTTTGGGAAGATTTGTACCAGCTCGTTCTTAGAGCGGCTGGTCCCTGGCACATGCTGTTCTTTATAGTCATCATCTTCCTAGGTTCATTCTATCTTGTGAATTTGATTTTGGCCATTGTTGCCATGTCTTATGACGAATTACAAAAGAAGGCCGAAGAAGAAGAGGCTGCCGAAGAGGAGGCGATACGTGTAAGTAGTAAAATGCATGCGAGTAAATTTTTTCAATTTTAATTTGGCACCAAGCAGCCAGGCTTGTGCAGGCCGATTAGAGTGGAAATATTTACTCAACCCTTGTTTGATATGTGTGTGTGTATGTGTTATATGTATGTATAATTTATTTTGCTTTTATTATTATAAAAAAATATATATATATTTACATATATATTAAGCTTTATTTTTATTTCATGTGTTTTTGGTTTATTTTTACAAAAGTTTTTTCTTTATAGAAATGTGTTTATATATTTATGTGTAAATTTATATTTTATATATATACTAACAAATAGTTGTGTGTTTTGTGCTTTGCTAATAAAGTGAACAAAAAGTGTAGCAGAAAAGCAGCTGAACCAGTGTTTTGTTATATCAATTTCAAATACTGCGAGGACATATTGTGACTACAAAAGTACTACCATAAACGGCTACGAATATATTTATATATTATATATACTTATTTCTTATTTTTTTAGTTTTTTTTCTTCTTTTGTGCTTTTGAAAATTTCCATTTAAACAAATATGCATGTGTTAATATATTGAATATCGAAATTCGCTACTAATTAATGCGTACGTGACTCAAGATCGCAAGAAAAACAAACAAACAAAAATGTCATCGGTACACGAACTCCTCTCAATAACTCGTACACGAGCACTTCTAAGGTTATATTATACATATGTACATATGTATACCCTCTCCCACCCTTCGCGAGCTTAACGAAATGGACAATGTTTAAACGCTTTGGTGGCTTTAATATTTTTAATTTGCATAGCACGCAATTTGTTCCGAGTTCGAAAGCACCATAGGCTCATAACCCTCATCCTCAATTAATATATGCTTATAGGAAGCGGAGGAAGCGGCGGCGGCGAAAGCTGCCAAATTGGAGGAGCGTGCGAATGCGGCAGCACAGGCGGCAGCAGATGCAGCTGAAGCGGCCGAAGCAGCGCTACATCCGGAATTGGCGAAAAGTCCAACATATTCGTGCATTAGCTATGAGCTATTTGTCGGTGCCGAGAAGGGAAATGATGACAACAATAAGGAGAAAATGTCGATACGCAGCGTTGAAGTTGTATCGGAGTCGGTGAGCGTTATTCAAAGACAACCAGCACCTACCACAGCACCTGCTACTAAAGTCAGAAAAGTAAGCACGGTAAGTATATAAAAGCTGGCTGATGTGCTTTCAAGTTAAATTCCTTTTCTTTACTTTTCATTTCTTTTCCATTCTAAATTGCCTTGCCGAATTTTCACTGTTATATTGTGTTTGATTTCAATTGAATTATTGTAAATGTATACATACATACATACGTATTGTACAAGCAATATGTACATATGTATGTATTTATATGCAAAAGCTTCTTTCTTAATACAGTTTCTTATTTCATTTGCACACATCACAACGTTATTGCTTTACTTTTCATACATTTCTTTAAATTATCGTATTTGTTTTTTAATTTTTTTATTTATTAATTAATTTTTTTTTTTTAATTTTCAATTAGACACACAAAAATCGTATTATTTCCTTATCATAATCAGTATTGGTAATTTGAATATGATAATTGTATATATGTTTATATGTATGTATCTTAATTATTACTTCGAAAAAGTTGTTGTTTTGTATTATTTGCATGTTTAGCGCTTGCGGCTTAGTTAGAGAATTGTTCTATCTATCGCCTATATGGGCATGTGTACATACATATATACCGTAATAGTTACAACAATCATTTGTATCTTATTACAATGTTACCCTCAATCGATTTAATTAATTTAAATAAATTCGGGCATAAAATTATACTTACCAGTGAAAGTGTAAAAACTCCTTTAATTCGTAGATTTTTAATTTTGAAGCATAAATTCCCTTAATTTTTTTGTATACAACTATTTCATGGTTTAATTAAATTTTTCCAAACCGTTGTTAAGTGCAAATTTACATAAATAAAAATATACCAGAATGTAAAAGTAGTGTAATCAATTGAATAACGACTGTAGTCTAGACGAGCCATAATGCTAGTTGTTTGTGTGTACTCGTATATCGACTTCCGATAGTTTTATAAATACCAAATATTTTTTTTTTTATAATTTATACTTAACAGAGAAGTTAAGTGCGAAAAATTTGCATTTACATATGGCTATCCATTTCGCGCATTCGAAAATAAACGTAAATAAAATGTCTTGGAAATAATTTTTTTTTTATGATATTCACTTTTGACTCTAAAGTTTGAACTTGTCCATAAGTCGACAACTATATCATTCAAATGAACGCCTTGCAACTTTCCGCAAGCTTCGGATTCGTTTGCTTTAATTTTCGACCACTTTTTTTTCAACAGAATCTCAGCCAGAACTTGACCAATTAATGGTTTCTAAGTATTTCAAGGTTTATCCGCATAAGCACAGTTTTTCGCGTGGCTACACAAAAAACAAGTCGAACGGTGTCAACTCGCACGATCTCGTTGACCAATTGGCATCGTCAAGACGAGAGATTATGCAATCGGGATATTTCTCTCGCAATACAATTTGTAAACAAACCTCAAACATCATCAAACTATTGATATGAGTATTTACCAACAGTTTACGAGCTTATGTAATTCTATTCTTAATATTATATGGTTTTCTTTGCGTGAATTTTACTTTCATATTTAAAAGTATGCATGTTTGGTACAAAATTACTGCACAAATTATTATCCAATATTTTTTTTTTTTTTAATTTTTTTTTTATTTATTGCGAGTAAATATTTTAGAAAATTTCGATTACTCACTTCAATTACTGTGTACACAAGCTTAAACTACTTGCCGTGCATTTACTCAAGTAATTTTTCAAACTTCGCTTTCAAATCAGTCCAGCTAAAACCGAATTAATTTGTAGTTTTATTAAATTTTCGAAAATTTTCGCTTACAACACTTACGCTTGCTATAAATTGCAAATACAATAGTAATTAAAAAAAATCGAACTTTAATTAAATAGAATTCTTGCAGATTTTTTTTTTTTTTTGTTTAAAGTAATAATAATAATAATTGCTGTGCTACAATTGTTTAATGCCTGAAATCGTGATATCATACTTACATATATGTACATACATATGTACATATGTATGTATGTATTGTATGTCACCCAATCGGTGTGCAGCATTAATGTTTCTAACAAGTTTCAATAGCTTTTATGCCTAACGGAAACCACATAAATATTGATTGGTTGTAAAAATTATAAGTAGAAAATTACAAAAAGACAAAACACAAAGCTAAACAATATTATTTTTGGCGTAAACAAAAAATAAAAAATTAATTTCGGTCCAACATTTTGCCAGGTAGGTGTTAAACTTCTTGAATAAATATTTTAAAATACATATACTTATACATACCATATATATGTTATGAAAAAAATTTCACTAAAAGAACATATATTTACAATAAATTTATAACCAATTGGTACAGTTTAAAACCGAAATACATACACACGAATGTAAATAAATTAAATACCAAACAAAAAAAAAAAAAAAAAACAAAAAAAAAATATTTAAACAAACAAACAGAAACTACTTTTTATCCGATTTAGCAGTTAGTTTTTCTCATTGCTTTTTAGTAGTTGTTAAATATATTATTTCTCCGTTTTATTATTAATTAAATTAAGAATAAATTATTATTGATCTTACCGTTCCTTGCATTTACCTTTATGTACAACCGAAGAAAACAAATTGTACATATGCTTTTGATCCTGAAATTTCGTTTACGAATTTGTTGTTGTAGTATAGTGAAGTTTTTGCAATGCAATAATTTAAAAATAATTTATTAATTTTTTTATTTTCATTTTATGAACTTTTTTGAAAGTAAAATCTAAGTATTGAAATAAGATTTTTGTAATTAAAATTTTTAAAATTGATTTTTACTACAATAATTAATTATTTTAAAGATTTTAAAACTTTTTTTCATTCGTTAGATATTATTTTACAAATTTTAAATTTAAACTTTTACTATTTTAAAATTATTTGCTTTAGAATTTGATTTAAATATTTAATTATTTACATTTTTAATTTGAAAATTTTACTTTTCAAATATTATTATTTTAAAGTTACATTTTTAATAAATTATTTAAAAAAATGTTATTTGAAATATTTTTAATTTTAAAGTTACATTTTCAAGAAATTATTTTAAAAATTTTATTTGAAACATTTTTAATTGTGATTTTAATTTATTAAATAAAATTCCAAAAATTTTATTTTAAAACATTTTTATATTTGATTTTAATTTGTTAGATATTATTTTCCAAATTTTACATTTATACTTTTATTATTTTAAAATTATATTTTTTAAATCTATTTTAAAAACTCAATTTTTTACATTTTTAATTTCAAAATAATATTTTTAAGAAAGTATTTTAAAAATGTTTTTTTCAGTTTTAAAATTTTATTTCAAACATTTTTAATTTAAAACTACATTTTTAAGATATAATTTTCAAAATTTTATTTGAAACATTTTTAATTTTGATTTTAATTTTTTTTTTAATTATTTAAAAATAATTTATTTTAAAACTTTTTTAAATCTGATTATTATTTTACAAGTTTTACATTTATATTGTACTTTTATTACATTTAAATCTCATTTGGAAGAAATTATTTTAAACATTTATTTCCAACATTTTCATTTTTAAATTTAATCAATTGCATTTTTAAGAAAATGTTTTACAAATTTTATTTGAAACTTTTATTATTTTAAATTTTTATTTGGTAGATTCCATTTCAAAAATGTTATATTAAACTTTCTTCATAAGTTAGATACTATTTTCAAAACTTTACTATTTTCTTTTTTTAGTCTTGAGTTTTCATTTTAGTATATATAGTTTTTTATTTAAACATTTAATTTAAAATTCAATTTTAAAATTGTTATTTCTTTTAAATATATAATAATGAAAAATTAGGTTAATTTTTTATTTATAGTATAAAATAAAAAAAAGAAACATTGTAAAATGAATAGTTTAAGTAAAACAAAAAAATTTATTTAAGTAATTTTGTTATTTTTGTTTTCAACATCTTGTTGTAAACTTTTATTATTAAATTGCTTTAAAGGAATTTTATTCTATTTCTAACATCTAGTTGTAAAATTGTTTTGTTTTCATTTATTTTAAATTTTAGTTATTAAATAGAATTATTTTTTTTTTTAATAATTTTGTAAATTCATTTTCAACAATTAATTTAAATTCAATAAAATATTTATAAAAGGCGAGCTTGTGTTTTTAATTTTTATCAATAACACCTGTTTCATAGTACAATTTAATTATTTAAATTTTTCTTTTTCATTTCATACATAGTTTTCTTCTGCTCTTCATTAACAAACATACAAACGTACAACAAAAAAAAGACTTTAATTGGAAACATAATAAAGCCAATACATAAAACACAATTACCAATTTTTTAAAAATATTTTTATATAGAAAAAAATACCGCACCTAATACATATACTTACATACATAACGATAATTTCCTATATTTACCCGAATAAAACATGGAAATAATATTGAAAAAAATAAAATAAAATGAAAAAAAAACAAATATTTTGTATGTGAATTTTTTATTTACATATATTTTTCTATTTCTTCTTCTATATATATTTTTATTTATTTATAAACAAACATAGACATCCTTATCCTTACCTGGTTCACCGTTTAACATACGCAGGGGATCACGTAGTTCACACAAGGTAAGCAGACTAATTAACCAATGCTACAAGCTTAGCACCCACCACCCTACAAAGTATTCGTATCAAAGTATTGTTGTATGTCGATATGTGAGACACGGTGGAGAATCATACATATGTATGCACTTAAGCATAAATTCACAGAATATAAATTTATTTAATTTTTTATTTATTTATTTATAATTTAATACATACATACATACATTAGTTGCACAAGTCATCTATTCAACTTATGAGCTATATATGTAAACAAAAATATATGTACGTATTTTTGTGTGTATGTCAATATTGAAAATAATATTTATATCTAGAATTATCAAGGTATATAATTAATATATCTATTTATATATACATATACATATATATATGTATGTAGATGTCTAAGCAATTAAAAACAAAAAATAACTGTTTTCATTATCTGCATATATTTGTATATGAATATATATTTAAAAATAATAATAATAATGTCATCTAAATGTTTAATAAAAAATAATATCTGTCGTGTCTATTGTATGTTTGTCATGTTATATTAAGTACATACACACGCATATTGCATATTATTAAGATAATCTTTACAGCGAATTTGTAGGTTCAACATTTTGATAACTTTGCATATATACGTATACAAAACAAACATATCCATCATATCTTTAATCATTTTATTTTTTATAATTTTTTTTAATTAAAAAAAATATATATATATTTTTTTTTTTTTTTGTTATAAATTCCCACGCACATTCACCATAATAGATTATTGCACTCTATTTCTTTCTAATTCTACTTTCTTACATATATAATATATTTCCCCATTTGTTTGTTGTATTGTCTTTTGTTCCGAAATACCCTATTGAAATTCATTCGTCTCGTTTTTTTTTTGTGTTCTTCCAATGAGAGTCTTGTATTTAGCTAATCGTAAATCTAATATATAATATATGTACATATATAAATTCTTCCACTCCTTGCCGTGTGTAGTATACAATACGTAATGGGCGTGGTCGTTTTGGTATTCCGGGTAGTGATCGAAAGCCGCTCGTACTGTCAACATATCAGGATGCGCAACAGCATTTACCATATGCCGATGACTCCAATGCAGTTACACCCATGTCCGAAGAGAATGGTGCCATAATTGTACCGGTTTACTATGGTAACTTAGGTGAGTTTCATTCATTGTGCATAATTTATATATATACCATACCTATATGCATACATATGTTCTTTTATACAATACCACCGAACTTTATATTTTTTTTGGCTTGATTTTATATTATTTTTTTATGTTTTATTTTTATGTTTTCATTTTATTTTAATTTAAATCTATTTATTTTTTGCTTTATTTTATTTTATTTTTTAAATTAGTTTTAGTGTTATTTTCTTTTATTTTATTTTATTTTCTTTTATTTTATGTTATTTTCTTTTATTTTATGTTATTTTCTTTAATTTTATTTTATTTTTTATGTTGCTCTAGTTACTGTTATTTTATTATTTTATGTGGTTTTAATTTATTTTATTTTACTATTTTTTTATTTAGTTTATTATTTATTTTATTAAATTTTATTGTGCATGATTTATCAAAATTAAATTTTTTATTTTATTTTGTTTTATTTTTTATTTTAATTCATTTTATGTAATTTTATTTTATTCTAATTTACTTTATTTTATATTATTTTATTTTATTTTATATTATTTTATTTTATTTTATTTTTTTTTATTATATTTTATTTTATTTTTTTTAATTTAACTTTATTTATTTTTTGCTTTATTTTATTTTATTTTATTTACAAATTAATTTTATTTTTATTTTAACTTCTGTTATTTTTTTCTTGTCTTATTTTATTTTATTTTTTTATGTTGTTTTATTTACTGTTAATTTATTTAATTTTATGTGGTTTTATTTTATTTTATTTTCTATTAATTTAGGTTAATTAATTTTATTTTATATTATTTTATTTTAATTTATGTTATTTTATTTTATTATTTTTTATTTTCAAATGTAATAAAAAAGCAGAACGTCGAAACAAAGGTAGGTTCAATCACAATAGTAGTTGAAAGATGAGAAAAAAAATCACACTCTTCAGAGTTCTGTGAGTAATTAACCCGAACACTATGTTTTTTTATTTTTGTTTATACTCAAACTGTATCAGCCACTCTATTCGGTTCCACATATTTTTACATATGCATTATATATAATAAATACTTATATGCACATATTTCAGGCTCCAGACATTCATCATATACCTCGCATCAATCACGTATCTCGTATACATCACATGGCGATCTGCTCGGCGGCATGGTGGCCATGGGCGTTAGCACAATGACCAAAGAGAGTAAATTGAGAAGTCGTAATACGCGCAATCAATCGGTGGGTGCATCGAACGGCACTAACTATGTCGATACGAATCATAAAGAGCAACATCGGGACTATGTAAATATAAACGCGATTAAGTGTTGTACATATATAATAATTAGATGAATTTTCTTACGGTATTTTTCTTTTTCACTTCAACTACAGGAAATGGGCCTTGAATGTACCGACGAAACCGGAAAAATAAAACAAAACGACAATCCTTTTATTGAGCCCGTCCAAACACAAACAGTTGTCGACATGAAAGGTTGGCTTTATATATATATGTATATATGTTATTTATTCTCATTTACGCTCAGAAAAAAAAAAAACAATTTTTAATAAAAAATATTATTTTAATTAAATTACAGATGTTATGGTTTTAAATGACATAATTGAGCAAGCCGCTGGTCGGCATAGTCGTGCTAGTGATCGTGGTGGTAAGATAATCACTTTAAATATAAAATTACTAAAAATATTTTATCTTATCTATTTGTATGTGTGTTAATAATTTGCCAAATATATATAATTATGCTTAAAATCATTTCAATGTAAATAAGTACATTGCATTTATGTTAACAAAAAAAAACAATTGTTTTGCAAATTTTCTTTGTTTTAATTTGTACATATATACATATGTTTGTGTATATTTATAAGTGTGCGTTTTGTTGTAATTATTTTACTGTTTAATTAATTACTCGAGATTGGACTGTTGTGTAAATATGTATATGCATAAATATTTAAAAAATAAATTATTTAAATTTTTTTATTTAAATATTTATTCGGCGAGTCATATTTCTTTTGTAAAAAAATACTTAACTTGTTTTTTTTTTAATGTTAAATTGGGAATTTGAGCTGTTAAAAAATTAAAATGGCGTAAGTTCATTTTTTCGTTCTTTTAAGTATTTAATGACTTGCTTTTTTTTGGAAATGTTTGTAAATTTATATAATTAATTATTAAGTAAATAATACATTTTTTATACTACCAAAAATACTATTTTCAAATAAAATTTTCAGCCAAATTAGCATAATTTTCTACCTACAAATCTAGTGGCATCACTTTCAAAAATTGCAGTTTTAAAAAAAGAAGTACACTCTTTAACAATATAAATTGGTAATTTTTTTTGTTTAATTAACTAAATAAATAAAAACTGTAGTTAACATTTTTTTTTGCCAAAAGTGGACTTACGCTATATACATTTGCAGCAGCTCGTATTGCAAAAATATACTTGAGCACGGCAAAATTAAAAAAAAAATAATTACGTATGTCGTCAGTAAAACAGACATTTTTCCGTAAAAAAATGAAATTTTTTAAAATTTAATTAAAAAAAAATTCTTTAAAATAAAATGTTATTAAAATAAATTTGAAAAATTTATTAATTATTTTGTATATTTTTGAGCATTTATTTTGTAAAGTATTATATGTATAATCTTTGTATTTTTTAGATTTTATTTATTTATTTTTTTAATTAAAATTGTTTTTTTTTTTCTTACAAAACAAAAAATATATAACAATAAATAGGTATACGAAAGTGTGTTTGTTCATTTATTATGAAAAAAAAAGTACTGAAAAAATTTATTTTCTACTCTTTTTAAATGCATTTCTTTTTCAAAATAAATGCCTTGCCAAATGTTTTTAAATTTATGTTAATTGCCTAAAAATATTTTTTAAATAATAAAAAAAATACCCTTGCATACATAGCAATACTGCACTTAAAAAAAAAAATTTAAAAATTTAATAAATAATTTTTTTACATATGTATGTTGTAAAAAATATTTTACTGCTGTCAGTGAAATGGCTCTCAAAACTGCTGATAATAGCTGACAACTGGTAACGGGATGCTGAGAATTTGCAACAAAAACAAAATGTTCTTATAAACAATGAAGAAAAATTAATTTTCAATAAGAAAGAATTTGAAAAGAATTTATTTTCCAAAAGAAATTTTTGTTGTTAACAATTTTTCCAAAAAAAAAATTTTGTTAACTTTTTTCTCTAAAATTTTTTTTTGCTAATTTTTCTTCTGGAAAAAAATTTACCTACAAACATAAATTTTTTTCTTAAATATTACAATAAAACATTTAAAAACAAAAAAACGTGTTACCAGCTGCTAGTACTAGCCCGCCTCCTCTCTGCTTGGCACACTTTGAATGAAAAACAGTTAAAGTTTTTTTCCCACTCACTGAATCCAAAACTAATTTCTCTCCTTCCATACTACCTATATGTATGTACCCTATATTGAGAAGCTACTGTAAGATTGTCATAATTTGCAGGCATCCATAATTAATTATGACAGTCTTGCTGATAATAAAAAATTATTGCTTAGGATTTATTATTACTAAAAAAGACAAACATATTCAACCATAAATGACATTTAAATAAAATTGTAAAATTATTATTTTTTATTTTTTTTGAAATGTAATTGTCATTTATGTATATAATATTAAAATTGTTAAATATGTTTCTAATTTTTATAAATGTATTGTATTTATTTTCTATACATTATTGAAAAAGCCTTCTACGAACTATATTGACTTCTTTGACTCGTCCATTTTATCTACTCTGGTGATGCTATTAGCAATTTAAATACATATTAAATATAAAAAAAAAACACATAATTTAATGCAAATTTATAATTTTTTTGCAGTGCATTTATTAATTTTTATATCTTACGATTTTGAATGTGACTTATTTTTGGTAAGAGATGAAATTTGTATTTTTGCGTTTGCTATATTTCTCTATGCAAACAACAAAACTTCGATAATAAATTGTAATTTTTGGTAGCTAAAAAAATTTAAAAATTTATTAAAAATAAATTAAAATTCAAAGGAAAACCTAAAGAATTATAATTAAAAACAAAATAACATGCTTAAAAAAATCAGAAAGAAAAGAAGTAAAAAAAAAAATAAATTAAATTAAAAAAGAATAAATTAATAAATAGTTATCAAAAAATAATTAAAAAAATAAGAAGATATAAAATGTAATAAAGATAGAAAAAAATTAAAAACTGTTTAAAAATAAATAAAAAACCAAGAGAAAAACTAAAAAAATAACATGTTTTCATAAAAAATTATGAAAAATATAAAATAAAAAAGTAAAAAAAAAAAATTAAAATTAAAAATCAATATAAAATATTTTTTTCGCACAAAAATATAATGAATGAAAATTAATTATAAATAAACTAACATGTTGGTTTCATGAAAAAATAATTAAAAAAAAATGAAAAATAAAAATTATATTAAAAATAAAATAATATAAAATATGTTCTTATAAAAAAAAACAATTAAAAATTTTAAAGAAAAAAATTCAAAAAATATTTAACATAAAATAAAATGTTTTCATAAAGAAAATAGCAAATCTCACGCTAAATCAATAAATCTTAGTTTAGATTTAATGCCTGTAGTTGCATACAGTTTGCTTTCAGCTAAATTGCATGCTTTAAATATTTAAAAAAAAAAAAAAAATGTTTGTAGTACTAGTTTGTAAAATTGCCTAATTTTAGCTATGAATTTGCATATTTTTTAAATTTTGTCATGCATGCATTTAATTATTATATTTTGGTGCGTAAGCATTTCTGTAGTTTGTTATAATAATTTTAATTGATAATTGCATAATATGCAACATAAACAAAGACAATATTTTTTTTTTGACTTATATTAAATACAATTTTTTACACAAATACATATCTTTTTCAAAGCACATGCAATATAAGCTTCAGCGAATATAAAATTTTTTTTTTTTTTTGCTTGAAAAACCGAAAATTTTTTTATTTATATTTAGTACTGATCTTAAATGCTTGCATTTTTTTTTCCACTAAAAAAAATAACAAATAAAAAAATATGTTAAAACATTTACAAAATAATTTCAGTTTTCAATTTTTTTTTATTTTACCCATCATATGTACTGTAATTTTGTACTAAGAATATATTATATTTCTAGTGTATAAATAATTGAAAAGAATTAACTAGAAAAATGTTTAAAAGCAAAATAGAATATGTTAGACAAATGTTAAATTCATTTAAATTAGCTATGTTGCAATTGAGAAGAGATTATAATCTCATAAAAAAATAATAATAAAAAACATAATAATAGAAAAAATTTCTTATAGTAGCTCAACTAAAATAATGTCACTAAAAATTAAATATAAATTTTCATTTACTATTTCATTACAAAATTTGACAAGATCTTATAAGCGAAATACAGTCATGTCCATGGAAAAAGCGCGCTTAAGAATTTAAGTTACAGTAACAGCTTCACGTCATATGCCATACAATTATAGCAAAGGTGAACAAGCAAAGGTGAACAAGCAGCTGCTGAAAAATGTCAGCATAAAAGTATAGAGAAAGCAGAAATATGTTCATACATATTCTTCTTCTTCTTCTTCTTCTTCTTCTTCACCTCCAATCAATTCGCTGTTGAATTTACCAAATGCGTTCAGGGTCCTTCTCCATCTAATCTTTCCATCTGAACCAGCGAATACTTTCAAAGCTGGAGAATATAATCTACCCAGCGAAACTGCTATCTCTTAATGTGTCAAACTATTTCAACGTCCTCGTATATCTCATGCAGTTCATTGTTTAATCACCTCCAGTATTTACGATCCTCGACTCGTATATACAAAGGACTTTCTCACGAAGGCTACTCATAAGCTGTCGTTCGTCTACACCACTTCGGCTGCGCTTCTCTGATGGTGGACTTTGATCTTTCAGACAATACTCTAGATAACACCTTTAAAGAAATATTGAGCAGGCTTATCCTATGATAGTTATATGGATTGGACAGAGCACACTTTGGACTCACCAAATTCTGCAGGGAGTTTGGTCAGTTATTCGTCGCCATATTTGAATAGAGCCACCGGTAAGGCAGCGGTTTAAGCAGCTTTATTAGCATTAAGAGAGTAATCGCTATGCAGATTTCTGTCTTATTTAGTCGAATAATGGAACGTCGTTTTCCATCAGCAGTTCCATGTCAGCAGACTGTATGAACTTGTCCCTACATAAGTCAGTTTCGGTCTACAAACCTTCTTTGAGTTGCCGCATCATTTCATTAAATTTTCTCGCATTACCCGTATCGGCCAGTTTCTAAAGGCCTTCGCACTCGTTTTCCTTTTTAACTCACGCCAGGGAATATCAATGCCCACTAGTGTATTTCTGATATGAATTAAAGGCTGCTCATAAAAAAAACCATCAGCCATTCGAAGGCGGTTTAGTATAAACTGTAGATCCCTCCATTTGTGGGGAAAACATCAAGACGAAAAACCACAAATTGGAGGAGGAGTTCGCCCGAAAATCGCTTCAGTACCAGCTCTGCTTCCTTTCCATAATCCAATTTGAGCGTCTACACATCAAAACCGGCGGCAGCCACTGGAAGTAGTCATCCCAATGATTTGGTTGCGAAGACAACCATGTAGCTTGATAAGCTTTCTTGTGCGGAAATCTGGTGCTTTGCAGTTCCGTTGAGGTCCATCCATTGCTCTCGTTCTATTCCACTTCTGATATATGTATGTACAATATGTATAGTGCGCTATTTGCATGACAATGATTGTATTGTGGATCTGTTAAAAACAAAAATTTAGAACAAATATATATGTTTTTCAAAAATGCAATAATTTTAAATGTGCTTTCATTAATTTTAATTGTAGTTTACATGAATCATAATAAAATAAATACATATGCACATTTTGCAATTCATTAATTCTTTTTTCTTTCGGTTGAGTACATAATTTATAGCTTCATTTCAGTAGTTAATGGTATCAAATGAAAACTAACGAAACGAAATAACAGTGCCAATTAATAAAAAAAAACACAAAAAAAAAAACCTAAAATCGACGAAGTCAAAGTTGGTCAAATTCGACTAATCCGAAACTTTATGGTTCAGTCTCCGTTTACTATTTTCCCACAGAAGACGATGACGAGGATGGTCCCACATTCAAGGACAAGGCACTCGAGGCGATACTTCGTGGCATTGATATTTTCTGTGTATGGGATTGTTGTTGGGTGTGGCTGAAATTTCAAGAATGGGTCTCCTTAATTGTCTTCGATCCGTTCGTGGAGCTCTTCATCACATTATGTATTGTTGTAAACACAATGTTCATGGCAATGGATCATCACGATATGAATAAGGAAATGGAGAAAATATTGAAAAGCGGCAATTATGTAAGTTGGGAAATCTAAAAAACGAAAAAAAAATTACAAATTAATTCAAATTTTATATAAAATTTAAATTTTTTTTTTTTAGTTTTTTACGGCGACTTTCGCCATTGAAGCCACTATGAAACTAATGGCCATGAGTCCGAAATACTACTTTCAAGAGGGTTGGAATATATTTGATTTTATAATTGTGGCACTCTCACTGCTGGAATTGGGCTTGGAAGGTGTTCAAGGCCTTTCCGTTTTGAGATCATTCCGTTTGGTAAGTTTCTTTTCATTTATTTATTATAATATTATACTTCATATAAAATATCTTTATACGGCGCTTCTGTGTAAGCGGTTATAACGACGTATTGTATGTATAAACATTGTAAGACAAAACAGTGGTGGATTTGACATGTGTATGTGAATCCACCACATTTACCTCGGTTTTCGTCTTATATAACTGATGGAGTGGGAAATTTAAATTCGGTTCCAACCGAATTTTATGTTTGCTTACTTTCATATATAAACTAACAAAACTCTTTTTGTGTTACCAAGTATAATTAAAATATGAAAATATTAGGTCAAGTAAAAAGTCAACCATTATTATTTGCATTAAATTGTAGGCTTTATTCACCATAGTGAGAATTATCTGAATTATGTCAAATATGCAACAACGATACCTTTTTGCCATTTTGAAGATAATGTCATTATGCCTCTATCACAGAAACCCTAGACTTCTCTTTAGGCTAATTCTTCACCTGTCAAATCAATACGCCAAAAAAACAGGTGCGAGGTCTGAAGTATAAGGTGCATGCATAAGAACCCCGCAACCAAGCTCCCGAAGCTTTTGACGAATCAACATCGATGTGTGTGGTCTGGCGTTGTCCTGATGAAACACAACTTCCTCTACTGTTGGTTAAAGCTGGACGCTTCAGACAGTCCATTTGCCAACTGTACAGATCCGAATTAAGTGTTTGGTCGTAGGGCAGCAGTTCTTAGTGGTTGAATTCTTGTCATTACCACCAAACACACAACAAAATCTTGATTTGGGTGCCGTTTGTACCGGCTCACTTCCCATCGAGCACGACCGTGAGCCAATTTACATCACTTTTCACCACCAGTTTCAGAAATGGGTAAATTTTGTTACGATTCGCAGATGGAAATTTGATCCATGACGTTTTTTCTCCTTAACTCATGTGGCACTCCAACATCGAGTTTCGTTGTGTATCCAGCCCTTTTCGAAGTGGTTGCAAATCGTCTTTTGTGCTATATTTTGCTCGCAGGTAATCGAAATAGTGCTCACATGTTGGTCAGGCTGGACGATTTCCATTATTTTATAGACATTCTCGGCAATACGACGAACAGTGTTAGAACCACAGACACTTTTAATATTCACATTCAGTTGACTGATTTGCGTTTTCGCTTTTATCGAAGAAGAATTGAAGAATATGGGATATTTTCTCTTTGCTGGTGTCCATCTTTAACAAGCGTTCAAGCAATATTTAGTTGAGTGATCAACACTTCTTCCGTTATCCTTTTTTAATGCAAAATATCACCTTTCTAATTCAAACGCATTTGGAGAACGTAAGATACAGATCACTAAAGCCATTTATTGCAAAAAAATAATGGATTACTTTTTACTTGACCTAAACCTTACTTTTTCAAATTTTAAGATTGTACAGCACGATTCAGTACAATATGAGCCCGTCTCCGTTTAGTTCTGTTACGTGGTCTCCTTGTCAGTATGGCACTGCCGACGTTTAGTGCCATCTATCGGGTTGTGATAATGCTTGCTGCACAGCGCCATCTACTTTTAGATTCTCCATATTATACCAACTTCAATCGTAATATATGATATATATGTATGCACGAAGTTTAAGCCTACGCATAGCGGTATTATTCAACAGAGCAATCTATATACATATGTAAATGGTGTCTACTTTAAAGCTAGCAGATACAGTCAGTCAAAAAAGAATGTGCATACATACGTGTATGTATGCTACCATTGCAAAAGAATATTATATCGAAAAAAAAACCATAAAATGATTTCCAAAAAAAAAAAAATTAAAATAAATTTTTAAATCAAGTGTTTAGTACCTAACGGGTTCCGAATATTTCATGTCGAATATGTGAAAGAGAAAATGACCAACTGTTCCCTTATGCCCCTTCTATTTTGCAGTTGCCACACCTTCTCCGCCATTGCGGCTCTAAGTCTATATGTATGTATAGTCTGCCTAGACCTATTTAATAAGTTCTTTGCTCTTACATAAATTGTCTTCCCTGATAATTCCACGTAAGCATGGTATCAACAGCGCTTCGAATGTATCCGATTTGACCAACTGTTCAGCATTTTCTTCTTAACAAAAATATTCCCTTAATTAGGAAATACAGTTTGAAGAGATGTTGAATTGACCGCCTAGGGAGCATACGACTTTTCTACAATTTTTTACGAAGATAGAATTTACCATTTGGCGACACTAAGACCAACAATGACAATTGGCAATCGGTGTCGCTTTCTCTATCGCCACGTAGTTGTTCATTAGAGCTCTACAGAACTTTTCTCAGCCTAGCACTTCAGCTTGAAAGTTGCTTGTTGAGTTTGCTAGACGCAAAGAATTGTAAAGATTCTTAGAATATACTTCCACCATCGATCCGCAGTTCATTTTGAGTATCTTCCATAGCACTTTTTTGCCAACATCCAAAGTTCATAAGTCTCAGTCATTTCTATTAAAACTGTTGTTATGTGAATGTCGAGTAGTCTTTCTAGTGCCTTTAGGATGAAAGATGAGACGCCTTAAGATATAAAGTTCTTAGCATTATTGTTTCTCCCTCTAACCAGTTTTAGTAAGAAAGTAAGACGAATATAAAGAAGTGGAAAACTAGCCTTGTAGATACTCCTTCTGCTTTAAGACCCATCGGAACCGCCGCTTTAAATGGTAAAAAGCTGTTAATGGCGTAGATAACTTTTTTTTCAGCTGCCTACTAGCACCTCCCATATGGTTCCATAATTCCATAAACCATATTTTTTCATATTTTTGTTTAAGAGGCTCAACCGGTGTGATACCAAAATAAAATTGATTTTTGGAAATTTTATTTAAAGAAAACTTCTCCAATGAATGTTTTACAGTATCAAGGGTATATTTGTCTATAAACTAGTTATCTTAATATATTTATTTTTTTTTTTACGGGAATTTTGCATTCTCAGAGGTCTGAAAAAACAAGTTTCCATTTTGCTGTCAACCTGTCTGCCTGTGGTAAAAAAATTAAATCCAAAAAATGGCGTTAACGTAAAAACAACTTGAAAATGTAGCTTAAAAATCTGACTGTATTTTCCATGCCAAATTTACAATTTTAATGCGATCAAAATATCCGAGGATCACTTTATGCCTGAAATAATGCTGAATACTATAAATAAAAAAATTTCTACTTAATCGCATGATAAGTTTTTGAGTTACAAGGAGCACATTTCGAAAACGAGTTAAAATAAAAGAAGAAACTAACACTTAAACACCTAAACAGGACTGATCTCACGCGTTTTTTGAATTACTTCGAAACCATGTATATATACTGAGGGTTTAAGTATGTCAAAAAAAATATCGATTTTTTTGAAAGTGTCGCTCTGGTTGAGCCCCTTAAAAGACTTATATATAAGTTTTCTAATTTCTATATGATAAAAACAAGTCATCCAAAATTGTTTGCCACGGTTTTATAACTTTCCACAAAACAAAACAAAAATTGGAAAAAAGTAAAAAATAAAATTCGAAATTCAATCGAAAATATATATATGACACACACTTTCTTGACTGACTGTATTTACATACCTACATACACGTAACTTCTATATCACAAACATAATGTGTTCCCTAACTTACAGCTGCGCGTTTTTAAATTAGCCAAATCGTGGCCGACGTTAAATTTGCTCATATCCATCATGGGCCGCACTGTTGGTGCGCTCGGCAACTTAACATTCGTTTTATGTATAATTATCTTCATATTCGCTGTAATGGGAATGCAATTATTCGGGAAAAACTATACAGGTATTAGGAGAACGACCATTTATGTAATTGAAAATTTAAAGCGTCCAAAAAAAAAAACAAAACAATTTTCAATTACAAATTTACAAAAAACCAAAAAAAAAAAAGTTTTAGCATTGCATTTGAAACACCTTTTTGCTACTTTAATTACTAACTTTTTTATGTACATACGTACATTATCACTATTTTTTAAACTTAAATATAAAAAAAAAAAACAAATGTATACAATATAAGATTTTAACAGTAATTAATAATAATTTAACTTCATGAGTATTTCGATATCTTAGCTTGGGCACGTTTTCTTAAAGCTTGTCTGTATGTATGTACATGGTAAAATGCTCTTTTTCCAGCAATACTTATAAAGCAATTTGTTTAAAGGATTGTAAAAGCTTAAGCTCGCAATTTTCGAATTATTTTAATTTAATAAAAAAATTAAAAAACAAAAAAAAATGTTTATAATTAAAACCTCGAAAAAAATTTTAATTTTGGGGAGAAAACTTGTAATTTTTGCAACTACTCATAAAGAAAAAAAAACCACAGAAAATTTAGTTAAAAAATAAAAATTTGCGCTTCGGCAGTAGTCTCCTTTAGAACCCTTAAAGAGTATTTTTTCACCAAATTTTTTGAAAAGGATTGAAATATTTGCGGTAAACAAAACTTTCAAACAATAATGTAGTATATTTAAGCTTCAAAAAAAAACAAAAACAATTTTTAGTATCAAAACATATTGGAGTTTTCCAATGCTGTGATGTGTTTGTGAACTTGTGAAACGCTCTGGGTGATGGAGGTCGTGCGATGCATCTGAAACTGTCGTTTCTTCTAAATATATATGAACTAAAAAAAAAAAACTAAAAAAGGAAGTTGGAAATTCCAATTTTTTTTTTTTAATTGAGTGTCTCTTCTATACATGAACTAAAAAAAGATGTTGGAAAATTCCAAATTTTTTCCAAGTTGGAAAAAAATTTACTTTTAAAAAAAAAAATACTTCAAGTTGCAAATAAAAATAGTTTAAATAATACTTTTGGCCAACTTTTTCAAGTAGTTCAAATAGAAAATAATGTAATACTGAAGCTAGCTCACTTTGATTTTTTTTGCGATCGGACATATAGTCTTTTTGCTATCACCAGCACTTCTACAAATGAAAACTCGAGAAAACGCGCTACAAAGTTCGGAACCTGCTCGACGCTCGGCCACTAAAACTGTTCCAGCTTCTAAAATATGTCGAATATGTCCTGCCACAGAAATTTGTAAGACATATTTTTGGTTAGTTTTAGAATAGATTTAAGAAAGACTACTGCCTTAAGAGAAAAGAAATCAAGGCGAATTGAAAAAAAAAGTTTCTGAGTTGTCCAATCAAATAATTGCTTGTTCTTCCATTCGTTTCGTCAATTTTGCAGGGTTATCCATTTTGCGGTTTCGAAAATAAACTTAAATAAAATGCATTTAGAATATATTTTTTCCATGAAATTCCTTTTTTACTCTAAAGTTTGAACCTTTGCATTATTTGTGAAAACCTATCCACGCCTCGCGCATCCCTATACTTTTGACATCACGAAATGGATAACCCCGTACAAAAAAAATATATGTAGTTTTTGTTACTCCCAACATACGGCAGACTTCCGAGCGAAGGTAATGACAGGAAATTTACAAATTTTGGCACTAATTTGGCAGCACTAACACAACAGTACGGCTACGAACAGCTGATGTGTGGAAAGCACCAGTAAGACACACATAATTTGCAATCAACGAACTTTTTACTATTTGACAATTCGACGATTTGAGTAAGGCAATAGACTTTATAACTATTTTTTTCATAAAAAATTAATTGGTCTCGAAAATTTCAATTCAAATTTGTACGAGTACCATTATATTTATGCAGCGGTAATATGCAAAAAAATTTTATAAAATTATATTTATATACATATAAAAATATTTATATATTAACACTTGCTTAATTTTAATCAAATATACTATAGAACATTTTATTGATAATTTTCTTACTATTTCAAAATATTTTTTATCTAATGCTTTGCCCGGCTTACAAAAACATAACAAAAAAAAAAAACTTAAAAATTATGCTGTCTGTTGCCATGAAACTTCCTCGGCACCACAAAAATATTTTCAACAATTAAACGCACCATATTCATCGTATGAAAATGCATCGGAAACCATAATTTTTTTTTTTTGGCAATTAAAAAAAAATAAATAAAATTATAACTCATTTCCGTAAACGAAATTCATATTTTTGAAAATTTGAAAATCAGCTTCGAGTTTTTAAACTTGCCAAATCGTGGCCTACGTTAAATTTACTTATTTCAATTATGGGCCGTACGATGGGTGCATTGGGTAACCTAACGTTTGTCCTTTGCATTATCATCTTCATCTTTGCCGTAATGGGAATGCAACTGTTCGGAAAGAATTACACTGGTAAGTAGTGCGCTCAAGTGAGGCGGCGGTTTGCGTTCAATAAACCAAAAAAAAAAAACAAAAACAAAAAAAATTCGTTGTTGTAGGATTAACGTGTTATTGTTGTTCATACGTGTGCACATTGATCATCATTTTACATACATATACATATTATCTCACTATATTTCACATATCGGTATTATTATATTTATGTATGTATGTATGTAAACTTAAAAAAAAATAAACACAGAAAATTCAAATTTATTCCCCACTATTATTATCATTCGAAAGAACATTCTTTGACATTTGCTTTTGGAAGATTATTATCTCTTTCAAATGTTGGCCACTGCTACGTCTCCGCTTGTCCATCCGTTGAGTACACAATTTTCGATTACTCGTTCGAGCATTTCAACTGATAACTGGCGATGTTTTGCCGCAAGACCTGAAACGAAGCGAGATTGTCCGCAAAGACTTTAGACGATCTTGGTGGCCACTCGACCGGGCCAAAACGTAAAATTATCTGCTGACCGTAGTGTTCTCTCAATATATACATTGATTGATGCGATGACTTCAACAACTCTCAAACTCCGCTCCTTACATTCCTGCGCGTACTCTGCGTCCGTTGATTATTGTGTAATAACGATTTTTATTCATTTGATTTCGTTTAAAAATTGCAACTTCTTTTCTTGTAAAAATTTTACAATTGACATTTGCTTATTCTTCTTCTAACTCACTACTCATTCACAATGGGCAATTTTCAGTGTTGTATGCGCTCAAATGTGTGAATGAAATGTATGGGGCAATCACCAACAGCAAAGAACGTAATTAATATACGTTCTTTGCCAACAGTTCCAAATGGTTACATTTATAATTTTTTTTAACTTTCTTTTTTACAAATAGAGCGTGAAAGCTGGCGAGAAATACTAATTTGAAATGTGATATATATCCTTTTTTTAATTTGAAATAATTATAAATTTAAATGTATTAAAGTCAAAAGTTAGTTAAATTAATTAAAAAAAGGTTTCGAAAGTGATAATTGTGTATTTTTAAGGGATATGTATATGCGTAAATATAATAAATTTAAATTAATTTTGATTTCATAATTTAAAAATTCTTTTTAAAAAAGTTTTTACATACATACATACATAAATACTTCTAAAAATAAAGTATTTTAAGTTTAAAGTTCATTAAAAAATCACTTTCAAAATGCGAAATTTCACTAGAAAAAACAAAAAAAAAATGGTATTACATTTATTCGTGAGTACCGTTATAGTATTTTACATGCTTTGTTTTATACAACTTTAAGCGCCAAGTGACTGAAAAAACAAATTCACCATAGAAATTTTTTGTGAAAATAAGAAATAATAAAATGTAAAATTTACTTTTATTGCAATAAAATAGTTTAAATATAAAAAGCACTATAAATTTTTATTCAAATGTTATTGGAAAAAAAAAATATTGGAAAAATTTTTTTTTTTTTAATATATTGAAAAAACCTTATTTTGGCGCTTAGAGTTTAGACCTGTACTTGTAGAGGCGTAAAAAATTTAAGCTTATATTTTTAATATATTTTTTTTTAGAATTTCACACATACACATACACCGTATGTATGTAAGAAATGTGCGCATATTTTTTATTCATACCCACATGTATGTATGTACTTTGGCTATTTCAAGCGAAAATTTTGTATATATGTATTGCTTTTTGCATTTTGTTATCGAATTTCTATTTTCCCTCTCGCTTTATGCGCTTTGGTAATTATTTACGTTAAAATGTTACCTGCATATAATTATTAATTTTATCACTTGTTTTTATTTTTTTTTTTTTGAACTACATTAATAGCATTTGTAATTTATTTTAATCCAATAGACAATCAGGATCGTTTCCCAGATGGTGATTTGCCACGCTGGAATTTCACAGATTTTATGCATTCATTTATGATCGTTTTTCGTGTGCTATGCGGTGAGTGGATCGAATCTATGTGGGATTGCATGTATGTGGGCGATGTTTCCTGCATACCGTTCTTTTTGGCCACAGTCGTGATTGGAAACTTGGTCGTACGTATGCAAAAAAAAAAAACAAAAAACAAATAATAATAATAAAAATAATAATAATGAAATTTAATTATATTAAATATATTTTTAAATGTTCATAATATAAAAATTTTATTTAATATTATATAAAGCAACTGTATGTATGTATTGAAAATATGTTAATATGTTTTTTTTCGTTCGTTTTCATTTCCTTTCAATAACTAAAAACAATTAATAATTTTAATTAAATATTTTCCCACACTTCATTCACAGGTTCTTAATCTTTTCTTAGCCTTGCTTTTGTCCAATTTCGGTTCCTCAAGCTTATCAGCGCCCACAGCCGATAATGACACCAACAAAATAGTTGAGGCATTTAATCGAATATCGCGTTTTAAAGCCTGGATAAAGCGTAATTTTGCCAATTGTTTCAATTATATACGTAACAAGTTGACAAATCAAATTAGTGATCAACCATCAGGTGAGAGGACCAACCAGATCAGTTGGATTTGGAGCGAAGGTTTTTATCCACTTGTTTTTTTCCAAATAATTGTTCTCTTATTGTATATACATACATATGTATAGAAAGTCTGTGCATATAAAACAGAAGTAAAAAAAATTAGGTGAAAATGTAGAAAATGTCATAAACAATTCAATATTTAAAATGTTATTAAAGGGCCCATAATGCAAATTTGTTGAATATAGTAATGAAAACAAAAAAAAAACTGAATTCATCTTAATGGAGTTTGTTGTAATATTGTACTTGTTAGCGTATTTCATATACTGTTAGTTTAAGAAAACGTCAAAATCTAGTACGAATATTAATTTAAATTTTATACATAATTACACTTTTTAAATTAAATTTTATGTTTTTCTTTTTACTGAAATCATTATTTTTTCATTGTCAAATTCACATTATCAACCCGTTGTCATATACCATACAAAAACATCTTGAAAGTAGTAAAAATTAACAGTTGGTATTCGTTTGTTGCGCAATTCGCTCTACAAGGTGGTTGCATAAGCATCTCCCAACCATACTCTCGGGACTTCTGGCAAGTCACTATCGATGTGTGTGGCCTTAGGTTATCCTGATGAAGCACAATTTCCCCAACTATTGACCTAAGCTGGGCGCTTTTGGGCGATTACTTCCTTCAGACGTTCCAATTGCCGACAGTGCAGGGCCTAATTGAAAGTTTGACCGTAGAGGAGCAGCTCATAGTGAATGATTTCTTGCCAATACCTACCACCAAACAACGCACTACAAAACCTGTCCGGCCGTCAATACTGCCTTGGAGCCGATTTGTGCAGGCTAATAGCTCTTAAACCACGACCGTTTTTGTTTTCCGTTACTGTAAGTGATCTACTTTTCATCAGTAGTAATCACCATCTTTTTGTTACAATTCAGCAGCGATTCGTAAATGGAAATTTGGTCCACCGAGCTCCTTCTCCATCGAGCCAACTTTCCAACAAATGGAGTGACCTACAGTTTTTTCTAAACCGCCTGCCGACTGGCATTTCAACACAAAATACCTATATGACGGAAAAATCATTGGCGCTTAACATTTCTGGAAAGTTGTTATCGAAAAGTCGATAACATTTTGTCTTGGGCTAGAGTATGCATGTTCCATGAGTTGCATTTTTTCAATAACATTCACTTAAGCCGTTTATATAAACAATATTTTTTTTTATTTATATTTATTTATTTTTTTTTTATTTATTTATTTATTTATTTGTTTATTAATTAATCAATTATTTAGTTAATTAATTTATTTAATTATTTATTTATATTTATTTATTTATCTATTTATTTTATTTTTTTTATTTATTAATAAATCAATTAATTTATCTAATTATTTATAAATTAATTAATTTATTTATTTATATATTTATTTATTTATATTTTTTATTTAATTATTTATTAATAAATTAATTAATTTATCTAATTATTTATAAATTAATTAATTAATTTATTTATATATATATATTTATTTATTTATTTATATTTTTTTATTTATTTATATTTTTTATTTATTTATTTATTTATTTATTAATATAAATTAATTAAATTATTTTATTACTTATCTTATTATTTACTAATTAATTAATTTATTTATTTATTAATAAATTGATTAATTTATCTAACTATTTATTAATTAATTTATTTGTTTATTTATATTTATTTATTTATATATATATATATTTATTTATTTATATATATATATTTATTTATTTATAGTTAATTAATTAATTTATTTATCAATTTATTACTTTATTTATTTATTTACATATTTGTTTATTTATTTATTTAATTATTTATTCGATTTATTTATTTATTTACTTATTTATTTGTATTTATTTATTTATTTATTTTTTATCTATTTATCTATTTTTTAAACTTTTTTATTTATTTATATTTGTATATTTATTTATATTTATTTATTTATTTTTTTATTTATTTATTTTTTTATTGATTTATTTATTTATTTACTTATTTATTTATTTATTTATCTATTTAATTATATTTATTTATTTTTTATTTATTTATTTATTTCCTAATATTTATTTATTTTCAATTTTTTTATTTGTATATTAATTAATTTGTTTATTTATTTTATTTATTAATATTTATTGTATTTATTGATTTATTTCGTTTATATATTATTTATTTATTTACTTATTTACTTATGTATTTATTAATTAATTAAGTTATTTATTTATTTATATTTATTTCTTTATTTTTTATTTTTCTATTTAGTAATTAAATTAATTAATTAATTTCTCTATTTATTTATTAATTAATTTGTTTATTTAACTACTTATTTACTTATGTATTTATTTATTAATTAATTTTTTCTTTATTTCATTATACCTACACACATATTTATGTATGTATGTATGTACAAATTATATTTGTGTGCAGTATCTTTATTTACATACATTTACATGTACATGTATTATTTAGAATATTCTTTCGGTAAATACGGTAAAAAATATATTCAATGAGGCTACATTTTTGTTGTACGAATTAGAGTAATAATGTTTTTTTTTCTTGGTTAGTAGAACTCGTATAAAATTATGTCAGAAATTAAAAGTAAAATAAAAAACAGTGGATTTTACCCTTCATATTGTTACCTTTTATACATTATTTAAGTATTTTTAGAAATTCCCTCAAAACACGCAAACCTTAACATATACATAACTATATTTCTACAACAAAATTAGATATTATTTTATGTATGTATGTAGTTGTGTCATACAGCTGGCTAGACTACATCGACATCGTTCCCCGAAAGTAAATTGCACGCAATATTTTGAAAATTTCAATTTGAAATACGGCCTTATATAAAAAATTTCTGCGATTTTCGGCCGAACTCCCACTCTAAATTTATATTATATTATTTCCCTTGAATTCAGTTACTTTGTAATATGACGCCTGTAGAGGGCGCTGAAAAGCAAAATATTTGTCAACATATGTACATACAAATATTGGTCTGCTTTATAGACCATAAGCAATAGCACTCCTTTGAAATAATTATTACAAATTTACTATCCAATGAAAAAAAAAAACAACTTAATAAACCTGCTACGAATCACATATGTATATATGTATGTAAAAACATATAAATATTAGGTCAAGTAAAAAGTTATCCATTATTTAAGGCTTTAGTTAACATAGTTAGAATTATCCGATTTATTTCAAATATATACAACGTTTTGCTCGTTAACTTTTTACCATTTTAAAGGTAATTCCGCTCTCATAGAAACCCTTGTCCCCTTTGGCAAACGATTTCGACCAGCTAAATCATTCACACAGATGATAATCACTTGTTGTGTGGTCTGTACCATAAACTGGTTGCATAAGAAGTACTCAACCAAGATTTCGGAGCTTCTGGCGAATCCTTATCGATGTTTGTCGTCTGACATTGTCCTGATGAAAGACAATACTGGGTAATTGCTTCCTTCAGACGGTCCAATTACTGACCGTATAAATCACTACACACAACAAAACCTGCCTAACCGTCAATCCTGGCTTGATGGCCGTTTATGCTGGCTCACTGCCCATCGGGCACGATCGTTTTCGTTTGATGTTGCTATACTTGCGCTATTAGTTTCAGAAATGGATCGATTTTGTTGTAAGATTCAGCAGCGATTTGCAAATGGAAATTTGTGTGGTAAGGTTTTTTTCTCTGGGCAATCGAAATAGTGCTCTCATGTTGGCCGGACTCGTCAATTTCCATTGTTTTAATAACATATTCGCCAAAACACTATTGAGTTGAAGGATCAATATTTATCCCCTTATCTTATTTAGTACAAAATTTTTTGTCTTTCTAACACCATCGCACTTCGAGTAAGCGAGATACAACAAAAAGTAATGGATGACCTTTTACTAAATGGACCCAATAAATACATACATATGTAGATACAGCGGCGCGTCGTGTCAACAGAGCGCACCGGTGTATATGTAAATCTGTAAAGAAAAAGATAAAAAAAAATGAGAAATTGAAATGAAATATCAGTTTCGTGGTAATAAGATATGAATCTTTGTTAAATCAGAAGTGATTTTTTACCTGTAAAATTATTTTGTTGTCTAATGGCAGTGATGGCTGGTGATTCGCTTAACTTGGTGTCGCTTGAGGATCTCGATAATTCGTCCGCTGAGTTTTACTGGTAAAAAAAAGGGCAATACCGTAAGAAAAAATATAATAGAAGTTCTTACCGTATGCCATCATGTTAAGAGTTAAATAGAAATATATTTTAGGACGGTACCAAATGAAGGGGTAATTTAGGCTTTACGCCTAAGCAATGCATACATGTTTATATATATATATATTTTTTTTTTTATTTATAAAATTCTTTAATATAAATTTGAAATTTGCAAATATTTTAATTCATGGATCAGCTGTTTTTTGCCGTTCCGCTCAATTCTAGTTATTTGAAAATTTTATCTATCATACAAAAAAAACTAGAACCTGATAGCTTCCTCTAAACACAGGGTGCTGAGAAATGATGAATGATGACAGAGTGGTCAACGTTCATTTAATTTGAAGTGCCATTAAGCAAGCACGTAATAAAAAAAACGCAACGCTTACGTCACCGGGTCGATGTAATCTACCAAGTTATTTTTTTGCATTAATTCACTTTTATTTGTTGGTAGCTATGTACTTTAATATTATATATGTGTATGTAGATTAACACACATTTTTGCTTATATGTACATATATGCTTTAATAGTTAAAAGAAAAAAGAAAACAAAAACAATCGAAACATACAAATATAAATTTTTTTATAAGAAACGCACACATTTTGTTCATTAGAAATTCAGTTTTAAATAAACTTAAATATTTCTTTTATAACTACTAGACACAATTAGCGCTTTGTTAAAAAATTAATAAATTTCTACATATGTATTTTTAGAAGCTAACAATTTCATGTAGTTTTTATTATAATTTTTATTATTATTTTCCATCAAAACACGCTCTTCGGCCAAGCCGTATGCTTTATATATCTTTCATGAACTGGCGTAAAATATTCATTTAAGAAATATCCTTAGCTTTTAAGAGGATTAATAAGTTGTCCGATTTGCACGCTTTCGATAATAACCTTATATTGGCGCTATAGTTATCGCGTGAATTGTCGATCAATGCGAGTAGTTGGTATCGATTTAGTGCGGATCTACTCAAATTCAAGTATTTAAAAAATTCCAGCAGCAAAAAGAAAAACTCATTTAATTATTTAAAATTAAGTAAATCAAAATCAAAACATTTTCGCACCGAATAACCCGAAATAGTCCAAGTATTCGGTTTGAGCTCACAGCTGTGATCACCTGATCGATTTCGTTTTTTAAAAATTAAGAAATATTAAAAAAAAAATATATATAAATATAATATTAAAAAAAATTATATTATAAAAAAATTATAAAAATAATATTTAAAAATATTATAAAACTTATATTTAAAAAAAAAATTATGAATATAACATTTAAAAAACATTATAAAAGGAAAAATTAAAAAAAATATAAACATAAAATTTGAAATTACGATAAAAATTATATTAAAAAAAAAATATAAAAATAAAATTTAAAAAAATATCTATATATGTATATAAAAAAAATATTTAAAATATATTATTCAAATAATTTTACAAAAAAATTCTAAAGTAATATTAAAAAAATATATAAAAAAAATTAAAAAATAATATTTAAAAAATACTATAAAAATAAAATTTAAAAAAAATTTAAAAAAATTAAAAAAAAAATTACAAAAATAATATTAAAAAAATATGTGTTATAATAATAATATTAACAAAAAATTATAAAAATAATATAAATAATATAAAAAAAAATTTTAAAAAGAGTATTCGAAAAAAAATTATGAAAATAAAATTAAAAGTTCAAAAAATTCAAAAAAAAGTAAATACTTAAAAAAATATCTAAAAAAAATTATAAAAATATCATAAAAACATTAAAGAAATAATATTAAAAAAATAATTATAAAAGTAATATTTAAAGAAAATTTTGAAAATAATATTTAAAAACTATTATAAAAACAGTATTTTTTGAAGTTTATAAAAATAGTACTTTTATAAATTAAAAAAATAGTAAATTTAAAAATTTACAAAATTAATATTAAAAAACTAATAAAATATAAAAAACACAAAAAAAAATTAAAAAAAGTATAAAATTTATATTTAAATAAATTTATAAAAATTATAAAATTTATATTTAAATAAATTTATAAAAATTATAAAATTTATATTTAAATAAATTTATAAAAATTATAAAATTTATATTTAAATAAATTTATAAAAATAATATTAAAAAAAATTATTAAAATTAATTCAAAAAAAAATTATAAATATTATACAACTAGCATTTCCAAAAATTACTTAATTGCAAAATAAATTACTAGTTCATACTAGTAAAAGATGAGAAAAACTCTGCCATTTTTGGCTATTCTCTCACCGCTGTATGCATGTAAGTTGCACATGCTACTTCCCTCTGCTCACTTACATCAAATCAAAGTCATATGAATATAAAGCCGTTTTACGTTCAAGAAAGATATATGTATGTATGTAAGTCTGTATGTAATTATGCTCTTCATGTAAACAAATATTTACACATAAACAAAAATAAACGTACCTTACCATACAAAATTCAATTATATCGTTATAATTTAATATTTAAAAAAAAAAATTTAAAAAAATTATTTGTAAATTTTTGACAAACCAAATTATGCTGCATCAAAAATTTGCCATCAACAATTGGATATACTACATGCATACATATGTACGTGCACAATTTGTTGCATCTGTTCGTTTGTTATCGATTACCACCATTCGTCATACGCTTTTCACTTTTAATATATGCAAAAAAAAATTAAAAAATATAAAAACAAAAATTAAAATATATTTATTGCTGATCGATCGCTTATAAAAAAAAACATCGCTCGCAAAATTAAAATACACCACATTTGTAACGCTTGAACTACATGAATTAAAATGAATTGAAATGAAAACTATGAAAATGGATACGAAGGCAAAGGGGTTTGTCGTTGTATATCTACAGAGCACGGTGACAATGAGCTGGAGCTATGCCAAGATGAAATTATTGCCGATGGCCTGATCAAGAAGGGTATTAAGGAGCAAAATCAGTTGGAAGTAGCAATTGGTGATGGCATGGAATTTACAATACATGGCGATATGAAGAACAACAAGCCGAAAAAATCAAAATATCTGAATAATGCAACGGTAGGAAGACGTTGATTTTTTATTTTTTTTTATATATATATATTTTTTTTTTTGTATTTTAAGCCCATTTTTTATGAATTATTGAGTTGTTTTCAGAAAAAAAAAATGTTTGAGCGTAAATTTAGTGCATACTGCTCCTGAAATGTTCCATTATTTTGGCATGTATCGGAAATTTCCATTAGTGTCTACCGCTACACTATTCACAATAGTAACTTTTTGTCTCCCTATGCAATATTATTAAAGAAATTTGTCATTGTTTATTAACCCGACTCGTTTACAGGACTTTTCATTTGCACACCACCAGCAAAAGAACGCCCAAGTGGCTTATTTACAACTCAGTTATCGAAAAAGTGTATTTAGTTAAAAATACTGATAATATGAGGCGTGACACATTTTTTAAGTTTGAAATTTCCTCAACATTTTGGCGTTTAAGGAGAATTTCCCCTGATTTCAGTGGTTCATTCACAATAATACTTTAGTAAAAAAAAAAATTCTTAAAATCATTTTACATTTATTATTATTTGTCTTTTTTTATTTAACAAATGTTTTTTTTTTGTTAACAAAAGCTATTTATGCATGCAAAATTTCTCTTATATTAAACATATTAATTATGCCGCTCATATCCACAGATGATTGGCAACTCAATTAACCACCAAGACAATAGACTGGAACACGAGCTAAACCATAGAGGTTTGTCCTTACAGGACGACGACACTGCCAGCATTAACTCATATGGTAGCCATAAAAATCGACCATTCAAAGATGAAAGTCACAAAGGTAGTGCAGAAACAATGGAGGGCGAGGAGAAACGTGATGCCAGTAAAGAAGATCTCGGTCTTGATGAAGAACTTGATGAGGATGGTGAATGTGATGAGGGTGCACTCGATGGTGATATTATAATACAAGCAAACGAAACCGATATATTGGATGAATATCCAGCTGACTGTTGTCCCGATTCGTATTATAAGAAATTTCCAATATTAGCTGGTGATGAAGATTCGCCATTTTGGCAAGGCTGGGGCAATCTACGACTGAAAACCTTTCAATTAATTGAAAATAAATACTTTGAAACAGCTGTTATCACTATGATTTTAATGAGTAGCTTAGCTTTGGTACGTATAAATTGTTGGGAATTATTTATTGTTATTAAAATGTAATGCATAGCAGTAATTGTTGTAAATTTATTAAAAGCCATGCGGGCACAATAATTTGTTTTAAATATATTTATTCACATTTTATTTTTCACTTGCATTATGTATTTTTATTTTATTTTATCTTTTTTTATTTTATTTTAGTTTATTTTTTTATTTTACTTTATCTTATTTTATTTGTTTTTATTTTATTTAATTGTATTTATTTTATTTTATTTTTTTATTTTACTTTTTTTATTCTATTTGATTCGATTTTATTTTATTTTTTGTTATTTTTTACTTTATTTTAGTTAATTTTATTCCAGTTTGGTTTAGTGTATAATATTTTATTTATTTTTTTTTATTTATTTTATTTTATTGGTTTTTATTTAATTTTATTTTTTTATTTTATTTTATTTATTCTACTCTTTATTTTATTTTATTTGTTTTTATTATATTTGTTTTTATTTGCTTTTATTTTATTTTATTTGTTTTTATTATATTTGTTTTTATTTGCTTTTACTTTATTTTATTTTATTTTAATTATTTTATTTATTTTATTTTATTTGTTTTTATTTTATTTTAATTTATTTGCTTTTATTTTAATTTATTTACTTTATTTTATTTTATTTTATTTTATTTTATTTTATTTGTTTTTATTTTATTTGTTTTTATTTTATTTGTTTTTATTTTATTTTAATTTATTTGTTTTTATTTTAATTTATTGTATTTTATTTTGTTTTGTTTTATTTTAATTTATTTTTTATTTATTTATTATATTTTATTATATCTTATTTTATTTTACTTTATTTAATTTTATTTTGTTGTTTTTTTTTAATTTTATTTTATTTTAATTTACTTTATTTTAATTTATTTGTTTTTATTTTATTTTTTTTTATTCTATTTGATTCGATTTTATTTTATATATTTTTTTTACTTTATTTTAGTTTATTTTATTATTATTATTTTATTTTATTTTAATTTATTTTGTTTTATTTTATTTTTTTTTATTTTATTTTAATTTATTTTATTTTAATTTATTCTATTTTATTTTATTTTATTTATTTTATTTAGTTTATTTTACTTTATTTTATTTTATCTTTATTTATTTTGTTTTATTTTATTTTTTTATTGTATTTTATTTATTTTAATTTATTTTATTTTAATTTATTTTATTTTATTTTATTTATTTATTTTATTTTATTTGTTTTTATTTTATTTGTTTTTATTTTATTTTAATTTATTTTTTTTTTTTATTTATTATTTTTTTTATTTTATTTTATTTATTTTAATTTTTTTGTTTTTATTTTATTTTACTTTTTTTTATTTTATTTTAATTTAGTTTATTTTAATTTGTTCTATTTTATTTAATTTTTTAATTTTATTTTATTTTATTTTATTTATTTAATTTACTTTATTTATTTTATTCATTTTATTTATTTTATTTTATTTGTTTTTATTTTATTTTATATTATATTATTTTATTTTATTTGTTTTTTGTTATTATTATTATTATTATTTTTATTATTTTTATAACGTATTTGCCGTGCGGCAAGTGTGTATTAATAAAATAATGCCTTATTTCTCATTTAATCTTCTATATTAAACTCTTATAGGCTTTAGAAGACGTCCACCTTCCGCAGCGACCCATACTGCAAGATATCCTTTATTATATGGACAGAATTTTTACGGTTATATTTTTCTTAGAAATGTTAATCAAATGGTTAGCTCTTGGCTTCAAAGTTTACTTCACGAATGCATGGTGTTGGCTTGATTTCGTCATTGTTATGGTAAGTGAACTCGTTTTCCAATTATATTATTTATTTATTAAAGAAAAAACAACAACAATGAATGAAAAACTGCTAATTATCAGAAAATTTAAGTGCTTACTTATAAAAAAAAATCAAAAAAGAAAATATATATATTACAAAAGAAACATGTATAACAAATATACATATATACAATTTAACTCTTACCAACGACGTCAACCAATGACGGACGAATACACAACGACCGTACAATCGAAACTGATAATTGCACCGCAAAAAAATGTATTAAAATTATAATTATATATTTTTGTTTTCAATATTTTTGTATTAGTTGTGCTTTAAAATGTATGTTATGTATAATTATATTCATATTTTAGTTTATTAGGATTTTTTTTTAGGACTTGATTATGTTTAAAAACAAAAACAAAAAAACAAAAAAAGGTAATAATACAATAATAAAATAAAAAAGAAAAAATAGTATTAGCATATTAGTTGAAATCCTTACAAACGTTGTAGAACTGCAGTTACCATATTTGTACATACATATCTACTTGCATAAATAATAATGATAATAATAATAATAAAAATAAAAATAATAATAATAATATTAACAACAACGGTAATTATAGTAGTAGGTTGTAGTACATTATTTTAATTTTCTTATATGTACAACAAACTGTTTAGAATAAATTAAATATGATTTATTTCTTTGTTACACCTACATACATATGTACATATCTATATATAATACATATAATGCGCTAATTGAATGTATGCTAAAATTAGCTTTCCCTCATCAATTTGGCCGCCGTTTGGTCCGGTGCCGATGACGTTCCGGCATTCCGCTCTATGCGAACGTTACGCGCTCTTCGACCGCTACGTGCGGTATCCCGTTGGGAGGGTATGAAAGTAAGTAGTTGTGCTGTAGTATGCATTTCAAACAAAAACAAAAACAATGCTTTCGTACTACGCCTAATTCAGTGTTGTGCTGCAACATGTTCTTCTTCGTGTTCAACTCTAACTTTTAACTAACTTACTTGCTGTGTACTTCAAACTTGTATATGTATTGTTATGTAATAATAAATCGATATAAATAGCTACATACATATATGTATACATACACACATACATAGTATATTAAAGATAAACAACGTATAGGTACGTATGTACAAATTAATACAAACGATATATGTATGTAAAAGTCATCAAAAAAGGTATGCGCTAGTGTAGGAGCAGCGTTAGAATTTTTTTTTTTTTTTAAATATAATTTTTTCAATTAATACTCTTATATGGTAAATTTTGGTTGAGCAAATTGTTAATTAAAATGGAATTTTCTATTTATATTTCAATTCGCTTAATTGCATTGTACTAAAAAATGCCAAATTTTGGCAATTTAAATGTAAACCCAAGTACCAAAGAGTACCAATTACTCGGAGCAAAATATATAATAGGTATAAAAATGCTGAGTCTCAAGATGGGTGATGGTGTTGCGAATAGTACGCTCAGTAGGTAAATTATGTTGACCATAAGTTGAGCGAAACGCGTGAAATACATACCTTACACAACGTGAATTTTCCTAATAAAGTTGAATAATTTGTAAATGCTGTTCAGGCAAAAAAAAATGCTTTTGAAAAAAGTAACTCTCCTAGGATCACCCATTACAATCAACTTTATGAGACCATGACAGTGGTGCCACTAAATTTTTATTTTTTTTCAAATAAAATACAAGTTATGAGAAAACAAACGGAATGACATTTAAATTATTGCTCAGTCTTAAATTCAAAACTAAATTTAAAAGCATTTAATTAATAATGCAAAATTAAATTTGAATTTTCATCCGAAATTGGCAATTACGAACTTCATTTCATACGCTGCCTTCAAATTGTTGGAGTACTTATTTAGAAACTGCATTAACACCGACAGACAGACGGACGGCAAAGTGATTTGTCAACGTTAATTTGCATTTAGTGCAAAATTTGTAGCAACCACCAACTAAAAATTATGGAAAAAATATTTTCTGAGTGCAACTTGGTGTCACATAAATGTAAACGAAAAAAAATAAACAAAAAAATAAAATAAAAAACACTTATTTTTTAAATTAAAAATACGTTTACAGGCGACCATTTTACTTTAATGCGCATTAGCCTACCCAACATAAACTTTTCATTGTGAATGGCAATAAACGTGCTAAAAAGAAGAAGAATCAGAGGGAATGTAGAGCTGCTATACATTGGCGCATATAAAGAAGAAAATAAAAAAATAAATAAATAAATACAAACACAAGCATATTAATGTATGTACATACATACAGTTGTAGATATACTATAATATGTATCTAAATGAAAATTTACATACATATGTGTATGTATAAAAACACATATATTTGTGTATGTTATGTATACATATATGACCAATTACCTACTCTCAAACGTCTATATCTAAATATAAATAAATTTCACTAAAAAAAATTGTGAATAGGTAACAATAACTATTATATGAAATAAGGAAATGCATAATTTTCAATTTTAGACTTCTTACGGTGGAAAAATTCAAACTTGTACATAACAGTTGTTTTTTTTTTTTTTTTTTTTTTTTTTTTTTTTTTTTCAAGACGTTTTTCAAGGCTTAACGATCTCTGTGAAACAATTCAACTTCAATTCGAATAATTTAATATTATTTATTTTTTACTAACCGTAACTAATGTAACTGTAAATGCTCTGTGTCACTATCACGTCTCAAAATGTATATGGGCTTTTGTTGTATTCGTATGTAACATACATATATACATACATATGTATATGTATATTGAAAATCATATAATATACATACACGTATGTAACTATATATTCCTCTACATACATATGTGTATGTATTTCTAAACGCATAACTAGTGTGCTCCAGTCTTCATTTTAACTAATTATGTAACTACTTCTTCAATTGTAATGTTAGCTGCTAAATCGTCTACTCTTTCACACGTACATATTGTATGTATGTACATATGTATTTTCGAATTAAATTAATATATTTTTTTTTGTTTATTGTTTGGTGTTGTTATTAAATATTAAATACATATACATATATATATAAACGTGAGTGTGAAACATGAAATTGAATATGTATATAATACGTACATATGTATTAACTTTAAGATATTATAATACAAAAAAAAAAAAACAAAAAAAAAATTATTATTTATGTATGTACAGTCATGTATTAAATGTGAAATTATTACACGTTACAACCAGCTTTAAATACGAAAAAAATTTAGTTTAGAAAATTAAAAAAAAAAAATCAAAAAAAAAAAACTAAAAAAAAAAAAATTTAAAAAAATCCCACTAGTGCGCTAGCTAGTACTATAATATTTAATATTGTTTGCCATTGTAAAGTGCTCTTATTAAAGGCATACCTAACGATTTAGCTAATTAGACGTCAGCTCAGCATTTCCCCTTTACACCGGCACTTATTTAAGAAACAAAACAAAAGCAGCATTTTTGCACAAATTATGATAAATAAATAGTTTAGTTAAAATATTTAATTTTTTTTTTTATATAGTTATAGAAAGCAAAAAAAAATGTTAGTTTTAGCAATGAAATAGTACAACGAGATGCCTTAGTGTTCATGTTCTATATACCATACATGCATAAAATACTATATAGATATATATTATATTAGTAATTTTGAAATTTTGAAAAATATATAGTTGTCTAATGTTTATAGTTTATAGTGTAATACGCTGTAATAAAAAATAGTACAATGCCTAGGCTCAAATTAAAATAGTACATACATTGTATGTATATATGTATTACCAAAATTAACGGGTCTAACGGTAGTATAAAATGCTTACATAACCCAAATAACCCCACCAAACCTTTGCTGTAGATAAAAAAAAAATAGCCAAAACCTGCCGCTCTCTCTCTCTCTCTCTTTAGCATAAAAAATATATACGTATATCATTAATAATTAAATTAACCCTCTCACTACACATTACTTTCCCCCAAACAAAAAAAAAAAAAAAAAAAAAAATTAATAAAATATTTTTAGATAGCCCAAAGCGCAGCGCAAGCACCGTGTGCACCTGAGCAAAATGCAAAAATGCCAAAAAAACAAAAACAAAAATGACAAACTTTTAAGTAAACCAAATCCACTGTATTAAATTAATTACACTACTACAGCCACTTCTTCCACTTCTTGCTCTCTCAACTATTGTAATTCTAAATCCTTTTCTTTTAGTAAATAGAGTGCAGAGTATGTAGCGAACCTCGACAAAAGTATTACTTTAAAGTATACAAAAAAAAAAATTAAAAATAAAAATTAATTAAAAAGTAAATATAAAAAAAAAATCCTGTCCATACCATATAGGTACATATGTATATAGTACATACATACATGCATATGTATAACTTTAGTGGCGTACTACAACTACATAGTTACTTTCCTATTACGAGTAATTTTTCCCAACTTTACTTGATATCTCAAGTCAAACAATATATGTACATACATACATACCTATACATACATACAATATGTAAATATGTAGGTATTTTCCGAAGCATAAGCACTTCTTCTTTGCCTACGCAGTGGTGGCAGTGTTTTACTTAAAAGAATATTCATCATTTTAAATGAAAGCTAAACGGAAATAAAAATCAACTCTCTCAGAATCGCTTGGTCTTGGTCTAAGGTTGCTTAATTTGCCTTTTTGAATGCATAGCCAAATGTATTCCACTATTTTTAATACTACATTACGTGTTAATCACTTCTCCATTGAGTCTGGCAGCAAAGTTAGAGCAGAAATTTGTCAGTATTCAGACAAGCCAGCCTAGTTTTCCTTACCGTTACAACGATATTAACTACAACAATAAGAATAAACCCATAATAACTCCACAATAGACAAACGCATTGCAATATGTGTATATGCATACAAGCATACATACATATGTACATAGATGCATATGTATATAAAAACAAAGTCCATTATATTTGTAATTCATTTTAAAGAAAACCAAAATAAAAAAAAAATAAAAAAAATATATATATAATAACAGTAGTGTGCCCATTATTGAGTACACCTTAACACCTTAACACCCCAAATAAGCACACATACATACATTTATATTATATAGGTATATGTACATAAAAAGCATATGTATTTTTCAACAAAACCTGTAATATGCTAGCCAAGTAGCTTGTTTCAAACAACAACAACAAAAAATTCTCTGTCATTTGCGTTTGACCATTGTGGAGTTCAATAAAATGAAACCCCTCTCTCTCTGTCTCTATCTCTCTCTATCTCTCTTTCTCTCTCTCTATCTCTCAACGAAAAAGAGAAAAAAAAGAATTAAATTTAATTTAATTTAATAAAAGTCCTAAAAATATGGTCAAAAAGTTAGGTAAAATATATGCTTTCAATAAATAATTTTTCTAGCTTATGAGCGCGTTAAGTTGGGAAACTGGTCTAGAATTTGGAAAAAATCGAATCATGTTTTTTTTTTGTCTTAAAAGATGCTTTAAGCTCTTAGAAATAATATATCAAAAGATGATTGCTGGCAAAAATGTTTAAATGTCCAAATTTTTCATTCGATTCGACGGCCGTGCCTGGCAGGTATGCGCTGAGCGCGACATTTAAACTTTAAAATTTTTTTTTTTTTTAAACTGGCCGAAGACATAACTCAAACAAGTCTTCAACGATTCTTACGAAGATTTGTACGACAGTACATTTTTTTTTTTGGTCCAGGACAAAAATTAAGGAGTTTACGTCTTCGACCATGGATCCATTAGAAAAAAGACGTTTAATTTACACGTAAATATTTTTTTTTGTACCATGAAGCCTATATTGTTCAACCTATTCCACAGATTTTCGATTGATTTCTTTGTTAAGTCAAAATAAATTCATAAAATATGCCCATTTTTTTTACGCTCTAGACCAGCTTCCACCCTTAAGAAATATGAAGCGTGCAAATTAGACAATTATGTATGTATAAGTATTTTTTAAAAAAAATAAAATAAAATAAATAAACTATGCTAACAGTTTGAGCACAAAGGCATCACGAAAGAGCGCAGCTGAGTTTAGGCATTTTATTTTTTTTTTTTTTACTATATAACAGCAATAACAAATTATGAAAACACTTGCAAATGCTTAGGTCAGGACATTTTAAGGCAAACAATGTTTGTATGTATTAGAATATGAATTTAAATATTTTTCGCGCAATTTTTGAAAAAAAAAAAATAAAAAAAATATATATGCATATATCTAATAAATAAATAAGTCTAAATTCATATATGTGCGTGAGGTATGCGTGTGAGGGGATTTTTCTATTTAAAATTACTTCTATAAACAACTAAGAAAACTAAAACTTCGTTTTCACATTTACTTTATAAGTCTAATTGATTAATTTTTTTTATATGTATTTTTTGTAACATTTTGTTTGTTTATTTATTTTTTGTTTTTTTTTTTGTATTTTTTTTTTGTTTTTTTTTTTTTGTTTTCTTCCTTTGCTTAACTTATATATTGTATTGTTAGAATTTCTTAATTTTTTTTTTTTTTTTTTTTGGAAATTCAGTTGACATATGAAGTGACAGTTCGCATAACACCAACTTTGAAAAACACTAAGCAAAAAAAAAATAAAATTTAAATAAAATATATATAAAAACTTCAATATACCAATGCATACAAAAAAATCACTATGTCACATGCCACAGAATCTATATTTGAAATTAAAATTAAAAAAAAAAAATAAAATATATATATATATAGTATATACACACATACCACAGCCGTACAAAAATAAAAAATAAATAAAAATAACAAAAAAAGAAACAAAAAAAAAAACTATGAAAAGCATATTTGTTTATAATGACTTTCGAAAAACCGGTACTAGGTGTCGCTTATCAACTTCGTTGCTTCACTTGCTGGAGCTGGTGGTATTCAAGCCTTCAAGACTATGCGAACGTTAAGAGCACTGAGACCACTACGTGCCATGTCCCGAATGCAGGGCATGAGGGTACGTACTTTCACAATCATATAATACTCTCTTTAATAATGCAACCGTTATACTATATTCGTTCAAATTCAATGAAACCCAAACAAAAAAAAAAAAAAAAATTCCAAAAAAAACATTAAAACAATAAATTAGTATCATTCAACAGTTTTTTGTTTTTTTTTGCAAAGCATCATAAACGTTAGCTGAATTATTCATTATTTAATTGATTAACATACGCGACTGTTTGTTTGTTTGATTGTTATGGTTTTAGTTTAAATAAAAACGAGAAAAACAAATATTTAATCATAGTAAAGTTTTAGATTCGTAGTGGTTTGAACGAAAGCTGTATTTTTCCTTTTTTGTTTTTTTTTTTTGAATTGATCTTTATTTATTTTGTAATTCCGTTTTTAATTAAATAAAATAATTATTAAATTTTCACATACAAACGCATTAACAATATACTACATACATATACAGATATGTATATATGTATATAAAAACAAAATAAATTGAAATATACATACATTTCATGCAGTGAATAGCATACAAACATACAACATGTATATGTATGTATATCATTACTTTAAAAATATAGCATTACCACGCGCCATTAAACATATATATTTACATAAAACACACACATGTAATATCCCAAAAAAAAAAAAAAAAAAAAAAAAAAAAAAAAAAATAGTTAGAAAAAGTTAACAGCACTTCACAATACCACTAGCAAGTTATTCCACAAACCAAACTACAGTCCATGCAAGTTTAAGCAGATTAAAGCGCAAAAAAAGAAGAAAAAAACATTACCAATTAGAAATTTCACATTGACCATTTACGCAACTACTTTTATATATAATAATAATAATATTTAAAAAAAATATATTTTTAATTTTTAGCATAAAGAATTTGCGACATTTTATTTATTTTTTTTTTTGCATTTTTGCATGTAAGCTACAATACATATGTATGTGTTCATCTATTCTTTTGCACCCGATTTGTAAGATCAATATACTGCTGTTCAACATATTAAATTTGAAAGCAACAACAAAAATATATTGAGTTAATATACAAATGTACATAAGCGACTGTTGTAGAATTACCTTTCAAATACCTCAAGCATAGCGCGGAAAGTACTGAAATTGTCAAATTAATAGTTGTTGTTTCATATGCGGGAAAATTTAAATTTGTTCCACATTATTATTAATATTCGAAAGAATATTCTTTGGCATTTATTTTTTGGAAGATTATTATCTCTTTCAAATGTTGGCCGCGACTACGTCTCAGCTCGGATGGACCGTTGAGCACACAATTTTCGATGACTCCTTCGAGCATTTCGACTGGTAACTGGCGAAAGACACGCGTGGTGTTTTGTTCCAAGGCCTGAAACGAAGCAGGATTGTCTGCATACACTTAAGACTTTACATATACCCACAGGTAAAAAGTCTAGTAGTGTAATATCACATGATCTTGGTGGCCAATCGACCGGCCCGAAATGTGAAATTATCTCTCAACAAACCAAACTGTTGATTTTTCTAAATGAAATGACAGCTTTTGAATCTCTTCAGGAACGAAAAGCAAACATGTGTGGTAATTTTGTTTATTTAAATATCCATTGAGACAACACTTTTCATATAGAAAAATATTTCAACCGACGTTTGCTTATTCTTCGCTGAACACATTATTCATTCACAATAAGCGCTAGCGCTTGCAGAGTTGTATGGGTTAATAGGTATGGTGTAATTTTTCTGGCATAAGTTTTGTACGCAAGTTGATTTTCTTTGCAAATTTTTCTTTGTTGTACGTGTATAACAAAAATATTCAATTCATATGAACAAACGAGGCTTTTAGCTTACTAAAAACTTATAAAAAAAAAAATAATTAAAATTTTTCAATTATTTTAAATTAAATAATTATTTATTAATTCAAAACAAAAAAAGTGTATATAATAGAAACAATTATTTTGTTTAACTCATATAATACACCGCAAAAAATTTTTTTTTCGCTTAAAAAAACTGAAATAAATTGTAAACAAATTTCTTTTTTGTGTCGGGTGCAAAAGAATGCTACAAAAAATACTTAGATAATATTTTTTTTTTGTATTATCGATTTAATTTTTGTATTTCTATTCTGTAATTTGTTGAATTTTCCAGCTGAATGTGTTGAATTTATAATTACTTACATAATTAAGTGTTGAAATGTATGAACTTTCTTGCTTGAAATTAGCTTAAACAATTTTATATGTATAAATATGTATAAACATTTGTAAGGTTATAAATTTAAGCAACATCTAAACATTATCTGGCATGATGCACATATTTTTCAAAATGTAATTTTATCATAATTTTATGTATGTTGTTCTTTGTGTGTTAATATTAAATGTTTTATATAAAATATTGTGGCATACATACATATTTGCTTATTATATGGTAAATGCAGCATAAAAATAAATTGCTTTAATTGTATTATTTTATTAAAGGTTTTTTTTTTTGCAAACAAATTTTGTTTTTTTTTTTTTGCATATACCTATTATGTATGTATGTATTGTAAATAGTGCATGTTTTCGCCTTGAAGTCTTTGAAAATTTCCTAAATATATTTAAATATCTTTCAATATTAATAATTCATCTATCGTTACTAACGTATTCCTATATACATATGTATATTGAACATATTTTTTTTTTGTTTTTAGTAACAAACAAAAATTCTAATATTAAAATCTGTTTAAATTTATATTTATTCTCCCGCCATGTTTCCCAACACACAATTTTCCAAATCGAATTTACATATATGTACATTTGAATTTCATGAATACATACTTGCATATGTATAAAAAAAAAAAAAAATCAATAAATAAAAAATGAAAAATAAAAAAAAAACATTTTATAAACAACTCGATATACATATGTACTCACCACAACACCACATCAAAATTTCCACTCATAAAACATATTCGTTAAACGTTTTACATTTCGACGATAAATGCAATCTTCATCATTTGATATCATTGCTTACAACAACAACATCTCATGTTACGCAAAATGATGGTGACGGCGTAACTACAAAATTAATCGATTTTATTGCTGTCTGTCATCGTTTCGACAACGAACAGGTCGTCGTGAATGCATTGGTTCAAGCTATACCGTCCATCTTTAATGTGCTATTGGTGTGTCTAATATTTTGGCTAATTTTTGCCATAATGGGTGTACAGCTTTTTGCTGGAAAATATTTTAAGGTACGTTGAAAACTAATTTGAAACAAAAAACATTAGAAAAAAAAACAAAAAAAAAAAACAAAAAAAAAAAAACAAAAAAATATGGCAACATTGAAAACAGAAAATTTGCATTTTTTTAATTTGATTATTTTCTAAAACGAAACCAAGGAAAAAAATCAACTTGTTGGCGATTTTTGAAGTCACCAAGTTGATTTACAACATCATGTTATGCATGTTTGTGCAAATACAAGAAGAAGAAGCAAACTATTTGTGTAATAATATTGTAACAAAAACAAAAAAAACATATTGATTCATTTAAAAATTCTTTGAATTCAAAAAACAAAAGAGATTTAAGCTTTGTGAGCGAGCGTATCTTTACATCTATTTTTCGTAAATAGTTGGTAATAAAAAGAGCAAAAAATGTCTGAACAAATTTAAAATTTTATCATAGTATAAATTTATTTGTTAAATTAAAAAATTGTTTAACAAATAATTACTAAGCAATTCATTAATAAAAATAATAATAATAATAATAATAATAATAATAATACGCATACTAAACGCAGGCAATTCACTTTTTCTCACTTTTGTAAATATTAATGCGTTTTTTAATTGAAAACGATTCATACTAGCATACAAAAAAAGAATAAAAATTTTTTAAAAAATATTAAAAACTTTTCAACAAAATCCATTTACAAGTTTTACTTGTTACATTTTTTATGTGAAAAAAAAGTAGTATTTTCTAAAAATCAATGCAGTTATTTAGTTGCAAAATATAAGCAAAATCATATAGAATTTAAAATTTCTGCACTTTGCTTTACAGAAAACTTAGTTTATAGCGCACAAAAAATTAGTTTATATATTTTTCACTAAAACTGTGTTTAATTATCGCAGAAATTCGTCGAATTTTAGTTTAGTCAAAATTGCATAAACTCTATTTATTTATCTATTTATATATGTACATGCATATGTGTCAGTGATGCACAAACAACGCGCTGGAATAGAAAAAAAAAGTGACTTTACACTGAAAAAAGTATGCGCAAAAGAATTAAAAAATATTAATAATAAAATTTCAAAAAAATGTATATATTTTAATATTTTGCGTTTTTATGTTTTTTTTTTATTTAAATAAAAATGATTTAAAGGAAAGTAATATGCGTAATTTTTATTTAAGATTTTGTAAAAAACAAAATGTATTTATTTTAATTAAAACAACAGTTTATTTATTTTTATGCAATATTTTTTAGTCTTACTTAGTTAAATTGTGTTTATTTCATTTTTTCTTCTTTTAATTCTTGTTTAATTTTATTTTAAGTTTAAATATTTTTATTTATGTTTTTCGCAGTTTAGTTATTTAATTTATTTTTTCACAGTTTAAATATTTTTGTTTGATTTGTTTTTTATAATTTTATCAAAGTTTAGTTTTTTCATGGTTTAGCTATTTTTGCTTTTTTATTCATTTTTTCTTTATTTCACTTTTTATTTATCATATTAATTGTTTCTTTTTTTATCTTTGCACAGTTTATTAATCTTTGCTTAATTTTTTCTATAGTTCTTCACTGTTTAGTAATTTTTGTTTAATATTTTTTAATTTTTCTATTTAATTTCTCACATCTTAGTTATTTTTATAATATTTTTTTTCTTTATTTTTTAACACTTTAATTTAATTTTTTTTTTGTGTCAATTTATCACACTTTATTTAGGTATTTTCTAAATTTTTTAATAAAAAGTTTGTATAATATATTTTAATTTTCTCCCATTTATTATTAATTCTTTTATTTTATTTATTTAGAGTTTTTGAAATTTAGCCTGCTAAGTTATTTTCATTTAATCACTTTTAATTTTTCACAGTGTACTAAGATCTAGAGAGCGCAACAGTGTGAGTATTTTACAGAGAGCCGCTATTTTATGCATCACTGATACATATAGGTATACATAAACGAATAAAATAAGGTTATTAGTGATACGGCGCAAGAGAAATTAATTTAAGTTTAAAAATTAAAAACAAATCCAAATTTTGTATTAATTATTTATTATACATAAATTTTTTTAACGAAACCTCAGTCTGTAATACTGGCAACACCCAAAAAGGGTTCGTCATGCTGCTTCTTTGTCTCTTCGAAAGATATGCCATAGCCAGCGAAAAGCGCAAAAATTATTGCCTATTAAAAATTATTTTTTGCAATGTCATACTTTTTTATTTTTAATATTAAAAAAATTATAATTTTAGTTATTATTAGATTTTGTATGTAAAAATATATGTAAAAAAAATAATAATATTCATCACTCACCGTAGCTGTAAACTGGCAGCATATTTTCCTTAATGTATTGAATTAACTAATCGAGTGCCTGTGTGAACAGTGTTTTTTAATTTTTTTTTTTTAGTTTCAAGTGGTTTACAATTTTGTAAGCACGAACTAGTACTCATTTCTAAATTGACTTTTTTGCCATCGCCAGCTTATTGCTGAAATATACTCATTTAACTAATTGAGTGACTGTGTGAACATGTTGACTTTTTGTTAATTAACTGTAAGCTATGTACAAATATTTTTTTCGAATCAGAAATTTTTTTTTGGTTTAATTATGTTGCAATTAGCTGTTTTTTTCTTTTAAAATTAGCGACTTAATTTCTAAAAAAAAAAAACAACACATAATTAGCTAATTAATTGCCTTCGTGAACAATTTTTTTGTTCTCTTTATTTAACTATAAATTGTTTGTAATGTCTTCAATAAGGATTAGGCTTATTTTTTCTTTAATAATTTGGTTACAATTAGCAATTTGAATGTTGAATCACACTCAATTAAATAATCGAGTGTCTGTGTGAATTGTTTGTATTTTTTCCAATCATACGAATATGTGAGTGATGAATACGCGCTTAGGTTCAAATAAATTTTATGACAATTAGCCGCTCAATTGCTGAAATATACTCAATTAGTTAATTGTGTGCTTGTGTGAACAGCTTTGTATTGTTTAATGAATGAAAAGTTGATGATTTTTTTTTTTTTTTTTTGTAATGCAAAATGAAAACTTAGCTCAGTTTTTTTGCAATGAGCTCCTAAATAGGTAAAATCTACTCAATTAGCTAGCTGAGTGCCTGTGTATCGAGTTTATTTATATATTTTTAATTATTTGCGAGTGTTGTATAATTTTGTAAGCTAGAATTTGCGCCTATTTTTAATAAGCTATATGACAGTTAACAGCTTAATTGCTAAAATATGAACTCAATTAGCTGATTGAGTGGCTGTGAGAACAGTTTTTTGAATTTTAATAAATTGTAAGTGTTGTAACACTTTGATGTAAACAAGAAGAGTTTAATTTTTGATTAATTATATTAACTAGCTAAGCTGCCAACTTGCTGAAATACACTCAATTAACTAATTGAATGTCTATGTGAACAGTTTAAGAATTTTTTAATTGTTATTATTTTCCTGTTTTTTTTGGAAAATTAAAAAAAATTAAATGCCAAAAAATTATTGCTTAAAAAGTTAAATAAGCGTACTGACGAACACTTGTGTAAAATTTAAAATGCAGCAATAATTATTACTTTATCTTAAATTATTTGCGCCGCAACACACAAATAGCCCGGTTATGCGATAAGTTTAGTAATACATAGCTTATTTAAAAAATATATTATATATAATTATATGTATATTTTCAAGTATATATATACTATTATTTAAGCTTGAAATAATACAATTTATTAACATACATTTATACATTTATATTTATATATATATATAAATATATATTTGCTTATTACTTGTCTTACCAACTGCCTAGTGTGAAGATCAAAACGGTACTAAACTCAGTCACGAAATCATACCAAACCGCAATGCCTGCGAGAGCGAAAACTACACTTGGGTAAATTCAGCTATGAATTTTGATCATGTAGGTAATGCGTATCTGTGCCTTTTCCAAGTGGCCACGTTTAAAGGCTGGATACCGATCATGAACGATGCAATTGATTCACGTGAGGTAATTGAAAATTGTTGCGGTCTAATTACATTACATATGTATGCATACATATGTATGTGCATTAAAAATTAACAAAAAAAAATTTTTATATATTTATATTTATATGTATATGTATATAATTTCTATAACTTTTTATATAAATTTTTGTTTTGTGAATTTAGAAAATACTAATATAAATTTTTTTCTTTTTTCTTTCCCGTTAACAACAAAAAAAAAACCAAAAAAAAAATAATTAAAAATAACGAAAAATACAAAAAAAAACACATATACAAAACTACCTTATGAACACAACAACAAACAAATACCGTTACACTGCTCCCCGTTATATCTATATATGTATATGCACGTCCAAAACAAACATGCAACGAAACAAAAACAAAAAACAAAAAAAAAAATTCATCAAATAAAATAACCAACTATAAACATATTAACAACAACAACGTTAAAAATCTCTCTCTATATATATATACATATTTATTGAACTACATACATACAACTAACAACAACTAATATATATATTTACATATATATATATATGCAAATGTATTAATTAATAACACCACCACTACAACCACAACCACAACCACAACCACAACCACCATAACCAATACAATTATAATACACACCTACATATATATGGCAAACAACGTTTAATAAATAAATAAATAAATACATATCCACCTACATACATATCTACTACATATACAATAAATAACAAATGAACGCACGTCTGTCCCAACAACAGGTGGGCAAGCAACCAATCCGTGAAACGAATATCTACATGTATTTATATTTCGTATTCTTCATTATATTTGGATCATTTTTCACACTCAATCTGTTCATTGGTGTTATCATTGATAATTTTAACGAGCAAAAGAAAAAAGCAGGTGGATCATTAGAAATGTTCATGACAGAAGATCAGAAAAAGTACTATAATGCTATGAAAAAGATGGGCTCTAAAAAACCATTAAAAGCCATTCCTAGACCGAGGGTAAGGCTTATACAATTTCTTAATTTTTTTTTTTTTTTTTTTTTTTTGTGTGTGATTATATATGACAAATGCAATGCATTTGAATAATATGATGAATGATGATGGGTCGATAAATGCAAGCAAAAAAAAAAATTATTTACTTAAATCTGTGCCAATTGTTAATACTTTTTTCCAAGTTACGCGTTTTATTGTGATTTTTTGTTTCGCTCATTTCCTTTATTTATTTTTTATTTATTTTTTTTTTTTAATTTCTTCAACTATATTTTTTTTTTTTTTTTTTGTAACTTCTTTCTTATAACAAACAGTACGTCTTCAATTAAAAAACAAAAACTGATGACGTCACTGTAATTAAAAAAAAAAAAAACTAAAATAATAATAATGAATAAATAAATAAAAATTAAATAACACCTGTGAGGGCCCAGCTATATATCTAGCAATATTTTCGAAATATCAGCACCGCCAGGCAACGGGTGCATGAGCGCGCGCGTGCAATAGCCGCCGCGTTAAGTGGTCGAATTGTATACTAATACATGCATACACGCATAGTTAAAGCGAGAACGCAAACGAACACAAAAAAAAGAAAAACATTTAAAAAGTTATGCTATTCTTCCACTGTCAATAAAGTTGCTTGAAAAAAATGTACATACATACATATGTACACATTTTATGTATATTCAATTCATATATGCCATACATGCAGCAGCAACATCCGTCAAGAGGTTGTCTGTCCTTAAACATTTTTATGTCTGCCAAACAAAAAAAAAAACAAAAACTAAAATAAAAAAAAACAAAAAAAAAAATACACAACAAAATTTAATGTTAAGAAAAATGTTTTCTTATAGTTATTTATATATATATTTATAAAAAATATATGTATTTAACGAATTTGCATGCACGGCAAATTCATGGCAAAAATATACAAAATGCTCTCTCTCTATCTCTCTCTCTCTTTCTAAGTACAAGCATGTGTACCACCACCAACACTTACATAATTATGTATATCTTCTCAAAGAAAAAAAACAATAGTAGATGATTGCTGATGTACGATATATACATACTTATATGCATATGTATTATGTAACACATTCCTGTTTGCATGTTTTCTCAAAGAATTTAACACCAAATAAACCAAAAAATAATAATAAATAATAATAAATAAATAATAATAAATTCAAACCAATAGCAATACAAAAAATAAATAATTAAAAAAAAGTGAAGAAAAATCCAAAAAAATATAAAGAAATAATAAAAAAATGTGAAAAAATTCAGCAATTATAAAATAAAATAAAACTTTTGAATAACATTAAAAAAAATTTAAAATATAACTAAAAAATCCATACATTTTTTTATATACCAAAAAATTAAAAAAAAAAAAATGAAAAGTAATTCAAAAAATATAAAGAAATAATAAAAAAATCCGGAAATTATAAAGAAAAAAATAAAGAAAAAATTATGAAAAAAATTTAAAATATAATTAAAAACACACATTTTTTTTAAATTCCAAAAAATCTAAAACTTATTGGATTATAATAAAAAGGTGAATAGATCCAGAAATTAAAAAAAAAATTAATTAATTAAAATTTATGAAACGAATTTAAAATACAATTGGCAAAACATGAATTTTTTGAATTCCAAAAAATTCAGCAAATTACTAAAAAAAATCAAAAATCATAAAGGAATAATAAGAAAGTGTAATAATTCAGTAATTTAAAAATAAAAAACAATATAAAATCATGAAAATAAAATTCAAAGTAATTTAAAAAGGAATTATTTAAAAAATATTAAGTTCAAACTGGAATTCAAAAAATTTATAATTTGTTTTAAATTTCAAAACATTCAAAAAAAATTAAAAAAAAAAAATCAAAAATTACAAAGAAATAAACAAAAAAGTTAAATAGTCCAGTAATTATAAAACAATAGTATACAAAAAAATTATGAAACAAATTCAAAACAATTTAAAATGGAATTATTAAAAAAAAAGATTTGATTGAAACTGAAATTAAAAATTTATAATTTGTTTTAAATTTCAAAAAATTGCAAAATATTAAAAAAAAATCAAAAAGTTTCAAGGAAATAGTGAAAAAAATTAAAAAAAAACAGAAATTATAAAAAACATAGTAACTAAAAAAATATGAAAAAAATTTGGAGTAAAATTAAAAAATCATAAATCTTTTTTTAGATGCCAATAAATTCAAAAAGTATTTTAATAATACTAAAATTATAAAAAATTAATAAAAAATGTTGAATAAAAATTTAAAACAATTTATAATGAAATTAAAAAAATTAATTGTTTTTAATACTAAAAATTTAAAAAAAAAAGATTTGATTGAAACTGGAATTAAAAATTTATAATTTGCTTTATATTCCAAAAAATTGCAAAATATTAAAAAAAAAATCAATAAATTTCAAGGAAATAGTGAAAAAAATGAAAAAAGAACAGAAATTATAAAAAAATAGTAAATAAAAAAGTAGAGTAAAATTAAAAAATCATAAATTTTTCTTTAGATTCCAATAAATTCAAAAAATATTTTAATAATACTAAAATTATAAAAAAATAATAAAGTAAAATAATCCAGAAGATATAAAAAAATCAAAGTAAAACTTAAAAATTTAAATTCAAACTGGAATTAAAAAAAATTTATAATTTGTTTTAAACTCCAAAAAAAAAAAATAAAAAAAAAAATATTTCAAATTCTTCTAAAATTGCAAAGAAATAAAAAAAAGAAGTCCAGTAAGTTCAAAATAATAATAATAAAAAAATAAAAAAATGTGCAAAATATAAAAAAAATTTAAATAACATAAAAAAAAATATTTTATATTCAAATTTCTAAATTGCAAAAAAAAAGCTATTTTAAAAATATGCAAAATTTGTAAAGACATAATAAAACAGTTCAAAAATCCAGTAATTATAAAAAAATAATAAAAAATGTTGTATAAAAATTTAAAACAATTTAAAATGAAATTAAAAAAATTTAATTTTTTTTTAATACCAAAAAGTTAAAAAAAAAATTTAAATAATTAAAAATATATCGAAACATAATAATAAATTATCGATTTTGAAATAACAAATTATAAAAGAGATTATAACATTTTACTTTATTGAGCACACGTTTATTCATAATTCTCACTGCTAGTCCTATTTTTTTTCTCTTTCTCTCTTTAGATAATACATACTTACATGTATAAGCACGTTTCTTTTTGTTTATAAATTCCCCAACCAAAAAAAAAAAATAAAAAAAAAATTGCTCTACTATAAACAATATCAAATCTTCTACCCTTCTAAATTGCACGAAGATTTGTAATTTTTGTTTGTCCTCAAATAATTTTAGATTTTTTTATTTATACTTAGCATAAAAATGTTTAACCATTTTTACCAAAATATGCAGCACTCAAATGCATAATGCAAATAATTAGTTATTTTTCGACAATTTTCTTTCGTATGAAGAAGTACTTGAGAAAAAAGTTGCTTTTGGCACAGATTAATAATGCAACAACAAGAGAACAAAAACAAATACCTATAAATGATGAAAATTTTATTTCAAAAAAAAAAAAAAGCATGATATCGTAACCACAAAAAATAGCGTGATAATAATTTTTTTTTTTCAATAATTAAAAAAAAAAACCGAAAACAAATATATATAAGCTTTAACAAAGCTTATATTTACTAAAAACATACACATACCTATGTATGTGCGTAAAGCAAAAAAAAAAAAAATGAAAAAAATGCAAAAAAAAAGAAATTAAATAAAGAGAAAAGAAAAAAAATATTTTCTTAAATTTTTTTCAAAATGTTTATGAAACAAAACCAAAAAAAGAAATCATTATTACCATATTTCTCTCTTTTTTTCTCTATTACAGTGGCGTCCACAAGCAATAGTATTTGAAATAGTTACAGATAAAAAATTCGATATAATAATTATGTTATTTATTGGCCTGAATATGTTTACCATGACACTCGATCGTTACGATGCGTCCGAAACATATAACGCTGTCTTAGACTATCTAAATGCGATATTCGTAGTTATTTTCAGTTCCGAATGTCTATTAAAAATATTCGCTTTACGGTATCACTATTTTATAGAGCCATGGAATTTATTTGATGTAGTAGTTGTCATTTTATCCATCTTAGGTAAGTAAAAGCCACAAAAAAGCCAAAAGAGTCTGGTAATTTTTGTGTTTATTTTTTTTTTTCGTCTCTTGTGAAAATTCGTAAATTTGTTATTGTTGAATTTAAAAAGTTTTTTATAAAGTTGGAAAAAAAGCAAATAATATATATACATATATAAATTCTTTTTTTTTTTTTAATGTAAATGTTTTGAATATGTAAAACTATACATATACATATATGGTAAATTGTCCGTTGTCCGTATACATATGTGTATATATGTACGTATAATCGTTCTATTGTAATACATATTGGCGTATATCGTTTTGTAATTATTATTGTTTTTGTGTTGTAAAGTTGTAAATTTTTCTGCTTTTGTGTTAATATTATTGAAAAGTATTATTAAAAAAAAACTATTACTAAAAAGTACTATTGTACAGAAAGCTAAATGTTGTGCTTAAGTATTATTCCTCATAGTGTTTTCATCCAGTTTACTGTTTATTGTTATTTATTTTATTATTTTTTTTTTTGGTATTTCATTTGTTGCTTTAAAAATATGCCCCTTAGTATATACTCGTACTTAATATACTATGTAATTAATTTTTTTTTTTATTAAATTACGCTTTAAACCAGCTGCTTTCCAATTAAGTTGTAATTGAAAAAAAAAAAAATTAGTTGTATTCGTTTGTGTTTACCTTTTTCGCGCTTTTTTTTAACTTTATATTCAAATTACTGGTGCGTAAGCACTGTTGTTGTTTAGTTGTATTTGTAACAAATATTCTTAAACAAATAAAAAAAAAACGTTAAAATGTGTATTTGTTTTGTATTATATTCATCAGATTTAATTGCCATTGTTGCAGTGTATTTGTTGAGAGATATCTATATAAATTTTTTTTTTAATAAATTTTTTTTTTTTAAATAAATTTTTTTTTTAAATAAATTTTGTTTTTAAATAATTTTTTTTGGCAAATAATAAATTTTTTTAGTACTTTTTATTATGTTTCTGCTAACAAGCTAGTATTCGCTATTATTTATTGCATTATGTTTGTAAAAAACAGTCTTTCAAATATATTTAAGCAGAGATTGAAAATAACTGTTAACATTTCTAACGGGTTTTTGAATTAAACAAAAAAAAAATCATTAAACAAATATGTAAAAGAAAACTTTAAAAGCACTTTTTATTTAATATTTTCTTGTTTTTTTTTTTTAATTTGACAATAACAGCGATTAAGTAAAATTCAAAGACGCATTGAAGACCCGGTTTTTTTTAATTCAATTTAAATTGAAATTTGCAAAATAAATATTTAAATGTTTTCTTCACAGTCTAGTGTAACAATTATTTAAAAAAAAATTTAAATTTTTGCATTTATAAATTATTTTGTTTTTCCCCCGGCGAAAATTTATTGTATAGTAATTTTTTATGGTTTTCTCTAAGATTGATAGTAAAATTTACTAAATAAATATAACGAAAATTATTAAAAAAAAAACGATAAAAAATGAGTTTTTTGAAGGTTTATCATAAAGTGTCTAAATAATAATTTAATTGAAAAGTAAAAATAAAATAATTTCACTTTTTTTACTCATTGCAAAACAGACTTTTGTAAAAGCAACACAATTTTTATTAAAAATGTTAAAATTAAAATTCAAATACTCCTTCCAAAGTCGATATTTGCAAAACAAAAAAAAAAAATATTTAAAAGTTTTTTTCTTCCCGCAAATAGGTGTAACAATAATTATATAAAAAAAATAGCTTAAAAATGTTATAATTACTTTGTTGTTATAATTATTTTGTTTTCTCAGTTTAAATGAACATATTGAAAAAAAAAATTATAAAAGTTACAATGAAATTTCAAATACTCCAGCGAAAGTCGATTTTGGAAAAAAAGAAAATAAAAAATGTGGCGTTTATAAATTATTTTGTTTTTTTTTTTTACCCGGCGAAAATTAATTTTACATTATTTTTTTATGATTTTCTCAAAAAAGCGTTTATAAAAACGACTAAATAAAATTTTCTAAACTTATTTAAAAAACCGATAAATAATAAAAAAATTTTAAACTTAATTTTTTTTCTGAGATTTTTATACAATAATAAAAATAACAAATTCTTAATTATAAGTTAAAATTTGGAAAAAAAATATATATGTCGTATATTATAATTTTATTTTTTTATTATTTTAACACTGAGAAGATTGAATTTGATAATAAAAATTATTAAATAAAATTTCAAAAACTCGGTGATATCAAGAAGAGAAGAAGAGAAAACAATTTCAATATTTATTCATAGACAATTTTTTACGAAAAAAATTAAGAAATAAATAAATTAAATTTTTTTTAAATTATTTTTTTTTTTTTCAATAATTTTTTGGGCACAATATTTTCTGTTTTAAATTTGAAAGTAATTTTTTTTTTAGGTTTTTAATTTTTTCAATTTTTTGGTACCAAAATCAGGTGAACAAATTAGCAACTGGCGCACTATTTTATTATTAAAATGTTTATTTTTCTTGAAAATGTGTTAATAATAGTTAACAAAGGTTTTTAAACTCTGCATTTAAATATTTTCACAACTATGAACTGTGGGTATAATTTTCAACGCTTTAGTTGAAAATTAATAATAAAAGGATAAAAGAAAAAAATTATTATTGTATTAATATAAAAGCGTAATAAGCCGAAGGGTTAACATTGAAATTTCAAAACTGCCTACAATATAGTAAACTGACCAGCAAGAGAGTTTATGAAGAAAAGTTAAAAGTTTAAAAGAGTTTGAGTATAAAAAAAAATTAATTTATTTTAAATTTTAAGGTTCTGCAAAATTTCTTTACCCTTCGCTGGAAAAGGGTTTTGACATGCTATTGTTGGTTTTTTTTTAATTGTAATATTAAAAATAATATATAAATGAGTGGCTAGTGATTACTAATTAAAATAAAATAATAAAAAATATTCAAATTTTATTAAAAAAAATCAAGCTACCTTAAGTAGGCTCAAATACTCTTGAGAACAATTTGCTTTTTATTTATCCTAAAGTTCACGGTGACAGAAAGTATTCAAATACTTTATTTTCGCTCTCCGCTTAGATATTTTATAACTATTTTTATATTTGTTTTTTTTTTTTTTAATTTTAACTTTTTTTATTATTAATATTTTATATTTTTGCTCATGAATTTACCTACATACATACGTAAGCACAAACAATCAAACGCCTACTTTTTACAATTAATTATTAAATATGCATTAAAATTGCTTAAAAATTAATTATGGCTTAAACTGTCGGCATAAAACGGCAACTCAACAAGAATAAAAATAAAAACTTCAATAGCAGAAACTGAAAAAAAAAAACAAAACAAAAAGGAAATATAAATTAAAAAAAAACACTATTAAATGGAGTTTACTACTACTGAAGATGGCTTAAAATATGCTTTACTACATTACCAAAATAAATAAATAAAAAAAAAAAAATAGAAAACTACTTTTTCATAAATTTTACGCAATTAAGACAATATACTCAATTTCGTGCTCTTATATGCATTATTATGGAAGAGTTGATTTTCTTTATGCTATAAAATGGTCCCTTTTACAATATTTTCTAACTTCATAGTTATGTAGCTCTGCTCGTATTTAGGACCCTAAAACAGAAGAAAAATAATGTTTTTGCTTAATTGAAAATCATAAGCGTGCTTCTTCTTTTATCAGTTTTCAATAGTAACTGCATACATATACCTATATATATGTATTTTCGCGCATTTTTTTCTTACTACTTACATACACTTTTAAAATACGACTTAATTGTACGTGCTATGTAACACATTTCTATGTATTTTTTACGTCCAAATAGCTTCAACAGCATTCACATACATATTAATTGGCTTATATGTTGTGGTATATATAATGAAAAACGTTTTAATTTGCTAGCTTTAAAAGCTTTAAAAGCTTCAACAGCCTAACTAACTGCTTAATGCCATAGAAAAACCAAAAAAAAAAATAAATAAATAAAAAAAAAAAATATGCATACTTTGGCGATTTCAAAAATGTCCTTAAAAAACATACATATATGTGTCCTTGCATTATAGTAAATATAAAATAAATATATAAATTTTTTTTTCAAGCTGCAATTTTGAATTTTACACGAAAAATTCCGCAGCTCAACACTTTGTTCTCATGTTAGCTCAGCCATAGTAAGAAAAGTGTTAAAGAAATTTAATTCAAAATGAAATTAAAAATCTAAAAAATATAAATTGACAGCCGTTTCTTTAGTAAAGCATACCGTTTATATGTATGTATTGTAATTTAAAGCAGTCAATGAAGAATCAAAGTGATATCAATAGTCGAATATATTAATATACTTAGAGTGATGAATTGAATTTTGAGCATATCTAAAACGTATGGAAATGACGAAAACAGCTCGAATCTCCGATAGGCAGCAATGGCTATCATATCATACACTTGCTATGTTGCAAGTTGTGTAAAAATAAACACAGATTCAGCCAGAGATATCAATAAGTTTGGTCTATTGTATACCTCTGTTTGCTGTTTGCCCCAAAAACCAATTTTTCGACTAAAAAAAAAGTGTCAAAACTTTTTTTAAGTCACAATGGCATTGCAAATTGCATCGAAAGTGGCATAGAATATGTAATAATACTAGTATTTTTTAGATATAGGTATGTTTTTGTTTTTTTTATAGATACATACAAACACTATAGTTATGTGCCGATGCAGTATAGCCAGTAGCAATGACTATCTTGTAATGCACCACAATAGGGTGTACTGCAAATATGGGGCATTAGCTGAATCATATTAATGGTTTTTGTCCATTTTGTCGATGGGAATTATGTACTTTACTATGAACGCAAGTCGCTGCACAAGCCAAACAAATTCACCTAGTGTCAGTAGTTTGCGTAATAAACGACAAGCGTTAGTGGTTAGAGCGTTATAGTACAAAAAATGAATAGATGTATGTAAAAAAATTTAAAAAAAAAATTATATATAAAAAAACCAATAAAGTTAATAAGTAGAAAAATAAATAAAATAAAAAAACCAAAAATAATAAGTAAAAAAACAAACAAAAATAAAATAAAAAATCAAAAATAATAAGTAAAAAAACCACAAAAAAATAAAAATAAAAAAATAAATAAAAAATCAAAACCAAAAATAAATATAACATATAAAAGCTACATAAAATCAATATAAAAAAATATAAATAAATAATAAAAATAAAAATTAAAAAAAAAAATTTTAATACAAAAATTTAATTTTATTACAAAAAACAACAAAATTTTAATAAATGAAAAAAAAAATTTTGACAAATAAAATTAATAAAATATGTAAACAACATAATTAGATAATATAATGACAAATAAAATTAATAAAATATGTAAACAACATAATTAGATAATATAATGACAACATATAAAAAAATATGTAATTAAGTAAAGTGGAAATTAAAAATTAATTAAAGTTAATAAAATAAAATAAAAAAAACATATTTGAGTAAATAAAATTATAAATAGAAATTAATTTAATAGAAACAAACAAAAAAATAAATAAAAATAAAAAAATAAATAAAAAATCAAAACCAAAAATAATTAAAATATATTAAAGGTACATAAAATTAATATAAAAAAAAATATAAATAAATAATAAAAATAAAAATTAAAAAAATTAAAAAAAAAAATATAAGAAAAAATTTATTTTATTACAAGAAAAAACAAAAATATAATAATAAAAAAATAAAAATTTTGACAAATAAATAATAAAATATGTAAACAAAATAATTAGAAAAACATGATAAAATAATAACAACATATAAAAAATATGTAAGTAAGTAAAGTGGAAATTAGAAACTAATTAAAGTTAATAAAACAAAATAAAAAAAACATAATTGAGTAAATAAAATTTTAAATAGAAATTAATTTAATAGAAACAAAACAAAAAATAACTAAAATAAAATAAAAAATAAATAAAATAAAAAAATAAAATAAAATATATAAGAGGTAAAAAAATATAATTAGAAAAACAAAGATACAACAAAAAAAAAATTAGAAAATAAATAGAATAAAATAAAGTAAATATTTAAAACCAATTAATATAAATATAATATTATAATAGAAAAAAATAAATCAAAAAGTTATAAAATTATATATATTTAAAAAAAAAAACAAAAATTAATACAAAGTAAAAAAAATTGAAAAAGAAAATAAATTACAAAAAAAAATTATATGCAGTAAAACAGAATAAATAATATAAAATAAAAATAAAAATTTACATTATTTAAAATAAAATAAAACTTCAAACCTAATTCAAAAATAAATAAAAAAATAATAAAAATAAAAGAAAACAATAATTAATATAATGTAAAAAAGTTTAAAAAGAAAAATAAATTAGAATAACAAAAAGAAAATAGTTATATTCATAAAAACAGAAATATAATAGAAAAATAAATAAAAGCTTATAATATTTAAAATAAAATAAATTCAAAATTAAATAATATTAATAATATGTAGATAAATAAATAAAATAAATAATAGAAAAATTAAATAAAAGAGAAAATGATAGTTCTCTAAGTTAAAACAATCAAAAACATATACTAAATGAAATTAGTAAAACAAATAAAAATATGTGAAAAAAACAAAATAAATAATAAAAATTAAAAAAGAAATGAAAAATTATAAAAAAAAATTTAATTCAAATAAAAAATACGCAAATAAATTAACAAAACAACAATTATTAAAATTAATAACTAAATAAAATTAATTAAAAAGAAATAAAAGAAAATTAAAAATGTAATAAAAAACTAAATCACATAGATTAAAAAAAATTAAAAAATTATATAAATAAATAACAAAAAAGTAATAAAAAAATTAAATTAAATAAAAACATAATATATGAAATTAAATAAAGCGGAAAATAAAAATTATAAAAAAGGAAAAACGATAAATTTATAAAGAAAAAAGCTAAAAATAAAACAAAATAAAGCGACAAAGAATTAAATTCAAATACATAACGTTAATAAAAATAAATAAAATATGTGGAAAACTAAAAATAAATTATTAAAAAATAAAAAAATTTAAAAGTAATAAAATAAAAATAAAAGAATTATAAATTAAATTAACAAAATTATAAAAGTAACAACTATTATAACAAAAAGAAATTAATAAAACAATAATAAAATGAAATAAAAAATAAAAATGAATTAAAATTAAGATTGAAATTATATAAATAAAAAAAACCAATAATAATAAAAAAATAAATAAAACACATAATATATAAAATTAAATAAAGTGAAAAATAAAAATTCGAAACAAGTAAAAAATTTAAATGCATAAAGTTAATAAAAATAAATAAAAAAAAGTAGAAAGCTAAGAAAATTAATAAAAGATAAAAAATTTAAAATAATTTAAAAATAATTAAATAAAATAGTATTAAATAAATATTAAAAAAGGAAATAAACTAATCAGAAATAAAGTAGCATAAAAGGATTAGGAAATAAAATGAAATAGAAAGTAAAACATAAAAAAAGGCTGAATTTAATTAAAAATGACTAAAACAAAGGCCAAAAAACTTAATAAATAAATTAATAGAAAATTAAAACGTAAAAATTAAAATAATATTAAAATAAAAAAATGTATTTTAATCAAAATATTAAATAAATTAGCAAATAACAATCGAAATAAAAGAAATAATTATTGAACAAAAAATTAAATAACCATATGAAAATTATTTACAAAAGAATAAAATAAAATAAAAAATGTATAAATAAATAAAAGAATATATATAAAGAAAAAAGTAAACAAAATAAAGTTTATAAACTTCCATATGCATACATACAAATATTTGACACTTAGTATTCATTTATGTATACTATTGTATATGAAAACCTCCCTCCTCCCCCTCCATGTACAATTGAAATACCTCAAAACGTACTTCCTTTGTTGATCATTAAGTCAATAGAAATGGTTTTTATAAACTTTTAATGATATTAAGTTTTTATAACATACATAACTCTTAAATTAAACCAAAATCAACATAATACCCGTTTCCCACCCCCCACCAAAAAAGCATATGTACTTATATAAATATTTACTATTTTCTAGCCATTTCTCCATATCCTTTTATGACAACAAAATATATATACATAATATATACGAGTATACACATTTCCCATTGCAAAGACCATTTAGTCCATTAAACTTGAGTAAAAACCAATGAACAAAGTGAAAAAGAAGTTAAGGTTATGCAAAGCAGGGCACAATTACTGGAATTTCCAATACAATCTAATCTAATTATACCAAGACTTTACAATATTAATAACTAAAAAAATTCAATTTAAGTTAAATTTAAAATAAAAAAGCGGTCCAATTATAATGTTAGCGAATTGCCGTTCTCTTTCGCTCATTTAAGAATTCTCTTTCAAACATTTTTGATAAAAGCAAAAAATAAAAAATCAAATAAAAAAAATAAAATAAAAAATTTAAAAAAAAATTAAAGAAAATTCCAACACATTTTTGCTCCATACCTACTATGTAAAGAAACTTATACAACTGTATATGCGTAAATGATTGATATTTGGCACTCAATATATGCTGCGGATTATCGCTAAAGTTAAAATGTACATTTTTTCTCCTCCCACCCCCCCACAACCAACAAAGAGACAAACAAATTTCTATGTGAATAATTCCTAGAAAGGAAATATTTACCTAGGAAGCGTAGTTATAGAAATTTGTCAATGTTGGGTATTATATATAATAGATAAATTTAAATGTGATATAAAAGCTTGTAAAGCGAAAATATAGTATAGTGTTGCAGGCTTAATATAACGGCAGATTAAATTTTTTTTTTTTAATTTTTTCTTTTCAATATTTCCATTGAGCTTGGAAACAATATTGTTTTTTATGCCATGATACAAAAAAGGGAAGGTACTTTTACTCATATAAAAATGATATTAAATAATTTTGTTTTTTTTTTTGTTTCTTTATCTTAATAAAAAAAAAAAAATATGAAGCGCATAATTTTACATGATTTTACTTTAATTTAACTTAATTTTTGCGTTTATATTTCGCTCAATTGCTTTAATATTTTTTTCGTATTTTTTTTTCTATAAATTTATATCGTCATTTTCTTTAAACTTGTAATAATTAAAATTTGTACCAAAAAAAAAAAACACAAATAAAGCAAAAAGCTAAAAAAATGGGTAAAATGGGTGTTCGAATCTATTTAATTTTTTTTATTTTTTTTTTTTTAATTTTTTATTTCTTAAATTATTTTTTAATTATTTCATATTTATTTAAATAGTACTTTTTTTTAATAATTTTGTGCATTTTTTTTTTGCTTGTTAATATTGTTTTTTTTTTTTTTTTTGTTCATTTTATCAATTCTCGATTTTATATTTTACTTATTTTCATATGTATAATTTTATTTTAATTTTTTTATAGATGAATTCTTTTTTTTATTTTTAATTTTTTATGTTTTATTTTAACTTTAACTTTTCAATTTTTTTTTAATTTTAATTTAAACTATAATTTTTTTATGTTTTATTTTCATTTTATTTTGGCGCTTTCTTCTCACTTTTAATAATTTTTTTGTCTAATATTTTTTATTCGTATTTTCTCCATATTTGAGCTTCAATTATTTTTTGTCATTTTTTCTCCAACTTTTTATTTTTATTTTGTGCTTTTTTCATTTATTATTTAAATCTTTTATTCCTTATTTAACTTTTATTAATATTTGTATAGCAATTTCTGTCTTACTCGATATTTGTAGTTTAAATTAATTAAATTTTTTTTATTTATATTTTATTTAATTTTTTTTTAATTTTTGTTTTAATGTTATTTGCCTTAATCTTAATTTCTCTTATTACTTTAACTTGATTTAGATAATATTTTGTTAAATTTTGTTTAGTTATTTCTTTCATATTTGAGCTTTAATTTTTTCAATTCCTAATTTTTAAATTTTTTTGTTTGTATTTTTTTTCATTTATTATTTGAAATACTTTTTTTTAATTAATTTTTTTTTTGTTTTTTTTTTTTTTGTGTATCTTCTATGTATTTTTTTTTTATTTAAATTTCATTTTAACTTTTAATAATCTTATTTTTATTTTCACTTGAATTTAAATAATACAATTTTTTGTAATATTTTTATCGAAATTTTTTTCCTATTTGATTTCTTATATTTGTTAATTTTTTTTAAATTTATAAAATTTATAAGTTGTTTTAAATAATAAAATAAAAAAATTAAGTAGAAAATAATAAATAATTCAGTTAAAAAAATAATTATATATTTAATATATGTATTGTAATTTTTTACATATTTGAATTATTATTTTTTATTCATATTTTATAAATTGTATTTTATTAAAATTTGTAATCATTTTTTTTCTTTTGGATATTTTGTTTTAGTCTTTCCCTTCTTTTGATTGTTTCATATTATTATTTTAAATTTTCTAAATTTATTTGAGATATTTTTAAAAAAATATTTTTAAAAAAATTTTTAAATCTTTAATTATGATTTTTTTTTACACTTTTTTCATTTTGGTTTTAAAAAATATTTGAAATGGCTTTCATGAATGCAAAATGCCGGCGAAAAATCCCTTAGATTGCGAAAAAAATATTAATACAATTTTTTAATTTTTCTTTTTAATTTTTTTAATTTACATTTTTTTTTCTGGTGCTTGCAAATAATTTTACGCTCAATGAATTTCGAAATATAAATAGTCAATAATTTTTGTTTTCATTTGTTTTAAATTTATTTTTTCTTTTTCATATAGTATTTTTAGCTATAAATTTTTTTTTTGTTTTTTTTTTCAAAGTAAAATGTTTAAAATTTTATTTTTAGTTTCATTTATTTGAATTTTTTTTTATTAAATTTATATTCAAATTTTTTACGGATTTTTTTTTTTTTTTGTGTATAGAAATTCATAACTAAAAAGTCAAAACAACTGAGTGGAACTCAACTTAGTTTAATATAATTTAACTTAATTTTAAGATTAAAAATTTTTAATTTTTAATAAATCTGCCGGTAGGTTTCTGTTCATGAGTTACTGCTTAACTGTTTTGAGAAAAAATTCGCTGTAAAATTGGAGGAAGCTGCCTACCCGCCTTCTTGTATCATGGTTTAGCATTAATATTGAAGTGGCGCATTTTTCACCCAATTGCTTTATACAGTGGGCCGCTACATATTTATTTTTACAAATCAATCTTATTAAAATGAGCATACATATGAATATGTATTCGCACATACATACATACATAACATATGTATGGTATGTATGCTAGATTACTGCGATTATTATGCTTACGCGCTAAGCTTGATTTTATATATTTAGCCTATATATGTATATATATATCTATATATATACAATTATATATAAATACGTACAAATGTATTTATTAAACTTATTTTTATTATTAATATTTAATTAAATCATACGCTTTCCATATACCGCATACATTCACGCATACCAGCTAACATACATACATGCATACACGTATGTACAAATGTACATAGACATCTTTAAAAACATAATTTTTATGCTCAATCATTTTGTAACATTTATATAATATTATGTACACGCTGTATGTGTAAGTCAATACATAATACATACATACAAATATATGTATAGTTTAGTATAGTACTTATATGTATGTATATTAAGCAAATCTGCGTTTAACTTATATTTATATTTTCGTTGAAACAAAAAACAAAAAAAAACAACAACTAACTCGTTCCGTTAAATATGTCTCTATTGTAGTATTGTAATTGTTATATAAATATTTACATATACATTGTATATGTACATAAAAAAATATTGTACGCAAGTAGGTGTGCTTTATTATGGTATATGTATGTATTGTAAATAGATTTTGTGATTTATTTGTACACACATACCTATACATACATACTTATATATAGAATTTGTGTATTTGTGTATTATTTATTGTAAAAAAAAAAAAAAAACGAAACAAAAAACTGGACTCGGCCGTATACATATATGTATTTAGCATATCTATCAAAAAAAAAAAAAAATCAATACATACATACATACATATAATTTTATTTCGGTCCAAAAAATATTTACTTCCACCCACACAGGTCTCGTACTTAGCGATATTATTGAAAAGTACTTCGTCTCACCGACGCTACTGCGTGTCGTGCGCGTCGCCAAGGTCGGTCGTGTATTGCGTCTGGTTAAAGGTGCTAAAGGTATACGGACGCTATTGTTTGCGTTAGCTATGTCGCTGCCAGCTCTATTCAACATTTGCCTGCTACTCTTTCTCGTCATGTTCATCTTTGCCATATTTGGGATGTCATTTTTTATGCATGTACAGGAAAAAAGTGGCATCAATGACGTTTATAATTTTAAAACATTTGGCCAAAGTATGATATTGCTGTTCCAGGTAAGACGCCACAATTCATGTTCCGTTCATGTTGTCTATTGTTGTTGTCGTTGGGTAATATTCCCGCTGACGGTTATATGTACATACATGCAGATGACGTATGTATGTATGTATGTATATATTGAGTATGATTGGTTGAGATGTTGAATGCACCAATTTCGATATATGTATACGTGTATATGTATACATATGTATATATAGAAATATATGTACATATAGGTATTTACATATGTGTATATATGGCATTAACGCCTAGAATTATGTTTGGTGCATTCATTGCCTTGCTAATCCGCTCATAATCTCCTAAAGTGGGAATATTACATTGTTGATTAAGCTATGGTAGTTGTTGGTAAAAGCTAAATTAGTGACATTAAACGAAATTATCTTTTTCACATTTATTAGCAATCAATTTAGTTTTGCTGAAAGCTTTAAACATTTATTTTACATTGCTACTATTACAAATGATATTAATTTAAATTATTTAATATCTTTAATATTTTTGTGAATTTTTGCTGACATTTTTTTCTTTTGTACATATAACTATTTTTTTTATTTGTTTATTAATATAGAAATTTAATTAATTTTTATTCAATAATTTTTTTATTTATTATTTTTCAAAAGCAAGTTTTTATAATCACGTGTTTGTGACTTTTAATTTAATATAAAATCTAATTAAATTATTATTTTTATTTTTTTTTTTCTTATTAGTTTCATTTATTTTTTCTATTTTTTGTTTCCATGTTTATTTTCATTTCATGTTTTTCTTTAGTTTGACTTTTTTTTCAATTTTTAATTATTAATTTAATTTTTTAAGTTTAAATTTTGTTAATTTTCATTTTCATTTCATGTTTTTCTTTAGTTTCACATTTTATTTCAATTTTTAATTATTAATTTAATTCTTTAAGTTTAAATTTTGTTAATTTTTATTTTTATTTCATTTTTTTTTTTTGTTACACATTTTATTTCAATTTAAAATTAAAATTTTTATTTTTATTTCATTTTTTTTTGTTACACATTTTATTTCAATTTAAAATTATAATTTTAATTTTTAAAATTTTTATTTTTATTTCATTTTTTTTTTGTTACACATTTTATTTCAATTTAAAATTATAATTTTAATTTTTATAATTTTTATTTTTATTTCATTTTTTTATTGTTTCACATTTTAATTAAATTAATCAAATTATAATTTTATTTTTTATAATTTAATTTTTGTTAATTTTTGTTTAATATTTTTAATTTTCATTTTCACATTTTATATAAACTCATTTTTAAGTTTTATTTATCGTTTTAATTTTTTACTTTTATATTTTATATTACATTTCAATTTCAATTTCAATTTTAATGTTAATATTAATTTAATTTTTTTTTAATTTATTGTTTATTTTAATTTAATTTTTTTTTAATTTATTGTTTATTTTAATTTAATTTTTTTTTTTAAATTTTAGTGTAATATTCAATTTATTTTTAATTTTAAAACTAAATTTATTGGCATTTTTAATTTTAATATAAAATTTATTTATTTTACCTTTCATTTTAACTTTTACTCTTAAATTTTGTTTTAATTTTAATTTAAACTATAATTTTTTTATATTTTATTTTAATTTTATTTTGGCGCTTTCTTCGCACTTTTAATAATGTTTTGTATAATTTTTTTTTCGTATTTTCTCCATATTTGAGCTTCAATTATTTTTTGTCATAAATTTTATTAATATTTGTATTGCAATTTCTGTCTTACTCGATATTTGTAGTTTAAATTAATTAAATTTTTTTTATTTATATTTTATTTAATTTTTTCTAATTTTTGTTTTAATGTTATTTGCCTTAATCTCAATTTCTCTTATTACTTTAACTTGATTTAGATAATATTTTGTTAAATTTTGTTTAGTTATTTCTTTCATATTTCAGTTTTAAATTTTTTCCCAAGTTTTAATCTTTTTTTTTCATTTATTATTTAAAATAATTTTTTTTTTAAATGTATCTTCTATGATATAATTTTTAATATTAAATTTATTTATTTTTACCTTTCATTTCAACTTTAACTTTTCCATTTTGTTTTAATTTTAATTTAAACTATAATTTTTTATAATCGTTTTTTGTTTAATTATGATTTTAAATTTGAGTTTAAATTTATTTTTAAATTTTATTAGAATTTCAATTTCCATTTTTGTTTAAAATTTATTTTTATTTTTGATTTTTATTTTAACTATAATTTTTATTTGTTTGCTTAATTATTATTTCATTTCCTTTTTTGATTTTATCGTATCAATTTTATTTTAATTTTCAGTTTTATTTCAATATTGTTTCTTATTTAATTTAAAATTTATTTTGAATTTTTTTTTTTACTTTAAATCTAATATTTACTTTTATTTTAATCTTAATTTTAGTTTTAATTTTTATTTTATTTCACTTTCAATTAAACTTGAATTTTAACTATAATTTTAATTTAAATTTTATTAAAACTTTTTTATTTTAAGTTATTTTTTAATTTTATATTTAGTATTTTGTTTTTAATTTGAATTCAAAATTTATTTTAATTTTAATTTTAATTTTAATTTTAATTTTAATTTTAATTTTAATTTTAATTTTAATTTTAATTTTAATTTTAATTTTAATTTTAATTTTAATTTTAATTTTAATTTTAATTTTAATTTTAATTTTAATTTTAATTTTAATTTTAATTTTAATTTTAATTTTAATTTTAATTTTAATTTTAATTTTAATTTTAATTTTAATTTTAATTTTAATTTTAATTTTAATTTTAATTTTAATTTTAATTTTAATTTTAATTTTAATTTTAATTTTAATTTTAATTTTAATTTTAATTTTAATTTTAATTTTAATTTTAATTTTAATTTTAATTTTAATTTTAATTTTAATTTTAATTTTAATTTTAATTTTAATTTTAATTTTAATTTTAATTTTAATTTTAATTTTAATTTTAATTTTAATTTTAATTTTAATTTTAATTTTAATTTTAATTTTAATTTTAATTTTAATTTTAATTTTAATTTTAATTTTAATTTTAATTTTAATTTTAATTTTAATTTTAATTTTAATTTTAATTTTAATTTTAATTTTAATTTTAATTTTAATTTTAATTTTAATTTTAATTTTAATTTTAATTTTAATTTTAATTTTAATTTTAATTTTAATTTTAATTTTAATTTTAATTTTAATTTTAATTTTAATTTTAATTTTAATTTTAATTTTAATTTTAATTTTAATTTTAATTTTAATTTTAATTTTAATTTTAATTTTAATTTTAATTTTAATTTTAATTTTAATTTTAATTTTAATTTTAATTTTAATTTTAATTTTAATTTTAATTTTAATTTTAATTTTAATTTTAATTTTAATTTTAATTTTAATTTTAATTTTAATTTTAATTTTAATTTTAATTTTAATTTTAATTTTAATTTTAATTTTAATTTTAATTTTAATTTTAATTTTAATTTTAATTTTAATTTTAATTTTAATTTTAATTTTAATTTTAATTTTAATTTTAATTTTAATTTTAATTTTAATTTTAATTTTAATTTTAATTTTAATTTTAATTTTAATTTTAATTTTAATTTTAATTTTAATTTTAATTTTAATTTTAATTTTAATTTTAATTTTAATTTTAATTTTAATTTTAATTTTAATTTTAATTTTAATTTTAATTTTAATTTTAATTTTAATTTTAATTTTAATTTTAATTTTAATTTTAATTTTAATTTTAATTTTAATTTTAATTTTAATTTTAATTTTAATTTTAATTTTAATTTTAATTTTAATTTTAATTTTAATTTTAATTTTAATTTTAATTTTAATTTTAATTTCAATTTTAATTTTAATTTTAATTTTAATTTTAATTTTAATTTTAATTTTAATTTTAATTTTAATTTTAATTTTAATTTTAATTTTAATTTTAATTTTAATTTTAATTTAATATTAACTTTTTTTTTAGTTTTAATTTTAATTTCATTTAAAATTTTGAATATTTTTTTTTTTGTTTTAATCTTAATTTTGTTTTTTGTTTTAATTTAAACTTTTATTTTATTTTTAATTTTTATTTTATTTCAATTTTGACTAAACTTGAATTTCAACTTTAATTTTAATTTTTGTTAAAATTTTATTTTAATATTTATCTTATATTTTAATTTACTACTTCAATTTTATTGTATTTGAATTTTCACTTTTATTCCAAATAAATTGTTAATTTTACTTTGTAATTTAAATTTTGATTTTGTTTTAATCTTAATATTAATTTAATTTTTACTTTTTTCTTTAAATTTAATTAATGGTTTAATTTTAATTTTAATTTTAATTTTTTGTTTATTGTTTTTATATGCTTCTATTATTTTAATATTTTGTTTTAATTTTTTGTTTTTATATATAATTTGTTATTTTGTTTCGCTGTTTTTTTTTTGTTTGTTTTTTTTTTTTGCTTAACTTTACTGATATTTTATATTTTGTATATACATGCATATACATATACCTTGTTTATACCATTGATATCCTATCTTCATGTACTCTCTCGCTTTTATCTAATTAAGCTCTTTCAACAATCGCCAATTATAACATTTTATAAAAAATCCTCATTAATTCGCGTAATTTATGATTACAAAGCTTCTGAAGTGTCAATATGCTCCTAAAAATATATACATATATTTACAAACTGAAAACGCCAACCTTTCTTTATTGACACGAAAAAAATAAAAAATAAAAATAAAAAGTAAAAAATTATTAAAATTGCATCGATAAGAATTTCTTTTTGAAAACTCTCGCTTTTCAGCAATATTTTGCTTCTGTTGCTTCAAATCCAATAAATTTTAGGTATATGAAATAAATAAACAAAAAGTAAAAAAACACTTAAGCCTATACATTACATGCATATGTACATATGTAAGCCCTTCCTAGTGCAAACTGCCATTGAATGCCTTTCCACAGAGAAATCCCTCTTAAAGTTGGACTACAACTTGAGCATTACCCAAGCTAATTAATTACCAATAATTAATTAATTGATTAGACATTCAGAATTTTTAATTGAAATATAAATACATATTTTTCCCGCCAACATCCTTTGTAACGATATATGTAATATATATATTTATTATTTTAATATAAATAATATACAGTTTTGCGCCAAATCTGCTTCTGCACATAGACCCGCACACTTTCCTGCCAGTGCTTCATTCATTTGAAGTATTTGTAGTTTTAAATAATTTTCCCATACATACCTATATGTATATAGATATATATTTATGTATATTTACATATACGTATTACTTTTTCAATATAGTATATACATATATATATATATCATGATAGTGTTGGCTTCAATCAAAACAAAACAAAAAATAGAAAAAAAAACAATTAAATATCAACATACATACATACATATGTACATAATTATAATCAATGATAGAGCTTACATTGTAATGATGTAAAAAATATGTAAATAGTACATAAATAGTAAAAAAAAAAAAACAATATAAATTAAATTTAATTAAATTAAATTAGTGTTGATTGAATTTTGCTGCCATAAAATGTACTGTTAGCTTCAAACAACTGTTTAACTAATCAAACACACTTACTTCTAAACTTTTTCTCTGCCGCTTCAACAATCAAAACGTAAAATTGAATCTCCCAAACCACCCAATTCGTATGGACACTGTAACCGCTTTTCTTATAATACATACAATACATAACGTGTGTATGTATATATATATATATATATATATATATATATATAAAATATATGTGTACATACATATACATATATATGGCGGCAAACAGATGTCTACCTCAGCCGGTTGGGATGGCGTTTTAGATGCTATTATCAATGAGGAAAATTGCGATCCACCCGACAACGACAAGGGCTATCCGGGCAATTGTGGTTCAGCAACAGTTGGAATAACGTTTCTTCTCTCATACTTAGTTATAAGCTTTTTGATAGTTATTAATATGTATATTGCTGTCATTCTCGAAAACTATAGTCAGGCCACCGAGGACGTGCAGGAAGGTCTCACCGATGATGATTATGATATGTATTATGAGATATGGCAACAATTCGATCCCGAAGGTACACAATATATACGTTACGATCAGTTATCCGAATTTCTCGACGTACTCGAACCGCCACTACAAATACACAAACCGAATAAGTACAAAATCATATCTATGGATATACCAATATGTCGTGGCGATATGATGTATTGTGTTGATATATTGGATGCTCTAACTAAAGACTTCTTCGCACGTAAAGGTAATCCCATTGAGGATACCGGTGAAATTGGTGAAATCGCACCAAGAGCAGATGCAGAAGGTCACGAACCCGTTTCGTCGACATTATGGCGTCAACGTGAAGAATATTGTACGCGACTGATACAAAATGCTTGGCGTAAATACAAAGCACGCACATCGGGTGGTGAAACTGAGGCTGATGGTGGTGATATTGAACGTAAAAATTCCACAGCCGATGATAATAATGATAATGATGATGGATCGAATGCCAATGGTGGTGGCGCTGGCGCAGGCGCAGGCGATGGTAATGGCAATGGTGATGGCAATGGTGATGGCCATCGCGATGATGATGGTGATAATGAACGTGATGGTAATTTAAGTAACGTAAATAGTCCGGATGGTGGCGCTAGTGGGAATCAACAAATTAGTCCAAGTGGCGCAGCAGGTAGCGGCGGTTCGAATGGCACAAATGGACGCCAAACAGCTGTGCTGGTCGAAAGTGATGGTTTTGTAACAAAGAATGGACATAAGGTTGTAATACACTCGCGTTCGCCGAGTATAACATCGCGTTCGGCAGATGTCTGAGCCAGGCCTCGCCCCTCCCTCCAGGATGCACCTTAATCGAATTTGAATTTGAATCATCTTTCAAACATAATTTTCTGACATATTCAATAAACAACAACAACAACAACAACAACAACAACAACAACAACAAAACAGAAACAACAACAACAACAACAACAGCAGCAAAAGCGACAGCGACAGCGTTCGACAAAAAACAACAAGTAAGCCAAGCAACGTGAAAAACAACAACAACAACAACAACATGAAATAAACGCTACAAAGTACCAGCATCATTACAAATATCTGCAGTTTGTATGTAAGCTAACTATATAGTTTCAAAAAACAAAAAAAAAAAAACAAAAACAAAAATTAAATATTTTTTGAAAATTTGAAAATTCTGAAATTGTAAATTGTATTTAATACTTAATATGACGCGAACTTATTTAAACACAAAACGCAAGTGAAGCAAATTTATAATATTTCCTACACTACATACATACATATGTATGTAATTCCAAAATAACATACATATGTATTGTATGTACATAAATATGTTTATGCGAATTTACATTTATTTATATATATATTGCATATGCATATTTTTTAATGTATATATATATTAGTTATAATTAAAAAACAAAAACAGATTGTTGAATTGTGATTAATTTTCTCTATATTTAAATTATTTAATATACTATTAAGTTCTTCGCTAGCTACAACAACTTACAAATTGAATTTTTTATTTATATACAAATATACATACATTGTAAAGCACGTTCTCATATGTGTTATGTGCTATATTTTTTTTTTTTTTCACTTATATAAATGCTTATTGGCAGGCAAAAAGCGGCACAACTTTTACAGATTTTGGAACAGAGATTGAAAAATATGTTTATAATTTTTTAAACGCAAATGCTTAAAGAAAAAAATTAATAATGGCAGGAAGAATGTAATTTACTTACATACATATACATATTCGCTTAAAAGCAAATAATTTTCCTTTTTCATTTTTTATCAATTAATATTTTTTTAAATGGGAAATAAAAAATTATAATTTTTTTTTTTAATTTTGTTACTTTTAGAAAGCAACTTTCATATAATATTCAATAAAAAATCCATCTTTTCTACTTTTTTTTCATAAATAATTTCAATTTTTTTTTTTCATTTAAAATGAGAGCAAAATTTTGTTTTTGGTTTTTATTTTTATGCTAGCATTTATAAAAAAACTAATAAAACACAATCATTACAATTGCAAAGTTTCAAAACAACAAAATTGGAAATGAACAAAAAATTAAATTTTAATAAAAGCACAAATTTTCAAGTTTCAAAAAATTCCAAAATAGCATTTTAAGTGAAAAAATTTAATAAAAGTCGAATAATAACAAAATATTTTAAATTTCAAAAGAAATCCAATAAAAACAGTTAAAAAACCACAAATTTTTAAATTTTAATTAAAATTATTAAATTAAAATTTCAGAAAATGTTTTAAGTGGTAACCAACTTTTAATACAGATTTAATAAAAACACAATTTTTTTAATTTCAAAAGATCAAGAAAAAAAATATCAATCATATTTATTTAAGAAATTTTTTCTATAAATTTGTTTTTACAATTTTCATGAATTAATTTTAATTAATTCTGCAAATTAATTATAATTAATTCTTTAATATAATTGTAATTCATTCTATAAATTAATTACAATTAATAATTAATTTATAGAATTAATTGTAATTAATTTATAATTAATTAATTATAATTTAATTGTAATTAATTTATAGAATTAATTTATAAATTAATTACATTTAATTAATTACCATTTAATCTATAAATAATTTACCGTTTAAAATAATTATGATTAATAATAATTCTTTCTATAAATTAATTATCATTAATGCTATAATTCAATTAGCATTATTTTTACGAATTAATAATTATTATTTTTATAGAATAATTATCATTAACTACAATTGTTTCTATAACTTAATTACCACTTTTTCTATAAATTAATTACCATTTTTGCTATTAAAATAAATTTTAATTAATGTTATAATTTGATTATCATTAATTCTTTAAATTAAATATAATCAATATTTTTTTTCTTGGAAATCATCAGAATTTTATGGAATTCTTATTGAGTGTTACCACCTATTTTTCTTCTCTTTTTTAACATACACATATTCCGCAAAATGGTTTACTTTAGTTTTTTCTTCAAATTCGCTTTTCGATTTTATTCTCTAAGAAACCGAAAATATTGATGATAACAAACATTTTCAATCTCTGTTTTAAATGGATTCTCCAACGAAAGCTAATAATAAACTTACATACACGACATACACAAACTGATATTACATGCATGCATACATATGTGAATTGTAATAAAATGCCTACTGCCATACATACGTGTATATCTTTGCAATGAAATATAAGCGAAATTTCAAAAAAAAAGAAACAAAAAAATGGAGAAATACACACATACTTACACTTACTGTTATCGAAATTAAATTTAATAAAAATGTGTACCAATACATACATAATTCAAATATACAATCTATCAACCATACAAATACATACATACATACATACATTACTTGGAGCTGGGGCGCATGAGAAAAAGAAAAAAATCAAAAACCAAAAACCAAAAAGCGAAATATAATGAAATACTAATTTACAGAATAAAAGTACTACACAAAGCAATGTTTAACCATAAAAGATGCTGTCAAAATACCACGGTCGGTCACAAAAAAAAAAAAAAACAAAGTAGAAAATATTTATGTTTGTAAATTAACGACTGAGTTTCAAATTGATTTCAAAAGCAATTTCAAACACACATAATATTTTTCAATAAACAGCCGTGCAGTGTTTTAATCTCGATACAACGCGATGAAGCTAACGTGTGGGGGAAAAACTTTTGTTAAATTGTGACTTTTGTATAATAAAATTAACAAAAATCGAAATGCAGCAGTTCCAAATAGAGCGGTATAAGAACCGGCAGTTTGAGCATGAATAAATTCGTAAGTTAAAAATTATAAACAAATAAGAAAAAAAACAATTTTTCATTTTTTTTCTTTTGAAATACTGCAAAGTGCATCTAATAAATAAATATGATTTGAAAAACAAAAAAAAAACAAATAATAATAATTAAATACAGTTACAATAATACAAATACTAAAGTAATGAGATGATTTTCAAGCAATTATCAAGGTCCTTAATTAACTTACACGTATACAACGTCGGAGTGTTGGAGTGTGCTATGGAATGTGTATGTACGTGTAAAATGATATGCATTACAAAAATATCCCAATGCTGTAAATATATACGTATGCATATGAAGAACAAATCCATCGAGCATTTACCTTAAAATATATATATATATATAAATATTATAGAATTTAAATTCTACAGATACCACAACAACGGTATATCACATAAAGATATTGCAATAACGACGACAAAGAGGATTTATGTAGTTGTTTAAGTGCTCGTATAGCTGAATTCGTATTGTACCCGAGTGCATAAAGAATGCTTAGTGCTTCTTTTTCTTCTTCTTCTTCCAATGCTTAGTCACTGTTACTAGCACACAGTGAATTCTTTGTTTGAGTTGTTAGATTCAAAATCATAAAAGAAAATAGTAATTAATAATAAATAAAAAAATATTTTGCTTAATATTGGTAATAAAAATTATAATTTCTTCTTATTGAAATACTTTTTTCACAATAAATTTTTTTTTTTTATATAACTTCAAAGAACATTTCTTAAAAAAATAAAAGATTATTTATGTTTTTTATTAATAAAAAAACACTAAATTTTTAATAAAATATTAATTACTAATTATGAAATATGTTATTATTTTTTTATATTGATTTTTTATTTATATATTATTATTTATATAATATATTGTTATTTATTATAAAAAAGCTTATCTTTATTTTTTATAACAAAAATGTATTAAATTTTTTATACTTTCTTTTTAATAATAAAATTACAGGATTGAAATTGTTCTAATAAGTAAAAGAATTATTAATAATTAGCTTATATTTTTCGTAAAAAAATACCAATTATTTATCATTTTTAATAATAAAAAATTACTTTTATTTATTTTCTTATTTAAATAAGTTTTTTCACAATAAAAAAAATTTGTTTATATTTCTTAATCGTTAATAAAGTATTTAAATTTTTATTAAAAAAAATAATTACTAATAATGAAAAATATTATTATTATGTTTCTATTGTGAATATTTAATTAATTATTATTTATTTACTAGTTTTATTTTTATTATTTTTATAATAAAAATTTATTATTATTTTTTTTTAAAGCAAAAGTTTATTAAAGCATTTAAATTTTCTCTTTAACAATAAAAAATTATCTTTATTTATTTTCTTAAATAAATAAATTTTCTTAAATTAAATAAATTATTTTCACAATAAAAAATCATTTTCTTATATTTCGAAATTTTATTTAAGTTTTTCGACAATAAAAAATTTAAATTTAAAAAAATAGTTATTAATAATAAAAGATTGTATTATATTTTTTATTTTGAATATACATATAAATTAACTATTATTTATAATTAATTTCATTTTTATTAATATGTTTATTTTTTCATAACAAACATTGATTTAATTATTTAAATTTTCTCTTTAACAATAAAAAAAAAAATATTTTTATTTATTTTCTCATTTAAATTTTTTTTCCCATTAAAAAAAATTTATTTATATTTTATTTAAGTTTTATTTTATTTTCTTTAAGTTTTTCGACAATAAAAAATTTAAATTCAAAAAAAAGTTATTAATAATAAAAAGTTGTATTATAATTTTTTTACTGTCAATATACATATTATATAATTTACTATCATTTATAATTAATTTCATTTGCTCTATAACAATAAAAACATAATTTTATTTTCTCATTTAAAATTTGTTTCCCCATTAAAAAAAATTTATTTATATTTTATTTAAGTTTTATTTTATTTTCTTTAAGTTTTTTCGACAATGAAAAATTTATATTTTTTTATTGTGAATATGTAATTTTATTACAAATTAAAAGTTGAAGTCTGTTTAATATTAAAAATGTATTAAAGAAAAATTATAAATATTATTTTATAAAAAAATTCACTTTTATTTTATTAAATTATTTATATTTTTCCCCTATTTACATTTATTATTTAATTAATAATTGTATGTTTTTCATTTATATTTTTTTCACAAAAAAAAATTTGTTTGTCTATCTTCATCATTTTATTAATACAAAAATTATTTTGATTTAAAAAAATGGGTTTTCTAACCGCTCAACAAGCTTATTTTTGTCATGACTTCTATGTGAGTCGTTAACCAACCTGATGTTCTTTTGTAGTTTGGGTGCAAAAGAATACAGCTTATGTACTATGACAGTAACGCGTCCCCATTTAAAATGCATACATACATACATACATACATAGATGCATACATAAATAAATAACAATGGTTTTAGTGCTTTGCTGGCGCACATATATATATAGTATATGGTATATTCGTATACAAATGTACATATATGTAAGTATTATGTACAGCTCTATGCTATTTATTATGCGTCTAATTTTCGTTAAATATTTTCATAAAACCGCTGCTAAAACAAAAAAGTGCTTAAAACTGCAGATATACATACAAACATACATATTTTTTATATATATACATACATACATATATTTACGTAACTAAAACCACTTTGATTATCATTTATTTTGTGCAAATAAATGAAAGAAGGAACGAACTGTTTGACAAAGTTTCATACCTATTTACATATGTACCATACGTGTATGTATATAAGTGTTCAATAATTGAAAATATGAACACATGCTTCGTTTAATTGTACTGTGCAAGCTCAGAATTTATTTAAAGTTTTTAAAAACTGCATATTGAAGGGTTCACATGAGTTTACTTATCTTAAAAAAAAATCCGAGTTTTTTAAATATTTTTTCTTTTTATTAAAAAAAGACAAGCAATTAAATATTTTATTTAATAAAAAAAATTTATTACTTTTTTCCAAATGTTTTAACAATACAAAATTTATAATTTTGATATAGTCTTTTTAATTATTTTTTTTATTGTTTTTTTTTAATAATATTATTTTTTTTTATTATTATTTTTTTTTAATAATTTTTATATAGTCTTTTTAATTATTTTTTTTTATTAATATTATTTTTTTATTATTATTTTTGTTATTATTATTTTTTTTTTTAAATAATTTTTATATATTCGTCCTTTTGTAAACATCAAACTCATGTAGCCCCTTAATTGTGATCTCTACTTCTTTATATATTTCAAGCGGAAATACGGTTTTTGAAATTAGTTATTAATTTTCAAAATTGGTTAAAAAAACACACTTAGTTCTAAAGGAGCTTTTCAAAACTTTTACGCCTCAAAACAATTGACAGCGCATTTTTTTTGTCGCAAAATGCGCTTTGCTGTGGAATTCAGTAAAGAAAAAAATAAATCAAAAAAAAAAAAGAAAATAAAAAACAATTAAAATTAAAATTAAAATAAGCACAGTATTTTTAAATCAATAATTTCAATTAATAATTTCTTGTAAGCTTCTAATATCCATGCTTGAATAATAATAAAAATGATTTAAATTTTTTTTTTTTTTTTTTTTGGTGTGTCTCAAATGCATTCAAGTTAAAAAAAAAAAATAAGCAAATTATTTTGAAAAAACAAAAACTCTGCAATTGCTTTTGGTATTTTCCAGTAAGTACAATTCTCTATATTTTCCCATACACACTTACATACATACACACATACACATATGTATGTACAAGCAAATGTCACTCAATGTGCTTAAAATAAAAATGTTTTATTTACTTGTTTTGTTGTTTTTTTGATTGCGACTGCGGCGTACGTACATACATGCATAAGTAAACCAAAAAATGCAACAAATGAAATGAAAAAAAAACAAAACAAAACAAACAAAAAAAACCAATATAAATTATTATAAATTGCAGGAGCATTAAGGCTGCTGCGGCTACTGCCAATTCAAGCCCAAAACGTCAAACTGCTTCATAAATTATTTTTAAGCTGTTTACGAATTGCTATGTACAGAAAATAAGTTTATTAAGTAAATTAAAATCAACCGATCGGGTGCAAAAAACCTTACAACAACAACAACAACACAAAACGAATGAGGGGCGGGCGAGATTAAATAAATAATAAATGATGTAATTAAACATAAATAAATGAAGAATATGTAAAAAAAAGCAAAACAAAAACAAAAACAAAAACATATAATAAAGAGTATATAAATAAATATAATAGCACACTTTGGAGACTTAATTAAAATGAAGCAAAAACCTAAAACTAAAATAAATAAATAAAGACAATATAAAAACGTGTAAAAATAGTTAATAAAACAACGTGCATACATACATACATATATAATATGTTTGTAGATAACAAAAAAAAATATATATATAAGAACAAAATAAAAACAAAAAAAAAAAAAACACGCAGCGCAATAAATAGCATACGAAACAAAAACAAAACAAAGCAAAACAAAACGTTCGTTAAAGATATGACCCATAGAAATTAGCGAAGCGTGAAACAGCAAATATGGCTTAAATTTGAGAAATTTTCTTTTTAAATATAAATAAAAACTCAATAATTTTTGAACAGCACACACTTCACCAATGCAATGTAAGCTAAATAACTAAACAATAAGTGCAATGGAAGGTTAAAAAATAAAAAATAAAAAATTCAATAAAAAAATAAAAACAAAATGTCAAATCGATAAATTTAAATAAATTAGTCTAAATGCGAGAAAATAAATAATAATAAATTAAAAACTATAAATAGGAGCATAAATACCATACACATCCAATAATAAATACAAAATGCTTCTTCTTTTTCATTAAAAAAAAAAAAAAGAAAAACAATAACAAAAACAAAAAAACATTAAGCTTTATATATTTGTAAAAGCAAAATACAAAAAAAAATTTAATTATGCAAATTCACACACACACACCAACACATATACATACATACATACATACATACCTATACACTTGAACACCAACACATAGCAGTATGTAATAAATAAAAATGCCATATTTTATATGTGTTTAAGCGATTGTAAATGTAATGGAGATAATTATATGTATTGTATGTACTTAGCTATAGTTATCAAATTGCGTTAGATATTCTAATAAAGCTAGCAACAACAAAGAAAAAAATAATAAGTAAATTAACTAATTAATTAATTTAAAAAAAAAAAAAGTAAAATAATAAATTAATAAAAATTAAAAAAAAAAACATTAAATATGTAGGTATAAAAAGAGCTTTATGTATAAGTAAAACAAAAAACAAAAAAACAAAAACATCTAGCAAATTTCCGCAAAATTAAATCTTACTAGCATTATATTGTATATATACATATATAGTGTATTATTACTTTAATTGTGCAACAGATATGCGCTTAAAAGTTTTTGTTTGTTTTTATATTTCTTATTTTTTATTTGATTTTAATTTATTTTATTTTTTTATATATTTGTTTTTTTTTTTTAATTTTATATTTTTTAATTTTTTTTTTATTTTTTCATTTCTTTATTTCTTTAATTTTTTTTATTTTTTAATTTTTTTTATTTTTTAATTTTTTTTAATTTTTAATTTCTTTATTTCTTTAGCTTTTTTTTTTGATTTCCTAACAAAACACAAATGTATTTATTTGTTATTTTTGAATAGAAAAAAAAAAAACCTGTACATTGCCCAAGCACAAAGTACATACTACATAATGCATATATGGTATATGTATATGTATGTATTTATGTTTTAAACATATGCACATACATATACACATAAACATACATACATACATTTTAAATATAAGGCCTAACAACTCAACAACATGCGCATGTTATATTTTATTCCAAATCCATATGTGTATAAACAAAAGCAAAAAGACAAAAATATAACACAAAATAATAAAAATAATAGTGAAAAAAAAAATTAATTAATTGATTAATTAAAAAAAAAAAAAAACAAAAACAAATTATTAATAACACATTAGTTATCCAAACTAAGATGTATGTATGTACATATATTTTTGTAATGCAATTAAAACAAATTTAAAGCAAAGTTTAAAACAAAAAACCCAAACAAAAATAATATTATTAGCATTATTGAAATTAACTCAACACAGAAGAAGAATTCAATTCAAAAGCTAATTTTAAAAGTAAATATTTAGCTTTAACGGTACATCACAACAGTTTATACATGCATACTTACATACATACATACATATGTATTTACATATGTGCATATGTGCATATGTATATGACATATATTAAATAGATTTTGTTTGCTAATTTTGTTCTTACATACAAAAATACATACATACACACACATGTATGCGCAAGTGAAGAAATTATTAATTATTTAATTTCTGTGTGCGTAAATAGAAAAGTAATTAAAAGAATTAAGAAAATAATATTGTAATAAAACTTATGGATTTTATATACATACATACATGCATATGTACATACATAGGTATATGTATGTATCTAATATATGCAAATAAACACGTTACAATTCCTCGCATACATAACCGAATATGAAATATTCATATACATACACATGTACATACATACATATGTATGTATGTATGGGTTAAAGTGCATATGCGCATACGTACATATACATACATACATATTTATATATAGTTTAAAAAAGTTTTTTTTTTTAGCAAAATGCGTTCGTTATTTATGAGTTTTAGTATTAAATGTACATATGTATGTACATATATGCAGAATAAATTATTCAAAGCAGATAGGTTAGCAACAAGTTTTAAGAATTTTTTTTTTGTTTTTTCGAATGGTTCAAATGCGTTTTGTAAGTTTTTTCTTTTTAGTTTTTTTTCGCTTTTAATTACATTTCATTTCACTTTTTTTATTTTTTATTTAATATATATAATTTGCTTTATTTTTATTTATTTTCATTTTATTTGGTTTATTTTATTTTAACTTTTTGTTTTTTTATTTATTTTTTATTTAGTAAATTTCTTTTTTTTTTATTATTATTTTTTATTTCATGGTAATTTTCTTCTATTGCATTTTACTCTATATCATTATTTCTTTTTTGTCCATTTTATTTTATCTTTTCATATTATTAAACTTGTTATTTCATTATATCTATTTTATCTCATTTTTTATTTGATTTTTATACTTTTTTCTTATTTTACTTTTTATTTCATTTGTTTTTCTGTTTTTGTTCCGATTTATTTTATTTCATTTTATTGCATTGATTTTACTTTATTTTACTATTTTATTTTATTCTACAATAATTAAGTTCATATATTTTTTTTAAATCACTTTATTTTATTTGGTATAAGTTAATTTTATTTGATTTCTTACTATTTTCAATAAAAATAATTAACTTAATAAAATCTAGAGTTTCTTAATGAAATTCAGATTTACTTTATTTTATTGTTTTATTTTATTTAATTAAATTAAATTAACACTTAATCTTATTTTATTTTATTGAAATTATTTGTTAAATTAATTTAATTTTTACTGTTTTTAAATAAAACATTTTAACTTACTTTGTTTAATTTTATAATTTTAGTTTTTTTTAATATCAGTTTATCTTATTTTATTTGATTTTACTATTTTTAGTAAAAACATATAATTTTATTTTTTATGTTATTTTACTTTTAAATATTTCTATTAATTTTTCAATTCTAATTTCTATTTTACTATTTTTAATAAAAACATATAATTTTATTTTTTATGTTATTTTACTTTTAAACATTGCTATTAATTTTTTTATTTCTAATTTCTATTTTACTATTATTAATAAAACGATTTAATTTTTTTTGTACCTTATTTTTGTATTTTAATTTTCTTTCATTTTCCTATTTTTATTAACTTAATTTAATTAACTTCTTATTTTTTAATTGTATTTTTTATATTTCATTTTATTATTCATTTCATTTTGTTGTCATTTTATTACTTTAATTTATTTTGTCACTTAATCTTTCTTAATTTTTTATTATTTTAATTTATGATTTAAAATTATTATTTAATTTAAATTTTTTTAATCTAATTTCTTTTACTTCTTTTAATTAAAAATATTTAATTTGATTTTTTATGTTATTTTATCCAAATCTTTTTTATTTCAATTTATTTTTTCTCTACTTTGTCTCATGATATTTTATCCTATTTTTTTTTTATTTATATATTATTTTTGCATTACATTTTTCTTGTGTTATATTCTTCTTTTTTATTTATTTATATTTAAACTATTAATTTTAGTTTGTGTTAGGCAATTTTATTTAAATATTAATTATTTAATTTTTCATTCTTTTATTAATACCAAAACAAACTCTATTCAATAGCAACTTCCCCGGCTATACTAGAGTTTATAAATTCAGTAATTTATTCGCCAGCATATTGAATTTTAATGAAACAAACGGCCTCAATTAATTTGTTTCCAACGTTGCCACTTTCCGAAAAGTAGTAGTTGTAGACGAAAATAATTTCGTTGAAAACAAGTTACCGAGTTTTAATCAAAAGTAATAATAATTTATATATCACATAGAAGTACCTACATACACGTATACATACATACACACATACATATACCTATACATAAAAAACTGTAAAAACTGTTGCATGAATGTAGGTGCAGAGAATTGAGTTCGAATAAAAAATCTTAACCGTTAGCTAATTTCTAATAATGCACAATAACATTTTAAATGTCATTTAGTATAAAACTCAAAACACTAAATATAAAACAATAGCAATAGTTTATTTAAAAATATAAAATAATACAACAAAAAAACACAAGCAACAACCAGAATTAGGAGTGGAAATTTAAATAAATAAATCAACTTCACAAGAGCAAATTAATACAAAAACAAAAATGAACTACTCGTAAATATGGATTTAGAATTAATATACACAATTAATGCTTCTTTTTGTTTTTGAGAGTTGCGTATTTACACTCTTACATACATACATACATATATGATTTATAAAAAAAAAAACAAAAAAAAATAACAGAAACAAAAAAACGAATAAAATGTAAAAAGGAAGTCAAAAGCAAACAAGTGAAAGTATAAATAAATAAGTTATGTAATGTAAAATATACATATAAATATATTAAAGCGAATTTTTTTCACACTTTAGCTTAATAAATTGTAAAAAGGAAGAACAAATAAAATTGATCATTCATTGAATTTGTTATGCAAATGAATTTAGAGGTTTTTTCATTCATTTCAACAAAAGTACAGTAAGTAAGCTAAGTACTTAAGCAATTACATACATTTTATTTAATTACTTTTGCACTAAAAACCGAAATACTAGAATCCAATACACAAAGACGTGCAATTCGTCGCTTAAAAATTTCCATCGAAAGTCGGCAAGAACAACAGAGCTCACTCACAGATTGCGACAACCCACGCACACTATGACGTCAGACAGGCGTAAGTAAGTTCGAAGAAAGGGGAAATAACACCATGAAATGCATACACACCCACTATCCGGTATATGTTACGTGTCGCAAGGACATGGCTTGATGCATCCTGGCAAATCCAACAGCTAAAACATTAGACGCTCGAGGCTATTGGTACTCGGCTGAGAATATAACCACTCCGACAATATTTCTAATCTGAAAATAAAAGTGAGGGACTTAACAAGAGAATTGTTAATCCATTAACCGCTTCGAGACGGTCTCTACATTTGTAGGAACACATGAAAACGCCCACCACAAATCGAAGGAAAAGTCACTTGGTCTCTTTAACAATTATCAAAACATATTATAAAAATTATTCGTTGGAGAACTCGCAAGATACTTCTCAACCAATGGCGTCTGACACACATCCGTGGCCCACAACAGTGGGTTGAATGACTTGCGGAGTTTGGTATTTTGTCGAAATATTCTATCTTCTGTTAGCTGATGTAAGACATTTCGTCTGTCCCCAACTGGATCTGTTTACTCAACTACTCATATTGTTTTCTCAAGACAGTCTACTTTCTTTATAGACAGTCTTCTTGTCTAAATCCACACTTGGTGACAAACTGTTCAGGCTCTTTCCGCGCAATACTCTTGGCACTCTTGGCATAGAAACTTAAAGCCAAGTTATAGTGATGTAGGTGCAGCTCTTTTTTGTATGGTTGAGTGCGGCTTTTAAGACACAGAAGGAATTTTATGTGCTGATTCCCTCCCTTATAATATTAAGTTTCTGGATCCAATCAGTTCGCTGAGAATGACTCCTAGTGGATAATAGCGATATTCCGGGGACTTTGGGCAATTTCCTCAATCCGTAAGCAAATGCATCTCGTACCCGCTTCTGTTGAGAGATTTGAGTAGATTTCCCCGATTCAACCTGCGTTAGTTTTTTAAGGTAATAAATGATCGTTGATCCCCCGAAGTGTGAAGAAAGGTCGGCCGGCACAACAAAAGATCACAATTCTGGTGCCACCTATGTAGTTTATGGAATATCAAATGTGGGTTGTCTTACCGAGAAAGAGGTTCATACGGGTATCACCGGAGTCGTGTGTGTAAAACGTCGCTTGGTGTTTGGCACTCATTGATGTTATTGGCGGTGGTAGATTCCCGCAATTTGAAACAGTGGAGGCAACATTCATCTAACGTGTGGTGAGAATATAACTCAAAGTGGCAGCAGACAGAAGAAGGTTCGCTTCAGTCGCATACAACCTGACTCGTGGAATAGACAGTGAGAACTCGCACACCTCTGTTGCAGTTAAGAGCCATACCGTCGAGCACTACATTGGGCTGTGCTGTGATGGACTTTATTAGTTCACATTTCGTGTGTATCGAAAATTTGTATGGAAAAAAGAAATTACTGTGGATTGAAGTTTTATTATTTTCACTTTTATTTATGTATAAAAATATTTTTTAGTTTTCATATTTTGTTATTTAAGTTATTCAATTTAAAGGAAAGCTTCAGGCACTGCAATGCTATAGTATGCACCAGGTTTAGGGAGACGAGTCTTTTGCATCCAGCGATCTCTTGCCTCGTCATAAACATAACATTCTTGATGCCATCTGCCGATAGCCCATAATTGATTGTTTAAGGAAATACAAGCAGACCCCATATTTTCGGTAGGCAAAGAACAGATCTGTGAATAATATTGCATAAATATTAATGTGAAACTTGTGAAAAATTCATAAAAATTAGTCAACTAACCCTCGTCCATTCATCTCTTTGTGGATCGTATCGCTCAGCCCCCTTCTGTCCTACAACATATATGAATCCTTTGTGCACGGCTGCCTGAAATGTAATCAAATACAATACACAGTTATACACATATTCATACATACATACATATATATGTACATATAATGATGCAATAAACGCTCAATTTTTCATTAAATTCATTTGAAATTTGGAAAAAAAATCGTGTTTTCTGCATTTAAATGTTTTTTCTTGCAAAATCTAAAATAAATATTTCATTTTGAACTCGTTTGCTCAAACATCTTTGATAATTTTGTACGATTTGACTTGAATTAGATGTATATCAAAATCTTAGTTGTTTATTTAACAGGTGAAGAATTTTACAAGGTTCTGGAAACCGGAACACTCGTAGAGTCTTCACTCAGTCAACTGTAGACAGACCCATCCACCTTCCATCATCTGGGCACTGTAAGAGCTTCGATCTCGGACAAGCTCACCGTGCACACATTCATATATACATAATTAATTTAAAAGGCCTACATAGTTCTTATTTTTATAAATTTAGAATTCACTTACACCATGACGGTAATACGAATTATTCATATTCGCACAATAAGTCCAGATATCTGTGATTGGATCGTAACGTTCAACAGAGTTTAAATCTTTCTTTCCATTCCGACCTCCCATAACGTAAATGTTTCCATTTAAGGTCACTGCAGTTGGCCACTTGCGTTTTACATTCATGTTGCGAACCTCCCGCCATACACCAGTGGAGGAAAACCTAAAAGGAATTAAATATAATAAAACCCAAGGACTGCATAAACAACAACACACAAATATAGCTTAAGCTTTGGAAAACGTTAATTATACATTCATACATATGTACATTTCTACATTTAGTATAAAAATCCTGATGTTTGAAGTCGAACTCGGCGAAACAATTTACCCACATTTTTGTGGACATTTGGTAGGAATAACAGTGGGTTAATGGAGTGTGGAGTCTATTTCACACCGCTAGGTGGCGCATGAGTCCACTTGTTCGGAAAATCTTAATTACTTTAAGTGCGATTTTGGGATTATTATTTGAAGTTGTTTTATTTTTAAAAATTATTATTGTCATTGTATAGGAGTTTACCAAGGCTGCATCGTAGCGATAGATTTCAACTTAACCAATGAATTTCAAACGTTATCGTTAAATTAGTTATCAGAATAAATTTTATCTCGTTTTTACCCGAAACGAAAAGCTGTTAACCGTCGTTAATGTTTATTTCGTTAACAGATAATGTTAAATGTTAAAATTGGAACAAAAACAAAAACAGAGAAACTTTTATCTATCACTGGCCTTTACCCTTTCTTAGGTAAATCAGAGTCTTACAAAATATGTATTGCAGCACTACATACATACCTACATGTAGTAAAGTAACTGAGTTCGAATGACACTTATGTAAAGTTCAGCAAATCGACTGAGAGTAAATTATTAAAGTTCGAAAGAACTTCATGACTTTAGCTAAAATTGAACGCTTAAAATTGGGAACGACGATTTATGTGAAATACTCCATACTTACATAGTGAAATATAGAAAAACATCGCTTATAGTTAATATAGATATATATGTATATACATGGGTATTACTTGTGCATCTTGAAGTTCCTGAACTGAGAGATCATAAGAGCTTTTAGTCATTCACTGTGGAAATCTAGGATTTTTTAAGTTCTTTTATATGCAAATGATTTTTTCTAAAGATTGCCAACATAGATACATATGTACGTAGTATTTCGGGTATTTGTATACACATCTTCACATACATATACATTTAACTTCCATATATATTAAATGCAAACTTACACTTCCACCGACGTTAAACCAGTCTTTCCGTTAAATCCACCAATTGCGTACATTTTGGCATCTAAAAGTGCAATACTGTGACCTTTCCGAGGGCAAGACATTGGTGGCAGCTGGTTCCATGTTTTGGTACGCAAATTCCAGCTTCTAACTTCACTTACACTTTCTATGTTTCTTTCTCCTCCGGTGAAAATTAGATTGTCATCATTAAGAATAACACTGAACCAAGAGACACCCTGTATACCTAAATCTGCGTATTCCAGCCATTTATCTTCAGTTCTATTATATCGTAAGAGACATACAGGAGCATCATCCTGTTTAAAGAAATTGCAAATAAGAAGAAAAATATGAGAGACATACACGTACACTTTACCTCAGAACATACATACATACATACATACATACATATATATATTTATATATCCAATATACATAACATATAATCTACAATATATCTTATATATTTATAAAATTTAATGTGCCAAATTGTTTTATTGTTTCTGGGAAGATTTAAACGAAACAAATTTCGGGAATTGAACCAAGGACTGTACTACTCGAGCAAATTTTGTTTATGGTTCGATTTACTTGAAATCCGGTACAAAGGTGACATTTTTGCTTGACATTTCTTTTTACAGGAAGTGGATTATGGACCAGAGACATGGAATTATGTTCGATTTGTTCGAAATGTAGATAATACTTTTTCCATATGGGAAGGGGATGATCGAGATAATCGACAGATTGCATATGAAGATCGTGCGTAGGTATGAATGGTGCGCTTGTTTTACTTCGAGGCATACATATTGACATTATCGTGAAAGACTTTGAGCAGCGATGAAGTAGACCACACATGCAAATAAGCAGTTAGATCAATAATATAATAGAAAACTTAATATATTGAATTAGATGATGCTTAGGTTAGAGTTGTTTATCGTTCTTGGAAAAATTTAGTATTTCCTCCTGAAAACCCAACCTGTCCTAGCTGTAAAGGAATAGTCACTCCAGCCAAGTATCTACATGAGTTTGCCTCCAACTACATGCATACATACATACGTATATAATATTTTCGGCGGTGTAATGAAATTTTACGAGAAACTTTCATTTTCGGAAATTGTTGGAGTTTCGATAGAGCAAAGGACACACATTTTTTAAGAGATTTTCATTCATATTAACACACATATAAATTAACAGTTAACAGGGTGCTGAGAGGACGTGAATAAAATATTGGATAGCATAAAAACACATTCCAAATACACTACTTTCCATAATAAATTTAATACTTACGTAAGCACTTATTTCCACAGCCAAACACGACGATGTACGTAAAGATTTCCGGGGTTCAGTGAATTTAAATGGTATCTTTGGGCGAGCTAAAGGTTCTCTGGTGGTGCATACTATTGCTTTATAAGCCAACGACTCACAACCTGCCAACGGTTGAATATTTGTCAATATGAACTTCGCATCGAATTGCGAGAGACGCAAGCAACCAATGAGGTCAGGCAAATGACGTTCTCGGCCGACAGTATCATGTTCGTACCAACGTTTAATCGCGTCAAAGACATCTTCTTCGCTGGACACATTCAAGTCTTCACTCTCCAGGATTCCTTTTAGTTTGTCATAGTCAAAATTCAAAAATTCTGAACTGCATTTTATCTGCGGGAAAAATAAGGTGTAATTAGTAAAAGGAGGTAATAGTTAACATTTTTATATATATACATAAGTATGTAGGTATATAGGATTATATATGGCGACATTCAAGCGCCTCACAGTTAAAATTGTTGCATCGATGAATTCAAAATATTTCAAAGATATTGGTTCATATGTACATATATGAGCATTTATTAAATATACATATATATACATATGTATATAGAAAGTTGATATCCGTAATAATATAATGATACCGTAAGTAATATAATGATACATGAAGCTCTAATATATGAAAATATTTGTTTTGAAAATCTTTTAGCGGTTGTTATTGCGGTGAATTTGCAAATTACTCCGCTTGTCCCAGGGGAAACGAGACTGTTTAATCACAAAGTCATAATATTTAAAATCATTTAATAGTCTTTCTTTACATTATCACATTATTGTGGCTTCCCGGAATGAAAATCAGTCATTGGACAAATGGCCTGTGACCTTTGGTGCAAGAACTTTGATTCTTATTGAAAAAGCTCTTTAGACTTTTCGAAAGTATTTGAAATGAGCAAAATAGTATTTTCCAAAATTAATTGATATTAGCTTACTTCAATAAAATTTTGGATCTCATACTCCTGGATTTTCTTCCGCTGACGTTCAGACTCAGTCTCGCATTCCAGGTCATTTACCAACTCCAAACGACAATTAGCAGGGCTTGCGCATGCCATATTGCTTGCTATTTTAATAAGATTGTTGAAAATGATTGAAAAGTAGCAGCTGAAAATACATATGGACGTGTATATTATATAAAATTAGATTAATTCAAGTCGAAATATTAGGGAATATGTTTGAAAGCTGAAGTATTTCACTTTTTCTTGCAACGTCTTATCAGTAAACAACATGCAAATATTTACTAAAAGGTTGAAAGCTGACTGTATGGATGTACATATGTACATAGTATGTATGTATATAGATGGCTTTAACAAAATCTAAAAAAATATGTACAATGTATGTAAATATATTGTATGTACGTAAATATACATATGTATCTGATTCGAAATATGAACATAGAGGGAATAAACACATTTATTACTTATATTTCGGTCATTCATGGGGAAAACTCATGATACAAAGAACGAAATTTGTTTCCTATTTTTCAAAAATATACGGATATTTTGACCTTTCCTTTATTTTTGAGCTACTAACTTTATTTATTGAAAAATAAATTTCCAACTTTCCAAAATTAAATCAATATTTGATTTAAAAATAAAAAAATAAAACTTATTATACAAAATTATTACATATGAAATATGCAAATGCTACGCTTTTTATTGAATTCTTAAAATATATCTAGATTTTTTTTTTAAACAATTGTTAAAATTTGAAGCAACGCTTGTTGATGCCACAAAAATGTGTTATTGTTTTATTAAATGCTTTTTTTTTCTAAAAACTATACTTTCGTTTACTTTGATACTTTATCACATAAATTTGTTATTGAAATTTAACATGTGGCATATATTAATTTAAATACAGAAAATGTTAATATATGTATGTTATGCATTTGTATGTATGTAAACGTGTATCATGTGTAAAATTCTTTGGTTTAAATGCAGAGAGTCCCATTTATGAGCAAATTTATTATTGTTTTGCTCGGAGATTTTAACATACAGAGCCAATACAATTCTTCGTTTCTTTCGTCGATTCTGGCAATTCTCACGCCTATTCGCAATTTGACCAGATATCGTAAATATATTTAATTTACGTTCTTTGATTGAACCTTATCAGTCATTAGATAAAATATGTATGTACATATACGTATATGTATACGTGTATGTACATATGAATTTAAGGACTTGATATTTTATGCCCTTTTATTAAATTATTAATTTATTAATTTATACCGTTTAGTTAATTATAAAATGAAATAATTAACGCTTATCACAAAAGCATGGCTTAACTCTCAGTGTATTTGTGACATGAAACAAAGGCTCCTCATAAAAACCATCAGCCGTTCGTTGGCGGACAAACTGAATCATTCTTTTGGAAGGTCACAATATTACAACAAATCGAAACTAAAGTGCGATTATGAGCAAAAAAAAAAATAACTTACTTGCACCAAAGTATGAGCCCAGAAATATTCGCAAATATACAGTATTTAATTATTTTAAAATTTGAAAAATACTTCAGCTTTCACTAAACCAAAACTTATTGCTCGCTACACTTCCTTACGATCGGATGTTTGATTTCACAATGAAAGTATGAATTCATCTTGAGTCATTCGTGGCCAATGCCAACGAACGTATATGAATATGAAGCGGCATGACGGTCTCGTAAATTGGGTTTTTCAGAATGAGCGTAAATTGAATGCTCAATCTCAGGAGTTCGCGTCCTCTTCACACCATTCGTAGTTCGGAGGGGCGATATGATGAAGCGAAACCAAATTTTCGCTTGAAAGTCTATTAAAACAAAAACAAAAGCCCAGTTGTATGAGAATTAGCAAAAATTGTTCAATGCAGCTGTGAAAAATGTAAACAACCGAAATTTTGCTAAAATATCTACAGTAAATTGTGAAAAATTGAAGTGACATGAAGGTGCAGTGTAAAAAGTGTTTTGTTCGTGGATTAAAAGAGTGTAAATTCAATCAAAACCAGTGTACATTTTCATATTTATCAATGTAATAGTTCACTGAAAAATCTAAGCGTTTTTATATGAGTGTGCATATGTTTTATTGACATCAAAGTTTAAATACATACATACACGTACATATGTACATACCTATGTGGCTAAAGTAGAAATCGAAATTACATTTATTCCTTATCCATTCATATGGGTGTTTTGAATATTATTCTAGATTTATTCGATTGCTCGGTTGGTAATATAAAATGTCACTATTTTCACTGATATTACAATATAGCCTTTGGCGTAGTGGTTACGCCTGCGCATCGTTTGCTAGAAGTCGCGGGTTCAAATCCTTCTCTCGCTTTTTATTTTTTGAAATTGGCAAATTTCGAATTGTACGTGTAGGTAAGGAATTGCTTGTGGATGACGGGGTACAAAGGAAATATGTTGGCATGCTTTTGTGTATGTATGGGTATTTCATATACGTACAGGGACATTTCAATGTGTTTGTAATTGACTTTAACTCAACTTAAAATTCTGATTTTTCTGAAATTTTGTCATCGTCGCGAAGAAGATGTTTGTGGATGGCGGGTTGAAAGAGGGAAGGGCATGCGTGTTATTAAGATCGTATGCGTTTTTCGTATACATATTAAAATGCTTGAATGTACTCGTATATGTTTTCACTTTGGCGTGATTGGCGTGAGTTGAACACCAATTTCAGACTTTTAGCAAAATTTAACTTCGACTTGAGGAAGTTGTTTGTTGATCAAGAGATGAGGGAAAGAGGATTTGCAGGCGCTAGTTGTTTTTGTTGCTTTTATGCTTCGCCTACTTTTCTTAATTAAAATCAAATATTCCAGAATATTCTAGAGTTTTCTGGAACTTTTAGAATTTTTTATAATATTTTAGAATTGCTTTGCTTTTGTCATCCTCGCCACAATTCATCTTGTGACAAAGTGCATGCGGGAAGGCAAGGAAATTTCTTGCTGGGCAATATGAGCTTTTAGGCAAACAGCAAATTTAACAACACGATGCTGATTTCGGTGAACGATAATTGAATTTTTGTTAGTTACATGGCCAGTCGATGGCGAGTTGAAAGGAAAAGGCAAGCAAACGTACATGTATACATACATATTGTTGTTGCTTAATAATTTGCGATAATGTCCGGAATGTGCTGGAAGAAGTACGCATGCTTTCAGCAGTGAGATTTGTTTTTGTTCTTATTTTTGTTGAGCGTCATTGATAATGATGGTTGACTTTTATTTAATTATTTGTGCGAAAGAAGGTCGCACTCGGTCTGTGAAACGTGAGCCACTTTCATGAATAAATCACAGTGCTTTTCCCTTCTTATTAATATACGTTCTTTGGTCATAAGATAAAATATGTACATATGAATTTAAGGACTTGATATTTTATGCCCTTTTATTAAATTAATAATTTATTAATTTATACGGTTTAGTTAATTATAAAATGAAATAATTAACACTTATCACAAAAGCATGGCTTAACTCTCAGTGTATTTGTGACATGAAACAAAGGCTCCTTATAAAAACCATCAGCCGTTCGTTGGCGGGCAAACTGAATCATTCTTTTCGAAGGTCACAATATTACAACAAATGGAAACTTAAGTGCGATTATGAGCAAAAAAAAAATAACTTACTTGCACCAAAGTATGAGCCCAGAAATATTCGCAAATATACAGTATTTAATTATTTTAAAATTTGAAAAATACTTCAGCTTTCACTAAACCAAAACTTATTGCTCGCTACACTTCCTTACGATCGGATGTTTGATTTCACAATGAAAGTATGAATTCATCTTAAGTCATTCGTGGCCAATGCATAAAACCAAAGACACAGAGTTTGACACACTCTCTTCATTCGAAAGTAAGAGCGTATTTCACCACAAATTAACAGTGAGCAGGCAGAAATCGCTCTCGAAAAAGCAGAATGAGTTAAATTTTGTATGAAAACTGAGAAAATCGGTGTAAAATATGATAAAACCTATGCAAGTTAAATGTTAGCAAATGGTTGTTATCAAAATTTATTTAAATATATAAATTTTTGTTATTGGCTTCAATAATTTTAATAATTTCATTAAAGAATTTCGAAATATAGAATTCATATATTATTTTTTGTACTCTTTTTATATTTTTACTTATATTTTTCAACGATTAGTGATAATTATGATAAATTAAAAGTAATAAATAATATCTGCATATTTGATTAAATTCTATTAAATATTTATCAGAGAACTTAAAACAATAATAATTAATAAACATTTTCTGTATTTATTTACATACATATCATAGTTTTAGAGGTAAATATCAGAAAAGTAAGCAAATCACGTTAATGCGAACTGGGTTCTATAAAATTATCAAACGAATGTTTAATAAAGGATTGTCTATAATGTGCGTGGTGATATATTAGGTCCTACTGGACCCCTCCCTTCCTTCATGGAGCCCAACGCGGCCTTTTCTCAGACCCCTCCATCCCTGCCGGACGAAACGCAACTTTCTTTCACACTTCTTTTCATTTTCCTCCACATATGTATGTATGTATTTATTAAAAATATTATATTTTAAGTGATTAATATGTTATAATAAGTATATTTGTAATATATCCTACCCAATTCCTCCTCTTAGCCGAGCTACCTGGTTTATGGACCCAGTCTAAGAGTACCTCATTATTTTTAAAAATAATTTTTTGAATTAAATTTCTGTTTAATACTTCGATATAGTCTAACATTTAATAGAAACTTAAAACCGTTGAGAAATTACGTATGCAAAAGTAATGCAGTTGGATGTACATTGTATGATTAAAATATTATAGGAATATTCGCGATATACCTACATAGTTCACTGTACCTGAATTCTTCTGCGACAACAGCAAATAACTATCGATAGAATGAACCCCTTTCTTTACAATTACCAAACGAATATAAATTTAATATGTATTTTAACTATGAAAAATATAAGAATAAAATTTTAAAATGTCTAATAATTTAATACAATTAAAGATTTCTCAGAAGCGATTTTCGGCTAATCTTCTTCAATTTATGGTATGCGTCCTGATTTTCCAACAAATGGAAGTACCTATAGTTTATTCCAGTCGGCCCATGCATTTTTATAAGGGTGTTAGTCGAACCCTGGCAGTTCGTAATGCCAACCATTTGGCTATTTTGGAATAAGCTTTATAAAACTCACTTTTACTCATTATTTATGGGATATACGTAGTTAGTTTGTGATAGAAGTATTTTGGTGGTACACAGAACTCACTGTACCTGAATTCTTACACCAAAATACGAAATAGAATAAATTTTCTGGCTTGAACTGGAATTGTCTAGGACAATGTTGCCAATCTTCGCTTGCCAATTTTCTTTCCCGAACAAAATATAAAATATTCTAAAATCTTAGAATTTAAGAATTTCATCACCATCGCCACAACTCAGCTTGAGGACAAGGCGCTTGTGGGAAGGCAAGGAAATTCTTACTGGCCCATATGAGCTAATAGGCGAACAGCAAATTTAGTAACAGAATGCCGATTTTTTCATTTTAGTAGACAAATTTGAATATTTGAATTTTTGTCAGTTAGAATTTGAATCAATGCTTGTAGATGCCCTGTGATTTTTGCAGGTTGAAGGGAAAGCGACAGGCAAATGTATTTTGTTGTTGCTTCATGTATTACAACCATTTTTGTTTTTTGATTTTTTGAATTTTTTTCTACAGCTTGTAGGCATGGTTATGCAGGGGCATGTGTGCGATAAATTTATGAATTTCAAGCTTTTCGATATGAGAAGCCTTTAGAAGGATAATGTAGGTGAATTATTAATACATACATAATTCAAATATACAATCTATCAACTATACAAATACATACTTACATACATACATACATTACTTGGAGCTGTGGCGCATGAGAAAAAGAAAAAAAAATCAAAAAACAAAAACCAAAAAGCGAAAAATAATGAAATACTAATTTACAGAATAAAAGTACTACAAGAAGCAATGTTTAACCATAAAAGATGCTGGCAAAATACCACGGTCGGTTAGTTAATAATGATTAAACCAAATCAAACCAAAAAAAAAAAAAAAACACAAAGTAGAAAATATTTATGTTTGTAAATTAACGACTGAGTTTCAAATTGATTTCAAAAGCAATTTCAAACACACATAATATTTTTCAATAAACAGCCGTGCAGCGTTTAAATCTCGATACAACGCGATGAAGCTAACGTGTGGGGGGAAAACTTTTGTTAAATTTTGACTTTTGTATAATAAAATTAACAAAAATCGAAATGCAGCAGTTCCAAATAGAGCGGTATAAGGACCGGCAGTTTGAGCATGAATAAATTCGTAAGTTAAAAATTATAAACAAATAAGAAAAAAAAACACAATTTCTTTCATTTTACTGCAAAGTGCATCTAATAAATAAATATGATTTGAAAAAAAATAAAAAACAAATAATAATTATTAAATACAGTTACAATAATACAAATACTAAAGTAATGAGATGATTTTCAAGCAATTATCAAGGTCTTTAATTAACTTACACGTATACAACGTCGGAGTGTTGGAGTGTGCTATGGAATGTGTATGTACGTGTAAAATGATATGCATTACAAAAATATCCCAATGCTGTAAATATATACGTATGCATATGAAGAACAAATCCATAGAGCATTTACCTTAAAATATATATATAGGTATATATAAAAATATTATGGAATTTAAATTCTACAGATACTACAACAACGGTATATCACATGAAGATAGTGCAATAACGACGACAAAGAGGATTTATGTAGTTGTTTAAGTGCTCGTACAGCTGAATTCGTATTGTACCCGAGTGCATAAAGAATGCTTAGTGCTTCTTTTTCTTCTTCTTCTTCTTCCAATGCTTAGTCACTGTTACTAGCACACAGTGAATTCTTTGTTTGAGTTGTTAGATTCAAAATCATAAAAGAAAATAGTATTGTAATTAATAATAAATAAAAAAATATTTTGCTTAATATTGATAATAAAAATTATAATTTCTTCTTATTTAAATACTTTTTTCACAATAAATTTTTTTTTATATAACTTAAAGGAACATTTCTTAAAAAAATAAAAGATTATTTATGTTCTTTATTAATAAAAAAACACTAAATTTTTATTAAAATATAAATTACTAATTATGAAATATGTTATTATTTTTTTTATAATGATTTTTTATTTATATATCCTTATTTATATATTATTATTTATTATTAAAAAGCTTATCTTTATTTTTTATAACAAAAATTTATTAAATTTTTTATACTTTCTTTTTAATAATAAAATTAAAGGATTGAAATTGTTTTAATAAGTAAAAAAATTATTAATAATTAGCTTATAATTTTCGTAAAAAAATACCAATTGTTTATAATTTTTAATAATAAAAAATTACTTTTATTTATTTTCTTATTTAAATAAATTTTTTTCACAATAAAAAAATTGTATTTATATTTCTTCATCGTTAATAAGGAATTTAAATTTTTATTAAAAAAAAGAGTTACTAATAATGAGAAATATTATTATTATGTTTCTACTGTGAATATTTAATTAATTATTATTTATTTCCTAATTTATTTTTATTTTTTTTTATTAAATAAAATAATATTTTTATTTATTTTCTTATTTAAATAAATTATTTTCACAATAAAAAATCATTTGTTTATATTTCTAAATTTTATTTAAGTTTTTCGACAATAAAAAATTAAAATTCAAAAACAATAGTTATTAATAATAAAAAATTGTATTATAATTTTTTTATTGTGAATATACATATAATTAACTATCATTTATAATTAATTTTATTTGCTCTTTAACAATAAAAAAATATTTTTATTTTCTCATTTAAAATTTTTTTCCCATTAAAAAATTTTTATTTATATTTCTTAATCGTTAATAAGGTATTTAATTTTTTATTAAAAAAAAAATAGTTACTAATAATGAAAAATATTGTTATTATGTTTCTATTGTGAGTATTTAATTAATTATTATTTATTTACTAATTTTATTTTTATAATAAAAATTTATTATAATTTTTTTTTAAAGCAAAAATTTATCTAAATTTTTATATTTTCTCCATAATAATAAAATAATATTTTTATTTATTTTCTTATTTAAATAAATTATTTTCACAATAAAAAATCATTTGTTTATATTTCCAAATTTTATTTAAGTTTTTCGACAATAAAAAATTTAAATTTAAAAAAATAGTTATTAATAATAAAAGATTGTATTATATTTTTTATTGTGAATATACATATAAATTAACTATTATTTATAATTAATTTCATTTTTATTAATATGTTTATTTTTTCATAACAAACATTGATTTAATTATTTAAATTTTCTCTTTAACAATAAAAAAATATTTTTATTTATTTTCTCATTTAAATTTTTTTTCCCCATTAAAAAAAATTTATTTATATTTTATTTAAGTTTTATTTTATTTTCTTTAAGTTCTTTCGACAATGAAAAATTTAAATTTTTTATTGTGAATATGTAATTTTATTACAAATTAAAAGTTGAAGTCTGTTTAATATTAAAAATGTATTAAAGAAAAATTATAAATATTATTTTATAAAAAATTCACTTTTATTTTATTAAATTATTTATATTTTTCCCCTATTTTTATTTATTATTTAATTAATAATTGTATGTTTTTCATTTATATTTTTTTCACAAAAAAAATGTGTTTGTCTATCTTCATCATTTTAATAATACAAAAATTATTTTGATTTAAACAAATGGGTTTTCTAACCGCTCAACAAGCTTATTTTTGTCATGACTTCTATGTGAGTCGTTAACCAACCTGATGTTCTTTTGTAGTTTGGGTGCAAAAGAATACAGCTTATGTACTATGACAGTAACGCGTCCCCATTTAAAATGCATACATACATACATACATATACACATACATACATAAATAAATAACAATGGTTTTAGTGCTTTGCTGGCGCACATAATATATATATATATATATGGTATATTCGTATACAAATGTACATATATGTAAGTATTATGTGCAGCTCTATGCTATTTATTATGCGTCTAATTTTCGTTAAATATTTTCATAAAACTGCTGCTAAAACAAAAAAGTGCTTAAAACTGCAGATATACATATATATACACATACAAACATACATATTTTTTATATATATACATACATACATATATCTACGTAACTAAAACCACTTTGATTATCATTTATTTTGTGCAAATAAATGAAAGAAGGAACGAACTGTTTGACAAAGTTTCATACCTATTTACATATGTACCATACGTGTATGTATATAAGTGTTCAATAATTGAAAGTATGAACACATGCTTCATTTAATTGCACTGTGCAAGCTCAGAATTTATTTAAAGTTTTTAAAAACTGCATATTGAAGGGTTCACATGAGTTTACTTATCTTAAAAAAAAATCCGAGTTTTTTAAATATTTTTTCTTTTTATTAAAAAAAAAGCAATTAAATATTTTATTTAATAAAAAAAAATGTATTACTTTTTTCCAAATGCTTTAACAATACAAAATTTATAATTTTTATATAGTCTTTTTAATTATTTTTTTTTATTGTTTTTTTTAATAATATTATTTTTTTTTATTATTTTTTTTTTATTATTATTTTTTTTTTAATAATTTTTATATAGTCTTTTTAATTATTTTTTTTTTATTAATATTATTTTTTTTAATAATTTTTATATATTCGTCTTTTTGTAAACATCAAACTCATGTAGCCCCTTAATTGTGATCTCTACTTCTTTATAAATTTCCAGCGGAAATACGGTTTTTGAAATTAGTTATTAATTTTCAAAATTGGTTAAAAAAAACACACTTAGTTCTAAAGGAGCTTTTCAAAACTTTTACGCCTCAAAACAATTGACAGCACATTTTTTTTGTCGCAAAATACGCTTTGCTGTGGAATTCAGTAAAGAAAAAAAAATAAATCAAATAAAAAAGAAAATAAAAAACAATTAAAACTAAAATTAAATTAAGCACAGTGTTTTTAAATCAATAATTTCAATTAAACTTCTTGTAAACTTCTAATATCCATACTTGAATAATAAACATGATTTCAATATTTTTTTTGTTTTTTTGGTGTGTCTCAAATGCATTCAAGTTAAAAAAAAATAAGCAAATTATTTTGAAAAAACAAAAACTCTGCAATTGCTTTTGGTATTTTCCAGTAAGTACAATTCTCTATATTTTCCCACACATATTTACATACATACATACATACATACATACATACATACACAAATGTCACTCAATGTGCTTAAAATAAAAATGTTTTATTTACTTGTTTTGTTGTTTTTTTGATTGCGACTGCGGCGTACGTACATGCATAAGTAAACCAAAAAATGCAACAAATGTAATGAAAAAAAAAAAAACAAAACAAAACAAAACAAACAAAAAAAACCAATATAAATTATTATAAATTGCAGGAGCATTAAGGCTGCTGCGGCTACTGCCAATTCAAGCCCAAAACGTCAAACTGCTTCATAAATTATTTTTAAGCTGTTTACGAATTGCTATGTACAGAAAATAAGTTTATTAAATAAATTAAAATCAACCGATCGGGTGCAAAAAACCTTACAACAACAACAACAACACAAAACGAATGAGGGGCGGGCGAGATTAAATAAATAATAAATGATGTAATTAAACATAAATAAATGAAGAATATGTAAAAAAAAGCAAAAAAAAAACAAAAACAAAAACATATAATAAAGAGTATATAAATAAATATAATAGCACACTTTGGAGACTTAATTAAAATGAAGCAAAAACCTAAAACTAAAATAAATAAATAAAGACAATATAAAAAACGTGTAAAAATAGTTAATAAAACTACGTGCATACATACATACATATATAATATGTTTGTAGATAACAAAAAAAAAAAAAACAACAAAATATAAGAACAAAATAAAAACAAAAAAAAAACACGCAGCGCAATAAATAGCATACGAAACAAAACAAAACAAAACAAACAAAACAAAACAAAACGTTCGTTAAAAATATGACCCATAGAAATTAGCGAAGCGTGAAACAGCAAATATGGCTTAAATTTGAGAAATTTTCTTTTTAAATATAAATAAAAACTCAATAATTTTTGAACAGCACACACTTCACCAATGCAATGTAAGCTAAATAACTAAACAATAAGTGCAATGGAAGGTTAAAAAATAAAAAATTAAAAATTCAATAAAAAATAAAAACAAAATGTCAAATCGATAAATTTAAATAAATTAGTCTAAATGCGAGAAAATAAATAATAATAAATTAAAAACTATAAATAGGAGCATAAATACCATACACATCCAATAATAAATACAAAATGCTTCTTCTTTTTCATTAAAAAAAAAAAACAAAAACAAAAAAAAACATTAAGCTTTATATATTTGTAAAAGCAAAATACAAAAAAAAATTAATTATGCAAATTCACACACACACACCAACACATATACATACATACATACATACATACCTATACACTTGAACACCAACACATAGCAGTATGTAATAAATAAAAATGCCATATTTTATATGTGTTTAAGCGATTGTAAATGTAATGGAGATAATTATATGTATTGTATGTACTTAGCTATAGTTATCAAATTGCGTTAGATATTCTAATAAAGCTAGCAACAACAAAGAAAAAAATATTAAGTAAATTAACTAATTAATTAATTTAAAAAAAAAAAGAAAAATAATAAATTAATAAAAATTAAAAAAAAAACATTAAATATGTAGGTATAAAAAGAGCTTTATGTATAAGTAAAACAAAAAACAAAATACAAAAACATCTAGCAAATTTCCGCAAAATTAAATCTTACTAGCATTATATACATACATACATATATAGTGTATTATTACTTTAATTTTGCAACAGATATGCGCTTAAAAGTTTTTGTTTGTTTTTATATTTCTTATTTCTTATTTGATTTTAATTTATTTTATTTTTTTTATATTTGTTTTTTTTTTTTAATTTTTTTTTTTAATTTTTTTTTTATTTTTTAATTTTTTTTATTTTTTAATTTTTTTTATTTTTTAATTTCTTTATTTCTTTAATTTTTTTTTCATTTCCTAACAAAACACAAATGTAAATGTTAACTTTTTTCGTATTTATTTGTTATTTTTGAATACAAAAAAAAAAAAAACCTGTACATTGCCCAAGCACAAAGTACATACTACAAAATGCATATATGGTATATGTATATGTATGTATTTATGTTTTAAACATATGCACATACATATACACATAAACATACATACATACATATTAAATATAAGGCCTAACAACTCAACAACATGCGCATGTTATATTTTATTCCAAATCCATATGTGTATAAACAAAAGCAAAAACAAAAATATAACACAAAATAATAAAAATAATAGTGAAAAAAAAATAATTCATTAATTAATTTAAAAAAAAAACAAAGCAAAAACAAATTATTAATAACACATTAGTTATCCAAACTAAGATGTATGTATGTACATATATTTTTGTAATGCAATTAAAACAAATTTAAAGCAAAGTTTAAAATAAAAAAAAACAAAACAAAAATAATATTATTAGCATTATTGAAATTAACTCAACACAGAAGAAGAATTCAATTCAAAAGCTAATTTTAAAAGCAAATATATAGCTTTAACGGTACATCACAACAGTTTATACATGCATACTTACATACATACATACATATGTATGTATGTATGTATGTATGTGCATATATATATGATACATATTAAATAGATTTTGTTTGCTAATTTTGTTCTTACATACAAAAATGCATACATACATACATACATATGTATGCGTAAGTGATGAAATTATTAATTAATTTCTGTGTGCGTAAATAGAAAAGTAATTAAAAGAATTAAGAAAATAATATTGTAATAAAACTTATGGATTTTATATACATACATACATGCATATGTACATACATAGGTATATGTATGTATCTGATAAACGCAAATAAACACGTTGCAATTCCTCGCATACATAACCGAATATGAAATATTCATATACACATGTACATACATATGTATGTATGTATGGGTTGAAGTGCATATGCATACATACATACATACATATTTATATATAGTTTAAAAAAGTTTTTTTTTTAACAAAATGCGTTCGTTATTTATGAGTTTTAGTATTAAATGTACATATATGCAGAATAAATTATTCAAAGCAGATAGGTTAGCAACAAGTTTTAAGAATTTGTTTTTTTTTTCGAATGGATCAAGTGAGTTTTGTAAGTTTTTCTATATTTTTTCTTCGATTTTTTTTCTTTTTAGTTTTTTTCGCTTTTAATTACATTTCATTTTACTTTTTTTATTTTTTATTTAATATATATAATTTGCTTTATTTTTATTTATTTTCATTTTATTTGGTTTAATTTGTTTTAACTTTTAGTTTTTTTATTTATTTTTTATTTAGTAAATTTCTTTTTTTATTATTATTTTTTATTTCATGGTAATTTTCTTCTATTGCATTTTACTCTATATCATTTTTTTTTGTCCATTTTATTTTATCTTTTCATATTATTAATCTTGTTATTTCATTATATCTATTTTATTTCATTTTTTATTTGATTTTTATATTTTTTTCTTATTTTACTTTTTATTTCATTTGTTTTTCTTTTTTTGTTCCGATTTATTTTATTTCATGTTGCATGTTGCATTGATTTTACTTTATTTTACTATTTTATTTTATTCTACAATAATTAATTTTATATATTTTTTTTAATTAACTTTATTTTATTTGGTATAAGTTAATTTTATTTGATTTCTTACTATTTTCAATAAAAATAATTAACTTAATAAAATCTAGAGTTTCTTAATTAAATTCAATTTTACTTTATTTTATTGTTTTATTTTATTTAATTACATTAAATTATCATTTAATCTTATTTTATTTAATTAAAATTATTTGTTAAATTAATTTAATTTTTACTCTTTTTAAATAAAACATTTTAACTTTCTTTGTTTAATTTTATAATTTTAGGTTTTTTTATATCAGTCTATCTTATTTTATTTGATTTTACTATTTTTAATAAAAAGATATAATTTTATTTTTTATGTTATTTTACTTTTAAATATTTCTATTAATTTTTTAATTCTAATTTCTATTTTGCTATTTTTAATAAAAAGATATAATTTTATTTTTTATGTTATTTTACTTTTAAATATTTCTTTTAATTTTTTAATTCTAATTTCCATTATACTATTTTTAATAAAAAGATTTATTTTTTTTTTGTATTTTATTTTTCTCTTTTTTAATTTTCTTTCATTTTTTTTATTTTTATTAACCGAGTTTAATTAACTTCTTATTTTTTAATTGTAATTTTTATATTTCATTTTATTATTCATTTCATTATTTATTTCATTTTGTTATCATTTTATTACTTTAATTTATTATGTCACTTAATCTTTCTTAATTTTAATTCATTTTAATTTTATTTTACTTCATTTCTTGTTTAATTCTAAATGTATATTTCTTTTTAAATTTTTTCTATTTTTTTACGATATTTAATAAAGAGATTAATTTTTTTTTCTATTTTATTTTTTAAAAATTTTCATTTCTTTAATTTTACAATTTTTATTAACTTAGTTTAATTAACATTTTTAATTTTTTAATTTTTTTCTTTTTCTATTTTATTTTTTATAATTTTATTATTTTAATTTATGGTTTAAAATTATTTTTTAATTTTAATTTTTCTAATCTTATTCTTTTACTTCTTTTAATCAAAATATTTAATTTGATTTTTTATGTTATTTTATCCAAATCTTTTTTATTTCAATTTATTTTTTCTCTACTTTGTCTCATGATATTTTATCCTATTTTTATTTTTATTTATATATTATTTTTGCATTACATTTTTCTTGTGTTATATTCTTTTTTATTTATTTATATTTAAACTATTAATTTTAGTTTGTGTTAGGCAATTTTATTTAAATATTAATTATTTAATTTTTCATTCTTTTATTAATACCAAAACAAACTCTATTCAATAGCAACTTCCCCGGCTATACTAGAGTTTATAAATTCAGTAATTTATTCTCCAGCATATTGAATTTTAATGAAACAAATGTTGCTTTTTGAAATTTTTAATTTATATAAACGGCCTGAATTAATTTGTTTCCAATGTTGCCACTTTTCCGAAAAGTCACGAAAATTATAAAAATAAAAGAGAAGCGTATCTGCCTCTGTATCGAAAACCCCTTCTTTAGTTGTACACGAAAATAGTTTCGTTGAAAACAAGTTACCGAGTTTTAATCAAAAGTAATAATAATTTATATATCACATAGAAGTACCTACATACACGTATACATACATACACACATACATGTATACATAAAAAACTGTAAAAACTGTTGCATGAATGTAGGTGCAGAGAATTGAGTTCGAATAAAAAATCTTAACCGTTAGCTAATTTCTAATAATGCACAATAACATTTTAAATGTCATTTAGTATAAAACTAAAAACACTAAATATAAAACAATAGCAATAGTTTATTTAAAAATATAAAATAATACAACAAAAAAATACAAGCAACAACCAGAATTAGGAGTGGAAATTTAAATAAATAAATCAACTTCACAAGAGCAAATTAATACAAAAACAAAAATGAACTACTCGTAAATATGGATTTAGAATTAATATACACAATTAATGCTTCTTTTTGTTTTTGAGAGTTGCGTATTTACACTCCTACATACATACATACATTTATGATTTATAAAAAAAAACAAAAAAAAAAACGAATAAAATGTAAAAAGGAAGTCAAAAGCAAACAAGTGAAAGTATAAATAAATAAGTTATGTAATGTAAAATATACATATAAATATATTAAAGCGAATTTTTTTCACACTTTAGCTTAATAAATTGTAAAAAGGAAGAACAAATAAAATTGATCATTCATTGAATTTGTTATGCAAATGAATTTAGAGGTTTTTTCATTCATTTCAACAAAAGTACAGTAAGTAAGCTAAGTACTTAAGCAATTACATACATTTTATTTAATTACTTTTGCACTAAAAACCGAAATACTAGAATCCAATACACAAAGACGTGCAATTCGTCGCTTAAAAATTTCCATCGAAAGTCGGCAAGAACAACAGAGCTCACTCACAGATTGCGACAACCCACACACACTATGACGTCAGACGAACGTAAGTAAGTTCGAAGAAAGGGGAAATAACACCATGAAATGCATACACACCCACTATCCGGTATATGTTACGTGTCGCAAGGACATGGCTTGATGCATCCTGGCAAATCCAACAGCTAAAACATTAGACGCTCGAAGCTATTGGTACTCGGCTGAGAATATAACCACTCCGACAATATTTCTAATCTGAAAATAAAAGTGAGGGGCTTAACAAGAGAATTGTTAATCCATTAACCGTTTCGAGACGGTTTCTACATTTGTAGGAACACATGAAAACGCCCACCACAAATCGAAGGAGAAGTCACTTGGTCTCTTTAACAATTATCAAATCATATTATAAAAATTATTCGTTGGAGAACTCGCAAGATACTTCTCAACCAATGGCGTCTGCCACACATCCGTGGCCCACAACAATGGGTTGAATGACTTGCGGAGTTTGGTATTTTGTCGAAATATTCTATCTTCTGTTAGCTGATGTAAGACATTTCGTCTGTCCCCAACTGGATTTGTTTACTCAACTACTCATATTGTTTTCTCAAGACAGTCTACTTTCTTTATAGACAGTCTTCTTGTCTAAATCCACACTTGGTGACAAACTGTTCAGGCTCTTTCCGCGCAATACTCTTGGCACTCTTGGCATAGAAACTTAAAGCCAAGTTATAGTGATGTAGGTGCAGCTCTTTTTTGTATGGTTGAGTGCGGCTTTTAAGACACAGAAGGAATGTTTTGGGATGATTCCCTCCCTTATAATATTAAGTTTCTGGATCCAATCAGTTCGCTGAGAATGGCTCCTAGTGGATAATAGCGATATTCCGGGGACTTTGAACCATTTTCCTCAATCCGTGCGCAAATGCATCTCATACCCGCTTCTGTTGAGAGATTTGAGTAGATTTCCCCGATTCAACCTGCGTTAGTTTTTTAAGGTAATAAATGATCGTTGATCCACCGAAGTGTGAAGAAAGGTCGGCCGGCACAACAATAGATCACAATTCTGGTGCCACCTATGTAGTTTATGTAATACCAAGTGTAGGTTGTCTGACTGAGAAAGAGGTTCATATCACTAGAGTCGTGTGTGTAAAACGTCGCTTGACGTTTGGCACTCAGAGAAGGTTCGCTTCAGTCGCATACAACCTGACTCGTGGAATAGACAGTGAGAACTCGCACACCTCTGTTGCAGTTAAGAGCCATACCGTCGAGCACTACATTGGGCTGTGCTGTGATGGATTTTATTAGTTCACATTTCGTGTGTATCGAAAATTTGTATGGAAAAAAGAAATTACTGTGGATTGAAGTTTTATTAATTTCACTTTTATTTATGTATAAAAATATTTTTTAATTTTCATATTTTATTATTTAATTTATTCAATTTAAAGGAAAGTTTCAGGCAATGTAAAGCAGAAGTATACACCAGGTTTAGGGAGACAGGCCTTTTCCATCCAGCGATCTCTTGCCTCATCATAAACATAACATTCTTGATGCCATCTGCCGATAGCCCATAATTGATTGTTTAAGGAAATACAAGCAGACCCCATATTTTCGGTAGGCAAAGAACAGATCTGTGAATAATATTGCATAAATATTAATGTGAAACTTGTGAAAAATTCATAAAAAGTAGTCAACTAACCCTCGTCCATTCATCTCTTTGTAGATCGTATCGCTCAGCCCCCTTCTGTCCTAAAACATATATGAATCCTTTGTGCACGGCTGCCTGAAATGTAATCAAATACAATACACAGTTATACACATATTCATACATACATACATATATATGTACATATAATGATGCAATAAACGCTCAATTTTTCATTAAATTCATTTGAAATTGGGAAAAAAAATCGTGTTTTCTGCATTTAAATGTTTTTTCTTGCAAAATCTAAAATAAATATTTCATTTCGAACTCGTTTGCTCAAACATCTTTGATAATTTTGTACGATTTGACTTGAATTAGATGTATATCAAAATCTTAGTTGTTTATTTAACAGGTGAAGAATTTTACAAGGTTCTGGAAACCGGAACACTCGTAGAGTCTTCACTCAGTCAACTGTAGACAGACCCATCCACCTTCCATCATCTGGGCACTGTAAGAGCTTCGATCTCGGACAAGCTCACCGTGCACACATTCATATATACATAATTAATTTAAAAGGCCTAAATAGTTCTTATTTTTATAAATTTAGAATTCACTTACACCATGACCGACATACGAATTATTCATATTCGCACAATAAGTCCAGATATCTGTGATTGGATCGTAACGTTCAACAGAGTTTAAATCTTTCTTTCCATTCCGACCTCCCATAACGTAAATGTTTCCATTTAAGGTCACTGCAGCTGGCCAGCTGCGTTTTGTTTGCATGTCGCGTACCTCCCGCCATCCACCAGTGGAGGAAAACCTAAAAGGAATTAAATATAATAAAACCCAAGGACTGCATAAACAACAACACACAAATATAGATTAAGCTTTGGAAAACGTTAATTATACATTCATACATATGTACATTTCTACATTTAGTATAAAAATCCTGATGTTTGAAGTCGAACTCCCCAAAACAGATTTACCCACATTTTTGTAGACATTTGGTAGGAATAACAGTGGGTTAATGGAGTGTGGAGTCTATTTCACACCGCTATGTGGCGCATGAGTCCACTTGTACGGAAAATCTTTTAACTGTTTAATCTGTATAATGAGAACTGCAAGAAAAATTGGTATGTGAAATTGAGCTCTGTGATGAAAATTTTCGAAAATAATTACTTTAAGTGCGATTTTGGGATTATTATTTGAAGTTGTTTTATTTTTAAAAATTATTACTGTTATTGTATAGGAGTTTACCAAGGCTGCATCGTAGCGATAGATTTCAACTTAACCAATGAATTTCAAATGTTATCGTTAAATTAGTTATCAGAATAAATTTTATCTCGTTTTCACCCGAAACAAAAAGCTGTTAACCGTCGTTAATGTTTATTTCGTTAACAGATTATGTTAAATGTTAAAATTGGAACAAACACAAAAACAAAGAGACTTTTATCTATCACTAGCCTTTACCCTTTCTTAAGTAAATCAGAGTCTTACAAAATATGTATTGCAGCACTACATACATACCTACATGTAGTAAAGTAACTGAGTTCGGATGACTCTTTTGTAAAGTTCAGCAAATCGACTGAGAGTAAATTATTAAAGTTCGAGCGAACTTCATGACTTTAGCTAAAATTGAACGCTTAAAATTGGGAACGACTCACAGGACGACGTTCCTCGGTTGGTCTATTGGAATAACACTTTTACGAGTATGTTTGTATGTATGTGAAATACTCCATACTTACAAAGTGAAATATAGAAAAACATCGCTATAGTTAATATAGATATATATGTATATACATGGGCGTTACTTGTGTACCTTTAAGTTCCTGAACTGAGAGATCATAAGAGCTTTTAGTCATTTACTGTGGAAATCTAGCATTTTTTAAGTTCTTTTATATGCAAATGATTTTTTCTCAAGATTACCAACATACCAGGAGTGATAGCTGAAATTTGCCGGTTTTTTCGATAAAGAAAACACTTAATTTTCAGAGGAATCTCAAAATTTTTTTATTCAAAGTATTGACCATTGGTTTCTACACATTTCGCCCATCTCTCAGGCAAATTATGGATACCATTCCAAAAAAACTTTTTCTCTTTCGAGGCAAACCATTCGACGAGCCATTTTTCGACTTCTTCAAAATTAGCGAAGCACTGCTCTGCAAGGGAGTGTCCCATCGATGCGAAAATGTGATAGTCGGATGGGGCGAGGTCTGGAGAGTACGTCGGGTGCAATAATATTTCCCAATTAAGTGTTTTTAATGTGTCTTTCACCAGTTTAGCGGTATGAGACGGCACGTTGTCATGTTGCAAGATAACTTTGCCATGTCTTCGGGCCCATTCCGATCGTTTTTCGATCAACGCATGATTCAAATTGATCATTTGTTGTTGGTAGCGATCCGTGTTCACCGTTTCACCAGATTTTAACAACTCGTAGTACACCACACCACACTGGTCCCACCAAACACAGAGCATTGTCTTACGGCCAAAGCGATTTGGCCTTGCAGTCGATGGGCCAGCTTCACCAGGGGAAAGCCATGATTTTTTTCGCTTTGCGTTCTCAAAATAAATCCATTTTTCGTCCCCCGTGACAATTCGATGCAGAAAAGATTTCCTTTCGAATCGTTGAAGCAGTATTTCACAAACGGTTTTTCGATTTTCCATTTGTCTATCGTTCAGCTGGTGTGGCACCCATTTTCCATACTTCTGGATCTTTCCCATGGCTTTTAAACGTTGACAAATTGCTCCTCGAGTCACATGTAGTGTTTCTGCCAATTTTTGTTGCGATTGGGTTGGATCAACATCCAATAACGCCTGCAATTCCTCGTCTTCGAACTTTTTCGCTGCACCAGGATGTTCATCGAAATCTCCACTTTTAAATTGACGAAACCATGTCTCATATGTTCTAATCACTGGAGCATGTTCACCATAAGTTTCTACCAGCTTCAGCTGCTTTTTTCTTTTGATGAAATAAGAAAAGCAACGAATGCCGCAAATGCGATTTACTTTGAACGAAACTCGACATACATATTCACTGAGGTAAACAAATATGACGCTATTATTTTGGCGGAATGTGACTTACGAATTTTTGTAGGTTAATGTCAATAGAAAAAAATTACATACATGCCAAATCCTAGAAATTTATACAGTGGCGGACTAAAGTCTACATACGATCCATTTTTTGGGAATTCAACCCGTCCTATAGCTTTCACAGAAAAAATAATGATGCAGTTTTGTTTTAAATTCAAGTATATAACAAAAACCAAAATTTCTCATTTATTCAACATTAACTTTCAAAGTTATTAACAAAAAATGGAAAAAAGGCACTGACAAAAGTGAACATACGATTTTTTGCTTAGCTATTCTAGGTAATCATATTAATTTTAATAACTAAGTTAATATTTTGTTGGGCCACCATGCGCATCGATCACCACTTGCAAGCGTCTAGCATTGAAAAAAACCAAATTTTCCAGCTCTTCTCCTGTAATGTTTTGCAACTCTTCTTGAAGTTTCTCTCTGAGCTTTGATGCATTACTTATAGGGTGTTTTCGAATTTTCCGCTCCAATATTTTCCATACGTGCTCTATAATATTCAAGTCCGGGCTTTGTGGTGATGAGTGCAACTGCCGCGGAGCATAATACAGGAGCCAATCCTTTACTATTTGCGCTGTGTGCTTAGGATCATTATCCTGTAGAAAGATCCAGCTCGAGCCAAGGCACAGTTTGTCCACAGATAGCTTCAAATTTTTTTCCAATATGGTCTTGTACTCGAAGCGATCCATATTTCCTTCAATAAAGACCAATTTACCCACTCAAGACGCTGCAACTGCTCTCCAATCCATGACACTCCCAACACCATGCTTTAAGGTCGAAATAAGGTGCCTGGGATTCATGGCAGTATTGGGTTTTCTCCAAACTTTTGCTCTGCCATCGCATGCAAATATGTTATATTTTGACTCATCCGTAAATAGCACGCTTTTCCAGAACTCGTGATCCTTCTTTAGATGCTTTTTTGCGAACTCCAACCGAACTGCGCGGTTTTTCTCGCTTATGGGAGGCTTCTTGCGAGGAGTTCTGCTGTAGAATCCTTCGTTGTTAAGAGTTCTTGTTATTGTGCGTGGGTGCACAACAATTTGGGATCGTTCAGCTAGCTTCTGGGCCAAATTGGTAGCATGTACCTTGGGATTTTGGCTTACTTTATTACGGATGAAAGAGATGTCCCTACGGGTAAGCTTCTTTGGACGGCCACTTCCCGGCTTACTCTCGAACGAGCCCGATCCTGCAAAGTTTTTATAAATTGTTAGCACCGTCGCTTTTCTTAAATTTAACACTGTAGCTATTTCGCCGAACGTTTTCTTATCATTTCTCTGTTTTATATCCAATTTTCGCACAGCCACCGGGATTTCCGTTCCTGACGACATTTTCGCGATTGTATTTCTTTTTTCAAATGATGAAAAACAATTAAGTTAAAGCCAAATACCAAGAAAAGTATAGAAAGAAAAAAAAAACGGTACTTGACCGCTGAAAACAGTAGCTGAAGTAATAAACGAAACAAATTAATGAAACGTATGTTCACTTTTGTCAACGGCTTTTTTGAGTTTTTTGTTAATAACATTGAAAGTTAATGTTGAACACACATGAAATTTTCGGTTTTTTCTTACAATTAAATTTAAAGCAAGACTACATCAATACTTTTCCTGTAAAATCTATGGGACGGTAGGGATTCCAAAAAAAGGGGTCGTATGTAGACTTTAGTCCGCCACTGTACATATTGCTAGCGACATCTACTAGTAAAACCGGCAAACTTCAACTAACACACCTGGTAGATACATAAGTACGTAGTATTTCGGGTATTTGTATACACATCTTCACATACATATACATTTAACTTCCATATTCTACATGCAAACTTACACTTCCACAGACATTAAATCAGTCTCTCCGTTCCATCCACCAATTGCGTAGATTTTACCATCTAAAAGTGCAGTACTGTGACCTCTACGAGGGCAAGTCATTGCTGGCAGCTGGTTCCATGTTTTGGTATGAAAATTCCAGCTTCTAACTTCACTTACACTTTCTATGTTTCTTTCTCCTCCGGTGAAAATTAGATTGTCATCATTAAGAATAACACTGAACCAAGAGACACCCTGCATATCTAAATCTGCGTATTTCAGCCATTTATCTTCAGTTTTATCATATCGTAAGAGACATTTAAGGGCATTCTGTTTAAAGAAATTGTAAATAAGAAGAAAAATATGAGAAACATACACCTTAACTCAGAACATACATACTTATATACATATATGCCTATACAATATACATAAAATATAATCTATATCTTATATATAAAAATTTAATGTGCCAAATTGTTGTATGGTTTCTGGGAAGATTTAAACGAAACAAATTTCGGGAATTGGAAAATTTAATTTTTGATTTAATTTACTTGAAATTCGGTACAAAGGTGACATTTTTGCTTGACATTTGTTTTTACAGGAAGTGGATTATGGACCAGAGACATGGAATTATGTTCGATTTGTTCGAAATGTAGATAATACTTTTTCCATATGGGAAGGGGATGATCGAGATAATCGACAGATTGCATATGAAGATCGTGCGTAGGTATGAATGGTGCGCTTATCTTACTTCGAGGCATACATATTGACATTATCGTGAAAGACTTTGAGCAGCGATGAAGTAGACCACACATGCAAATAAGCAGTTAGATCAATAATATAATAGAAAACTTAATATCTTGAATTAGATGATGCTTAGGTTAGAGTTGTTTATCGTTCTTGGAAAAATTTAGTATTTCCTCCTGAAAACCCAACTTGTTCTAGCTGTAAAGGAATCAGGTATGTACATGAGTCTGCCTCCAACTACATAGATACATACATACGTATATAATATTTTCGGCGGAGTAATGAAATTTTACGAGAAACTTTCATTTTCGGAAATTGTTGGAGTCAAAATAGAGCAAAAGACACACATTTTTTAAGAGATTTTCATTCATATTAACATAGATATAAATTAACAGTTAACAGAGTGCTGTGAGGACGTGAATAAAATATTGGATGAATGTGTTTTTATATTCCAAATACACTACTTTCCATAATAAATTTAATACTTACGCCACCACTTATTTCCACCGCCAAGCAGGACGTCTCTTCAAGATTTCTACGTAAAGATTCTCGCGGTCCCGTGAATTTTAATGACATCTTTGGGCGAGCTAAAGGTACTCTGGGCCATAGTAAGGCCTCATAAGCCAACAACTTACATCCTGTCAACGGTTGAATATTTGTCAATATGAAATTCGCATCGAATTGCGAGAGACGCAAGCAACCAATGAGGTCAGGCAAATGACGTTCACGGCCGGCAGTATCATGTTCGTACCAACGTTTAATCGCGACAAAGACATCTTCTTCGCTGGACACATTCAAGTCTTCACTCTCCAGGATTCCCTTTAGTTTGTCATAGTCAAAATTCAAGAATTCAGCACTGCCTTTTATCTGCGGGAAAAATAAGGTGTAATTAGTAAAAAGATGTAATAGTTAACATTTTTATATATATACATAAGTATGTAGGTATATAGGATTATATATGGCGACATACAAACGCCTTACAGTTAAAATTGTTGCATCGTTGAACTCAAAATATTCCAAAGATATTGGTTCATATGTACATATAACGTTTGTATGTACATATATGAGCATTTATTAAATATACATATATATACATATGTATATAGAAAGTTGAAATCGGATAACAGTAATATAATGATAAGATGAAGCTCTAATATATGAACATATTTGTTTTGAAAATCTTTTAGCGGTTGTTATTGCGGTGAATTCGCAAATTACTCCGCTTGTCCCAGGGGAAACGAGACTGTTTAATCACAAAGTCATAATATTTAAAATCATTTAATAGGATTCTTTACATTATCACATTATTGTGGCTTCCCGGAATGAAAATCAGTCATTGGACAAATGGCCTGTGACCTTTGGTGCAAGAACTTTGATTCTTATTGAAAAAGCTCTTTAGACTTTTCGAAAGTATTTGAAATGAGCAAAATAGTATTTTCCAAAATTAATTGATATTAGCTTACTTCCATGAAATGTTGTATCTCATACTCCTGAATTTTCTTCCGAAGACGTTCACACTGAATCTCGCGTTCCAGGTCATATACCCGCTCTAGAGTGTATTCCGTTATATTCTTCAGAATATAATTCACACAGTCATCAGAAGCATCATCTAGTTTCAAAATATTAGCCGCCTTTAACATTTCCACGACATTGTCTTGGGTAAACAATGTCTTCCCTGTGTAACAAAAAGTGATCAGACGCTCAAAGATGTCACTGTTGATATCCCTTATTTCAATTAAGGGTGTTCCGACTTGAGCGCTGCTAAGTAGATTCTCGAAGAACGTACTAGCAGCTGATAGTACCAAACGGTGGGCGGGAATCCTAAGAAGAACAATTGGATGTGAATTGGTATGAGAAGATTCAATTAATATTGAAATTTTGTATAAATTTTTAAGTACTTACAAAGCAGTTGGATTATCAACTTTAAATGTTACATCCACTAGTTTCTGATCATCATAAAAACGCTGAACTCCACTTAGAAGTTTCTCCAGAAATTTGGAGCCACCTTCCTCAGCAGGGGTTGTGGATGTCATATTGCTTGCCATTTTTACTAAGATTGTTGAAAACGATTGAAAAGTAGCAGCTGAAAATACATATGTACGTGTATATTATGTAAAATTAGATTGATTCAAGTCGAAAAATTAGGGAATATCTTTGAAAGCTTAAGTATTTCACTTTTTCTTGCAACGTCTTATCAGTAAACAACATGCAAATATTTACTAAAAGGTTGAAAGCTGACTGTATGGATGTACATATGTACATAGTATGTATGTATTTAGATGGCTGACAAGAGCTTTAACAAAATCTAAAAAAATATGTACAATGTATGTAAATATATTGTATGTACGTAAATATACATATGTATCTGATTCGAAATATGAACATAGAGGGAATAAACACATTTATTACTTATATTTCGGTCATTCATGGGGAAAACTCATGATACAAAGAACGAAATTTGTTTCCTATTTTTCAAAAATATACGGATATTTTGACCTTTCCTTTATTTTTGAGTTACTAATTTTTTTATTGAAAAATAAATTTCCAACTTTCCAAAATTAAACCAATATTTGATTTAATAATAAAAAAATAAAATTTATTATACAAAATTATTACATATAAAATATGCAAATGCTTCGCTTTTTATTGAATTCTTAAAATATATTTAGCTTTTTTTTTTAAATAATTGTTAAAATTTGAAGCAACGCTTGTTGATGCCGCAAAAATGTTTTATTGTTTTATTAAATGCTTTTTTTTCTAAAAACTATTCTTTCGTTTACTTTGATAATTTATCACATAAATTTGTTATTGAAATTTAACATGTGGCATATATTAATTTAAATACAGAAAATGTTGAGACATATATGTATATTATGCATTTGTATGTATGTAAATGTGTATCATGTGTAACATTCTCTGGTTTAAATGCAGAGAGTCCCATTTATGAGCAAATTTATTATTGTTTTGCTCGGAGATTTTGACATACAGAGCCAATTCAATTCTTCGTTTATTTCGTCGATTCTGGCAATTCACACGCCTATTCGCAATTTGACCAGATAACGTAAATATATTTAATTTACGTTCTTTGATTGAACCTTATCAGTCATAAGATAAAATATGTATGTACATGTACATATGAATGTAAGGACTTGATGTTTTATGTCTTTTTATTAATATATTAATTTATTAATTTATACGGTTCAGTTAATTATAAAATGAAGTAATCAACACTTATCACAACTCTCAGTGTATTTGTGACATGAAACAAACGCTCCTCATAAAAACCATCAGCCGTTCGTTGGCGGACAAACTGAATCATTCTTTTCGAAGGTCACACTTATACAACAAATGGAAACTTAAGTGCGATTATGAGCAAAAAAAAAATAACTTACTTGCACCAAAGTATGAGCCCAGAAATATTCGCAAATATACAGTATTTAATTATTTTAAAATTTGAAAAACACTTCAGCTTTCACTAAACCAAAACTTATTGCTCCCCACACTTCCTTACGATCGGATGTTTGATTTCACAATGAAAATATGAATTCGTCTTGAGTCATTCGCGGCCAATGCATAAAACCAGAGACAAGGCGTTTGACACACTCTCTTCATTCGAAAGCAAGAGCGTATTTCACCACAAATTAACAGTGAGCAGGCAGAAATCGCTCTCAAAAAATATGATAAAACCTATGCAAGTTAAATGTTAACAAATGGTTGTTATCAAAATTTATTTAACAATATAAATTTTTGTTATTGGCTTCAATAATTTTAATAATTTCATTAAAGAATTTCGAAATATAGAATTCATATATTATTTTTTGTACTCTTTTTATATTTTTACTTATATTTTTCAACGATTAGTGATAATTATGATAAGTTAAAAGTAATAAATAATATCTGCATATTTGATTAAATTCTATTAAATATTTATCAGAGAACTTAAAACAATAATAATTAATAAACATTTTCTGTATTTATTTACATACATATCATAGTTTTAGAGGTAAATATCAGAAAAGTAAGCAAATCACGTTAATGCGAACTGGGTTCTATAAAATTATCAAACGAATGTTTAATAAAGGATTGTCTATAATGTGCGTGGTGATATATTAGGTCCTACTGGACCCCTCCCTTCCTTCATGGAGCCCAACGCGGCCTTTTCTCAGACCCCTCCATCCCTGCCGGACGGAACGCAGCTTTCTTTCACACTTCTTTTCATTTTCCTCCACATATGTATGTATGTTTTTATTAAAAATATTATATTTTAAGTGATTAATATATTATAATAAGTATATTTGTAATATATCCTATCCAATTCCTCCTCTTAGCTACCTGTCTAAGGGTACCTCATTATTTTTAAAAAAAATTTTTTGAATTAAATTTCTGTTTAATACTTCGATATAGTCTAACATTTAATGGAAACTTAAAACCGTTGAGAAATTACGTATGCAAAAGTAATGCAGTTGGATGTACATACATTGTATGATTAAAATATTATAGGAATATTCGCGATATACATAGTTCACTGTACCTGAATTCTTCTGCGACAACAGCAAATAACTATCGATAGAATGAACCCCTTTCTTTACAATTACCAAACGAATATAAATTTAATATGTATTTTAACTATGAAAAATATAAGAATAAAATTTTAAAATGTCTAATAATTTAATACAATTAAAGATTTCTCAGAAGCGATTTTCGGCTGATCTTCTTCAATTTATGGTATGCGTCCTGATTTTCCAACAAATGGAAGTACCTATAGTTTATTCCAGTCGGCCCATGCATTTTTATAAGGGTGTTAGTCGAACCCTGGCAGTTCGTAATGCCAACCATTTGGCTATTTTGGAATAAGCTTTATAAAACTCACTTTTACTCATTATTTATGGGATATTTAGTTTGTGATAGAAGTATTTTGGTCGTACACAGAACTCACTGTACCTGAATTCTTACACCAAAATACGAAATAGAATAAATTTTCTGGCTTGAACTGGAATTGTCTAGGACAATGTTGCCAATCTTCGCTTGCCAATTTTCTTTCCCGAACAAAATATAAAATATTCTAAAATCTTATAATTTAAGAATTTCAACACCCTCGCCACACAACTCAGCTTGAGGACAAGGCGCTTGTGGGAAGGCAAGGAAATTCTTACTGGCCCATATGAGCTAATAGGCGAACATCAAATTTAGTAACAGAATGCCGATTTTTTCATTTTAGTAGACAAATTTGAATATTTGAATTTTTGTCAGTTAGAATTTGAATCAATGCTTGTAGATGCCATGTGCCTTTTGCAGGTTGAAGGGAAAGCGGCAGGCAAATGTATTTTGTTGTTGCTTCATGTATTACAACCGTTTTTTTTTTTGATGTATGCGGTATTATTTATGAATGAAAATGTTATTGTTGTATTTGACTAGAATTTGAATAATTTGTAGATGTTGTATGAATTTTACGGGTTGGAGGGAGAGGGCATGCGAATTTTTTTTACAGCTTGTTGGCACGGCTATGCAGGGGCATGTGTGCGATAAATTTATGAATTTCAAGCTTTTGGATGTGAGAAGCGTTTAGAGGGATAGTGTAAGTGAAGTATTTTTACATAAAAATAATCAGTTTGAATTTATTTACATATGAGTGGATGTACTTATGTACAAACATGTATGTATGTATACAAATCTTGATACAATTAAGTACTTTCTATGGTACATGTGCCTGTAGCCCATACAAATGTTAGTCTTATCACTACTTATCAAAGAGAAATTTTATTTTTTTTTTCAGAATTTTACTCTAACCATATTTTTGCTTTAAAAGTTAATTAAATTATTAATATTATTTTCAATAAGATGATACAAAAAAGTTCAAATATATTGATAAAACTTGATTCTTTCCTTCTTATTCTGAAAATTTATTCATGCATACACAGATTGAAAATAATATTTTCGCATATTTTGATATCAAACGTATAAAAAGTTTTGTATCTATAAGGTTAACATACAAAAATGTTATTTCGAGACGGAGAATTATATTTCAGAGCATATTTATTACAACTATGCTCACCAATGTTATACGCTAATAGAAAACTCTGTTAATTCCTTTGACAGTGGTGAAAACAACGCTCATAGCGTTCTGGCTCATTTGACAGTTTCCAAGCTGGACCGCAATTGAACCTTCTCGTTGTATTTACGTTCTCTGAACATTCTCTGCTGAAAGTCTGGACAAAGAACGTATATTAATGTCCTAATGCTGCAACTACCCATCGCACGTACCTTCCGTCCATAGCAACCTATCTTATGAGAGCGCCATGCAAATGAAAAGTTGTCACCGCTCACCCATAGCGTTACTAACGGTTGTTCGGCAGAAAATACTCGTGTTTGTATATTCTATTATGGTGTTATGTTATGGACGGAAGGTACATGCGATGGGTAGTTGCAGCATAAGTCCCTTAGGAGCCCTAACATACATAAAGGCTTGGACGATATAATGTGATTTTGTCCCTGATGTCTTATGTATGCATGAATATATAATGAATAATACCATAAAATCCTTTTGGAATATCGTGACTATACTCTGGAAATTTGCATATAACAAATGATCACTTTATCACTAATGCGAGGTTGAATTCTCAGTGAGCAAAAGCATATATGTATGTATGTAACTTACCTACACCAAAGTATGCACCCAGAAATATTCGTACACTGTATTTAGTTCTTATGAAATTTGAAAAACACTTTAGCTTTTCCTTATCTTGTCACTACACTTTCTCACCAAAGAACGAATATTAAAATTATTTTAAATAATATAAAAACCATTCAAAGCAAATTCACTTGGGGATAAAATCTCTGATTTCAGGTTCTCTGGTTCTCTATTGCCAAATTGCCATCGTGAGCAGATTTACGTTCTTTGCCGGTATATGACAAACAGCTGTTTATTATTGTGTTGTTTGTTATTGTAAATTTCAGCTTTCATCTTCCTTATTGTTTACAAAAAATCCGCAAAATAAGAAGTAACCAAAATTTCCAATAATATAGAAACATAGATAATGAAGAGTCTTCAAGTGACTCTGACAAATGCTTTTCAGTACAATGTATCAAAATACCTTAGTGGAGCATAGTGTCGAAGAAAATATAATTGAAAGTCTGGATAAAGTGGAGGAAATCGTATTTGAAAAAGAGATGAAATTCTGTATTGTCGGATCCTCTACTCATCGGCAGTACACTTATCTATCTTATTTAATCATAAACTATTGTTTTATGTACAATAACTATTTATAATTTTCTATCGAAAAGAACCTAATCCGGTATTTGCTGGGGGAAAGCGCTAAATATAATGCCGAATTTTTAGCAACCGATGCAGTAAAACAGATTGTTATGTCAAACCATATGAAGCGGCCTCTTATTAAGAGAAGAAAGGTTGATGCAGAAGTAACTGAAACTCCACAAAAACTTATTACTTTAGCAGCTGTAACTTTTGAGGACTTTACCAGTGAAAGGTTCACTGCAGCTTGGCAACCAAGGCAAAAGCTAGAGGCCAAAGTTTTCTACAACAAATCCTATTCCATTGGAACTTTACATTTCTACTAGCCAATAATAAGTTTACTAAACAGCATAATAAAAGTCAGTGGAATGAAACTAAAATAAAACTAAAGAGAAAAACTACTTTAAGGTGACTATAATAAAATGTCTGTTGGTTTTATTTTTAAAAAGATGAATATTTTTGAAGATTAGTTTATAGAATTTCAATTAGTTTTATTTATAAAACTATGGCTTAAATAACGACTACAAATCTAATGTGCTGCTAGCATATCCTGAATGTTGCACGGTCATGTGTGTTTGACCTTCGAGCATGCTTAGCACCCCTACGCTACTTTGCGCGGTTGAACTAGTGATATCCTGCATACCACTGTTAAGGACACCAACATTTTGGTCATCCGATGCTGGCATTTCAAGTATATTCAAGAAGTCACCTTCTTGAAATTCTTCCTTTTGCATAATTTGACTCTCTTTCATTAGTTTGTCATATTCCTGCAGTACACCATTAAATTCTGCTATTTCGCTACGGTTGCGTGTAACCAACTGATGTTTAAAATAATTATGCACATTAGTCAAAGAAGCATTAGTCAACGAATAATAGGCCTTTTCTAGACTTTTCACTTCTACTTCATTTTCCATTTCAATTGGTGGGCTATTCGCGTGAACTTCTCGAATTCGATGCATAAAGTTGCGCATAAATTCTTGTGCAGCATCGGAAAATAGCACTAAAGCGGATTCAGAAATATCAGTAAAGCCACATACACGAAGTTGTCCGCAAACAGCTTTTCTTAATGCAGCGCGACATATTTCAGGATTAATTTGAGGATAGGTCTGCGGCACACCACGGGCAAAGCTACTCTCAAGAGGGGGAATAAACCATATAGGTTTAGCGAATTTGTCGTCACTTATAAAATCTGCGGCATTTTCGGGAGGAAAATCTACCTCCGGTATCATTTGGCATGGATTCAGGAGATAATTTGATGTACCCTGAGAAAAGATATACATATTTATTACGAGTCTACAAAAAACAATAAAAGGATAGCTTGCCGATTTATTGGAGTATGTATCAATAAGTGATTGCAACATTTCTGTCTGCTTCATAACTTCTATAGTTTGCGTCACTAAGGGATTCTTCACCTGTAATTGTACACTTTAAAAAAGTGTTTTATGTTTCCGCTTTATTGAAAATAAACAAAAATTCTTACCTTTTGTTAGTAGCAGAAGGCAATCTTTCCTGCATCTCTTCAAGCTTTGTGCGTTTTGCTGCAACAGGAACTATTTTGTCGATTTCATTTTCCTTTGCTGTGGTTTCTTTAAGTTTTCCCCAAAGTTGTCGGGGCATAATTAAATTTATTTCAAATAATTCTACTCTAGCAAAAAAATGTTTACAATTTCCAAGAAAACGTTCAATACTAGCGACAGAAATATACGTTCTCTGTACGTTCTCTGCACTTTAGGCGTAATCGCTTACAAAAATGTGTATGACGAATTATGTGATTCGGTATGTGTTTGGAGTGTGAATAATGATTGAGAGAGCTAACAACGTAATTGACGTATAAGAACATATAAGATATTTACAAAGCTGAGCACCAGCAAGTGGTTAATTAGTTACAAAGTAAGCTCGTTGGTGACAACAAGGCTGTTCTTTGTCAATGCTAGCCGTTTATGGAACTCTCTTCCTGCTAATTTAAGGAGGAATTTAAACAGGAGCAATTTCAAGAACCACATATATATGCATTTCAAGGGCCAAATTTAACTTTTACTAACCATTAAATAATTGTTTAAATTTTTGTCATGTTATTATTGTTATTATTGTATATTTTTGTTAATGTATCCGTAAAATAATATTTACTTATTCTTCACACTATTTGTATTGTACTAGAACAGATATGGAAATCTTATTGTACTAATGTGTTGTTATTAAATAAATAAAATAAATAAACATCAGTGCAAAGTGAAAACGTAAGGAAGAAGCTTTTGATTTTGCTATGCATTTAGAAGAGTCATCAACGAAAATTGAAAAAAAACTCTCCAAGCTTGTGCTTTGGCTCCAATGTTACAAATGAATGCCAGCATTTCGCAAAAGATAGATGCACGGGATGACCGTACGCCACGAAAGATGGATGCGAAAGATGTCCGTATGTTTGAAATGTCATCGCATATTTCATCACAGCTCAATACCAAAATATTAACATTGCATAGCAACTGCAATGCCAGGAAGCGCATATTTCGTCCAAGCTCGTCCAGTTTCAAAAGAATTTGGTTAAATACATTGCAGAACTCACAGAGAGACAGGATAAAATCGAAGAATGTTAAGAAAAAATAGAAGAGCAAAGCCAACTAATTGGAAGATTGCAGAGAGTTTCGAACCACTTTGTCGAACGCTCGCAGAATAAAAAGAGTTTCTTTTGATGTTACAATTTCTTCAGAGGTCTTTAAACTCTAATTTAATAAGACAGCTACAACGAATAACTGGATTATTGAGGAAAAGCCAGTAAAGTTGAGTTAATATGTAAAAAAGGTGTTTATTTACAATTCAACGGCACTGTTGAAGATTACAAAATTTGTTTCGCTATTGTGACCTCTCATTTTTATGCAATTATTGTGAATTTTACCAGAACATAATCCGTTTTGTACTTTGTGACACGTTAAAAAATAGAATTTTACTAAAAATCTGTCATAAATGTTTAGAAATTAGTGCTAAAATAGAAAGGATAGTAAATAGTTAGTTAAGAATCTGTGTCTCTGTTAAAAATGGATCCAATGGCGTTGCATGCACCTGTCGACTTCAATAAAGTAAGTGTCCATTGGGACTTATCAATCTGTTCCATCCAATTATATTTGATACCAACTTTGATACATTTGCAGTCATTAGAGGAAATGACACCAGAGGAAAGGATGCGTGCTGAACATCAACTGATGCATGAAAAACACAAAGGTCATGAGGCAATGCATTCCGAAATGGTACTTGTATTACTCATAACACTTATTGTGGCACAGGTTATATTAGTTACATGGAAGCAACGTCACTATAAATCCTATGCGGTATTTCATATATATATGCTTTCTAACTTTTAATAAATACTAAACATAAATGTTTTGATTTTAGACAACGACACTAATTGCGATGTGGATAATACCGATGGGAATATCGATCAGTTACAGTTTTATACGTTTTATTGTTATTTGGATATTATTTTCGCTATTAACTGCATTCGTTATCAGAAAAGCTGTTAGCAAACCTATAGAGCGCACAACACCAAGGTAAACTACACAGATTAAAATGTTATCATAAATATTTTTACGATTTTTTATTTTTCAGATTAGTGTACAAATGGTTTTTACTTATATATCAAATTAGTTATTCCCTCGGTATAGGCGGCTATATTGTGATGATGGCTACATTTATAGGTTTTAATTATATATTCAATCAAGGTCCTAATGTATGGATGGACACGGGCCTATTACTCGTGTTTTACGGTCTTTACATTGGCGTATTGGGCCGTGACATATCTGAAATTTGTTCGGAAAAAATGGCTGTACAAATTGGAGTAAATTAAACATTTTTTACTTACAGATTTTGGCTCACTTTATTTAATAATTTCTTTTAATTTTTTTTTTCTTGCTTTTATCTAGTATTACACTCCTCAAGGCATACCCACACGTCATCTAGATAATAATGTATGCGCAATTTGTGGGAATCAACTTCTGGTGAACGTCAAAGAAGAGGGCCTCTTTGAAAACACCTATAAGTTAACTTGCAATCATATTTTTCACGAATTCTGCATTCGTGGTTGGTGTATTGTAGGTAAAAAGCAAACGTGTCCTTATTGCAAGGAAAAAGTGGATCTCAAAAGAATGTTTCGTAATCCGTAAGTTATTATTTAGTTAATGTTATATTCAGAAACTCATCTCTGTTCACACATCTAATTACAGTTGGGAACGGCCGCATGTACTTTATGGACGATTACTAGATTGGATTAGATGGCTTGTCGCTTGGCAACCGCTTATTTTTTTCGTTGTACAAGCCATAAATTGGGCCTTGGGCTTAGAATAATAGTGGGCATAAAATTTCTTCTAGTCATTAGATAATTAAAACAAAATAAAAACTTCAAAACTAAACCAATAACTCAGTATCGTGTCGTGGTAATACATGAATGACATACTATGTAGTTTATATTAGTTAACACCACAGCAGAGAAACATCAATAACAACAGACACAACAAGCAAATTATATACATAGTTTCATGGTAGAAATTGAATAATTACTTTTTATTTTTCGTGAAGTATCCTTCGATTTTTTATAGCATGTAATAATGTTAATACGTGAAAAAGATTATTTGTACGTAGAAAACTTATTTATTTAACTTTTTATTTATGTACATTTTACAACATTATATTGTCATCTTAATTAGAGAATATGTATTGTATATATGTATGTATGTATGTATGTATGTATGTATGTATGTAATTCTGCAGTTCACCATATATGACTTCAAAAAAATGTATTTCAATCTTTATATTTATATAATTATGTATGTAGGTATGTAGCAAGTAATAAACACAAAAATTCCTTACAATATCAATATGCATACATATGTATGTTCATATGAAAGCATTTTTTAAATAGTAGACGTGATTTAGTGCATACGTATTAACACATTAAAAATAAAAATGTTTGTTAATTTCAACACATCCGCTGCTTGGTCCAGTTGATCTCTTGCCCATCATTTGATTAAGATTTTCTCAACATTATTCATTAACATATCAATTCTCCCGCTGAATGCATGCATATAAAACAAAATAGATGCAACATTGTTAGCACTCTTATTATACAGAAAATTACATCAATATGAAATAAACCAAATGCAAATTTTTTCCGTACTTATGTTTTGAAAACGTATCGAACTTTTTGTAAACACTGTTTTTATTATTCCGTTCACTTGAAAAACGCATGTAAGCTCGCAACAACACCGGCGACGCCTATAAAACACTTAATATGAATACACTATGGTTCCACATAACAAAACTAATAACCAGAAGCACCGATCATGCTACGAATTTGTTCAAATGACAGCCAGAATGTTAGAGACCACGGCGCCATACGGATCCAGCATGGCAGGAAACCTTTGTAAAGTGCACCAAATCCTTCTTTGTTCACTGTTTGACGTAGACAATCGACGGAACCTTTGTAAAGTAGTCCTCTGAAAAAACCGTAGATATATATAATTAATATAAAACTCACTTTTTTTTTTTTTAATATAAAAACAATATTTCTTACCTGCCCCTTTCGTCCGTTGGCTGATTCATTATTCTTGTCTTCACCACATCTGCTGGCGTTCCCATAATCGCAGCGACGAAACCAGCACATATGGAAGAAAGTACGTGTACCGTATGGCAATCAGGCATATTCAATTTAATCATAATCATATGTTTGATAGTGTCGTATGTTGTGAGGTCACCCAAGTTAACAAGAGCGGCTCGTTGCACATTCGGAATGCTGCCTTTCCACAAACCAGCTACACCACCTCGACGAACAATTTCTTTGAAAGCATGCGCAGCGCCATGTACACGCGCCGGTTCTCCCATAAGGCGACGTTTTCCTTCCATTTGTATTTGTACCTTAACTAAATCGGCCGGTGAGGCCAACCATTGTGCTACTGCCCCAGCGGACACACCACAAAGTGCTGATTTCCATAATGGTAATGTAATGATGCCGTTATTATCGTTTCCAAGCTTGCGACGTAGAAAGTCGTAGCTGCATATACGCACGCCGCTGTAACGTTTAGAGAAAAATTTTAATATTGCTAACGCAAAGCTTAAAATAATCTTAGTATACCTACTTACCTGTAAACAACATGGCGGTATAGAGCTGGAGTGACACCTTGCCACAATTTCATTGTGCCCTCCTCCCTGACGATGCCAAATGCTGTCGCCAGCATACCACGGTACTGCACGGGGTCCATTGATATCATCATAGAATCAGGGAGAGAGAACGAAAGTAAGAGGAGTAGAATGAATGCACTACGCCCCAGTACCGCAATTAAGAGGTTACAAACAGACGAATGAATTAAACATATTCTCACTAATGTTTACGGGTGGATAATTAAAAATGTTATACGAGTATATAAGATGTGGTGGAATGAGCGCATAATTTGAGTAATTTGAAATCATTTTTAAAACAAATACAAAACACATTAAATGACAAGTTTTACACAAGGTATCACAAATAAATGTGTATGTATATGTAGGTTTACAAAATAATAATTTCATATAAGTTCTTAGTCACCTTTGTCTTAGCCCCAGTGCTGGTCTTTAACTCCGAGGCTGCTGCCTCGCCTTGTATTTGTAAACGAGTTTTGGTTAGATCAAGCGGATATGTGGTTAGTTCCGCCACAGACGCAGCTACGACTGACACTACATAAGTACAAGCAAATGAATCGGCATAATCGTATTTAACAGGACGCAATTGATTGCGAGTCGTAGATCCTGTCGGCGGTGGGGGTGGAGGTGATTGTGGCTCCGCAGTCGATTTACTTTGAGTCTGACTTTGCATTATAAGGCCTTCTGTATCACTTATTCTAACTACTGACAGCTGTAAAATATTAGAAATTTACATAGGTATATATATACATATTAGATTTCCAAATGTACGCAAATGTTAAAATCATATGCTCAACTGCATATGAAAAGTTCAAAGTTCAGTCAACACAGAAATGGCATCGACGTTCAATGCTCCAATTTTTGATTTTAATCTAGTCAAATATTTCGATATTTTTAATCTCTGCACTGGTATACGTACAGATGTACATTTCATAATAAGATAAAACAGGCCCCTTTATTTGTGTGGACCGGTTTTCTTCTTATCATATTTTTTTACTTATTCCCGCTTTACAGTTTAAATTTATCGATTCGTTTACAAACAAATCTATAAGTAATTGGCATTGAAGGTTTTTTCTCATGTGACCCCATATAATAAAATATTTTGATTACGAATACAATTGGCTAGAGTCTGTAGGCCCATACATATAAAACAAACATAATGTACGTGCTTGCATATACCTTTGTTACGACATTTATACAAGCTTTAATTCAATTCCAATTCTCTTGTACATTTGTTCTGTTTACTTTCACAAAATATATTTTTTGTTGGAGTAATATCAATTTATTTAATAAGGTACTTTTTTATTATTTAAAAGAAATTTTTCACTTACACTTTATTGTAAACCCTTTTTACATAATGAATCTCCCCTAGCGAAGGAAATATGCCCGTCCAATCAGTCTATTCACTCTAGAAGTGCCAGTCTTTTGCGGTCACTGTAATTCTTTTAATTAATGCTATTGCACCGAATATTTAATTACATAAAGAATTTGCCCCTTATCAATGATTAATTAAAATTTATTAGTTTATAAAACAAAAGTAAAAAACAAGAAAACACTTCGCCACTCATGGCACAATTAAAAATGTGCCGAGTTCTACACAAAAACTGATCAAAAAATGCACAGTAAAATAAAATGTCAAAATACATATGAGATCACATATGTCAATAAAAGGGCAATCACAATGCGCACTGTGCGTGCGTTATTGACGTGATAAATATTTGCAAACAAATTTTAAAATCTTTTAATAAAACATTTCTGAATTAATTTAAACCATAATGCGTATAAATGTAGAACTCTTTAGCCTAACGATTTTCAACAAAAAAAAAAAAAAAAAAAAAAAAAAAATCACGATGGTTTTCTAATTTGTTTGGTTTTCTCAACTTACTTATCTTTCGACTTTTGAACCAAAGGAGATTCTTGGCTCACTTATGCTCGACATCCAGATAGATGCAAAGTACTTCGTTCTCATAACAATTGCATTTAGGATTATTTATCAGTATATCTGTGAGAACCACTATTGTTTCGTAAAACAACCAGGGAAGTTAGGGAATTATGATTAGTTTTAGAAACCTATACATACCTATATGTATTATAAGCAACTCGATTGATATCAACAAGATTTACTTTGTGAATCTTAAATGATTGATACGGATCCAAGGCAATGAAGCTTCTTTTAAAGACCGGTGAAATAATTAATTTCCAATTTCGTAGCTCCATGAACTTTAGATTTTATTAGACTCCAAAACTAAATAAGTTGAATACTTATATCTATTGAGCGTGTAAAATAACTTGCTTGTATTTATCAAAGTTCATAATATGTATAAACAGAAGCATAAAAACAAAATTTGCACATACATATATATGCGCCTAAATGATACATACATACATATATACATATGTATGTATATTGGATATTTCATTATTACAATATTGTTCTTCTTAGTGTTCTACGGCATTATAAAATATTCAAACCATTTCTAAATTTATTAGTACCAATGTAATTTTTTTCTTTTAAATACATATAATAAGAGAAATGTAAGTATAATTATAATATATGTATATGTATATGTATAAGAATGAGGAAATAGGAAAAACTAACGAATATTACAAAGAACATCGTTGAAAAGTGCAAAACAAAGAAATCGTATAGTAATTATTATTATTTAAATCAACACTCTCCGCACGTAGCATTCGCTCAAATCACGGTTTTTCATTCCATGTTTACTGATATCACAACATTTACTTGCGGACAACTGTCGCTGTTCAACACGTCTGTAGACATTAAGTGCGACATGCGGTCACTAAGTTCAGCCTGTGAATCCGCCATTCCAGGTGGAACCATACAAATAGGTTCTATGAAAAAAAATTTATTTAAATAGCCCCTCATTGAAACATGCAATTAATCATTACCTCCAACGTTCCAACCATTAGGTGTACACAATCTCCACATAATCGCCGGTTGAGTTGGATAAATATCTGCTAAAATATCACAAGTTTCTCCTGGTTTCAGAGCAGGCACCTCAATGCGCCGCTTTTGACTAGGTGCCGTTAAGTAGCATCCGTTTGGCCAGTCAATAGTGCCATCATTTTGTAACCTAAACGCTTGCTGATTTTCACTTGGACGAGATTGTTGAACAATTTTCATTGAAGGCAGCGTTTGAAATGTGTGTATATCCAAATAACATCCTACAGCAGTTTGCAGATTCCTTTCAATTTTTAAATTCATTAAATAAATATATAAGAATATTTGTGTAAAAATTTCAATTCACTTCTCACCAATTACTCATTTCCAAATAGAATTTCGCCGCATCTTGATCCACTTGGTTGTTCATAAGACTTTGAAATTGTCTAACCAAATCCTCATGATCCGTAGTACCTAAACAACTAAATTGTTGAAGAAGCAATGAATCAATATCAATTTCGTTTCCTAGACGATGCTGTTGTAATAAGAAATTCTGTTGTTCTGGACCCTGCAGTTGTGGTTGCGATTGCGTCATCAGAGGTGATTTTATTTGTGGTGGTGCTGGAAGAGGTATAGCTTGGCCAGATGATAAGAAAGGAGGCGATGATGATGGATTTATCGTTGTTTGGTCAAAACCATTTGTATTTGGTAGCGCAAATGGCATTGCCATGGGTGTGGTTGTAGATGAGGCAATTTGTGCCTGAAAAGCGGGTTCGCACTGCATTTGCAACTGTTGATGTTGTTGGTGCTGTTGCTGCTGCTGTTGCAGATCATCAGCTTGTTGTTGTTGATGATCGAAACTCTCGCTTACGTCCATTTTATTAGCGTTTTTATTGCTCACCTGCCACAAGAGAAAAAATAATGAAAAAAACATATTGACATATTTTTGATTGGAAACTACTTCATTCTTATTAGAAAAACACAAAACGACTAAAAGATGGGACAACTGATCAACCTACATATAACACCTTTGTCCTCTGTCCATCTCTTTGTCTGCCTATCTTCAATATACATATACATAATGCTCCGTTGTTTATTACCTTTTGTGCTGCTATCCTCTGTATGGGTTTTCAAATTACAGATACTCTATTAGCCCTTCCAAGTTTTAGTTTTTGACCACAATTTTTGATAAAATAGAGAAAATATTTGCTAAATATCTCGGAATTCTACTGCAGATGCTGATAAACGCAATTAGCGCAACAACAAAATAAACATAAAGAAGAGGGGATAAAAATCACTAAAAATCACTCCAATGTCAATTTCACACATTCAGACATTTGCAGAGTCGTATTTTCCAATATTTTCTTCAAAGTACGTACCAATTTGCTGAAAAGTGAAAAAAAAATGTTTGTTCTTCACAAAGAGTTTAATAATTGCTAGCGGTTGCTTTCGATAAAATAATGCTCCCCGTTATTTTTTTTTTTAGAAAAATTTAACGTATAGCATAAACTTCGGCAAAATGGTTGGTACTGCCATTATAAAGCAGAGGTTATTTTCGATAGTTAATCGAATGTAGAATACAAAAATGGATGAAGTATGTGGCCTTAAAAGCCCAAATGAATGCCATTTAATACTTCAATAATATAACATTACGTGTACCATTAAAGCTAAAGGCTACGTAACGGTTATTACGTTGACGATAGAAGAGTATAAATTGTTTGGTGTTTGGCTTGGCAATGTCAAGCAATGTAGCGTGTGACACATAAGAAAATTAAAAAATGTGGAAGAATTGGGAATAGAAAGAGATCGAAATCGAAAATCAAATCAGTCCAAGTGAAAAAATTCCATAAGGCGAAAGGAAAAGTTGGTAAATAAATTCTGATTGGATTTAAATGTGGAAGTGAAAACATTGACCGTGAAAATGGAACTATTTAGTCTATTACGAATTATTAATTGCATATTTTAAAATGAATCAAAGGTTATGATTACTAAGTGTACAATTGCAAAACGACAACAATAAAATTAAGGTTACAATTGGTGCTTAATTAGGTTTCGAGAGAATCCCGAGGCTTCGTTTCCAATTAATAAGTGACGAACTAGTGAACAACCGAGCGCAAAGATACGCAGAGTAGGTGGATAGATATGTGTATGTATAGTATATCAAACGTTTACTTATAGAAATTATCAAATTGGAGTTTAATTAGTAATCATTACTCCAATAAGCAAACAAATATTTACACTATAAATTAATTGGATCAAAGTAAAAAGTGCAGAGTGAGTTGAAATTGGATAATCTTTTTATGTTTTAGTAACAGTTTTGATTTGGATTTTACATGTCATGCCCATAGTGATAACTTGTGAATATTTGCGTCATCCATAGATATGAACACTGAAATGGTAAAAAACAAACAAAACAAATAATACATAGACCTACGAACAAGTGTCCTTAGAAATTTTCCGGATTGAATGCTCGTATATGATATGTACATACATATGTACCTACATACTTGTGTACAACGAAAGCACACTTTGCCAACTCACTCCAGTTTTAACTAAATTAATCCCCTCTTCTACCTCACCACTGACAACTTTCCTAAATTTAATATATGTACGTACATATGTACATATGTATGTAGCAAAATATTCCGCCTATTACCATAATGGTTGCTAATGATAGATGCTTCAATCTTACGCTCTCAACAAGCTGTGCGCCTATCTGGGAGGCATAACGTGATGGTCTGGTATACCTACAACTCCATTCTTTTCCGCGATTCATCGCTCGTTCAGTTTATGTAACAAGTGTGTTTTCGGTGTTGTTATTGCAGTAGTGAATTTAATATAATTTTTACTTGTGCATACATATGTAAGTACACATGTGAATACACATACATAATAATTACAATTAATTTGGTACTCTCTTTCGAAGCAAAACAAAGAACGAAAAAATGCTAATGTACGTTCAAATGTAAATAAAGAATGAAAGAAATTTCTACTTTTAAAGGGATAAAAGCATAATCACCACAAAAATTTTCAAATTATTAATTTATGTAAATTCAAAATAAATTTGGCGGTAATAATCTAACTGATTGATATAAAGAATGATAATGTAATATTTACCGTCGGGAATTGTAAAGGTATGTCTACATATAATGTTTGTAATAAAATTATGTTTTAAGTACATATGTACCTATACACGTTTGATTTGTAAAGTTAGACATACCTACATACATACATATACCTACATATTGAAGAAAACTGTAATTTTTATAGATATCATACGCTTAAGGTGCAGTTATACACAGTAAATTATTGATTATATTTCAAAATGAAAAATTAAAATTTTACTACCTACGAGGGACGGCTGCGTACATCCTGTTTTACAAGGAATTTAATCAAACCGCGGTGCTCGAAATTGCGAGAACTTTCAGTTTCCGTTGACATAATATTTTGGCTGGTTCTAGGTACAAACTGTTAATGAACCTAATAAAAAAAAATTTGTGTTATTTATACTAATAAATTAGTAATGTCAGTAACGAGATGATGTGCCATCTCTAACTACCTTAGGTCGCAAACTTATCAGTCGCCCCTCGTACATACCTTTCTACCGATATTTTAAAATAAGCTCTTTGTACACGAGAATTATTCTGAACTAAAATTGAGCACATGAATTTTTTTTTTTTTTTAATTTACATTGGGATGAAAACTATTGTGTTGAATTATTAAAGTTTTAATTTATTTTAAATAATTTTTCAAATTATATTATTTAAAGAAGAAACCCACAAAGTAAAGGGTTTTCCAATAAGCGGTGATATTTTGATATTCAAAGAAACTTTTCCCATAAAAGATCGATGGTTTCGTTGCTTGTGTGCCACGAAGCGGCGTCTTGTAGATAGCAAAAGTTGCCCAGATCAATACCAACCAATTCCGGCCATAAAAAAAAAAATCGAAAATGTAAGGTCCATTGACACCGCCGGACCACGAACCACACCAAACTGTTACACGTTGAGGATGGAGTGGATTTTTAACAATAAATCTTGGATTTTCCTAGTCCCAGATGCAAGAGTTCGAGGTGACAATGGGCCTAATTAGTCACGATGATTTATCGATGGAATTTTTAGAGTGAATTTTAATAATTTCAATGCGTTCTTGAAATGTTTATAATTCCATTTTTATTACTGGCGTAGTTTTCACTTGTCAAATGTCAAAAAATTACAGTTTCAAAAGTGACATCTACCGGAATAGCAGACTATTCAAAATAACACCTCTTATTGGAAAACCCCTTAACATATTATCTAACTAATGTTATACCTATATACAGTGGCGGACTAAAGTCTACATACGATCCATTTTTTGGGAATTCAACCCGTCCTATAGCTTTCACAGAAAAAATAATGATGCAGTTTTGTTTTAAATTCAAGTATATAACAAAAACTAAAATTTCTCATTTATTCAACATTAACTTTCAAAGTTATTAACAAAAAATGGAAAAAAGGCACTGACAAAAGTGAACATACGATTTTTTGCTTAGCTATTCTAGGTAATCATATTAATTTTAAAAACTAAGTTAATATTTTGTTGGGCCACCATGCGCATCGATCACCGCTTGCAAGCGTCTGACATTGAAAAAAACCAAATTTTCCAGCTCTTCTCCTGTAATGTTTTGCCACTCTTCTTGAAGTTTCTCTCTGAGCTTTGATGCATTACTTATAGGGTGTTTTCGAATTTTCCGCTCCAATATTTTCCATACGTGCTATGTAATATTCAATTCCGGGCTTTGTGGTGATGAGTGCAACTGCCGCGGAGCATAATACAGCAGCCAATCCTTTACAATTTGCGCTGTGTGCTTAGGATCATTATCCTGTAGAAAGATCCAGCTCGAGCCAAGGCACAGTTTGTCCACAGATAACTTCAAATTATTTTCCAATATGGTCTTATACTCGAAGCGATCCATATTTCCTTCAATAAAGACCAATTTACCCACCCCAGACGCTGCAACTGCTCTCCAATCCATGACACTCCCACCACCATGCTTTAAGGTCGAAATAAGGTGCCTGGGATCCATGGCAGTAATGAGTTTTCTCCAAACTTTTGCTCTGCCATCGCATCCAAATATGTTATATTTTGACTCATCCGTAAATAGCACGCTTTTCCAGAACTCATGATCCTTCTTTAGATGCTTTTTAGCGAACTCCAACCGATGTGCGCGGTTTTTCTCGCTTATGAGAGGCTTCTTGCGAGGAGTTCTGCTGTAGAATCCTTCGTTGTTAAGAGTTCTTGTTATTGTGCGTAAGTGCACAACAATTTGGGATCATTTCGCTAGCTTCTGGGCCAAATTGGTAGCATGTACCTTGGAATTTTGGCTTACTTTATTACGGATGAAAGAGATGTCCCTATGGGTAAGCTTCTTTGGACGGCCACTTCGCGGCTTACTCTCGAACGAGCCCGATTCTGCAAGTTTTTATAAATTGTTTGCACCGTCGCTTTTCTTAAATTTAACAATTTAGCTATTTTGCCGAACGTTTTCTTATCATTTCTGTGTTTTATAATCAATTTTTGCACAGCCACCGGGATTTCCGTTCCTGACGACATTTTCGCGATTGTATTTCTTTTTTCAAATGATGAAAAACAATTAAGTTAAAGCCAAATACCAAGAAAAGTATAGAAAGAAAAAAAAAACGGTACTTGACCGCTGAAAACAGTAGCTGAAGTAATAAACGAAACAAATTAATGAAACGTATGTTCACATTTGTCAACGGCTTTTTTGAGTTTTTTGTTAATAACATTGAAAGTTAATGTTGAAAAAATATGAAATTTTCGGTTTTGTCTTACAATTAAATTCAAAGGAAGACTACATCAATACTTTTCCTGTAAAAACTATGGGACGGTAGGGATTCCAAAAAAAGGGGTCGTATGTAGACTTTAGTCCGCCACTGTATGTATGTATGCGCCTCCTAGTTTTGTGTTTATAAATATTCTTATTTATAAATTAATTTAATTTTTCTTATAGCTTATCACGATGACCAGTCCAGAGAATAGGATATCCAGTCATGGTAAGTTAAAAATTACAAAAAATACTATTTACCTATGTACATAGAAATGTTAAACATGCTAATGATAAAACCAGGGAAACCAGCGAACAAAGAAGAGTCTTATAGAAAATGGAGATTTTGAACTAGTGACGAAAACAATGAAAACCTTGTTGCTCACGTCCTTCATACATCAACTGAGCCCAGTGTCATATCAGCATAGCTTCCGAAAAGTATCGAGTACCTAAAACCGCACTTAACGCCATAAACACCCAGACAGTAACTGAGCTCTTCCCGATACTGTTTAATATTTACATTTCGAAGCTTCCACCACAATCAGCGGGAGTTTCTTTGACCTCGCATGCCGACGACTGTTTGATATTGACATCTGACAAGTATATTGAAAATCTTCTTTCGAAACTGAACTGCTACTTCGCTGCTGGAGGGAGTAGCTCCGGCTCGAACTTGATGTGAAAGTCGTGAGATGGGAATTCCGTTTCTATATATTATGTTGCATCGATCTGGACGCCGTGGACTAGCGTGACAGGAAACCTTCTGATACATGTATTTACTTGAGGATGAACCTCAACCTAGACATCTCAGGAAATGATTACTAGAGTATATGAACTTCATTTAGCAACATAGACAAGAACCGCTGGACAGAACCACACTCGTGAACTCTCTTTTCGTGAATGGCAAAATTAAGATCTGGATATATGGTAGTAGTCGATTTAATTTCTGCTTGTACCAATTGGTCAGACCAACGTCCGAAGTTATAGAAAAAAAATCTAATTATGGTCGCCCCTCGGCGTTTAATTCTGGTATGAAATTAAAGGCTTCTCGTAAAAATCCATCAACCGTTCGGAGGCGGCTTAGAAAAAAATTATTGCAAAAGAATTAACATCCATATGTATGTATATATTAGGTCAAGTAAAAAGTTCGTTCGGTTTTTTTTTTTTTATTGAGCCGTAGAAGGCTGCGTCATCCCAGCTCCTGGAGCTTCTGGCGCGTCACCAAAGATGTGTGTGACCTGGCGTTGTCCTGTTGGAATACAATTCGGCCGCTGTTGATCAAATATGGCCTCTTCTGGATGAGTGCTGCCTTCAAGCGGTCCAGTTGTTGGCAGTAGAGGGCCACTGGCACTGTTTGGCCATAGGGGAGCAGTTCGTAGTAGATGATTCCTTGCCAAATCCCACCAAACACACAGCAAAACCTTCCTGGCCGTCAATCCTGGCTTGACCACCGTTTCCGCCGGCTCACCGCGTTTCGACCACGACCGATTTCGCTTGTCGTTGTGTCGTAAGTGATCCACTTTTCATCGCCAGTCACCAAACGCTTCAGAAATGGGTTGATTTTGTTGCGATTCAGCACAGATTCGCAGATGGAAATTCCGTCCATCATGTTTTTTTGCGTTAGTTCGTGTGACACCCAAACATCGAGCTTCTTTTTGAAACCAAGGTTATGCAAATGGTTCCAAACGGTTTTCTGGCTTATCTTTGGTCCCCAGCAATTAAATAAGTGCTCACGTGACGGTCTGTTTCCACTATTTCCATCAATTTAACGCAATTTTCGACGACAGACCTCCCGACGCGTGGTGCATCTTTGACATCGAAATTACCGGCACGGAACCTAGCAAACCACTTTTGTGCTACACGTTCGTTTAGAGTATCGGTCCCATAAACTAAATTAATTTTTACAGCCGCTTTGGCTGCTTTTTCGCTTTGATCGAAGAAAAATTGTAAAATATAGCGAATTTTCTCTTTGCTGGTGCCCATCTTTGACGAGCGCTCACAACGGACTGAGTCAATCAATCGAAAAACTGTCAAAAACAAACTTTTAGCGCGAATAAACACGTTTTCAGCGCCGTATAGTATGACATGATGCGATACGTAACATTAATATTATGGACAATAACGCCATCTCTTAGATAGAAACCGAACGAACCAATTACTTGACCTAATATGTAGTGGAGGCGATTGAAAATATATCTCTATTCCATGTTCGCAGGTGAGATGTTTGCCGAAACCCAACGATTGCTCGGTAAAACCAAAGAAACCATCTCTCCAATCGTCCTTTGGAATCGTATTTAAATATAATATAATATTATTATATATTTCGCTAATATAAACAGGCATGTATGTATAAGTAGATTTATACATATGTAAGTTTGTATGTATGCATTTATGTATTACATATATAGTATTGTATATTAACGTATAAAAAGCTCAAAAAGAGAGAGATAGAGAGAGAGAGAGAGAAAAACTTTTATTGAAAGCAAGTAAAATGCTGAAAAGGAATCAAAAGAATACTGAAGAAAACCTACGTTTATTGATTTTAGTTATTTTTAGAAATTACTTGCCTTGCCTTCACAGCAGTTAATCATGAAATAAATATTCTGCAACTTTACGAAACAAGAAATGAAAAACGAAAAACGAAAGGCGAAAGGCGAAAGGCGAGTCCTTCACTTTGCGACGGCTAACTCCAACCACAAGTACTATACATACATACATACACATTGTACATACATATATTTATATTATCATCCCAACGAACATTTGATAGGCACACAACATATGTACATATAAATATATGGTTAAAGGAAGGTGTTTGCACTTACCCAGCAGAGGAAAACACTAGTTGTTAACTAGAATCCAACTAGTTCATCTTCCATCTATTTTCTATGTAAGCAATTGGTAGTTTTAACACGACGATGTTCTGTGAACTGTCAATCGTCTGTCTATGCATCAGATTCATATTAATTTAATACCAGTTCATAAATGTATAACAGTTAAAATACCAGACCAGTTGATAACTAGTTCTCCTCAGATACATATTCCAAATAGTTGAACCGATTTTAATGAAATTTTTTGTGTATATTCAGGTAGATTTGAGAGTGGTATTGAAATACTAGAGACCAACTTATTTGAAAAAAAAAACGCACATACCTGCTCAAATATAAACGAGACTGGCTCAATAAAACAAAAACGGTTAAATATTCTTCAATATTTATTTTATCCCCTTCAAAATAGTCACCATTAGAGGCGATACACATATGCCACCTTTTTTTCCAATCTTCATAACACTTCTGGTAGGCCGCTTGAGGTATGGCTTTCAGTTCCTTCTTCGAATTCTCTTTTATGACTTCAATCGACTGAAAATGCTTTCCACGAAGCGGCAATTTGAGTTTAGGGAAAAGAAAAAAGTCACACGGTGCCATGTCGGGTGAATACGGTGTTTGCGGAACAATATTTACGTTGTTTTTGGTCAAATAATCGCGTACAAGACGAGACGTATGAGCAACAATTTTGGAACAAGTCGAGCAGACACACGTCTCATGCCCTAAACATCGTGAATAATGCTATGAGCGGATCCATTTGATATGTTGACCTCACTAGCTATCTATCTTTCAGTCACACGACGATTTTCCAACACAATTTTCTTTACTTTTTCGACGTTTTCTTCGTTTATTGACGTTGCTGGACGACGATCATGGGGCAAGTTCTCCAGCGATGTACGGCCGTCCTTGAACGACTTATACCAATCAAAAATACGTGCACGTGATAGGCAAGACTCCCCATATGCCTTCTGCAACATTTTCATTGCGTCCGTCGCACTTATTCCATTGGAATAACAAAATTTCAAACAAACTCTCAAACTAAACGTTAATTTCCATAGTAAAATTCAAAAAACACACTCGAGGTTGACTTGTTTATAGTGCCGTAAAAAAAAAACTATGTGACAGATCGCGCTCAAATTTGACATGTAAACATATAACAGTCCTGCCAACCTAAGCAAAAAGTATGGCCATATGTCTTGTCCTTGTCAAGTTATGGATAAAGGCTCGTTTATATTTGAGTAGAAGGTATATGTATATGGGTATTATGTAGTTGTGTATTAATCCACACACCTGTACAAAGCTACACAGGTGGGGTTACCAGGGCTTTTACTTTCACATTAAAGGTTTCGAATATTAATATATATACATACATACATGTTTTGTATTAGGGGATTAACAAAAGTTCGGTAAGTTGATCAGAAAAAAATAAAATAAAAATTTCTGTTTGTATTTCTTCGTAATCTTTGTCCTTTTTTTAGCTTCTCTACATAATCGCCATTGATTTCAATGCATTTCTTAAGCGTATGGATCCACTTCTGAAAACAGTCTTCAAAATCTTGCTTTTTAAGCTTATCAAGTTCAGCATTAACCGCATTAATTATTTTCGCGTTGCTATTAAATACCTTTCCTTTTACATTTTTCTAATTTTTGGGAATAAACAGACATCACAGGGTGTTATACCTATACGGAGATTATGGTGCTGGACGTATTTCTTTGATTTGTGGGTTGTGCGCGTTGTCATGATGTAAAAAGTAGCACCGCAAATCCTCTTTCTTTCTGTTTTCCAACGAATTTTCTGAAAACTTTTGGTGAGCACTCTTCGGTCTACCATTTCGCAGTTACCGTCTGACCCTCTCCTAGTGGAATTGTAACTACGATTTTAGATCGGGTGAAGCAGCAAAAGTAATGAGTTCAATTTACTTTTGCTGCTGATTTTTGTTATTTAGATTTTTCGGGTGAGTTTGCTCCTGTTGAGCTCCACATACCATGGACTGCTGTTTTTGTTTCTGGATCGTACTTATAAATAGAACCAAGATTCGTAGCCTGTAACGACTTTACTTGCTAGACTGATCATTTTCAAATTTTTTTGTTTTAAGAAAAATTGAGCAAAATGCACTCGAGTCTCTTTTTGGGGCTCATTTAAAATTCGTGATAATTACTTAATATTCGCAATACAGCCATGTCATTCAAGTTCAATTTATTAGCAATCATTTCTTGTGTCAATTGTGCGTCTTCGTCAAATTTTGGACTTCACCAAAGCTACAGTGACGTCATGAGTGTAAGATTTTGGTCGATCTTCTCGGGACTCGCCCTCTACGGAAAAATGTACGGTCTGGAATCCTCGGAACCACTTCGAAATAGTCTTTAAAGACGATGCAATCGTTTCATAGGCAATTTGGCATACACGGAATATTTGTATTGGCTGTAAATTACGCCGAAACTCGCAGAGAATCGCATGGCGAATTTCTGTTTGCGTTGCTTGTGGAATTTCATCTGACCTATACTCAGCTATCTTACGTTTTCTCGTCTCCATTTGATCCGATCGTTCTAAAATTTGAAAGGAAGACTAATCAATTAATTGCAAAGGAATTGGTATTTTTAGATATAACAAAAAACAAATTGCAAGTCACCAACTGACCGAACTTTTGTTAATCCCCTCGTAAGTATGGTAGATCGAAAAACTTCGGTAACCGTTGAAACATTAGAAGGAGTACTCTAACATGGTATACCATATACATACATATGTATGTATATGTATATTTAGTATGTATATTTGTATGTATGTATGTACATATGTATGTATATAATATGCAGAAGGAAACAAATACAACTTGGCAAGGTTAAATGAATTAAGGCAGGACAAGGTGATATTGTACACAATGGAGTTTCTAAATATAAATGTAAATACTCATATACATATAGGTATGTATACACTTATACACACTTACAGGAATATTTATGTATTTCTATTGGCTTTTCCAAGTCGTAATTTTGCTATCCCTGGCCGGTTTTGTTGTTATAGCTACATCAAATTTTCTATAAATAACTTTGAATACGTACGACGTTTCAAATAATGTTCTCCTATTGGTTTATTATACATACATATATATGTATGTATATATTTTTATTTACTATTAACGATTTTGAAATCTTTTTTGGATTTGCCGAGTAGTAATTACTCAACTAATACCAACCTTAGGCTTACATGGAGAGCCCATTCGGATTTTTACATTTTTGGCTGATCTATTGTACATATTGACTTTTCTCTTCTTCTTCTTTTTGATTGCCGTCTACCACTTGTAGGATTATAGCCGAGTAAAAAACATCACACAATTCATTTTTTTCCTTTAGCCATTGGGGAAATACCATGCGAGGCCACGTCATCATCATACTACACTTGATCTTCACACCTTAGTGGAAACCTTCCTCTTACTCTGCTTTCATCGGCGGGTAGTGCGCCGAAAGCCAATACGAACTATATGACATAAAAAACGTATACGCTTTTGTTGTTGTTGTTGTTGTTGTTGTTGTTGTAATTGTTTGGCAACCTCACTTTGGAGTAGGCTAGATCAGTCTAAGTCGTTGAGGTCATCTAGGGGGAGGTCCTAGAAACGAGCAGTTTCGACGGGTTCGGATCAGCGGTATAGGAGATTTAGAAGAGTTGGTTATAGGGGATATGTAAAGAGGCGGTTAGTGTCGTGCGGGGACTTATTGCAAACAGGACATATGTCAGGTATGCCTGGGTAACGTCTGGATAAGTAGGAATTAGGTCGGCTACAATAAGCTGATCCTAATTATGCCAGTATTACATAGAACTCGTCTGCAATATGTGATGATGTGACTCCGATATTCCCATACACTAGAAGAGAGTTCTGTTAGGTTTTGACGTACTCTCTATGAATGGCGTTTAATGCCTGTTGGTAAACCGTCCTGTCCAGTGGTTGTTGTAGGTAGTGCTGAATGCAGTCCTAAGTTGACCTAAAACTTACTTCCATTCTGATGTGCATGGGTGGTGATTCAGGTTCTAGTAAATGTCTGTTGGGGTGCTTCTTACGTTATGCTCCTTAACTCTTAGCATAGATGCTTTGGCTGTGCAAGTGATGCTGTTTTTTTGTTTTAATTTTTCCCCACATGCTGCCGGCTAACGTTTTGAGGATTGTTGATGATTGTTGCGGCTCTGTAGTTTTGTGGCAGTTGCAGTCGTTTGCGGAATGAAGTAGTGCAGGCTGTCGAATGTGACTCCCAGCAATTTTGGGGTTGTTTATAGTCAGAAGCTTTACGCCATCGACTACAAACCTGTACTCTTTCGTTCAGCTAGTGAAGAGTGGAGCCGAGGATTTTGCTGGTTGTAGTCTTAATTGTTTTGCAGTGAAGAAGTGGGAAAGGTTGTCGAGATAGCAGTTCATTTTCGAGCATTAGTCATCAATATCCTGGCCAGATGCCATATAATATGAGAGCAGTGAAACCCCTTGCGGAGCAGGAGGGAGTTTCGTGGTATAAAAGTTAAAGAGCAATGAGGACTCCGCCCTGTGACCCTGCGGAACCCCTTGTTTAGCTCTTGGGCAATCGAAACAGTGCTTACATGACGGTCGGACTCGACAATGTCCATGATTCTGTTGGTATTTTCGACTATTGGCCTTCCACTCCGACCGAAATTGTGCATGATTGACTGTAACGCTATTCACGTTTTCAGCCGCCCGGCGTATTTTCTCTTTGCTAGTGTCCATCTTTGACGCGGGGTCAAACAAAACTGTATAAACCAATCACAAAACTGTCAGATATGATTGTTGTTTTTTTTAGTACGAAATGTCATCGGAAACCGATCGGACTTATACAACGCTAGATATAAAGAAATCACAGATCTATTGAAACAATAATGGATTTCTTTGTACTAAACCTAATATATATAGATACATATCAACCGAGGTCCATGCGAATTTAGCTTTCCTTAATGGTTTTAAAACATGTTTTTGGGATTTATTGCTAAGTCATGGCCGGTACACAAGTGCATATACATATGTATGTACATACACTTTGTGAATCCCCCAAATATGAGTTTGTAAATACCTATATACATAAATATATGTATGTATTATTGTTCAATTAATAAACAGTAACAGTTTATTCTTATATTTAGAAAAAAAAAAAAAACGTTAAAACATACAATACATAACACATATAAGCATATACCAGGTGTGTTAGTTGAAATTTGTCGGTTTTTTTTTTTAATTTTCAGAGGAATCTCAAAATTTTTTTATTCAAAGTATTGACCATTGGTTTCTACACATTCCGCCCATCTCTCAGGCAAATTATGGATACCATTCCAAAAAAACTTTTTCTCTTTCGAGGCAAACCATTCGACGAGCCATTTTTCGACTTCTTCAAAATTAACGAAGCACTGCTCTGCAAGGGAGTGTCCCATCGATGCGAAAAGGTGATAGTCGGACGGTGCGAGGTCTGTAGAGCACAGCGGGTGCGATAATATTTCCCAATTAAGTGTTTTTAATGTGTCTTTCACCAGTTTAGCGGTATGAGACGGCGCGTTGTCATGTTGCGAGATAACTTTGCCATGTCTTCGGGCCCATTCCGACCGTTTTTCGATCAACGCATGATTCAAATTGATCAATTGATCATTTGTTGTCGGTAGCGATCCGTGTTCACCGTTTCACCAGGTTTTAACAACTCGTAGTACACCACACCACACTGGTCCCACCAAACACAGAGCATTGTCTTACGACCAAAGCGATTTGGCCTTGCAGTCGATGGGCCAGCTTCACCAGGGGGAAGCCATGATTTTTTTTTCGCTTCGGGTTCTCAAAATAAATCCATTTTTCGTCCTCCGTGACAATTCGATGCAGAAAAGATTTCCTTTTGAATCGTTGAAGCAGCATTTTCACAAACGGTTTTTCGATTTTCCATTTGTCTATCGTTCAGCTGGTGTGGCACCCATTTTCCATACTTCTGGATCTTTCCCATGGCTTTTAAACGTTGGCAAATTGCTTCTCGAGTCACATGTAGTGTTTCTGCCAATTTTTGTTGCGATTGGGTTGGATCAACATCCAATAACGCCTGCAATTCCTCGTCTTCGAACTTTTTCGCTGCACCAGGATGTTCATTGTCTGTCAAATCGAAATCTCCACTTTTAAATTAACGAAACCATGTCTCGCATGTTCCAATCACTGGAGCATGTTCACCATGAGTTTCTACCAGCAACCGGTGAGCTTCAGCTGCTTTTTTCTTTTGATGAAATAAGAAAAGCAAAGAATGCCGCAAATGCGATTTACTTGGAACGAAACTCGACATATTCACTGAGGTAAACAAATATGACGCTATTATTTTGGCGGAATGTGACTTGCGTATTTTTGTAGGTTAATGTCAATAGAAAAAAATTACATAAATGCCAAATCATAGAAATTTATACATATTGCTAGCGACATCTACTAGTAAAACCGGCAACCTTCAACAAACACATCTGGTATATATCCATGTTTATACCGAAAGCGATTTTGATGTTTCTCTATCCTCAGTGTTTTTCTTTATCATTCTTTTGTTTTTGTTTCTATTTTCGTCTTTTATATATTTTGTTTTTATTTTGCAAATATATAATATACGTATACATAGGTATATTCTCCGCAAGTGTGCAGCAGTTCGGTTAAAACCCTTAAGGGGGTAGTAGAGGTGGCGGCGAGGCTCTCATAAAGTAAGCGCAGAATCACACAAACCCACTTGTTTCTGCGGTTCAATTGTGTATTTTATGTTATTTACATGCATACATACTATGTACCTATGTAAGATGCATAAATGTACATACATATGTACATATATGTAATTGCTTATGTATTTTGTCAATTTGTTATTCTGTTGATATATTGTACATACATATAGGTATATAATATATTACATTCGTGTATTTAAGTTTGATGTTAAGTCGGCGCATTGGCCACCCACTCTCTACACACACGTGTGTATGTACACATGTATGTATGTATGTATGTATGTATGTATGTATGGTATATACTCTTTCACCCAGTTTATTTTGCAATTAAATTGTGGATTTCTGAGTTTGAGTTTGTCAGCTCTCGGATATTCTCTGTTTTTTTTCTTCTTCTTCTCTCATCAATTGCGCTCCGAGCAGGTTAAGTTGTAATACATATAGGTATAATATGTATGTATATGTACATATATATATATGTACATATGAATATATATATATGTATATGTTAAAGTACATATGTACATACATACATACATGACAGCAGCAATGTTTGGCTTTTTGTTGTTTTAATTACTTGTTTTTGTTATTGTTTCTGCTTCTCTGTTTCTAAATATACAATCCGCAGCTATGCACGATTTATAAACGAATCTAAAAATAGAACAACAGGTCACGGCCTATTCAAACAACACGATATACTTCTTATACTATGTACTTACACGTATGTATATATGTACATATGCACGTATGTATGTGTGTTGATATATACACACTTACTTACTTACTTACTTACTAACGAATACCTATATCGAATATTGTGTTTTTGTTTTTGTTTTCTTGTTTTTTTTTTCTCTCTTTACATTCATCCGTTCTTCGACTTAATTCAATTTCGCTGCTTTACACTGCTACAAACTGCCAAAGCTGATAAGTAAAATAGAAATAAATATTTATAATGTGTGTAAATGCTAAAAATGTACACTTAAATCGCAGATGTTTTCTGTAGAGACTTTAAGGAAATAAATATGTATGTATCATAGTAGATGTATGGATGTATAGGTATATATGTATATAAGTTCGAAGTCCTCAGAACTTATTTCATGAAATGTTATATTAACTTTGGTCCGAAGTATGTATGTATATACTCGTATGTATATAAGTACCAGAAGGAGAAAAAAATAGAGCCATCAAAATTTATACCGATATTTACATACATACATATGGTATGGTTTTGCGGCCGCGGTAGCCGAGTGGTTAGCGTTGCGTACTGCCATTCGGAAGGCTCGGGTTCATATCCCGGTGCCACCAACATCAAAAATAAAAGTTATTGAAAATTAATTTAAATAAAAAATTAAGTTAAATTTTCTAATTGCGGTCGCCCCTTGGCAGGGAATGTCCACCCCTACGAGTGTATTTCGGACATGAAATAAAAGCTCCTCGTAAAAAAAACCATCAGCCGTTCGGAGGCGGCTTAGTATAAACTGTAGGTCCCTCCATTTGTTGGGAAAACATCAAGACGCAAAACCACAAATTGGAGGAGGAGCTCGGCCAAAAATCGCTTCAGCGGTTACAAAGCGCCAATTATATATATATTATACATATGGTACTATTGGATGAGTGCATAAGTTCGTGCCCGATTCCGCTGGATGCCGTACGAATCGTTTGAGAGTGGCGCTCGTGAAAGAAATATATACATATTATATATCGTTGGAAAGGTGAACTGTAAATCAAGCATAAAATAGCTTCATTTTGATTTGAGTTGCTTAGTGAAAAGACGCATGGAAGATGAACAACGAAAAAGATCATATGCGTCATATTATGTTATACGAATTCCGCAAAGGAAAACAGTGGGCGCTGCAACTAAAGATATTCGCGAAGTTTATTTGGACCGTGCTCCAGCACTCCGCACAGTAAAGAAATGGTTCGCGAAATTTCGTTCTGGAGATTTTAACCTCGAATATCAACCTCGCAGTGGACCGCCTTCTGAGCTTGATGACGATGTTCTAAGGACTTTAGTTGCGAATAACTCACGTATTTCGACGGAAGAGGTTGCCAGTGAATTGAACGTCAACAAATCAACTGCGTTTCGTCGTTTAAAAAAGGTTGGGTACACTTTGAAGCTCGATACATGGGTGCCACATCAGTTGAGTGAAAAGAACAAAGTGGACCGTATGTCAACAGCAATTTCTTTGCTTCGACGGATCAAAAACGAACCTTTTTTGGATCGGCTCGTGACTGGTGATGAAAAATGGGTCCTGTACAACAATGTTCAACGCAAAAGAACATGGAAACAGGCACACGAAGGGTCGGAACCGATGTCGAAAGGTGGATTGCATCCGATGAAGGTACTGCTGTGCATTTGGTGGGATATCCGAGGCGTGATCTATTTTGAGCTCTTGCCAGCTGGAGAAACGATCACTGCCAACAAGTATTGTCAGCAATTGGTCGAATTGAAGAAAGCAATTGATGAAAAACGTCCGATTTTGGCCAATCGCAAAGGAGTTCTTTTCCATCATGACAACGCCAGGCCACATGTTGCAAAACCGACCCTGGCCAAACTGAAGGAGATGAATTGGGAAATCATGCCGCATCCCCCATATTCACCCGACATTGCACCTTCTGATTATCATTTGTTTCGATCGCTGCAGAACAATTTGAATGGAAAAAAATTTAAAAATGTGGAAGACGTCAAAAACCACCTTGACACCTTTTTCAACGAGAAACCGCGCGATTTCTATGAATCAGGCATCCGTAAATTAGTTGAACGTTGGGAGTGGATTGCCGAACATGATGGCGAATACATAATTGATTAATAAAAGCGCTTTCTTCAAAAAATTTCAATTTTAGTTTGCACTTGAAATCGGGCACGAACTTATGCACTCATCCAATATGTCCCTCTATCCGTGTGTTAGTACTCAAACTAGTACCAGAGTTTTTGAGATATTTCAACCAAACTTAGTACAGAGATGTATTGTTGGATTTAAGGCCAGATTCCTCTTAAGGGGTTAGGGGTAGTCAGAGGCACGAAAAAATGAGAATTTTCAGTATTTTTTTTTTTTGCTATTAAATAATTTTATTTTACAAAAGTAGTGATATGGTATTATTAAACAATGTTTTGACTTGAAGTCACGAAAATTTCAAAAAAAAAAATTTATTTCCGAAGTTACAGCTGTCTGTGTTAACCCAGTTCCAAAAAAAGGTCCTTGCGGTGACAATCATAAGTCCTTGGAGATTCATCTGAAATCAATCGGATAGAAAAAATTAGTTTTATAAATAAATAATCCTGGGCCTGAACCAAAGATTTTTTTTTTTTCAAAAATTAACAAAATGGCGGCCTCAGGAAATTTTTGTCTAGATTTTTGGGAAAAAATCAACAGTTAATTGGTCTTAAAAAATCGAAATTAAAAAAAAAAAAAAAAAAAAAATTCAGGCCCGAATTTATTATGTATTCTAACAGCTGTATAAATTTCATTAAAATCAACTGAGCGGTTTTCGAGTTACAGTTGTCACCAGTTCAAAAAACATAGTTTTGAGAAAAACGCGTTTAAAGTTTCACACTAGATACTAGCTACCTGCTCCCGAGCGCTTTAAAAGGCCCGAGCTCTCTTTGTTATTTGTCGAATAACTTAAAAACGAATTATCGGATTAACTTGAAATTTTTAGAGATTATTTTTAAGATATTATACTTAACGAAAATGCAAAAAAAAAAATTTGATTTTTTGAAAATTCTGACTACCCCTAACCCCTTAAAAAATTTGCAAAAAATTAAATTTTTCTTTTCTCTGTAAATTGCTAGAAAATACTCTTAGTTCTTAATTCTATATTATTTAGAATTAGTCCGGAAGGTCCACAAGATCAAGAAGTAAGTATAGAAGAGGGGAGAGCGGAATGCGTCAAGCGGTGCCGCTCGAGTACTTTAATCGCCTTTTTCTCGAAAAAACGTTTTTTCAACTGGTTGACAGAACCTCTTAAACTCCGTCCGCCATTTTTTTTTTTTTTTTTTTTTTCGTTAAAATATTTCATTGTAGTTTCGGCCATAGCCAATGTGATACAGAATAAGGAACCATTTTCATTTTTTGCTTTCAGATTATTCATTTTACAGTTGTCGTGTTTCAGCAGCAATTTTCCCAGCCGCCATTTAAATGAAAAAGTTTTTATTTTTTTTTTTTTCAATAAAAATTTTTATTTTTCTATTTAACTACAAAAATTTTGATTTATAAGCGAAAGATATGGCATTAATAATGGAAAACTACATCAGCCAAATGGTCGCCATGGTTACGTTTATAAGACCGTATAATTTTTCTGAAAATTTCCATCACCAAATCGTAAAGTGGCTGTTGTATGCCCTAAATAACTACATCAATTCTATCTTTAAGGTCTTCAATCGATGTTGTCCTGTTGGCGTAGACCTTATCTTACGCGTGACCCCAAAGGAAAAATTCGCAAAGGTGTTAAATCACAAGATCTCGTTGATTTATGTGGCCAATTGCGAACACCTCTTTGAGAGATAATACGGTTCGGAAAATTTTCCCTTAAAATATCGATGGTTTCGTTGCTTGTGTGACACGTAGCGCAGTTTTATTGAAAGTATAAACGTTGTTTAAATCAATACCATTCAATTCCGGCCATAAAAAATCATTAATCATCTCTCGTTAGCGTACACCGTAACTGTTGCTCCAGGCTCATTTTCGAAAATGTAAGGTCCAATGATTCCGCCGGACCATAAACCCAACAGTCACACAGTTGAGTTAGTTGATGATGGAAAGGCTTTTCAGTAATAAATTTTGGATTTTCTGAGTTCCAGATGCGACAGTTTTGTTTATTATTAATGGATTTTGCAGATGAAAATTCGGTTCCTCAGGTTTATTTCTCACTAACTCATTTGGCAACTATACCTACATCGAGCTTCTTTGTGTATCCAACATTTTTAAAGTGATTCCATAGGTGTTTTTGTGCAATGTTCAGCTCCTGGACAATCGAAACAGTGCTGGTAAGGCTCAACGATTTCCACTATTTTATCGACATTCTCTACAATTGATGTTCCACAGTGTGAAGGAAGCTTTTACATCAATTAACAGTATAAGGATCATCAACACTGTTCACATTTTCAACTGCCCGACTTGCGTTTTTACGGTTATCGAAAAAAATTGTAGAATATAACACATTTCCTCTTTGACATCAAACACTTTCGCTCAAACGCTACTGAATAAAGTGATCAACACTTCCCCCGATATCTTTTTTTAGTACAAAATATCATCTTTCCAACGTCATCTAGCGTAAACCAATCGCAATTATAGAGAACACGATATCTAAAGTACTAACCGGCCCCTCCCGACTGAAATCGGAAGATATTTATTGGGTTAGCCCATAAGAAAGCGGCGATTTTTTAAAAGAAAGTAAATAATTTTTTTTTTTTTTTAATTTTATAATGGACTTTAATCAGTTATGTATATTTCATTATTACACCTTTTCACCATCTTTCCGGCAACATATTTATTCCACGCTCATAGAATTGCTGGCCTTAATCTGCAAAAAACTTAATCAAGTGCGATTTTATAGACTCGTCATTTTCGGAAGTTTTAGCATTTAATGAGCTCTGCAAAGATCGAAGCAAATGTGGTAGGCTGACGGTGCAAGGTCAGGGCTTTATGGTGGATACATCAACAGTTCCAAACCAAGCTCTCTCAGTTTTTGGCGAGTGACCAAAGATGTATGGGGTCTTGCATTGCCCTGGTATAATATGACACCTTTACGATGGATGTATTGATGGATGTATTCAATTTGTCCAGTTGTTCATAGTAGACATCCGAATTAATCGTTTGGTTTCTTGGAAGCAGCTCAAAATATATCACACTCCTCCAATCCCACCAAACTGGCAGCATAATCGATTAAAGCCTTGATATCGTCATCATCAACTTTACTTGGCCGAACTTTACGTGGCTTATCTTTGAGTGAAAAATCTCCCGAATAAAATTTGACAAACTTTTTAACAACCTGCGCTGCATTTTTACCTTTAAGGAAATAATAAAGTAAAATGGCGAAAATGTTCTTTTGTGGGCTCCAATTAAAATTCACGCCAAACAAACAAAAATATAAACAAAATTACGCGTACTTTTTTCTAAAGCAAGCCGATACATTTACAGCCATGGTCACGCAAATAGCACATATTGCAAAACCTGTAATTATAATTTCAAATATGCGAGATCACAAACCATAATGAGTCCTAAGTAGGGTTCTTATCTATTTGTATTTTGTACTATATCCACGATTTTTAATAACAGCTTCACATTTGCGTCCCATGGTCTCAACAAGTTTCTTACACATGTTTATTTGGTATGGCATATCACTCTTCCTTGACGCCCTTCCACAAATCTTCCACTTGGTGCCAGGTCCGGACTATAAGGTGGGTGCATTAGGACCTCCCATCCGAGCTCCTGGAGCTTATGGCGCGTCACCAAAGATGTGTGTGACCTGGTGTTGTCCTGTTGGAATACAATTCGGCCGCTGTTGATCAAAAATGGCCTCTTCTGGATGAGTGCTGCCTTCAAGCGGTCCAGTTGTTGGCAGTTAAGGGCCACTGGCACTGTTTGGCCATAGGGGAGCAGTTCGTAATAGATGATTCCTTGCCAAATCCCACCAAACACACAGCAAAACCTTCCTGGCCGTCAATCCTGGCTTGGCCAACGTTTCCGCCGTCTCACCGCGTTTCGACAACGATCAATTTCGCTTGACGTTGTCGTAAGTGGTCCACTTTTCATCGCCAGTCACCAAACGCTTCAGAAATGGTTCGATTTTGTTGCGACTCAGCAGCGATTCGCTGATGGAAATTCCGTCCATCATGTTTTTTTGCGTTAGTTCGTGTGGCACCCAAACATCGAGCTTCTTTATGAAACCAAGGTTATGCAAATGGTTCCAAACGGTTTTCTGGCTTATCTTTGGTCCCCCAGCAATTAACTAAGTGCTCACGTGACGGTCTGTTTCCACTATTTCCATCAATTTAACGCAGTTTTCGACAACAGGCCTCCCGACGCGTGGTGCATCTTTGACATCGAAATTACCGGCACGGAACCTAGCAAACCACTTTTGTGCTACACGTTCGTTTACAGTATCGGTCCCATAAACTAAATTAATTTTTACAGCCGCTTTGGCTGCTTTTTCGCTTTGATCGAAGAAAAATTGTAAAATATAGCGAATTTTCTCTTTGCTGGTGTCCATCTTTGACGAGTGCTCACAACGTACTGAGTCAATCAATCGAAAAACTGTCAAAGACAAACTTTTAGCGCGAATAAACACGTTTTCAGCGCCGTATAGTATGACATGATTAGACACTAGCGTAACACTAGTACTATGGACAATAACGTCATATCTTAGATAATAAATATAGTTTAAAAAACTAAAAAACACGCTTTTAAAGAATATTGTACTAAAAAGTTGAAAATAATTTTGAAAATAAACTTAAGACAATAGTATATAAAAAATACTTGTATAATTAAGAGAAAAGCGTGGGGCGCTTTGTACCATAATTTCCATATATCGAGCGCCCCACGCTTTTCTCTTAATTATACAAGTATTTTTTATATACTATTGTCTTAAGTTTATTTTCAAAATTATTTTCAACTTTTTAGTACAATATTCTTTAAAAGCGTGTTTTTTAGTTTTTTAAACTATATTTATTTTATATATTTTTCTAATTAACTCTATTTTGATTTTTTTTTCTCTGAATTAATCAGAGAACGTATAATAATTATTAGTATGGATTATTATACGTTCTCTGATTAATTCTGTCAACGCTACGATGTATGCAACGATTCGCATTTCAAATATTTCATATTGGGATCGCGTCACCGCTAAAAAGTTACAAACTGACTGACAGACATACTGACATACAAGTGAAGCTAATATAAAGCGTGTAAAAACCGAACGAACCAATTACTTGATCTAATATTTTAGTTTTATCGGTCCATAATACATTTTTCCAAAACTTAGCGCCCTGTTCTCATGCGTCTTAGCAAACTCCAAACGTTTTTTCATATGCTTTTCATATGTTTTTTAAATGCCTTCCGGCATTGCTTCTTGATATATTCAAATCAAATTCTTCGTTTATTTTTAACATTTTTTGTTTAGACAATTTAAAAGGATCTAGCTTGTTCTTTCGTATTTTGGATTTGTCTTCAAAAATCGTTGTCTTTTGCGGTGCAGGTGCCTTGGATTTGTTTTGAGATAGATAATCTTCACTCTCTTGAACCAGTTTAAGGGCATTATGTACCTTCTTACAGGAACAATTCAATTAAACTGCAATTTCCGAAGCACTTTTCCATTTTAGTTCAATCTGCATAAATTTTGATAGAATTTAACTTTACGTAGGCTGCTATATATAGGTCGGGCCTAGGCAACACTAAGTGTTGCCAGGTGCAATCTGACATTTCCATTGGAAAGTTTGACATTTTTTAGCATAACATCACTCAGAACGTTTTGTCATTTAATCGTGAAATGTTTTATTTACAGGGAATTAAAAAATTCATCTCGGTCAAAAAATGGAATTAACTCGTGAACATTTTCGTGCGATCATTTTTCACAACTTTCGACGTGGATTATCACGACAAGAGTGCATCGATGAACTAAAATCTTTGTATGGCTATGAAGCACCATCCTATAGCACTGTGAAAAACTGGTACAACGAATTCAATCGTGGCCGAGGCTCGCTCAAAGACGACTTCCGTGAAGGTCGTCCAAAAACAGCCGTTGTGCCAGAAAACATCGATGCCGTACGTGAACTGATAATGCAAGACCGTCATGTAACATACCTTCAGATAGAGGCATGCCTATGCATTTCTCCCACCAACATACATTCGATATTGCATGAATACCTGGCCGTTCGTTGGATCCCGCACAATTTGACAATCGCTCAAAAAAAGAGGCTCGTGGGGATTGGTGTAAAGAAATGCTGAAAAACTACGATCGCGGTGCTTCAAAAGACGTTTATAAGATCGTCACAGGTGACGAATCATGGATCTATGCGTATGAGCCCGAAACAAAACAGCAATCGACCGTGTGGGTCTTCCACGACGAGCCAAATCCAAAAACAAAAAACCATTTTCGTTGATAAATATGTATGTATGTCGTACATACATACATATGCACTTTAAAGTGAGTGTTGAATTTCCGTCCAATCCAATTTTCCTGTAAAACTATCATAAAATAGTCGATTATTCGGTTTCGTTCCTACTTAGCCCTGCCTTACTTTTTAAGTATGTTTATTTTTAAAACACTTTTTTTTCTACCGTCGCTAAAATCAAAATGTGAAGGTTTAAAAATAGTTTTCAGCAAATTCCACCTAAAAATTTATATTTCTGTCATTCTTGGAATTTTTATATGTAACTATGTATATATGTACATATGTATGTATGTAATTTATTTATTTACACTTAACTCGTTATCTCAATAGATAGAGTAAAGAATGAGTAAAAAACATATTTCTTAATAAATAGTTAATCTTTATTGGGAGTAGAAATTAATTCGGTTCATTCTCAAAAGATGCCTCCACCCTCAAGTTGTGCCTGATCGTGTATTTCATTGGTAAGATTTCCCAACGCAACTGAAATAGTACGTCTCTCCGGGTATCCTCCAGATTTTCCTCCTTCCGACCTTTGGCCTTTTCGACAGATGCAAAACGATGCAGAGATGACACATTTGGAGCAAAATTTTGTCATCGTGGCGGGGGCAGCGCTCATAAGTGTGTTCGAGGCGTTCGTAAAAGGAACTTTTGGTCAAGTCATACTTCTCTTCCGTCGGAGCGTGGGCGCAAATTAGAGTGGGGTTGAAAAATTTCGTTTTGATGCGAATTGTGGCGAGACGTTCATCCAACTCGGCGACGAAGGCTCTCTCCCACCACGAATTCGGCACCAAATTTGCGCTCTTTTATATGGCCGCTGTGCACTTCTTGGACGGCAGTGATGTCAGCCTTTAACTTTATGAGGACATAAACCAGCTGGGCAGTGGGACCTTCCCAATTAAGGGACCGGACATTCCAGGTGCATACCCTAAAATCGTAATCCTTAAAACATTTGCGGGGGTCGTCATCAAAAATGGGGTTCTCTCGTCCGAGGCTTATTTAAATTTTTCATTGGATTTTGTTTTTCATGTGGTGGGTCCAGGGGGGATACTTGATCTAAGACCGGAAGTCGTGAGCTGCTTGAACCATATGCAAAAGAATCGTTTCTGGCCACTCCCAGGTGTATGGCAAACAAAAACTTTCCTCACTTACGTGAACTTATGAACATGGCCCCATCCCCCATCACTGTCATCAAACAAACAGTCATCGCATTCGCGACTCGACTCCCACGTCACTGTTGATCGTCATAACTTTGAAGTCATAGATAACTTCGTCTATCTTGGAAGATTCGCCCATTGGCAATGGCGAATACCGCAGACGATGGAACGATGAACTATACGAGCTATACGATGTTATTGACATAGTTCAGCGAATGAAGAACCAGCGGCTACGCTGGCTAGGTCATATCGTCCCAATAGATGAAATCAATCCAGCTTTGAAAATATTCGATGCAGTACCCGCCGGTGGAAGCAGAGGAAGAGGAAGACTTTCACTCCGTTGGTGGAGAGCGACCTGGTTTCACTGCCGTTTTGTTATTTTTCAAGCGGGCAATCATTATTCTTTATCATTAGTCATCGTTTAGATATTCGGATTCCAGAAGCATGTCCTAAAATCGTGATACTTAAAACGTCTGCAGGGGTCGTCATCAAAAGGGGCTTTCTCATCGAAGGCTTTTAATTTTTAATTGGAGTATGGTTTTTATGTGGTGGATGCCGAGCCCCATGCACAACCTAACCTCATGATACCTGCTCACTTTAGCTCTGTTCAAACGTAGGCCAGAGGATACTTGATCTAAGATCGGAAGTGGTAAGCTGCTTGACCGCTTGTAAAAGAATAATTTCTAGGCACATTTTTTCGTGTGGACTTCTACGTTGTCCTCATCCTTCATTTGATTAGACCTAGGTATGTATGTATGTATGTATTTACATAAATATGTCACTAAAGAAAATATTTTTGGTCGGTTCATACATATATATGATTTGTTTTTCCCATGTAGAGTGAAAATCGGCTAAGCATGGAGCTAATAAAAATTGTTAATCCACCCTAATACTTACATATCTATGTATATACAATACTACATATGTACATGCAAGCATACATACGTGTATGTATGTCTAAATTACATTTTTAACCAGGTGTACTGTTATTTTGTTTACTTTTTGCTCAAGTGCGAGGCAGTAGTGCAGGTTGAGACATTTGATTTGATTTGTACATATGTACATACATATCTATGTATGCACACAGAAAAGCAGGAGGGACAATATACATATTTACATGAAAAAAATAGTAAAATGAAGAATGGCCAGGGAAAATCCGTTTGAAATGAATGTCAAACTAAAGTTGTTGTTGTTGTAGATACATTTGTTTATACTCACGAGCGACTCCTTCCAATTCGTTGCCAACATTTAAATATACATACATACACACACTATTGTATTATTGTAAATATGCACATGCGCCAGATGAGAGCTGAGAGCCACATTACGAACTTACTAGTGTTGTATAAAAATATATACGAGTACGTATGCTCATATGTATATATGTACATATGTACGTGTATGTAATGTAACTATGTAGCTAATAAGACCCACAAAAACCGAGGCACTTATGCGAATATTTTATTTTTATTTTTATATACAACATTTTGAGTCCTAGTATTTACTTATCTACGTGTGTGTATGTACATACATGCATACGTACATATAATCATATGCATACACGAATAACGGACGAACTTCGTATTATAGTAGTCGCGCTGCCCAATGAAATTGATAAAGCACATTGCTTTTATTCGTCGTTCAGATCGCGCTCCGAGTAGTCATATTTAGTTTGGTGTCCAAGTCGTGGTCGTTTGTCGCTCATACGGCATCGAAAAACGTTGTATAAATAAAGCAAGCAAGCAAGAAAAATAAGTCAATAAATAAAATATACACAACACTTATTTTGAATCAAAAAATGATGTGAAATAAACCAAAAATCAACAATAACAAAAACACGCAAAGTGGTATTCAAAAAAAAAAAAAAAAAAAAATTAAAAAAAAAAGTGAGTGAATATAATAAAAGAATCGGTACGTACATTCGTCGTGCGCGTCACAACGCTACAATTTGCACTTACAAAACGTACATAAATTATCAGTAAAAATAAACTGATTGATAAAAAAAATAATAAAATAAAATAAAAATAATGGAAAAATATTCCATAACATAGAATCTCAAATATAATCTACGAAAAATACCAAAAAAGTGAGACTTCGTTTTAAATTCGGTTTATTTGCGTTTGGCTTTGTGATTATCAGACAAATACGAACAAACATATTGTAGATATGTATGTAAATACATATATTTTTGCGTACCTAGATTTTTTATGAACATGACACATGTTGAATTTTCGTTATTTACTTTGAAAATCGCAGTGGAAAAAATTCAAAATTTACATAAATTCTTACATACATAAATATTATATGTACATATGTAAATAAATAACCAAAAATTTAACTAAATATTATTCAAATTTATTCATACACATTTTCCAATCAAATAGAGTGTTCCTACGCCTTTACCGCGAATATCTATTTATACTACAATACATATATATGTATATCTGTGCAGTTAATCTAAAGACGTTCGATGTGTGTTGATATATGATTATTTCTTGAAAAAAAAAAAAAAATAAAAAATGTGTCTCAACATTGTTTGCATTTAATTAAAATCTTGTTGAAGTGCTAATGGCGGCATTACCATGTTATACAGGTATGCACATACTTATGTACATATAGATGCATTTATACATATAAACATATGTATTTAAATTTTATTTTGTTATACTTAGTATTTAAATATGTAATGGAAAAAACTGTTCCTCTCACGTATCTATAAAACATATGTATGTATGTGTATAAACTATAAATATGACGTGACGCTTATGTATTTTGATAGTTAAAACTAAAATGTGTGTAAATAGTCTGGAAAAACACTAAATAATAATTATTTGTACGTAAATGTGTTTTACATACATACATACATACATACATATTCTATATGTTTACCTAGAGTTTTTAGCGCCGGATTCTTACATATTTATATACAATACATACATATGTACATATCATCGTAGGCACATAAAGTACGCGATGATAAATGTGATTATTTAGAGCAAATAAAAATTGAGGAATTGTGTAACAATATGTGATTTTATTTGCTTAATGCTTATATGTATTTACATACATACCTACATACAAAAACATGGGCTCTATAAATAGATATCAACAAAAGTGATAGTACAAACAAATATGAAAATATGTATGTACATTTGTATCTATGCAGATATCCATATGACAATAGCGGAACATTTAGCAGTAAATACAATAATAAATTAACCTGTTTTTTTTTTATTATACTTATATACATACATACATATGTGCATGTGTACATGTACATGTGTACATATGTATGTATGTACATGAATGGCGATCTTTTAGTCATAGAAAGACTGTTGATATTTATTCTACATTATACACACACACACCTACATACATACTATACATACATGTATTATTTAAATATGAGCTAAAAATAATTAGTTGCTTAAAAGTGTTTAGCTAATAATTCTCGGAAGTGTAAACAATTCAATTCAAAAAATCTGCGATTGTTCAAACAACTAAAGTTCTGCGGTATTGGAAAAATTATAAAATCGCATTTTTTAGTAGTGATTTTATTATTTTTTGTGTTTTTTTGTTATTTTTGTTTGTTATGTTTTTCTTTTCATTTGTTTTTTTTTGTTATTTTTTTTTATTTATTTATTTATTTATTTATTTATTATTTTTATTTTTATATATATATTTCTTTTTTCTTTTTATTTAATTTTTTTTTTTTTTGGTTAAGTGGAACCCGCCTTTGTAAATTTATTATTTAAAAATCAACCAAATTGAAATGTTTTTGGTTACAGATGAAAGCTTATATCAAATGAATTGAATATATTAGGGCCACCAAACAATAATCTATCAATAAAAAAATATGTACACAGAAGAAGTATGGAAAATGGGTGCCACACCAGCTGAACGATAGACAAATGGAAAATCGAAAAACCGTTTGTGAAATGCTGCTTCAACGATTCGAAAGGAAATCTTTTCTGCATCGAATTGTCACGGGGGACGAAAAATGGATTTATTTTGAGAACCCGAAGCGAAAAAAATCATGGCTTTCCCCTGGTGAAGCTGGCACATCGACTGCAAGGCCAAATCGCTTTGGCCATAAGACAATGCTCTGTGTTTGGTGGGACCAGTGTGGTGTGGTGTACTACGAGTTGTTAAAACCTGGTGAAACGGTGAACACGGATCGCTACCGACAACAAATGATCAATTTGAATCATGCGTTGATCGAAAAACGGTCGGAATGGCCCCGAAGACATGGCAAAGTTATCTTGCAACATGACAACGCGCCGTCTCATACCGCTAAACTGATGAAAGACACATTAAAAACACTTAATTGGGAAATATTATCGCACCCGCCGTACTCTGCAGACCTCGCACCGTCCGACTATCACCTTTTCGTATCGATGGGACACTCCCTTGCAGAGCAGTGCTTCGCTAATTTTGAAGAAGTCGAAAAATGGCTCGTCGAATGGTTTGCCTCGAAAGATAAAAAGTTTTTTTGGAATGGTATCCATAATTTGCCTGAGAGATGGGCGAAATGTGTAGAAACCAATGGTAAATACTTTGAATGAAAAAATTTTGAGATTCCTCTGAAAATTAAGTGTTTTCTTTATCGAAAAAACCGGCAAATTTCAACTGTTATAGACTTGAAAGGTATAGAGAAGTCAGCACTTATTTCGGTTTAATTAAACAGATGGTGGTTTCAGAAACTTTTTCATACATACACGGTATGTCCCAAAAATAACCGAACTTTTTGGATATAAAATAGTAAAATACACATTATATTATCTTTGAAAGTTATTATTTATTCAAAATAGGTTCCATTTGACTCAACAGAACGTTTGGAACGATCAACCAGCGCATGCATAGATTTTTTTATGTCATTTATAGAAATGTTCTTCAGTACCTCGGTTACGGCTGCTTCATTTTTTTCAATTTTTTTTAATTTTTTAAACTTTAATTTCAATTTTTTTTCAAGTTTGACACAAAATTTTATATTTGCTCATTGTTCCATTTTTTTTTTGGAACCATTAGCACACTTTTGGTTTTATTGAAATGGCTGTCACTTTTACATCTGTCATCCGACTTACATGAAGTTAGGTGCGTTTGAAAGAGGATGAATGTATCTTTTTAATGTTGCAAATTTTCAATAGATGGCGCTGTATGTTGTATGATTTAAATATAAAGTTCGGTTATTTTTGGGACACACCGTGTACACATGTATGTATGTATACTTCAAAAGAAATGCAAAAAAACAAAAATAATTTTCTGAAAGCTTTGACTCACCTCGAACGAAATAAGGATTTCAAAAAAAAAAAATTTTTTTTTTTACATTTAAAAATTCGAAACGCCAATCTACTCAATATTTAATTTTATAAAAAATTAATTTTTTTCAGTTTATGAATAAAGCTACCTCATTACCGTTATTATTTACAAATTGAAAATACTCAGACGTAATTTTTTTTTTTGTTTTATGAGTATGCATTGTATTTTTTGACGACGTAAATAAAGTATCTATGCAGAATGTATGTACATATACCATATACATATGTATGTAACTGTGTATATGCTTCAGCAAATGTAATGCCTCGTTTCTTTGTCTCCACACTATTTATAATATATTCGCTAATAAATCAAACTATACACGTGTTGAAGTTTCACAATGGTTTTAAAAATAGAACCAAACAAGCACACATAAACACACAGACATACACGTATGTACGTGCATGTATAGATAAATGTGTGTTATTTATAAACTTTGTATGTTGTTACGTCTTCCTTTCATTTCTATTAATTTTGCAGTTAATGGAGTTTTAAATCCATTATCGTCTAGATTAATTACTCATTTCCCCACTCAAACTGATAACTGGAAATTTAGAAAACCGTTTTTATTGTTGTTAATAATAAACTTAAATATGTGTAGATTAAACATACATATGTACATACGTGTATGTACTTACATACAAGTATTATAAAAATCATGACTACATAAAAGTAAAAATAAAAAATTAGGAAATCTCAAGTACAGGTGGCACAGGTAGCCGCGCGGTTAGCATTGCGTACTGTCATTCGGTAGGCAAAGGATCGAGGCCTGGTTCGATCAACAACCAAAAGTTATAGGAAATTAATTAAAATAAAAATTAAATTAATTTATCTAATTGTGATCGCCCTTCGAGTGTATTTCTGACATGAAATAAAAGCTCCTCATAAACATCCGCGGCCTAGAATAAGCTGTAAGTCCCTCCATTTGTTGGAAAACCTCAATACATGGAGTAGGAGCTCGGCTAAAAATCGCTTCTGCGCCAATTATATTTAAAGTAAATTTTTGCTTTGAACTTGAATCCATTAGATCTGTTCGAAAGTTAGAAATTTGCGTTGGAAAAAAGGTAAGGTCGGTCCAAATTTTAAATCTATATGTGAGTCAGCCGTCTTTGGTACGTGTTTATTTATTAGAAATATATCCAGCAAGTGTCGTCATGCTACATTTATATATATATATATATATATATTTGTCTATACCTATTATAATTAAAATGCCTAGGCTCACCGTATAGCTAAATAGTTAAAATAAATTATTATTATTTTTTGTTTTTTTTTTTTGTTTTCATTTCGGCATAGATTTATGGTATTTTGCGCATTAAACATAAAATAAGAAGAAGAAAAAACGTAAAATATTATAAATATGTTTATGTCTTAATAAAAATATACGTACGAATATACGAGTATTGATGTGATTATGTGATTTAATTATAATTTATTAATAAATTTTATAATTTTAAATTTTCTTTCGTAATCCGGCGCATATGTATACGTGTATGTATGGACGAGTATATAGTATGTATAATAATATTTACCTATGTGTATGTATATTTATACATATATTGTATTTTTACATATTTGATATTTTAAATTAAATGTATATGTATGTATGTCAGTTATTTGACAGTTCTGCTATGTTGTAGACTATAATAAAATTTGTAAATAAAAAAAAATAAAATAAAAAAATAAAATAAAAAAATTAAATAAAAAAATAAAATAAAAAAATAAAATAAAAAAATAAAATAAAAAAATAAAATAAAAAAATAAAATAATAAAAATAAAATAAAAAAATAAAATAAAAAAAAAATAAAATAAAAAAATAAAATAAAAAAAAAATAAAATAAAAAAATAAAATAAAAAAATAAAATAAAAAAATAAAATAAAAAAATAAAATAAAAAAATAAAATAAAAAAATAAAAAATTAGGCATACAAAAATATTTGAACAAAAAAATTAGAAAAAGTGCTGACTGACTTCGGGCCAGCTAGGTACGAGGGTTGTCTTTCATATTTCGGAATTAGAGATAGGCCCAATAGTACTTCCAACTAATGGGGACGATGGATAAACTAAATTTTCTTTTGCGGAATGGAAAATCAAACCTTCGTAAAAAGCATCGAGCGGTCAATTGCGTCTGTTGCACGATGGATACAAGGATACAAAGGCTTACGGACGACTGACTCATAAATATTCCCAATTGCTCACCAACGGGACGTTGATAGCATCCAGCTGCGAAAATTCGCAAGACGGTTAGAACCTTTAAGCAATTTAATATTGTTAAAACTTGAAAAACATCTAAAAGATATACGAGGGGATTAACAAAAGTTCGATTAGTTGACCAGAAAAAAAAAATAAAATAAAAAATTCTGTTTGTATTTATTCGTAATCTTTGTCTTTTTTTTTATCTTCTCTACATAATCGCCATTGATTTCAATGCACTTCTTAAGCCCATGAATCCACTTCTGAAAACAGTCTTCAAAATCTTGCTTTTTAAGCTTTTCAAATTCAGCATTAACCGCATTAATTATCTCTTCGTTGCTTTTAAAGACCTTTCCTTTTACATTTTTCTAATTTTTGGAAATAAACAGACATCACAGGGTGTTATACCTATACGGAGATTATGGTGCTGGACGTATTTCTTTGATTTGTTGGATGGCGCGTTGTCATGATGTAAAAAGTAGCACCGCAAATCCTCTTTCTTTCTGTTTTCCAACGAATTTTCTGAAAACTTTTGGTGAGCACTCTTTGTTGTACCATTTCGCAGTTACCGTCTGACCCTCTCCCAGTGGCATTGCAGCTACGATTTTAGATCGGGTGAAGTAAACTGACATCATTACTTTTGCTGCTGATTTTTGTTGTTTAGATTTTACGGGTGGATTTGCTCCTGTTGGGCTACATACAATGGACTGCTGTTTTTGTTTCTGGATCGTACTTATAGAACCAAGATTCGTCACCTGTAACGACTTTACTTGCTAACTGATCATTTTCAAATTTATTTAAGAAAAATTGAGCAAAATGCACTCGAGCTTCTTTTTGGAGCTCACTTAAAAATCGTGATAATTACTTAATATTCGCAATACAGCCATGGCATTCAAGTTCAATTTATTAGCAATCATTTCTTGTATCAATTGTGCGTCTTCGTCAAATTTTGGACTTCACCAAAGCTACAGTGACGTCATGAGTGTAAGATTTTGGTCGATCTTCGTCCTGTACGGAAAAATGCCCGATCTGGAATCCTCGGAACCACTTCGAAATAGTCTTTAAAGACGATACAATCGTTCCATATGCAATTTGGCATTCACTGAATATTTGTATTGGCTGTAAATTACGCCGAAACCCGAAGAGAATCACATGTCGAGTTACTGTTTGCGTTGCTGGTGGAATTTCATCTGATCTGTCCTCAGCTATCTTGCATTATCTCGTCTCCATTTGATCCGATCGTTCTAAAATTTGAAAGGAAGACTAATAAAGTTATTGCAAAAGATATATACCTATATATAGCGATTTTTTGTTACGACAACAGTTGATCATACGATAGCGAATATCGTTACAATGAGTACATCAAATATAAAAATCGTTAAAATTATCACTAAGTCATTTTAACGATCTTGCCACAGATCTATTTTGATTATTTCTTGCTGTTCCATATAACCGTGACCTGAACCAATATAACTGAAATAATATAATACATATACTAAATCTGTGTAGATAGTAAAGCCGAGTATAAAAATCGATATTTTGCATTTTCTCCAAACTTCGATTTGATGACCATTTTGTTATAAAACAAAAAAATCGGAGATGAAGGTATAAGAAACATATTAAAAAATTAAAAAAAAAGAAAAAAATTAAATAAATAAGTAGCACGCAACTCTGTTTCAAAATAAAGTCTATGAGTACTTTTCATTCCTACGGATTTGACTTTCGATTGCGATAAGTGGCAACTCTTCCGTGATATGTTTAAATAAATTACTTTTCTTTCTGTTTTATAAATAAAAAACTAAAAAGTTCAATTCAGCCTTTCACAATTGTGTTGTAATATATTATATTACTAAAAATATTAATACTATTTAAAAAAAAGTATTGTACTTCATATCTCTATAGAAGTTAAGTACTTATTCGTAGGCTTTCGTGCTACAAATACAATAAAAAAAATAAAAAAAATTGTGATTTTCTTTAAGTCCTTCCACTTTTCTTTCGTTTACTGAATAATGATTAAATAATTAAAATACAACTAATCAATTTTAGAGCTTAATTACTAAGTACTATAAATCCAAAATTATTCACAACGTAATTATGTTTGATTATGATACGCATATCAATTACAAAAAAGCACTCATTAACGGTTTGTGCATTGAAGTGCATAGTACTTGGAAAATTCTTAAGTTTGGTACATCACACTTATGTACTAGGTTTGCTCAAAAGAAAAGATGAATTTTGAATTTTCATGTGCGGCGTGTTTTTATGTACTTTACGATTTTTGACTTTTGAAAAAAAGAAAGAAAAAAATTAATCAAATAGATATTCAATTTTGCATTAAAAATGAAATAGAGTACTCCATGGGACTTGAAATGTTGATTGTAGCATTCGGTGAATCCACTTTGTCTCCGAAAAGTTTTAGTAAGTGGTACAAGCGCTTTACAGCAGACCGAAAAGAAGTTGATGAGGATGAGCGTACTGAATGGTATAAAATGGATATGGATCAATAAATCAATAATTTTCAAAAAAAAAAATTCACCTTTTCTTTTGAACACTCCTCGTACATATTTATGTATATACACGTATGTATGTAAAAGGCAAGGTATATCTTAAGTGCTTAAGTGTGTTTAATCTCGTATTACACTTTGGCATGCTTTCATAATTATCTAATTTAATTAAAAAAAAAAAAAAAAAAATGCCGCTAAGCACATGCCAAACCTATTTACTTTGATTCAGATTTGATTGGAAACCATTTCAAAAAAAAAAAAAAATGAAGTATTTTAGGCTCGAGAACTTAAGCTGTTTGCTGTACAACTAAGACACATGTTTTAATATCTTATGTACCGTCATTTAAGTTGAGAATATTTTTGAAATATACACAACTTATATGTATGGCACAAATTTCAGAATTTCAGTTTATATATATATTAAAATATCTTATCAAACTATGTATATACGCACAAACAGTCATCTGCGCACAAACATATATATCTACATATATTGAATGAAAAAGTCCCCCCTACATTGCTTTAAAATCGTCGTGGGTGGTAAATACGCAGTTTGTTCATCAAAATTCTGAGAAAATTGATGGCATTCACATAAATATGTATATGCACTATATGTATGTACATGAGAAATATATAATATATACATACTTGCATTGGAAAATGATAAAAAAGGACGCTTCGTCACAATGACATTGCGACTTTTTAATCTTGAAAAAAAATTAATTTTTCACCGAAACTCAAGCTTAGTATTGGGATTTTTTTTTTTTTTTAATTTTATATACATATGGTATATGCATGTATAGTAAATATTTATACATATGTATTCCAATTCTTGGCCGCGACTTGATCCGCATAACATTTCAAGCACCATTTTGAATAAGATTTTTTATTGGGTTTTTAAGTTATTTATTTTATTATGACTATTATGTTTGAATAATTATTTAATATAGTATATATATATATATATATATTTAATTTAAATATAACAGATCGAGTTTGTTGAATCGATCGGTGCCAGATCCACTTCTTATAGAGAAAAGTTATTTATATTATATATTGATCTAGGCAAAAAGCTATATTTGTTCCAAAGTCAGACAAATCTAACTAAAAACACTATAAATCATATATATTGGATGAGTGCATAAGTTCGTGCCCGATTCCCCTGGATGCCGTACGAATCGTTTGAGAGTGGCGCTCGTGAAAGAAATATATACATATTATATATCGTTGGAAAGGTGACAGTCCGAACTGTAAATCAAGCATAAAATAACTTCTGATTTTGATTTGAGTTGCTTAGTGAAAAGACGCATGGAAGATGAACAACGAAAAAGATCATATGCGTCATATTATGTTATACGAATTCCGCAAAGGAAAAACAGTGGGCGCTGCAACTAAAGATATTCGCGAAGTTTATTTGGACCGTGCTTCAGCACTCCGCACAGTAAAGAAATGGTTCGCGAAATTTCGTTCTGGAGATTTTAACCTCGAAGATCAACCTCGCAGTGGACGGCCTTCTGAGCTTGATGACGATGTTCTAAGGACTTTAGTTGCGAATACCTCACGTATTTCGACGGAAGAGGTTGCCAGTGAATTGAACGTGAACAAATCAACTGCGTTTCGTCGTTTAAAAAAGGTTGGGTACACTTTGAAGCTCGATACATGGGTGCCACATCAGTAGAGTGAAAAGAACAAAGTGGACCGTATGTCAACAGCAATTTCTTTGCTTCGACGGATCAAAAACGAACATTTTTTGGATCGGCTCGTGACTGGTGATGAAAAATGGGTCCTGTACAACAATGTTCAACGCAAAAGAACATGGAAACAGGCACACGAAGGGGCGGAACCGATGTCGAAAGGTGGGTTGCATCCGATGAAGGTACTGCTGTGCCTTTGGTGGGATATCCGAGGCGTGATCTATTTTGAGCTCTTGCCAGCTGGAGAAACGATCACTGCCAACAAGTATTGTCAGCAATTGGTCGAATTGAAGAAAGCAATTGATGAAAAACGTCCGATTTTGGCCAATCGCAAAGGAGTTCTTTTCCATCATGACAACGCCAGGCCACATGTTGCAAAACCGACCCTGGCCAAACTGAAGGAGATGAATTGGGAAATCATGCCGCATCCCCCATATTCACCCGACATTGCACCTTCTGATTATCATTTGTTTCGATCGCTGCAGAGCAATTTGAATGGAAAAAAATTTAAAAATGTGGAAGACGTCAAAAACCACCTTGACCCCTTTTTCAACGAGAAACCGCGCGATTTCTATGAATCAGGCATTCGTAAATTGGTTGAACGTTGGGAGTGGGTTGCCGAACATGATGGCGAATACATAATTGAATAATAAAAGCGCTTTCTTCAAAAAATTTCAATTTTAGTTTGCACTTGAAATCGGGCACGAACTTATGCAAACTTCATGGAATGACGAGACGAATCGAATTAGCCACGTCTGGATGTCCGTCCGTCCGAAATATTTTGATGAAACCTGTTTCCAACTTTCCACGACTTCAAGTACCAAGTTCACGCCCACGTACCATATAAAGGTATATTTGGAAAGTACGAAAATCGCTTTCATCCACTGGCTAAATATTCAATTAGAGCCATAAAACAGAAAATTATGAGAGATGATAAACAATTTGGGATTGGTCGGGGCAACAATCAATTTTTCTTATAACTCAGAATTCGATTAAATTTAATTATTGTTAATAAAAAAATAAAAAGAAAAATAATCTATAATAAAAATAAAATCCCTGCAGGGAACAGGTAGACAAGTATGCAAAAAAAAAATTCTAGTTAAATATTAGTATTTAAAAGACAAAAATATACTAGTTTGCCATAGACTAGAATTATACTGGTATTTTGCGGTTAAATATCATGGACTAGTTTGCAAAAATTCTAGCATATGAACAAGTATTTTGCGGTCAAATCGATACCAGTTTGTCGTTTAAAAAAAAAAAGAAAAAAAAAAAAGCTGGACGCATAAGTAACTAGAAGCTCTATCCACATTATTAGACAACAACGGGAAGAATGATAAAGCTTCAAATACATAGAACGTTATCTGATCCACTTCCTGAAGAAATAATGTACCAACTTTTAAATAAAGTTAACCATAAGTGCATTTTTTCAAATAAGTTCGGCCCTAGTAAACTTCCCGTTAAAGAAGTTTTTCAAAACCATTCTCAAATCTATTTGAACACATACAAAAAAAATTTATTAAAATCGGTTCAATCATTTGGAATGCCGGAATCAATCGATTGTCTGAGGCGAACTAGTTCTCAACTGCTATGAACGAACCAGTATTTCACTGGTATATATGTACTCGTATTTAACTAGTATGAAGCCGTTTTAAAAATACCAGTTGTTTATACGGAAAATAGATGGAAGATGAACCAGTTGAAGTAAAAATGTAAACTAGTTAGATTCTAGTTAACAACTGGTGTTTTTCTATGCGGGTAATTTTTAGCTGTGTTGTGTGCTTTCTCAATTAATTATTATTATTATTATTTTTTATATTTTATTTATGTACTTAATTTTTTATTTTTTTATTTTTTTTTTATTTATTTTTTTATTTTATTTTTTTTTATTTTTATTTTTTATTTTATCTCTGCAGGGAATTTATCAGCTGTATTGTGTGCCTTCTCAATTAATTATTATTATTATTATTTTTTATATTTTGTTTTGTTTTATTTTATTTAATTTTTTATTTTTTTTATTTTTATTTTTTTTTTAATTTTTGATTTTATTTATTTATTTTATTTTTTTATTTTATCTCTGCAGGGAATTTTTCAGCTATGCTGTGTGCTTTCTCAATTAATTATATATATTTTGTTTTATTTTATTTTATATTTTGTTTTATTTTATTTTATTTTATTTTTTAATTTAATTTATTTTTTTTATTTTATCTCTGCAGGGAATTTTTCAGCTATGTTATGTGCTTTCTCAATTAATTATTACTATTTTTTTATATATTTTGTTTTATTTTATTTTATATTTTTTTATTTTATTTTATTTTATTTTTTAATTTAATTTATTTTTTTTATTTTATCTCTGCAGGGAATTTTTCAGCTATGTTGTGTGCTTTCTCAATTAATTATTATTATTTTTTTTTTATATTTTGTTTTATTTTATTTTATATTTTTCTATTTTATTTTTATTTTATTTTTTAATTTAATTTATTTTATTTATTTTTTTTATTTCATCTCTGCAGGAAATTTTTCAGCTATGTTGTGTGCTTTCTCAATGAATTATTATTATTTTTTTATTCTTTGTTTTTATTATTTTTTTTATTTTTTTAATTTTTTTTTTATTTTTTATTTTTTTTTTTATTTATTTTTTTTATTTTTTATTTTTTTTTATTTTTTTTATTTTTATTTTTTTTATTTCATCTAACATCAAAAAAAATATTCTAGCAATATTTTCCAGAGAATAATCTTAAAAAAATATTTATATTTCTTTCTGGTGAAACACCCATTACTTTTTTATGTTTATATGTATGTATATGTCTATAATTTGCTTGCTATTAGCCGTATTATAGTTTTCAGTTGTCAAAAAATACTTAATATTTGATATGTAAGTATGTGCATTTGCCTCTGAGCAAATTTTATTAAAGAGGTACATATGTATGTATATATAATATGTATTAATACATATATATGTATTATATATATAAATTCAATTCATTCATTCATTAGTATGTTTATACTGTAAATCATAAACATTTATATATTTATTGTTGTTGTTAAAAATATGATTCACATTTCACGCGCTCTCTTTTTCTCTCCCTCTCGCTGTCTTTGTCTCTGTATTTGTCGATGGTTTTATTGTACTTTTGTTATTCTTTTCCTCTTTTCTTTTTTTTTTTACTTTTGCAGATATTGCGCGCGAAGCCGGAAATGATGAACATTTACATATAACATCGGGAACAATTTCACTTGAATACAAACCAATGCAACCAAACGCAACCGATTTAGATCAACAGATATTGGAGGTGTGTATTTTATGGTACCTACATACATACATATATACTAATTATATAGAAATTTATGTGAAAATTTATAAATAATTCAATTGAAATTTACATTACATAAAAAAAATACATTATCAGGTAGGGTATTTTGTTAATAAAAAAAAAAGCACAAAAAAAAATAAAAATTAGTTAGTTTAACAGTGGCTGATATTGTTATTAAATTAATATAATTTAATTAATGTATTACCTACTCATATACTATTGACTTTCTTGAGGAGTACTTAGCAATGTGTGAGTTGCCATAGGTAGGGTTATGGGCTCGATCCCTGGCCAGACGAGCATACAAATTATCGAAAAATAATTTTTTATACCTTTCATGGATTGGCTGAAAGTGGAGATTGAGCACCAGAACGCAAGCGCAAATACCATTTTCCAACCATGTGTGCCTACCTCCGTAAGATTGGATCTGGGAGCGCCGTGAAAGATGGCCGTCTCAATTGGCTAATGGCCGGGCGCTCGCAAAACTAGTACTCCACATTTCGTCATCTTCTTTGCATGCTCTGTACTCAGCCGATTCCACTTTATTTAGAGATGGAGATGAGCTGAGTCATATAACATATAATATATGTATGTACCTACAAGAATACTAAGTTTTCGTAACAGTTTTGTCTGTCTACAATCCACACTGTCCACACAATCTCTGCTTGGAAAATAAAGTTGTAATCATTGAGTTTGGAGCCACCTTGGTTCTTGACTGTTTCCAATGGGACTCCCTTCGGCCCATTCTTCTCTACTAGGGATGTGGTAGGTGGCATCTTCCCAGCAGAAGGTTTCCATTTCTTGCTTGAGTTGAATTGGATCAGATTTTCCAGAACATTTAGGCGGCTAGCTGTTAGTGCTGCTTCATAGATATAATTTGTGTATTAATTTGGCTTTTAGGACAGTTGTTAAGGTAGTCCTCATCCCTGATAAGGTCCAATCAGTAGGTGTTGGTGGTGAGCTTTAATCTTTGCCACAATACGCTCAATAGGACCTTATTTGCAATATTAAAGAGGTCCCATGGCAATTGGCTCAGACTGCGGGATCCACCTTTCGGTGAATTGGGCAGAGCACACTTAAAATTTTAAACGTCGGTTATGCTTTCATCCGTTTGGGTATTTGAATTGCTCGGCCGGTAATACATCGGTCTTGCGTGGTTTTGTTGTTTTTCAAGTGTCCGATTGTTATTCGAACTTCTTCATAGTCGAGCAATGACACATTTACTGTTTCATTGTCATTGCATGTGGGAATCGGGTTCGCCAACTCTTGGTGTTTCACTTTCACTGCTAGTGTTTCCTCCATAAATTCCATATACTCTGGGCATCAGTAAGCAGATCATCTTTCTGGTCATAAAAAAATTTGCTGCGGTCTTTAAACCTACTGTAAGCCGCCGTATCTTTTAGTAAAATTTTCGAGTATTACCCTCGCCGTCCAGCTTCTCAAGCTCTTCATAATACGCGTTATCTCTCTCACCACGCATGTGTAGTGGTCGATCGCAATGTTGCGAGGTAGGCAGCCAGCAATATCAAACGCTGCGTCAAGATCTGGAAGGACCTATCCGAGCAGCTCGATAAAAAACGAGGTTTCAGGCATGGTGGTTTCTTCTCGTGAAAATAATACGAGCTGCAGATTTGAGCCTTGAAATCCAATGGAGAATCGCTGCTACTTTGGACTGAGTAGGCAATTGAGAAGTAAATTCTTCGCTCTATAAGGTGCGGAGAAGACATGGACGATAACAACATTTGATTAGTTGGCATTAGAAGTTTTCGGAGGAAAGGTTTTGCGTAAGATTTATGGTTCTCTGCGTGTAGGGAATGGTAAATACCGCAACCGATGGAACACTGAGCTGTACGGTATATACGGCGACATTTACATAATGTCGTTCAGCGAAACAAGAGACAGCGGCTATGCTGGCTAGATGTTATGGTACGGAAGGATAAGAATATTTTGAAAGCTTACGATGCAATACCACCCGCCGGTGGAAGCAGAGGAAGGAGGATGGCCTCCACTCTGCTGGGAGAATCTAGCTGTAATTGGTTTTTTGTGGCTTTTAGATGTTTGCACTACAAAATCGCTTTTGTGTGACATTTCATCAGTGATGTTACCCATCGTTTTTTTTCCCCCAAATATTGCGCCATCTACACTGCTTCCAAACCAGCTGCCGTCCCTTTCTTAACAAATTCACTTAAAATTAGACGACATTTCAAAATTAGTTTATTTAAAGACGTCTAATTCTAAATCCAAATCCAATCAACGTTTCCATACCTGCTGTTAAGAGAAAATCAAATAAAAAATGAAATGAAAAAAGAAAAACAAAAAAATAAAAAATAACAGAAATCTCTAAAAATATACTTCGATAAAAATAGTCCATACACTGACATAGGGCCAAACTCCATTAATTCAATTTCATTGCATGTAAACCAGCGTGCGAAATATATGTACAATGTGTACGACGAATATAGCAACCGAATGCGTTGGTGTTGTGAAGCACAACAAAGCCATTTACATTAGCAAAGCCACAGCCGCAGCCACAGCCACAGCAATTGCATCAACATTAGCAGCAGCATCCGCATCGACATCGACCAAATCCACCAACAGTGCACAGGCAACGGCAAGCAAAGCTAAAAAGCAAAGGCTTCTTTCCTTCGCTCTAAACGTTCGTTCGTTCGTTCGCTGGTTCGTTCACTGGTTCGTTGCTTCGTTGTGTGCATTATTTTTGGCTCAGATGCCAGCTCTCCCCACAACCAATCTCTCTCTCGCTGAGATTCTAAATATAAAAATGTACAACTTAATGAGTCTATTTATTGTCTCTACGAAAATGTGTATTTTGCGCATTTCTAAATAAAACAGCGAATGAGCTAAAAATAAAGTTCGGTCGGATGCTATTGTATATGTTATGTACATATGTATGTACACGCCAGTATCTCGGTGCACGGTCAGAACTCAACTAGTAGCCGCAGTAGTAGCAGCAGCAGCAGCAGCAGCAGCAGCTATCTATCTGGCGAAGAAACAGGCGTATATTTTTAGTTGTATTAAGTTAGGGCTTTTGACGTTGACGGCACGGATACGGGACTGATTTGTATTTATACACTACCATCTACATTCAAACATACATACATACATATATGTATGTATGTTTATTTGTAGATATCTATCATCTATTTGTATGCACATGTTTTACAACATTGATGTGTTTCCAAGAATACATCAGGCACAGTGAGTGGCTATAAATTGAATATTCTTGTATCAGAACAGCATTACATACCTCGATTTTCTTTTTTACTCTAAACTTACATATGTACATATGTATTATATACATATATACCTATATATATATATATAGTACATTATAATTATGTACCTGTTGTCGTCCTTCGTTTTAGTGCACCGATTAGTCTGATTTCGATCTTGTCAGCTACCAGCCCCCTCCCCCTACCGCTTTTTTGGTGTCTTTGCTTGGTTACTGGTTTAAGGACATATTATTATACCACAGCTAATAATAGCTTAAGCTTGGGTACCGCATAATCGAGTGGTTAGCATTGCGTACTGACATTCGGAAGGCTCAAGTTCAAATCCCGGTGCCATCAACATCCAAAAAGTTATGGAAAATTAATTTGAATAAAAAATTAAGTTAAATTTTCTAATTGCGGTTGGCCCTCGGCAGGCAATGTCCACACCTCCATCAGCCGTTCGGAGGCAGCTTAGTATAAACTTTAGGTTGCCACTTATTTTATATTAGGTCAAGTAAAAAGTTCGTTCGGTTTTTTTTTTTTATTGATTTTCCAAAATATGATAACTTTGTGTATATTTGTCCGATTTAAGTCAAATATGCGCCGTTTTGTTCGTAAACTTGTTGCCAACGAGATGCCACACTTCATTATACCCCTCTCGTAGAATGCTGCGTTCCTATTGGCAAAAAAAACTCGGAGAGCCAATTTTCACAGGCCTCTCTTGACGCCAACTTCTCACCATTAAGCGCGTTCGCCATGGATAGGAAAAGTCGGTAATCACTTGGTGCCAGGTCCGGACTACGAGTATTAGGTGGGTGCATTAGGATCTCCCATCCGAGCTCCTGGAGCTTATGGCGCGTCACCAAAGACGTGTGTGGCCTGGCGTTGTCCTGATGGTACACAATTCGGTCTCTCTTGATCAAAGATGGTCTCTTCTGGATGAGTGCTGCCTTCAAGCGGTCAAGTTGTGTGACAGTAGAGGGCCGAATTGAGCGTTTGGCCATTGGGAAGCAGCACGTAGTAGATGATTCCTTGCCAATCCCACCAAAAACACACAGCAAAACCTTCCTTGCCGTCAATCCTGGCTTGGCCACCGTTTCCGCTGTCTCACCGCGTTTCGACCAAGACCAATTTCGACTATTTGTAAGATGACAGGAGATATTTTGTCCTGCTCTCGCTCACTACCTGACTTCTTCGCTTCGTTTTTTTCTCTAATTTCATAGAAAGCAATGATACCAATAATATCATTACCATCGGCATGAAGCAGCTGTTGTATGCTTCTAATTCTGAAGCTCTTATTACTTTCTCCAACATTATTTTCAAGAAATCACAAGATAAAACCTCGAACGGTAGAAAGGAGGCCCTTCCCAAAATGGACGCATCTTTAGGTGTTAACCAGCGTCGGTTTACAAAGTTTACAAAGAGTATGTGTCAATTTATGCCAGGTTTTGGAGCATGGTCTATATATCTGGTCTGAGATAAGTTGATAGCAATATGTCTTCCAAGGCGTCAATCGTCTCGGGCTTATCTGCATTGACAAGCGAGTTTACATAACCCCGCAAAAATTAGTCCATCGATGTTAAAACGGACGTTCTTGGACAGGCCTACGACTCAAGATAATGCGATCACCTAAAGTTACCTTGAGACAGCTGTATGGCATGCCGCGCCGTTTTATTCAAACCGAAAATCGTTCACATCAATCTCTTCCAATTGCGAAATCATTAATCATATCTCTATAGCGTTCCCCATTGACTGTAACATTATGGTTGGTTTTATGTTTTGAAGAAATATACCTACATCTTGATGGTAGTTTGGCCTCAATTCTTGTCCTCAAACCATCAACCTTCCTCAAAATCTTCCATAAAATGGATAAACACAACTCCGATTGTTGCACGCAATGTCACATTCAGGTCTTTTCTACGAATTATGCTCCACAGCAGCCGTATACGAGGGCTGCTATATATATTTCTGGCCTAGGCAACACTAAGTGTTGCCAGGTGCAATCTGACATTTCCATTGGAAAGTTTGACATTTTTTAGCATAACATCACTCAGAACATTTTGTCATTTAATCGTGAATTGTTTTATTTACAGGGAATTAAAAAATTCATCTCGGCCAAAAAATGGAATTAACTCGTGAACATTTTCGTGCGATAATTTTTCACAACTTTCGACGTGGATTATCACGACAAGAGTGCATCGATGAACTAAAATCTTTGTATGGCTATGAAGCACCATCCTATAGCATTGTGAAAAACTGGTACCACGAATTCAATGGTGGCCGACGCTCGCTCAAAGACGAATTCCGTGAAGGTCGTCCAAAAACAGCCGTTGTGCCAGAAAACATCAATGCCGTACGTGAACTGATAATGCAAGACCGTCATGTAACATACCTTCAGATAGAGGCATGTCTATGCATTTCTCCCACCAGCATACATTCGATATTGCATGAACACCTGGCCGTTCGTTGGATCCCGCACAATTTGACAATCGCTCAAAAAAAGAGGCTCGTGGGGATTGGTGTAAAGAAATGCTGAAATAATATGATCGCGGTGCTTCAAAAGACGTTTATAAGATCGTCACAGGTGACGAATCATGAATCTATGCGTATGAGCCCGAAACAAAACAGCAATCGACCGTGTGGGTCTTCCAAGACGAGCCAAATCCAACGAAAGTTGTTCGTGGAAGAAACACTTCGAAGCAAATGGTCGCCTGTTTCTTCGACAAAACTGGTCATATGGCGACTGTTCTGTCTTCGGAGAAATTCGAAAAACGAACAAGAAAAAACGAATCATTGTGCACCATGACAATGCGAGCTCTCACACATCTCCTCAAACCAGCGCCTTTTTGACCGGCTAAAACGTCGAATTGATGGGTCATCCGCCGTACAGCCCTGACTTGGCACCCAATGACTTCTTTTTATTCCCACACATCAAGAAAATAATGCGTGGTCAACGATTTTCGTCGCCGGAAGATGCTGTTGAAGCATTCAAAAACCATGTTTTGGAGTTGTCTCAATCGGAGTGGAAAAAGTGCTACGAAAATTGGTTTGAGCGCATGCAAAAGTGTATAAATCTTGATGGAGAATATTTTGAAAAAACAATAAAACCATTTTCGTTGATAAATATTCGTATTTTCATTATTAGATCAGAAATATATATAGCAGCCCTCGTATTACCGACTCTGCTGCGCGGATATGTCGACCGAATATTGGATACATATGTAAGTGTAGCGATCGGCGGCCGCGATAGCCGAGTGGTTAGCATTGCTTAAAAAAAAAACCATCAACCGTTCGGAGGCGGCTTAGTATAAGCTGTAGGTCCCTGTAATAAATTTTCATGTTTTACAAACGTTGTTCCAGTGTAAAGATGATTCATTATGAAATGGTAAACCAAACTAAAAACAAATCAAGTCGAAAGGAAAAGTACAGAAAAAAGTGTTACCTCTAAAAAAAAGAAAAACACCCTTTACTAGTAAACAAAAAGAAATCGAACTGAAAACCTTAAACTTACATGGTCACACACGCTATTCTTGTGCAATAAATACGTATCACTGTTATTGTTGTAAATTAATTATGCATATCATGTCATGATTATATTGAACTTGTTTCTGCTTTATCGATTATTTAATGAAAAATACACAATTAAAATAACTTAGAAACAATGAAAACTTAATAATTTTACAGTGCGTTATAAAAATGTCGAAGGGGATTTTTCCAATGTTTTGTTTTGGATTTGTAGAGTACAGCCACGGGCGAATCTCATACACCCGTTTATACATACATATAGGTATGCATAGATATGTATGAATAAATACATTCGACCACTGAGGGGTATAGAATATCAAACACTTTCTTCCTTACACTCACGCTCTCACTGATATACATATGTATATATGTACGTGTATGTACGAAAATTATTATAAAATATTGTACTTTGGATTAAAAGCAAAATAGAAAACGTGGATCTTCTATATACTACGAGTAAATACGAGGTGTGACAATTAAGTAATGAGACTGATTATATTGCCGCGATTGTGGTTACTCTGCCACCTTGAAATTCCCCTTCCCTTCTCCCGGCATCCTTCTTCTCCTCTCCATTGATATATTTGCCGTCGCTCTTTTCATATCTTGTTTAGTTCGCCTGCTGTGTCGTGTTGTGACTAAACGTGTGTTCGCGGTGCTCGTCACGAAAATGGAAAAACGAAATTAAGAGCAACGCGTCGCGTCGCGTCGCGATAAAATTTTGCGCCAAATTGGACGAAACAGCTTCGGAAACGTACGCTAAAATTGTAAAAGTGTTGCATGGTGATAGTGCTCTTAGTTGTTGTTGTTGTTGTAGCGGCTGGCTAACCCCGCTTAGGGCAGGCTTTGTCAATCTAATTCGCCGAGGTCATCTAAAGGGAGGTCCAGGAAACGTGCTGTTTCGAGGGGATTGGACCAAAGAGAGAGTGGGTTAGATGAGTCGGTTTAGGGGGGGCATGTGAAGAGGTTGTTAGTGTCGTGCGGGGATTCTCCACATGCAGGGCATACATTGGGTATGCTGGGGTCGCGTCTGGATAGGTAGGAGTTTAATCTGCTACAATATCCAGATCTAAGTTGTGCAAGGGTAACGCGGGTCTCTCGAGGCAGCTCGAGCTCGTTGACTGCTATAGGTGGTGGTTTTACTCCTAGTACGCCATTCACGGGAAGGGAGTCTTTGAAGGTGTTAACTGACTACTGGTGAATGGCGTTCAGTGCTTGTCGGTACGCCTGCGGTATCATCCCAGTAGGAACTGCTCTTAGTCGTGCCTAGCTATTTCAATGGCATAAAGAGTTGAAGTTCAAGTAAAGTTCGCATGAGCAAGTCGAAGGTGAAAACGATGATTATAGCCCTTTTTTGATAGCCATGGAATTGTCCACAAAGAATTTCTTCCAACGGGGCAAACCGTAAATCAAGTCTACTATCGCCAAGTACTCGAAAGATTGCGAAAACGAGTCAATAGAGTGTGCCCAGACATCGTTCGTAACTGGATCCTTCAACACGACAACGCGCCCTGCCACACCGCCCTCAGCGTGTGCCAGTATTTGGCCTCTAAAGGTATCGCCGTATTGCAACAACCGCCTTAAGTACTCGCAGACATCCCAGTCGAAGCGTTCCAGAAATGTTACGAAGCATGAAAAACGCGTTGGAATCGTTGAAATTTGCTGCCCAAGGGGACTACTTTTAAGGGGTTGGCAGAGTTGTAGAATAATTTTGAAATATACGGTTTTTATGGAATCAGTCTCAATACTTAATTGTCACACCTCGTATATTTACTTATCATAAATACTTTCAAGTAAATAAGTCATTTGAAAATATATTTTATATATACATACTATATACCTACAGTGTTAACCATTTTGTGGTTTCAAAAATAAACGTAAATAAAATACATTTAAAATAATTTTTTTTGTCTTAAAATTCCGTTTTTATTATTAATTTTGAAAGTTGGCGTTATATTGGGTGTATGCATTAATTCGTGCGGTTTTTTTATTTCGAAAAAAAATTGTTATACATTTAATGTTCAAAGTATACGATGTTTGCTCATCTTTCTGGCAGTTTGTGGATCCCATCCCAAAAGAACTTCTCCGACTTGGAGGTCAAGAAAGAATCGAGCCAATTTCTCATACCCTGTTCTGAAGTGAAGCGTACTCCGGTGAGGGCATTCTGCATTGATCTGAACAAGTGGTAATCGGAATGTGCTATGCCTGGGCTATAAGGCGGGTGAGGTAGAACTTCCCACCAACAGTTTTCCAAATAGTTTTTAACTGGCCTTGCAACATGTGGCCGAGCGTTGTCATGATGAAAAATTATTGATTCGTGTCTGGTCATTTTTCCTCGATCGCCTTTTCCAAACGAATCAATTGTTTTCGGTAGAGGTCCCCATTGATCGACCCGATTTCAATAGCTCATAATAGAGCACACCCTTGTGGTCCCACCAAATACATCGCATAACCTTGGCACCATGGATATTCGGCTTTGCCGTGGATGTCGATGGTTGGCCGGGCTTCACATAAGATCTCTTGTGCTTTGGGTTATCTTAATGAATCAATTTTTCATCGTCAGTGACAATCCGATACAAAAATGACTTCTTTTGGTGGCGTTGAAGCAACATTTCCGACATGCAGAATCGACGTTCGACGTCTCTTGGCTTTAATTCATAAGGCACCCAATTTCCAAGCTTCTGGATGAATCCTAATGATTTTAATCGTCTGGAAACGGTTGCTTGATCAACTCCTAATACTTTTGCAAGTTCTTCTTGCGTATGGTATGCATCTGCGTCGAACAATGTCTCCTATTCTTCGTCTTGAAATTTTTTTTGGCTGTCCGGGTCGTTCTCCGTCGTCTAAGTCGAAATTGTCACTTTTAAACCGTGCTAACCACTTTTGGCACGTTCGTTCGGCTAAAGCATGGTCACCATAGACGTTCAGTAAAATATGATGGCTTTCGGTAGCACTTTTCTTCATGTTAAAGTAATGAAGAAGAACTCCCCGCAAAAACACTTTATCTGGTACAAATTTCGACATTTTCAAATGAATGAAACAAATTGTTGTTGTTCACGCTAAAACAAATGACAGCTACTGAAGACGACGCGAAATGACAGTACCTTTGAAATGAATATAGCCATAGATGAACACGACGCAAAATAATACTAGTAGAGCCCTCTCTTTGAAAACCGCACGAATTAATGCAGACACCCAATGCATACTCATATGTGAAACTCTACTACATTCAAATGATCACCTCTCGAATTTTTGCAAACTTCGATCGATTTGATGTGATTTTCGAACACTTTTTGGCACATATTGGACGGTAGCTCATTAGCGGTAGCGATATTTGAGATGGAACGGGGAAAACGATGATGCGAAGAGTTTACAAATGTGTAACCGATCCAGTCTCTTCAAATTTATTTAAAATTTTACCAATCGCTTGAGTAGTTGAACGATTATGTGCACCATAATCTCCTCTCAAAGCACGAAACCTGACCACGTTTGACTTACCATTTTTGTAGTATTTAGGTTTTAACAATTTTTAACGCGTTGCGCGGTTGTTAAGCGATCCATGTTCATAAATACCCGACTTTTCACTAAAACAAAACATGTTTTGTTTGAAAGTTAAGTTTGACAAATGTCAAAATATAGCCCAGTACTTTTGAAATCACGAAATGTATAACCCTATATGTGTGTACATACCTATATGTATTTTTAATATTTCGTCGATATTATTAAAATAAAGAAATGGCCGATGATGAGTGAAATTTAAAGGAATTCGCTTGCCAAATGTGATAACGCTGCAAGTAATATACATACATACATACATATGTACATAAATGAATGCTTCAAATATACTCATTCATAAGATTTTAAAACAAATACATATGTATACGTGTACGTAAATACATAGTATATGTTTACTAAATACATTTAGCATTTTCTCGCCTCTCACACTAACTAAATACTTCTGCTCAAATATAAACGAGACTGGCTCAATAAAACAAAAACGGTTAATTATTCTTCAATATTTATTTTATCCTCTTCAAAATAGTCACCATTAGAGGCGATACACATATGCTACCTTTTTTCCAATCTTCATAACACTTCTGGTAGGCCGCTTTAGGTATGGCTTTCAGTTCCTTCTTCGAATTCTCTTTGATGACTTCAATCGACTGAAAATGCTTTCCACGAAGCGGCAATTTGAGTTTAGGGAAAAGAAAAAGTCACACGGTGCCATGTCGGGTGAATACGGTGCTTGCGGAACAATATTTACGTTATTTTTGGTCAAATAATCGCGTACAAGACGAGACGTATGAGCAACAATTTTGGAACAAGTCGAGCAGACACCCGTCTCATGCCCTAAACATCGTGAATAATGCTATGAGCGGATCCATTTGATATGTTGAGCTCACTAGCTATCTCTCTTTCAGTCACACGACGATTTTCCAACACAATTTTCTTTACTTTTTCGACGTTTTCTTCGTTTATTGACGTTGCTGGACGACGATCATGGGGCAAGTTCTCCAGCGATGTACGGCCGTCCTTGAACGACTTATACCAATCAAAAATACGTGCACGTGATAGGCAAGACTCCCCATATGCCTTCTGCAACATTTTCATTGCGTCCGTCGCACTTATTCCATTGGAATAACAAAATTTCAAACAAACTCTTTTGCTCAACGTTAATTTTCATAGTAAAATTCGAAAAACACACTCGAGGTTGACTTGTTTATAGTGCCGTAAAAAAAAAAACTATGTGACAGATCGCGCTCAAATTTGAAATGTAAACATATAACAGTAATGCCAACCTAAGCAAAAAAAAAGTATGGCCATATGTATTGTCCTTGTCGAGTTATGGATAAAGTCTCGTTTATATTTGAGCAGAAGGTACATCATGCTGGTCTAGAGCGCACAAAAAATTTGGGCATATACAAATTTTTGTCGGCATTCATCTTTCGTATGTTATTTCTTACAATAATAAAGCACCTTTTAAGACAAATTTTTTTTCGATTTTTTCGAAATGCTAGACCAGCTTCTTCCTCCTTTAAAGTGAGTGGCATAATAGTTTTAAGTAACTATGTATGTATGTATTTCGTAGTTGCCTTCATGAAAACTCATAAAAATTAAAAAAAAAAGAAATAAATTGGCTTGACTGTTTCAGATGCATCGCACGACCTCCATCATCGGCACCGTTTCACGAGTTCAGACTGCAGCCGCTTCAGAAAACTCATTCCAGCATTGGAAAATTCCAATATTTTTTTATACTAAAAATTGTTTTTTGTAGCTTAAATATAGTACATTATTGTCTGAAATTTTCGTTTACCGTAATAATTTCCTACTTTAAAAAAAAATTGTAATTTTTTATAGGTTCTAAAGGCGACTACTGCCTTAAGGGGTTTATTGCACGAAAAAAAGGTCTATTTTCAATATTTTTTTTTTAATATGCAAAAAAAAAAATTTATTAAAACTTTTTACTTTTTTAAAGATGCAACATTTAAAAAAATAATTTCTGAAATTTTCTACTGTAAATATTCTTAACCATCAGCCGTTCGGAGGCGGCTTAGTATAAACTATAGGTCCCTCCATTTGTTGGAAAAACATGAAGACGCAAAACAACAAATTGGAGGAGGAGCTCGGCCGAAAATCGCTTCAGCGGTTACAAAGCGCCAATTATATACCTATATAAATATTCTTAACTCCGCCATTGTGACGTCATTTCTAGTGATCCCTAGTACAACTCTAATTTAGTCAATAAATTAAAATTTGGACGAAGGAGAAAAAGTGAAATTGGGGTTTCGGCCGCCCTTTTTCCAAAAAAAAAAAAAAAATACAAATTTTGTATAAATTTGCAAATTTTTAACCAATTTTCATTATTAGATGTAGGTACCACTCTGCGTATACGTAACATTATGCCACTAAGTTGAGTGGTGGGGCGTATACGTAATTTACGTGTATTTGGCCATAACAGCAGGTTAGAGACAAACAGACATTACTAAATCAACACGCCGTTCCAATCCGATTGGTATAAATTTTGGTAGGTCTCTATCTTCTCCCTCTGATACTTTCATACTTCGAACCAAAGTAAATTTACCTTTTCATGTCGATGATAGGTATAATGAATCGTTCTTATATCTACTGCAGCACCTTTCGAAGGAAACTCTCAGCGTTTTAGCATGTTATTCTATTGGTCAGTGGTCTGTCAGGACTCCTACTATCTTTGAGATGTCTTCCATTCTAAGTGTTTACATTCCGCGTGATCTCTTTCTATAACATTTCAATTCATATTTTGCTGCAGATCGCAGTGTGCGTCTATCTATGTATGATAGATTCTATAAGAAGCCGTTTGAATGCAGCAAAAGGCATGCATACCTATGCATCGTTCTTTGTTGGTAAGCATCTGCTTGGCCTTGCCTTGCCTAGCAAGTTCATCTGTGCGAAACCAATGCCAGTGTGGACAGGAATATTCTGTTTGATGATATTCTGTAGAGATTGCGACATTTATGGTCGTGGCCAAGCCAGAATTGACGCCCAGCAAGGTTTTGCTGTGTGTTTTTGGTGGGATTGGCAATGAATCATCTACTACGTGCTGCTTCCCAAAGGCCAAACGCCCAATTTGGCCCTCTACTGCCACACAACTTGACCGCTTGAAGGCAGCACTCATCCAGAAGAGGCCATCTTTGATTAACAGAGACCGAATTGTGTTCCATCAAGACAACGTCAGGCCACACACATCTTTGGTGACGCGTCAGAAGTTCCAGGAGCTCGGATGGGAGGTCCTAATGCACCCAACTTATAGTTCGGACCTGGCACCAAGTGATTACCATCTTTTCCTGTCCATGGCGAACGCGCTTAATGGTGAGAAGTTGGCCTCAAGAGAGACCTGCGAAAATTGGCTCTCCGAGTTTTTTTGCCAATAGGGACGCAGCCTTCTACGAGAGGGGTATAATGAAGTTGGCATCTCGTTGGGAACAAGTTTACGAACAAAACGGCGCATATTTCACTTAAATCGGACAAATGTACACAAAGTTATCATAGTTTGAAAAAATCTATAAAAAAAACCGAACGAACTTTTTACTAATGTACTTGACCTAATATACGTATATGAACTTACTCAATGATTTCGGACGTGGTTGCGGTTTTAATGGTAATGACTTGTAACTTTGTATGTGTTCTCACGACAGATGTACCAATTTGAGAAAAATAAAATTGGGGCTAGTAGTAGAGGGTAGAGACTTTTCAACCAATCTGTATTTTAAAGATAATATTAAGCCAGTTCGTTCGCTAACTGGCTGCAAATCAGTAATAACGAATACAAAAACAATTTCCACCAACGCTTTATAAAAATAAATGTATATATATATATATATATATAATAGATATGTATTTAGTTAAAAAGAAAATATTTTTATTTTTCTCTGCACAACTACTGCGTAGCTAAAAATTCAATAATACTTTTTCCGGCTACGCCACGCGCTACCCGTGAAAACTGAAATACTCGTACATACATAAGTGTGTTTGTAATTCTTCATATGCATACATAGTTTTGTACAGGGTTATACATTTTGCGATTTTGAATGCATTTAAAATAATTTTTTTTTTTATTTATTTATTAATTTTTTTTTTTTTTTTCAATTATATGAGAATTCTCGAAACCCCAAATGCGATAATTTTGCATATCCACCGAGTGAGACACTAAAGAAAATTTTGTTCGAGAAATCATCGTTCAATGCTTTTTGTTCAAGCACCCAATCGGCGTATGTACGGCGTTGTGATTGGTCAGCTGGCTTCAGTTGTTGTGTGAGCTGGACTTTAAGTTGAAATTTGCCGGTTTTTTCGATAAAGAAAATACTTAATTTTCAAAAGGAATCTCAAAATTTTTTCATTCAAAGTATTGACCATTGGTTTCTACACATTTCGCCCATCTCTCAGGCAGATTATGGATACCATTCCAAAAAAAACTCTTTCTCTTTCGAGGCAAACCATTCGACGAGCCATTTTTCGACTTCTTCAAAATTAGCGAAGCACTGCTCTGTAAGGAAGTGTCCCATCGATGCGAAAAGGTGATAGTCGGACGGGGCGAGGTCTGGAGATAATATTTCCCAATTAAGTGTTTTTAATGTGTCTTTCCCCAGTTTAGCGGTATGAGACGGCGCGTTGTCATGTTGCAAGATAACTTTGCTATGTCTTCGGGCCCATTCCGACCGTTTTTCGATCAACGCATGATTCAAATTGATCATTTGTTGTCGGTAGCGATCCGTGTTCACCGTTTCACCATGATTTTTTTCTCTTCGTGTTCTCAAATTAAATCCTTTTTTCGTGCCCCGTGACAATTCGATGCAGAAAAGATTTCCTTTCGAATCGTTGAAGCAGCATTTTCACAAACGAGTTTTCGATTTTCCATTTGTCCATCGTTCAGCTGGTGTGGCACCCATTTTCCATACTTCTGGATCTTTCCCATGGCTTTTAAACGTTGGCAAATTGCTCCTCGAGTCACATGTAGTGTTTCTGTCAATTTTTGTTGCGATTGGGTTGGATCAACATCCAATAACGCCTGCAATTCCTCGTCTTCGAACATTTTCGCTGCACCAGGATGTTCATTGTCTGTCAAATCGAAATCTCCACTTTTAAATTGACGAAACCATGTTTCACATGTTCTAATCACTGGAGCATGTTCACCATAAGTTTCTACCAGCAACCAGTGAGCTTCAGCTGCTTTTTTCTTTTGATGAAATAAGAAGAGTAACGAATGCCGCAAATTCGATTTACTTGGAATGAAACTCGACATATTCACTGAGGTAAAAAAATATGACGCTATTATTTTGGCGGAATGTGACTTGCGTATTTTTGTAGGTTAATGTCAATAGAAAAAAATTACATATATGCCAAATTATAGAAATTTATACATATTGCTAGCGACATCTACTAGTAAAACCGGCAAACTTCAACAAACACACCTAGATGTATGCAGGTGTAAGTCCAAGTGCAAAATACGGTATAATAGGTATGACGTAAGAGAGTACCAATTCTTGAGAACGTCCGGCAATAGACACTTTCGGGTCTTCGGCTACACTTTCACTTACGGCAGCGATATTTGAGATGGAACGGGGAAAACGATGATGCGAAGGGTTTACAAATGTGTAACCGATCTAGTCTCTTCAAATTTATTTAAAATTTTAACTATTGCTTGAGTAGTTCTTCTCTTAAAGCAGGAAATCTGACCACGTTTGTGTCACCATTTTTTGGAGTATTTAGGTTTTAAGAATTTTAATGCATTGTGTGTCTGTTAGGCGATCTATTTTCATAAATACCCGATTTTTAACCAAAACAAAACATGTTTGGGTTGACCGTTTATTTTTGACAGAACTCAAAATTCAGCGCAGTGCTTTTGAAACCACATAATGCATAACCCTATATATGTATGTACATACATAAATGTGGTTATAAATATTTTTGGTGCAAGTATAGATTTTAAGGTCATGGAAACATGGCAGAATAATGAAAGAATGTGCTTGCTGTGCTGCCAATTTATATTTAGACTTTGATAAAATAAAATGATTAAATTTTAAGCACAAACAGATGAAGGTATAAAAATATATATGTGTAAGTAATATATATTGTACATGCATACAAACATAAATATATTTTGGGTATAATCCACTTAATACAACATATACATACATACATACATATGTATGTATGTATAAAATTGTGTTGGTTGGTATTTGTTTTTTTTTTATTTTGTTTATAGAGCGATAGGAACATAATTTTATTTATATACATATATTTTATACTTTTTATTAATTTATTTTTAGTATATATTACTAATGAGCCAAATTCCACCGAAAAAAATATATATATAAATTTATTAATATCTTAAATTTTTTTTTGTATTTTTCTTCATTTATTTTCATGTTAGCTAAAAAAGAAGCAGGAATTACAAAAACAAATGCTTCTACATACATTTCATGAGCAGACGAAAGAGCTGGAATTGCGGCACAAAATGCAACTGGAACAAAAGTATCAGGTAAGTGTGTGTGTGTGTAATGTATGTATGTGTGTGGTAGTTGTAATTTTTTTATTTTTTTTTTCCAAATACACACACTACATACCCATATAAATTACCTGTGTTTTAAAAGTAAAAAGAAAATAATTTGGATTTGGATTCGCCAATTTATTTAAATTAGCTTAATGTTATAGTTAATTATAATTAAGCAGAATTAATTATTACATATTTTTATATGATGCCTCTTAATGATAATGAATTCTTAAAAGGAAAATATTATGCCTAGAGGTATACGCGTGGCAGCTGCAAGGGCAGAAGAAGATTTTTTGCGTTCCTTGAGAGACTCGCGTATAAGTATTCGGTCTTCTCGTTTACTGGTTAGACGCTTTCTTCCACTTTTTGATTTATTATTTTGTGGGATTTCGTCTCCACAAATCGCCTGATAGCACATTGGATCACGCACCTCGCACCGCGAACATTCCACCAAATTGGCAATCTCAAGCTGAGACTTACCTTCTTCACTTAGAATTTAAATTCAAACTCTATCATCGTAACTAATTTCACTTTTTTTAGGCATTTCGATAAATATGTACTGTTTTTATTAAATTGGAAACTTTTCACTAAATGTAATTTACACTTTCACTTTCAAATTTTAAATGCGAAAATATTTTATGAATTTTTTAAAAATGACAATTTTTAGGTTTAGCTTACCCAGAGTGCTATGACCTTTAATATTACACAATTTATTCGTTGAATCAACAGTTAAAAACCCATGTAAGACATTTACAAAAAGAAGTAGTAACTTTGATAGCCACATTTGATAATACTTTTATTTCAGTGGGGTGCCTAATACTTTTGGCCAAGGCTGTATACTACTATATTTAAAGCACGGTGCTTAGGACGTTCCTTATTAGGAACTCGCAAATTAAATTGAAAAGCGTCACAATATAAAAAGTCTCAAATATTCAGTATTTAGTGTGGGAAATATAGATATACCAGGTGTGTTTGTTGAAGGTTGCCGGTTTCACTAGTAGATGTCGCTAGCAATATGTATAAATTTCTATGATTTGGAATGTATGTAATTTTTTGTCTATTGACATTAACCTACAAAAGTACGCAAGTCACATTCCGCCAAAATAACAGCGTCATATTTGTTTACCTCAGTGAATATGTCGAGTTTCGTTCCAAGTAAATCGCATTTGCGGCATTCGTTGCTTTTCTTATTTCATCAAAAGAAAAAAGCAGCTGAAGCTCACCGGTTGCTGGTAGAAACTTTTGGTGAACATGCTCCAGTGATTAGAACATGTGAGACATGGTTTCGTCAATTTAAAAGTGGAGACTTTGATTTGACAGACAGTGGACATCCTGGTGCAGCGAAAAAGTTAGAAGACGAGGAATTGCAGGCGTTATTGGATGTTGATCCAACCCAATCGCAACAAAAATTGGCAGAAACACTACATGTGACTCGAGGAGCAATTTGCCAACGTTTAAAAGCCATGGAAAAGATCCAGAAGTATGGAAAATGGGTGCCACACCAGCTGAACGATAGACAAATGGAAAATCGAAAAACCGTTTGTGAAAATGCTGCTTCAACGATTCGAAAGGAAATCTTTTCTGCATCGAATTGTCACGGGGGACGAAAAATGGATTTATTTTGAGAACCCGAAGCGAAAAAAAATCATGGCTTTCCCCTGGTGAAGCTGGCCCATCGACTGCAAGGCCAAATCGCTTTGGCTGTAAGACAATGCTCTGTGTTCGGTGGGACCAGTGTGGTGTGGTGTACTACGAGTTGTTAAAACCTGGTGAAACGGTGAACACGGATCGCTACCGACAACAAATGATCAATTTGAATCATGCGTTGATCGAAAAACGGCCGGAATGGGCCCGAAGACATGGCAAAGTTATCTTGCAACATGACAAAGCGCCGTCTCATACCGTTAAACTGGTGAAAGACACCTTAAAAACACTTAATTGGGAAATATTATTGCACCCGACGTACTCTCCAGACCTCGCCCCGTCCGACTATCACCTTTTCGCATCGATGGGACACTCCCTTGCAGAGCAGTGCTTCGCTAATTTTGAAGAAGTCGAAAAATGGCTCGTCGAATGGTTTGTCTCGAAAGAGAAAAAGTTTTTTTGGAATGGTATCCATAATGTTTAAGAGATGGGCGAAATGTGTAGAAACCAATGGTCAATACTTTGAATAAAAAAATTTTGAGATTCCCCTGAAAATTAAGTATTTTCTTTATCTAAAAAACCGGCAAATTTCAACTAACACACCTGGTAAAGCAAGTTGCTTAGGACGTTCCTTATTAGGAACTCGCAAATTAAATTGAAAAGCGTCACAATATAAAAAGTCTCAAATACTCAGTATTTAGTGTGCGAAATGTGCCCAGATATAAATACTTTAAATTAGTTATGATTTCAAAATTTTATTATATAAATTAATTATGATTAAAATTACAATTCAAATACAAATTACAATTATGATTGAGTTTCAAAAATTGCAAAAAAATAAAAAATAAAAAAAACCAAAACTATTTCGAACTTATTATAATTATTTAGTATGCGGTGCATTCACATGGCGCTTTCCAGGAACTACGAGAACAAAGACTATCCACCGCCGCCGCCGAGGAGCAACAACAGAGAGAGCGGCGTGAGCGTGAGCGTGAGGTAATCAAGCGCAAGGAAAACTGCAGTGCCAATGCCAGCCCTGAAGTGAAGCAAATTTTGAATGTAAGTAAGCTAAAAAGTGCAATATTTAATTATACATATTATGTATTACATACTCATATGTACCTATGTACATATAAATAGCGGTGACAAAATTATTCATTTGACTTTTTTTCTTTGCTTTTGCAGAACTTTCTAATTAACCGCAAACAGGCGGCCTCCTCCAATGGCATAACGACGACGTCACCTTACAGAAATAGGTACATACAGATGTACATATGTATATATGTATATTGTTTATATTCAATCATTACATTATTAAGCTCAATGTGTCATTAATATGCTGATGTTGATTTTTTTTTGTTTTTTTTTTTTCTTTCTGTTTTTGTATTTTCTTTCTATTATTTTTTGGGTAAAAGGGGTGTAGTGAAAAGTTCGTCCGGCGAATCTCTGCCAGCCGGTTCTTTAACAAGTTCGCATCCATATAAAATTCCACAGCCGCCATCATCATTTCTGAAATATGAAACAGATTTTCCACTACGTAAAACAGGCAAGTATTTCTTTAGTTTTCCCTTTAATTTACTATATCAGCTCGCTTAAAATATTTTTGAATGAATATTGTTTTGTTTTTTGTTTTTGTTTTTTTTTTTTCAAGTTACGGAAGCGTTTTTTCCATAATACCTTTTTAAAGCGAAATAACAAAATATTAATTGACAAAATACAAGTACTACCACGCATGAAAAATACGTACATACTTTTTTGTTTACTAGCATTTTTCCTTTTTTTCTTCTTGATTAAATTAATTACATTTTTGTTGTATTTATGGTATAAATATTGTAATAATAATGCTTAAATAACAGAAAACAGCAAAGTATTTTATAACGTACGTTTATTCACATGAAAATTTATTTACATGAAATGAAAAGGAAAAGGAAAAACCTTTTTTTTCAAGTTAAAATTGTTGTTATGAATTCGTTGGTTCATAAAAAAAAAATAATTTTTGGTTTTCTGCTCAAATATAAACGAGACTTTATCCATAACTCGACAAGGACAAAACATATGGCCATACTTTTTTTTTGCTAAGGTTGGCGGGACTGTTTTATGTTTACATGTCAAATTTGAGCGCGATCTGTCACATAGTTTTTTTTTTTACCTCACTATAAACAAGTCAACCTCGAGTGTGTTTTTCGAATTTTACTATGGAAATTAACGTTGAGCCAAAGAGTTTGTTTGAAATTTTGTTATTCCAATGGATTAAGTGCGACGGACGCAATGAAAATGTTGCAGAAGGCATAAGGGGAGTCTTGCCTATCACGTGCACGTATTTTTGATTGGTATAAGTCGTTCAAGGACGGCCGTACATCGCTGGAGAACTTGCCCCATGATCGTCGTCCAGCAACGTCAATAAACGAAGAAAACGTCGAAAAAGTAAAGAAAATTGTGTTGGAAAATCGTCGTGTGACTGAAAGAGAGATAGTTAATGAGATCAACATATCAAATGGATCCGCTCATAGCATTATTCACGATGTTTAGGGCATGAGACGTGTGTCTGATCGACTTGTTCCAAAATTGTTGCTCATACGTCTCGTCTTGTACGCGATTATTTGACCAAAAACAACGTAAATATTGTTCCGCAAGCACCGTATTCACCCGACATGGCACCGTGTGACTTTTTTCTTTTCCCTAAACTCAAATTGCCGCTTCGTGGAAAGCATTTTCAGTCGTTTGAAGTCATAAAAGAGAATTCGAAGAAGGAACTGAAAGCCATACCTAAAGCGGCCTACCAGAAGTGTTATGAAGATTGGAAAAAAAGGTGGCATATGTGTATCGCCTCTAATGGTGACTATTTTGAAGGGGATAAAATAAATATTGAAGAATAATTAACCGTTTTTGTTTTATTGAGCCAGTCTCGTTTATATTTGAGCAGAAGGTACATAAATAATAATAATGAAAAAAAAAATCATACGCAATAGTTCGAATATTTCTTTAAATTTTTCAAATGAATGATACATTTATAAAGGGTTTTCCAATAAGAGGTGTTATTTTGAATACTGCTATCCCGGCAGATGTCACTTTTGAAGCTAGCAGAGTCGGTTCGTAAAACTAAAACATTTTTAGTGCGTCCCGAAGCACCTTGTCGGACCGCAATATTGAAATTAGTGAAGAATAAAACACGTACACGTCGCTCAAGAACAACTAAGAATATAAGAATATTGCTATTGTAGCCCAAAGTGTTGAAGAAAATCCAGGTTTGTCCATATCTCGTCGTTTTTTGGAATTGGGCATCATTCCACAAACGACATTTCACCGTATTTTGCATAAAGACTGGAGTCTTAAGGCCTATAAAGTTCAGTTAACTCAAGTACTCAAGCCGGCCGATCATCAACAAGGTCGTATCTGGGCTGATTGCATCCTCGAAATGCATGAAAATGATCTGGGATTTCATCGAGAAGTCATCTTGACTGATGAAGCTCATTTCCACCACGATGACTAAGTCCATAAGCAAAACTGTTGCATCTGTAGGTCCGAAAACTCAATATTTATTGTTGAAAAACGTCTCCATCCTCAACTTGTAACTGTTTGATACGATTTATGGTTTGGCGGTGTCTGTGGTGGGCCTTAATGAAAGGAGGCTGGAGCAACAGTTACGATGAATACGTACCATAAAAGCAACGAAGCCATCGACATTTTAAGGGAAAAGTTTCCGGATTGTGATATCTTTCAAAGAGGTGATCGCAATTGGCCACCGAGATCTCTGATTTAACACCGTGCGACATATTTCTTTGGGGCCACGCGTAAGATAAGGTCTATGCCTACAGATCAACTTCGAGTCAAGACCACAAAGATGGCCATGGCCATAATAAATTATTAATCATCTCTCCATAGCGTAATCCATTCATTTTCGAAAAAGTAAGGTCCAATGACCCACCAAACAGTTACAAGTTGAGGATGGAGAGGTTTTTCAACAATAAACCTTGGGTTTTCTGAGCACAAGATGCGAAAGTTTTGCTTATTGACTTAGCCATCGAGATAGAAATGAGCCTCATCACTCAAGATGATTTTTCGATGGAATTTTTAGAGTGAATTTTAATAATTTCAATGCCTTGTTGCAGCATGTATCGTTCCATTTTTATTACTGGCGTAGTTTTTACTTGTCAAATCTCAAAAAATTACAGCTTCAAAAGTGGTGACATCTACCGGAATAGCAGACTATTCAATACAACACTTGAGTTATGGCGGACACAGGCGAAAATAAACGTAAATATTTTCGAAATCGCAAAATGGATAACCCTGTATCAAACATAATGGAACGACGAATATGAATCGATTTAGCTAAGTATCGGACAGACATATTCATATTCGTCGTTCCATGATGTTTGATATATATAATAAAGGGTTATCCATTTTGTGGTTTCGAAAATATTTACGTTTATTTTCGTATAAATTTAAAAAAAAAATTTTCATAAAATTCACACATCATCATTTAAAGGCGGTAATTTTTTTTTTTCAAACTTCGATTCGTTTGTGGTAATTTTCGAAAACTTTTATGACACATATTGGGCGGCATCTCAGCCATAACTTGTTGGTTTTCAAGAGCACTGACAGTATGTTTTGTGGGGATGATTCGTCGATTTAACGTGTGATCGCGCATTCGTATCTTTTTACCATGAAAATAGACTTCGAAATTTGGTCCGATTTAAAATTGAAAAAAAAATAAAAATCTTACACTAAAAGTAGATAAATAAATATTGTATATTAAAATTAAGTCTTAAGCAAGTTTTTAATAAAATTATAATTAATTAAAATCTCAAAGAAGGAGCTAAAAAAAAAATCAAAAAATAATAAATAATTTGGCCTTAAGAACTAAGTTCTTAAACTCATTTTAGTATACCTCAGTAAATGTTTTTAGTCTGCGTGGCAGAAAATATCACTCACGAACTTAATGTCGACGATAAGGGGCTTACAAATGAGGGCATACGTTGAGTTTTCATTGTTCGTTTGGCGGTATACTGACGTTAGTACTTAATTATTGAGGTTAAATTATTATTTTTTTTTACTTTTTACTTGCTCCTTCATTAAAAAATTGACGGGGATACGTTAAAGAAAAAGTCTGGAATCGGTTTCAAAGCTAAAAAAAAAAAAGAAAAAAACTAGTCGGCCATTGTTATTTGAATTTTACTTTTGGTTAAAAAATAATATAAAATTGTCTCAAAACCATAAGCCCCTCAAAGTGTTTCCTTAATTACTTTCCTAGATTATGATAATATTGACAAAGGCACTGTTGGCCAAGTATCCAGTTGCTACTACTTGAATCCCTAATGCTCTATCGGACTTCTTGTTAGGTTTATTGGGTCTATTGGGTCAAGTAAAAGATCAAACATTATTTTTGCAATAATGATCTGGATCTCACGTTCTGTTCTATAAGTGCGATTGGATTACGTTAGATAGCGTTGGAAAGATGATATTTTGTACTCAAAAAGATAATGGTAGAAGTGTTGAACACTTAACTGTATCAATAATGTTTGAGCGCATGTCAAAGATGGACACCAGCAAAGAGAAAATACGCTATATTCTATGATGAGTGCATAAGTTCGTGCCCGATTCCGCTGGATGCCGTACGAATCGTTTGAGAGTGGCGCTCGTGAAAGAAATATATACATATTATATATCGTTGGAAAGGTGACAGTCCGAACTGTAAATCAAGCATAAAATAACTTCATTTTGATTTGAGTTGCTTAGTGAAAAGACGCATGGAAGATGAACAACGAAAAAGATCATATGCGTCATATTATGTTATACGAATTCCGCAAAGGAAAAACAGTGGGCGCAGCAACTAAAGATATTCGCGAAGTTTATTTGGACCGTGCTCCAGCACTCCGCACAGTAAACAAATGGTTCGCAAAATTTCGTTCTGGAGATTTTAACCTCGAAGATCAACCTCGCAGTGGACGGCCTTCTGAGCTTGATGACGATGTTCTAAGGACTTTAGTTGCGAATAACTCACGTATTTCGACGGAAGAGGTTGCCAGTGAATTGAACGTCAACAAATCAACTGCGTTTCGTCGTTTAAAAAAGGTTGGGTACACTTTGAAGCTCGATACATGGGTGCCACATCAGTTGAGTGAAAAGAACAAAGTGGACCGTATGTCAACAGCAATTTCTTTGCTTCGACGGATCAAAAACGAACCTTTTTTGGATCGGTTCGTGACTGGTGATGAAAAATGGGTCCTGTACAACAATGTTCAACGCAAAAGAACATGGAAACAGGCACACGAAGGGGCGGAACCGATGTCGAAAGGTGGATTGCATCCGATGAAGGTACTTCTGTGCATTTGGTGGGATATCCGAGGCGTGATCTATTTTGAGCTCTTGCCAGCTGGAGAAACGATCACTGCCAACAAGTATTGTCAGCAATTGGTCGAATTGAAGAAAGCAATTGATGAAAAACGTCCGATTTTGGCCAATCGCAAAGGAGTTCTTTTCCATCATGACAACGCCAGGCCACATGTTGCAAAACCGACCCTGGCCAAACTGAAGGAGATGAATTGGGAAATCATGCCGCATCCCCCATATTCACCCGACATTGCACCTTCTGATTATCATTTGTTTCGATCGCTGCAGAACAATTTGAATGGAAAAAAATTTAAAAATGTGGAAGACGTCAAAAACCACCTTGACACCTTTTTCAACGAGAAACCGCGCGATTTCTATGAATCAGGCATCCGTAAATTGGTTGAACGTTGGGAGTGGATTGCCAAACATGATGGTGAATACATAATTGATTAATAAAAGCGCTTTCTTCAAAAAATTTCAATTTTAGTTTGCACTTGAAATCGGGCACGAACTTATGCACTCATCCAATAACATTTTTCATCGATCAGGTAGCTGAAAATGTAAAAGCTGTAATAATAGTCAATCATGAACAATTTTTATATCGTCGATTTCATTCTGGTAATTTTGATGTAAAAGATTGCCCAGACGCTAAACATTGCTTAAAAACCCAGTTTGAAATCACTTGAACGAAAGGCTGGACACAAAAAGAATCTCGATATAAGGCTGCCACATGAGCTAAAGACAAAATATCTCATGGATCGGAGCTGAATCGTAACAAAATCGACCTCTTTCTGAAGCGAATGGTGACTGGCTGATGAAAAGTGGTTCACTTACAGCAACGTCAACTGAAAACGGTTGATGTCCAAGAAGATTTGGTTGTGTGTTTGGTGTGATTGGCAAATAGTCATCCATTATGAGCTGTTTCCCTACGACCAAACTCTTAATTCGGACCTGTACTGCCTGCAACTGGACCGCTTAAAGGCAGCACTCATCCAGAAGAGGCCATCTTTGATCAACAGAGGACGAATTGTGTTCCATCAGGACAACGCCAGGCCACACACATTGATAATGACTCGCCAGAAGCTGCGAAAGCTTGGTTAGGAGATTCTTATGTATTCACCTCATAGTCTGGACCTCGCACCAAGTGATTACCAAATGTTTTTTGCCTATGGCGAATGATTTGAATGGTGAAGATTTGACCTCAAGAGAAGCAAATGAAAGTTGTTTTTTTTCAATAATACCCCATGCAGGTTAGGTGTTAAAGAATTCAGCGCGGTAAGGCATGCCTGTCGTAAGAGCCAACTAAAATCCAATAGTTTCCGCGACAGTCGGACCTTTACACCGGAACGACGCGGATTTTTATACGGCCAAGGACTTTCACTCTCGCGGAATATTTTTACGGTTACAACAATTACAACAACAACAACAGCACAGAACATTATCTTTAAAATGGCATATTTAACATAAATTGGATATTTCTAACGATGGTAAATAAAGTCTTCAATTGAATGCAAAAAATAATGGATGACTTTTTACTTGATCTAATATTTAGTAAACTGAATTTGTAATTAAGATTATTCATATCTAAAGAACTTGAAAAATAAGCATAGAATAATCGTGTGGAGCCAAAATACAATTTCCTTAAGTAATGCTGGTTTTTTTTTTAACGCAAAAAATATTTTTTTTTTATAGAAAATTTAATTAATTTATTTTAAAAAAATTAAAAATAAAAACAAAATGAAATTTAGTATTTAAAAAATAACCACTGGCAATATTCACAATTCACACACAGCATCCGAACCAAATTTGCTGAAGTTGCGTCTAAAGCAAAGCGTTATCGAACGCAAGCAGAGAATCAGTGGTCCATCTGTGTTACGTCGGCATGAGCGCATATTGCAGCGAAGGCAGCAGAAGCAAAATTCCGCTTTAACAAGTACGTATTATGATGCAAAGCTTTAACACTGATTTGATATATATATATATATATATACGTATATATATATATTTATGTGTATGTATGTAATGACGAATGGAAAACAGAATAAATTGCAAAGCAAAACAAAACGAGTGGAGGCAAAAAAAAAATAAAAAAAATAATAATAAAAATTGTAATAAATGTAAATTCAGTAAACTATTTATCAAGAAATTACAAAAACAATTTTCTTACTAAAACATTTAATTAAATGGAATTAAAAGTACAAAGAAACCGAGAGGTTATGCGATATGAAATTATTTTTTTTTTTTTTTCAAAATTTCCATAAAATACATTCAGCAAAGAGAAGACTGTAAAGCCAGCCACTCTACACCTATCGTTTTGTGATATTTTATTTAAGAGAAGCTCTTCGTGCATATATATGTACTCGTATACATATGTATATGTAAATTTCGTCCTTACAACATGGAATGAATGGGAACGCTTGCTAATTTGTTTTGTAATGCTTTGTATGTCTTTAATGCTAGAGAGTTCACATAATTGTTTAATTTCCGTATTACTAATTGAAATAATATCCATTAAAGATGACTTACTTGATGATTGAGATGATATATATACATATATGTACATATTATTTTGCTTTGCCTTTTACACACACATATGTATGTACCCACCCACCATTCGTTCAGTTCTACAATTAAATTACGTATTTTCGAATCTCTTAGATTGCAGCAGCACAACGGATTCGGGCCCAAACTCACCACCGTCATCCACCCTTTCTGCCGGAGTTGTGGGCAGCCGTGGTTCGCCGACCAGCGCACCTATACAGGAGGAAAACGAGGAGAGTGGGCCATATCAGCCTGGTCAGCGTAGTAGTATAACCGATCTCTCACTATTCAGTTCACCATCTATGCCGAATATACCGCTAGGCGGTCCACATTTGGCTAGTCATGCACAAGCTCAAGCGAATGCCGCTAACTATTCTATGCTTGCTGCACTACGACAACATGTACCCACAATAGCCGCTGCTCAAACATACTACAGTCCATTGGCGATACCATTCGCACGTCATCAACCACATCCGCCACCGCCTGCGCCACCAACACATAACACATCAATAGCGCTCGCTGGCTCAGCTGGTGTTTTGCCACCCACACCATCGCCAGTAGTACGCTCGGCATCGGCAACGTCCACCTCATCGTCTCAGGCCTCGTTGGCCAGTGACGCTTTACCACCTATAGCGCATGCTGCTTCACAGCTCTTACCTGCCGGTGGCGCTGGCGGTCACAATCACAGCGTTTTAGGCGCTGGCGCTGGCGCTGGTAATATACATCCAGTCTCACCAATGGTTGGTGTTTCACCCTCAATGTATGGTCAACCAATAACCGATGCCCAAGTAGCGCATGCCCACCTGAATAAGCAAGGACATCGTCCGTTAGGTCGCACGCAATCGGCACCGTTGCCGCTAGGTCATCCAATCTTAACTGGCACAGGTCAGCTTGGTGTTGGACAAACGCACTATGAGAACAGTGATGTAAGTATTAAATTAAATTTCATTTTTTATTTAAAAATTACTTATATCAAATTAAATTCTAAAGGCGGAGCAACAGGCACATATGTTGGTCACACAAAAGATACGGCAAACATTGATCAATCGAGGTAGCGCCAATCGTGAACCACAATTGAAAGAGGAAGATGATGCAGCCGAAGTTATTGACTTGACAGACAAGAAGAAACCACCTAAGACCGTCATAACTAGTATTGTGCCCACGAGTACGTCACAAAATCTGCCAGAGACGACAAGTACGCCACTAGGCGCTTGCATGCCCAACACGCCGAGTAAGCTGCGAGATCAGGAGTATCTGCAGCAGCAACGTGAACTGTTATACCGGCAAGCAATGCAGGTAAATTATACGAATTTTCAACATTTATAACACAATTTATGAAAATATAATTAAATTTATTAAATATAATACAGATGGACGATGCAATCGCTCGTAGTTTAATGCGTCCTATATCACGTACGCTATCTAGTCCGCTGGTGCATATGGGTCCAAATGGCATAAGTCAGTTACCAGATACCGGTCAATATGCACCACCAATTATAACATCATCATCAGCCGATCATATACCGCCAGTTAATCTCACAGTACCACACCGACGCCGCTTACTTGAGCACTCATCGTCGGCAGCTGCAGCGTCTAGCGCATTCTCTTCATTACCTGCCATACAGCCAGCACTTGCTGTTGCTGGTGCAACATGTGGCAAACTCACTGCGGATTTCTCTGCGCACAAAACAACCACTGGTCTCGCTTATGATAATTTAATGCAGAAGCATGCCTGCACTTGTGGTGATAACTCAGTACATCCCGAACATAGTGGTCGCTTACAAAGTATATGGGCCCGCCTGATAGAAACGGATCTCGCTAAGCGCTGTGACCGTTTACGTTCACGTAAAGCTACATTGGAAGAGTTGCAAACGGTACATACCGAAGCACATACAATGCTATTCGCTTCGAGTTCATGCCAGTTGAATCGACAGAAATTGGATAGTCCACCTGCACTCGGTTTTGTACGTCTCTCCTGTGGCGGATATGGTGTAGATTTGGATACCACCTGGAATAAGGATCATACTGCAGCTGCTGCACGTATGGCTGCCGGTTGTGTCATAGATTTGGCGTTTAAAACAGCTAAGGGCGATATTAAAAACGGTTTTGCGGTAGTGCGACCACCTGGTCATCACGCAGAAGCGAACTTGGCAATGGGTTTTTGTTTCTTCAACTCGATTGCGATTGCAGCGAAATTGCTGCGTCAACGCATACCGGAAATAAAGCGTGTGCTAATTGTAGATTGGGTGAGTGCATATAATTTTTTTTTTTTTTTTTTTCTCAAGTAAAATACTTTTATATTTACGCATTCATTATTTAGGACGTGCATCATGGCAATGGCACTCAACAAGCATTCTATGAAAGTCCGGATGTGCTCTATTTATCCATACATCGGCATGATGATGGTAACTTTTTCCCCGGCACCGGTGGCTCAACTGAGGTGACTTTTTCTTTTTATTCATATTAATTTAAATTTCGTTAAAAACTTTGTGTGTTTTTGTAGTGCGGTGTTGGTGCCGGCGCTGGTTTTAATGTCAACATCTCCTGGTCGGGTTCATTGGATCCACCACTCGGCGATGCTGAGTATATTGCTGCATTCCGTACGATTGTGATGCCAATCGCAAAATGTTTTAATCCAGATATTATATTAGTGTCGGCTGGTTTCGATGCGGCTGCTGGTCATCCACCGCCTTTAGGCGGTTACTTGGTGTCGCCAGCATGTTTTGGTTTTATGACACGCGAACTAATGCAACTGGCTGATGGTAAAGTTGTGTTGGCGCTCGAGGGTGGCTACGATTTACCAGCTATTTGTGATTCTGCACAAGAATGTGTACGTGCACTACTCGGTGATCCATTGTCGGCGATTGCGGAAAGTGAATTGAATAGGCAGCCATGTCAGAATGCGATAGATACGCTGCAGAAAACGATTGCAATACAGGTGAGGAGGGAAATATAAAATTTAATATTTTTCGATTAAATTTTAATTTTTGACTAAATTTCAATTAAAAAAAAAAAATAACAAATAAAACAGTTGTTGTTTATGTTTAGTTGAATTAAAATTTTAAGATGGAATTTACTTTTGAGTGCAAAAATGTTTCCTACACATTTTTTTTTTTACTTTTGTGTAATATTTTTGTTGTTGTTGTTGTTGCTGTTGTAGCCGCAAAAATGTTCCCAGTAGTTTTTGGGGAATGTTGCGGCAGTGACAGTCATTGGCCGTCCGGTAAAAAAAAAGCTGATTTAGTCGCCTTATTAAACCCCTACCCGCAGGGTTTGTTTAATAATATTTTTTTTATATTCAGTAAAATGTTTAATAATTATTTTTTTACGTTTAAGAAAATATTTTATTTGAATTTTTTACGAACTTTTTATTTTAATCAATATTTGTACACAAAAAAGAATAATTTTTATTATTTTTTTAGTATCTATTTTTTTTTATAATTTTTTTGTATCTATTTTTTTTTTTATAATTTTTTTAGTATCTATTTTTTTTATAATTTTTTTAGTATCTATTTTTTTATAATTTTTTTAGTATCTATTTTTTATAATTTTTTTAGTATCTATTTTTTTTTTTAATTTTTTTAGTATCTATTTTTTTTATAATTTTTTTAGTATCTATTTTTTTATAATTTTTTTAGTATCTATTTTTTTTATAATTTTTTTAGTATCTATTTTTTATAATTTTTTTAGTATCTATTTGTTTTTATAATTTTTTTAGTATCTATTTTTTTTTTTAAATTTTTTAACAAGTCTCTAAATGTTTGCACTTCCTTGATTTATAACAAAAAAAAAAAAGCAAGTATTTTCTTATGTTACAATTCTATATTTTTCTTATTCCAGTCCCAACATTGGCCTTGTGTACGCCGATTGGCACACACAGTCGGTTTATCTGCGCTAGACGCATTAAAGATTGAGCACGATGAATCGGAAACCGTTACAGCTATGGCAGGTCTCTCTATGCAAACGATGAATAGGTATATTTTATATTATTACATTAAGATTTAATCCGTTTTTTTTTATTTTTTATTTTTTATTTTATTTCTTTTGAAACCCTTATTAACAAAAGTTTAATTTTTCCGTCAGAAATTTATCGCGCGATGACTCAGAAGAACCAATGGATCAAGATGAAGCCAAATAATTTCGTATAGTGAAATTTCGAACGATTTTTGGATGAACATTACCTTAGAAAAGCAGTTGTAGTTTACGCTGCGATTTGGCAAATATACATACATATATATAAAATCCGTTTGTAATTGAGGCGGATTTATAGTGGAAATTGGTTTTTCGATAGACTATGTACACAGCTACGCACCTGTAGCAATCCATATATAAATGCATACTTGTCTGTGAAATAAGTTGACGAAAGCACTGTGTGTACTAGCTATGCACACTGCGCACGGATTATTATTATTATTTTTTTTTTTTATTTATTTTTTTTTTTTTACAAACATACGCTGTTTGTTGTGTGTACCCACTCGGCCCACTAAATGAGATTAGAAATCAGAATATTTTAGATGCTAAAATGAATTTTTGTAACAGCTTTTATGTGTAGCTGTTTGTTGTATTTTGGGCGTTTAAAGGATAAAAAGTGGAGATTTGTCTTGTTTTGTCTTTGAAAAATCAACGTGCATACATATGTATGTACATATAATGCTAAGCCAGTTCTTCGTGGCATATATGCATGTACACATACTTATGTATGTATGGGTTAGCAAAAAAAAAAAACAAAAAACTAACGTATATTAAAATTACTTGCAACAAATATATATTTTAAATATTTATAATTACGTACATAATTGCATATGTACACTTAACTCCTAATATGTATGTATATAGATACAAGATAAATATATATTTATATTAATTTGTGTGTGTGTATGTCTGAAAATGCATATTTATATATGAATGTATGTATGTACATATACATATGTATGTATATATCTTACGTATGCATGTTTTTTTGATATTCAATACTAAATACCAAGTAAGTGCAAGGAGTAGAGTTTCTTATATGTTGATTTAATGTTATAGGCGATAATGTTAGTAAAAAAAAAACAACAAAAACAAAAACAATGAAAGAATTTTTAATGTAAAATGTATGTAAGCTAAATTAAATATTGTAGTAGTTCATTTTCATTAGCAACAATTTTATTTTCTTTTTATCACACACACACACACACACACACACAATTTTAAGAAAGCATCAAAAAATATGCATATGTTTTTTTTAGAAAGAAGAAGAAGAAAAAATAAATAAAATAAAACTAAAAATGTTTGTGATAAAATAAGAACGAATAAATTGCAAAAGCCAAATTCTTATGGAATTAAAAAAAAAAATCAAAAACAAAAACAAAAACAGAAAAACTAAATATGAGTCCAAGCGCAAATATCAATATCACCACCGCCACGCTCACAACAGGCAAATAAGAGAAAACAAATTAGCGCATTTAAATCACTGCAAGATCGGTCGAACCCACAGATTTACCTTAAAACTCACTTTATATATATATATATATATTTTTTTAGGTTGAAGAAACAAAAAATTCATTTGTGAAATAAAACTGTTTTTATTTTTTATTTTATTTTTTAAGTACATATAATATATGTTATTATTATTATTAGGAGAAGAAAATTGTATAAAATATTCATATATATATATATATACACACATATATATGTATATATATTACATATTAATGTTAATGTTAAATATGTTGTTGCACGTGCAATACAGTTGAACGTGAGATATTTGTATGTTATTATTACTACTATTCTTATATGTATATGTATTTATATGTTAATTGGTAATAAGATTAAGAATTTTTAAAATATATACAGATATACATATTTATATACGTGTGCTTATGGCATGTGTGTATGCATACAATATGTAATATTGTATACATATACATTAATTGGGCATTGTTTTATTGTAATTTATGCGCTATTTTCACGCTTCGAAAGTACATATAACTGTAATTTAATGTTTGCTGCACCACCATGCATCATGGAAAAGAAAAATGTGCCGTTTATTTATTGCAAATGAGAATTGCAATGTAATTTTGAGAGAAATTTTTAACGAAAAGTGCAGTAATTTTTTATTGTTATTATTATTATTATTTTTTTTTTTTTGTAATTAAAATGAAATTTTTTGTAGTATGTAGAAATTGGTTTAAAATAAAATTAACAATAATGTACGAAATTTAACGAAAAATTGCTTATAATGAAGAAATAGCTTGACAACAACAAACACAATAATTTTTCTGCAAACACACTGATCCAATATTTGAAAAGTAAGTGTTAATAAACTGAAGCCAAAACTTTAGTATTAAAAACATACAAAAATGTGTATACATATGTATTGCAGTTAGTGTTGTTTTTGTTTTTTTTTTTTTTTTTTTTTTTTTTTTTGCTTCTCAATAAATGTAAATTTTCATTTGGAATAAATGAGCACACAGTACATACATATGTACATAGTAATAGTAATAAAAAAAACAACTTTTACAAATTTATATTATACTTTGTATACCCTACTACAACAACAACTACAACTACAAGTACCCCCTATATAAATTATTGAAAAAAAAACTCAAATGTCTATGCAATTGCGTCGAAATAACAAAATTACTGGCAACCACTAACGATTGATCGATGAAAAAGAAAATTACAATAAATTTGCAATGTGATTTGTAGCTTGTTAAAAAAAAAAAAATTTTTAAATAAATTTTTCAAAATAAAATTTATATTTTTTTTTTTTGTTTTAAATGAAGCATAAGAAACTGTGAAATGAATGTGCAACGTACTATATATATTTAAAATAAAACCTGGCCAGATTTAAATGTTAAAATGTTAAAAAACAAAAAAAAAAAAACAAAAACAAAAACAAAACAATAAATGGAAAATAAAGAAAGAAAAGAAAATTTATATTTGATTGAATTTTGCTACAACAAATCATATTCGTATGATTGATTAGCAGCATTTCATTTAGCACAAAACAACGAGTTGAAGTATTTATTTGTATTGTATTGTATGTGTATACGTGTACTACATATATATGTACGTACGTGCGTGCGTTACAATGTTTAACGTGCGGTTTTGAAAGTTTGATAGTACTCTACTACAAGCATGTGGCAACAATTATGGAAAAAAAAAACAAATAACAATTTAAATAAAGAATTTTGAAACATACTTTATCTAACGGTGGACAAGCGCCGATTCCGCCCGCAATTGTGTCGTGCATGGTATAGAGAAATTTTGCAAAACTAAACTTTTTCAAACCTCAAACCGGTTTTTTTTGCATACATTTCGTATTATATCGACTAATTTGGAAAATAATTTACATAGAAAAAGTCTTTTGAGACATTTTGGAAAAAAAAAAAACAATTTTAAATGTAGCGTATAATAAAAATGAAACAATTTCATTGCAAGAAATTTGATAAATTATTTAATAAAAATCATATTTTGTTAAAATCTACGTAAAGAGTACTTAAATGTGTACTGAAATTTGTTATTTGTAAAGAAATTGTAGAAAAAAATAAAAATTTCAAACGATCACACGATTTTCGATGCTGATCGAACGACTTACCATTTTTGAATTTGTCAGCTGGTTTGGCTTGTTTACAAAATAAAATAAAAAAAACCATGGTACTGATGGAAAATCTTAGTTGTGTTCGTTGAGAAATATCAATATTCGTAAGAATGAGTCAAACAAAATGTCAAAATTGCGCTCTAACGTGGCAAAATTTTACTGACTTTTGGTCTCAGCGCACGTGCTTCAGTAAAAATTGGTAGCAATTAATACTGCGCTGCAGCTCACCGAACACATCAATTGTTTTTTTTACGAAATTTTACACATAAAATAAACTTAAAGAGCGAGCAATGGCATTAAAGTACAATTATTGAAATTGATTTAACGGTGTAATAATAATTCGATTATACAGCAGAAGTCAACGCTTTAGCAGATAAGTCTAAAACGTACGCTTTTAACCCCAAAGAAATCAATACCACACCGTAAGTGCAACTGTTTCTTCAAATTACTGTGCGCTTGTAGTCTCTGTATGGCCCTCCACATGTTGCTCGGCATTATGGCTTGATAAAATTCTCCTTTTCTCATGTATCAGTGTTGTTATAACTTCTTGGGCATAACGCTTTTCTCGGCAAAGTATCTGCTAAGACTTCAACCCTCAGAACAGAAGTGCCAACAGCAGATGACAGTGTAACAACAGATGTGCAATGTGACAAGACAAATCTGGCCATTAATCGTGGTAAAACTGGTGCTACGCAAGCATAATAACCGGACGCTGTCCTATGAGTAATCATGCTAGAACGATGGACTGCTTTCCATACGACTTCTGTCGCAGCTGCAAGGACATACATATGTATGTACATTGATGTGGAAGGAATCGGTGAAACACTGCCACTGTTACTGCCCAGCCGTAGGTGTGCGGTGCATTATCGTTTTTCTTTGAAATTTCTTCTTCGATTTTCTTGCCGGGCTTGCGTCGCTGGGCATCAATAATCACCGGAATTTCATAAAACACAACAAATGGTTTGAGCATTTGGAAAGGTGAATGGAATCTCTTTGAAAGGACAAATAGACGTATAACAACGGGTTAATAGGTTTAAGTGCACATGATCAGGATGCCATCAGCAAGCAATATGTTAAATTAACTAACTAACTATTGCTTCTTGGACCGTTAAAACCATGTGGAAGTGTGTGCTGGTCATATGAAAACCGAATTATTAGCGTTTTAACTGCGAAAAATCTATAATTAACAACAAAAAAGTGGACATTTTCACTCCCTGACATACATATCTGATATCTTCCATTGACCAGTTGGAGTTAAAGTTGGATATATGTATATCGGGTTATAACTGCTGAAACCATTCATTTTCAGAACCAGAGCTCCGCACGCCAATTTGTGTTGTGCGTCTGGATGGTTTTCAAAAAAATGGAGCGACCTAGAGTTTATTCTAAGCCGCCTTCGATGGAAATTTGTAAGGAGCTTTGATTTTCATGTCAGAAATACACACAGTGGACTTGACATGCCCTGATGTTGAGGCGACCACTCGAACCCCGACACTCCAAATGACAGTATACAATGCTAAGCGGCCGCCCAGCTTTACATATTAATTATATAATCGCTTGTTGGGAGACAATTAAAAAAAAATATATATAACAGTTGGTGCTGCTAACAAATAAATATGCAGTTGGAGTTTTTGAGAGCACATGGCATGTGATACCAGTAACTGGTTTATAAATTGCCAATTTTTATGGACCGTTTCTAACGAGGAGTTTCCCCAGCAAATACACAAAATTATAAAAAATAAAAAAAAAAAATAAAAATAAAAAAAAAATAAAAATAAAAAAAAAAATAAAAATAAAAAAAAAAAAATAAAAATAAAAAAAAACAGTGTAAAAGAGCGAAATCTAATAACAATTAAAAAAAGTAAAGATTTTGGTTATTAATAAATATTTCCTTTACACTTATATAGCCGATCAAAGACAATAATTAATTGTTTATAAAGCCCAGTGGCGTCTAATTCCCTAAACGAGCTAACGTTTCGGCTATATTTATAACGTTTTAATGGTAGAAGATATGGCTAAGCTAGCGATGGTGTTATAAATAGAGTTATAGATAGAATGTACAGCGTTGGCAAGAAGAAATCTAAAATATCTAGGAGTATTATAGCCTGAGAGCAATTGCCTGATCGTCGTGAACCTTCTAAGTCTTACAGACAAAAGGTCGCGGTGCAGATCCTCTTAACTGTCAATCTAGGCTCGGGGGAAAATGTCTACCAAATTTTTTTTTCCCCCCCGGTAGCTATACAATACGTGTACAATTGTGACCAAAAGTGGACGTTGGCGAGATCCATATTCATAAAAGAAATATATACATACATATATTTAAAACACTAAAATTATTTTTAAATTTTAATTTTATTACATTATATATAAACTAGTATAATGAATTATTTTCTCTTAATATTAGCGAAATACTAAAAATATATATAGTAAAATTGAGAAAGTACCATGAGCAAGGGTATAGGAATACAAATGATAATAAATTGGAACAAAATACAAAAAAAAAAAAAAAAAAACAAAAGCACATACACAAACAAATTGACTACGTATGTATGTACATACGTATGTATGTATATATGTATGAACATAATTAATTGTAATACCTTTTTTAGTAATAAAGTGTTAACTAAAAGCATACTAATATTATTTATAAATGAAAAAAAAAAGTAATTAAATTTAAAAATTAAAATATATTATAAAAAAATATATATATATATAAAACGTACGATGTACCTTAATGTCAGCTGTGCAAATTATAATAAATGAAATTAGTTATTTGTAATTGTAATGATAACAATATACATATGTGCGAGTAAACTAACGCGCATGTAGTTGATTGTGTTAAATATACTCTTATAATTAATTATACATTATTACAGACATACAAATAATTATAAAGCAGTCATTAAAGAAACTGTGAATTTTTTGTCTTACATGAAAATGCATATACATACATATAAATTTATTACATACATATACATACATAGAAATGTATGTATGTACAAACGAGTATGTATATTGCATATAATTTTGTTCTACATCATGCTGAATGTCGTATGAAAATGTCGCGAGAAATACATATTTAATTATACATAGTATGTTTTTTTTTTTGTTTTTATGTCTGCGTTAGATGTAAACTATGAGCATCCTGTATCAGTTGGGATAACTTTTGTGAAAATGTTGGAATGTCCTGTTGAAAATAAAGTAAACAAAACAAAAAAAAACATATGTTTAAAAATAAAAGTAATGGCTTTCAATAAAACAATTAAATATATACATACATATGTATGTACATATTTGTATACATTACTCACAGTTGATAGGCAGATCACATCCAAATGTTTCGGATTAACTGGAAATCCAGCCGTTAGGAAACTTTCGCGTAACTTCAAGTTATCAACTTGACCCATAGCATACAAAACATTCGCTAATAAATCGAAATGCAGCGAACCCTCACCGGATAATAGTCGATTGATGAGCGCACGTTGAAATGAGGCGAGTAGGCTGTCCTGAAATAGTGCACGCTGAAATAAACGCCAACGTTCGTTGACAGTCTGCATTGAGAGCAATACTTTTCGTACGAGGTTCGGATCATTGCCGGACACCAATACCTGTCCGTAAGCATTTAATATGGCCATAAAATGTTCGGGATGTAAATTATCACTGCTGGTGTGCAATAGTGAGCCGTTGTATTGCACATGTGGCTTATAGAAATACTGCCATTTATGGAGTAAAACACTGTAAAGTGAGAAAAGTAAAAAAAAAATTTAAAAAAAAAATTAAAAAAAAAATTAAAAAAAAAAAAATTTAAAAAAAAAATTTAAAAAAAATATTTAAAAAAAAAATTTAAAAAAAAATATTAAAAAAAAATTAAAAAAAAAAAATATTAAAAAAAAAAATTTAAAAAAAAAATTTAAAAAAAAAATTAAAAAAATAAAAAATAAAAAAAATAAATTAAAAAAAAAATTAAAAAAAAAATTAAAAAAAAAATTAAAAAAAAAAATAAAAAAAAAAAATTAAAAAAAAAAATTAAAAAAAAAATGAAATTAAAAAAAAATTAAAAAAAAAAATTTTTTTTAAAAAATTAAAAAAAAAAATTTAAAAAAAATATATAACAAATAATGTATATTAAATTGCCGCTTTATATTATGATTTTCAGCTAAATATATTGATATATGTCACTGTCTCATTTCGCAAGCAAGAGTGAAAAGTTTAAAAATCAATTTTTTTGAAGAGTAAAATTTAAAACTATAATCTATGAGTAATGACTTCACTTTACCATTTAATTTTTGACTGTAGCAGTATTATATTAGTTTAACTAATCTATCTTAGAATATACTTTCAATATAATTCAGGGTGATACATGCTTTGTGGGATGTGTAAGGTGGCGTACACGCAAAGTCACCTCAAATCTCATTCTTTGTGGTATATATAAGTACAAATATACTCACCAATCAAAAAGCGTATACACTATACTACTCAAATCAGTGCCATCCACTAAGCTGTTGTCATGCTGATGTACAAACGGTAGTACTTGTTCAATGGTAAAACTTAAAATGGAAGGCAACATAGTGGTCCAAGTATTGCCCGGCTGTTGTACAACTAACTGGAACATTTGTAAAATTTTCTCCAACACAGCCAATTGATTAAGACTTAGTTGCTCTCTGAAAGGAATATCGCAAATATTTTTAATTACAATTATCCCAAAATATGACATAAACACCAACCTGCTGCTGACAGTTATATAGAGCGTGATCATGTCTTTGATGAATTGCGCACCGAATTGATTTAGTAAGCTACGCAATATACTTAAACTAAATTCGCCAGCGGAAATGGAAATTGCATTATTGCTTATGCCGAAATTATTGAAAAGCATTAATGCTTTCGTTATGATGGGCTATTGGGAAATATAAAATACATAATTAAATTAATAATAAATAATAAATAAGAATTGATGTTGAATTAAACACATTTTTACTGCTATATTTTGCATGTAAAAGTAAGCAGACAATTAATTAATTAAAGTAAAGCACGCATTTCATTCTACTCACCCTAAATGCAATTGCTAACATGTCTTTTGTTGTGTTGCAGGAGTCCTTAAAGTATTCAACGACTTCGCTAAAAATACTCAAAGTGGTTGGCATTATTGAGGAGATTTTCGAAATGGATGCTTGCGCATCTAATTCAAGAAAATTTTGTGATTGACATTTCACATATTCGCAGAGCTAAGAGCAGCGTAAAAATTAAAATTAATTAAAATGAGTAAAATAAAAGCATAAATTGAAAATTTTCTAAAGCATACACGTACATGATTACAACGACTTGTACAATCCTGCTGCTGTTCTTCAATAGTTTTCCATGGCAATGCTAAATAGCCGATAATGCTGATGCAGATGTTTGTGATGGCTTGACGTGGTAAATACGTTAATTTTGGACCAGCCTGCATCAATTGTGTAACGAATAATGTTTCCAATAAACGTTTTGGTCTTATCACAGTTGAAATACAAAGCAGGAGTTGACCTTAAATTTGATTAAAAAAAAAAAAATATATATATATATATATATATACAAACGTAAACTTTGTTCTATCCTACAACATACTTCCTGAAATAGCCACTATAGGTGCAACCGTTATATTGCCAGGCAGTAAAATCACGCTCAACGCATCGAAAAGGCTTTGAATAACATCATATTTAAGATTAATCGACATTGGTAATATGCTTCGTAACGCCATTAGTATTTGAGCATATCTATCGAATAAGAAAACAATAATTAATACATATACATATATAGGTATGTATGCATGTATGCATATACTTACAAGTAATCAAAATCAGTCTGGAACGTTGATTTGTCTAGATTTAACGTTGCTACTTTATTGCTTGTAAAGAATTTGAGCAATGTTAGCAGATTTTCGGAGAGTAATTTTAATTGACTCGTCACTTCTGCACCAACTTCTGGTGAATTGGCATCCAAAAGAGGCGATAAACGCACCACAGCCTGACATACCGTCGATAAATCACGTAGATGTTCATTGAATGTTTGGCATTTCAGTTTTCTGCCCAAATCGTAGAGTTTACCATTGTCGAGATCATTTTCTAAGGATAATAGATAAACATGTGGTCGTGACCAATGTGCGGAAACTTGTGCGAAAACAGCATTAGGTCGAGATTCCCCTACAAGTGCTATGCATTCAATACATTGTGACAAGAATTGTTGCCATTCAGTTTGGGTCTGACAAAAAATAAAACAAAAATACATGACACTTACTAATGTAAATTAAAGGAATTAAATAATTTTATACGTACATTCTCTTCAATCAGCTCGTTATCTAACAATTCCAGCTCCGACTTATTGAACTCAAATAATATACGACGCATTATTTCCACCACTAATTGATATAGTACATCATTGTAGCGGTTTTGCTTGGAGCTCAAAGTAAGACCTTTTATAATTGGTGACCATATTTCCAGTTTTTCCATAAAGTCTAGTGCACCATTTTCTAGAATATACAAATAAAAAAAAAAAAATTTATTAAAAATTATTATTAAGAAAACAACGTAATATTACTTACTTGTAATTGTAAAACAATACAGCGATTTAAGAAATGACTCTAATAAGTCATTTTGCTGCACCATTTTCGACCAATAACGGTCTGTATATAAACGCAGTAATTCCCTAAATTTATCAGTGTATATTTCGCTTTGATGTTTTGTGCTATTATGTTGTTCCAAAAGCCCATTAACGCCCGTCATAACAGTTAAAGCGTGGGGCAGTGGCTTTTGGAGATACATCAGCTCATTTAGCACAGATAGGGCCGCCAAGGAGATATCTGGTTGTGTGGCACGCCATTGTGCCAAGTCTAAAATGCTCATAAGAAAATATTCTGAAATCAATTCAGTACGCGTCCATGAAACGAGATGTTGTACACACGTAAGTAGCTCCATTACTGAGGAACTGCATAAATAACAAACATATAAATGATTAGGATAATTCAAATATGGTTGGTAATATACTTTACCTGAGTTGATTGTCATTTGGCAGCGACGTGGTTAGGGCATAGTCCACTAGTGTATTGGATAAAGAATGGATGTCTTTTTCGTTGATATGGTAAACCGTGATTATTAAATATTTAGTGAGTAAATCCAGAATTTCGGGTATACACATGGATATGCTACATGGAACAAAGAAGTTAGCAACATACAGCGAACACATGGACATGTTATAATGGAAATTAGAATTTGATTTAGTATTGATTTTACAAATTTCCTATTTTAAGCAATTCAATAAGTGATTTTGAAGTTTTCTGTTGGTGAAGACCTACAGACTGAGGTTTTTTGCTCTCTTGACATGTTATTTTGAGGTAAAAAACAATACACTTAGACGACTTAGAAGCAAAATTCTAAAATATATTACCGAATTTACATAGATATGTACGTGCCGAGATAACATTAATAATAATTGACAAAAGCTACAATTCAGTTCAACAAATCAGCTTACCAAGAATGGAAATAACTTTGACGCTCCGTTGTAACGCAGTCACGATTATTTACCACTTCCTCTGAAGTGATGCGTAATAAGGTAATACCCAATACAAATTTTTCCGAACGAACTAATTCTAAACAATGGACAATGTAGTTGGGATGATCGTCAGGAAACTCACGCTTTCCAATAAGTGCAATCAATTGTGCGAATGTATCACGTTGACGTCGCGGCACATTTGCAACTGATAAATTTGCATATGTGTTCCATAAAGTTTCGCGCAGCAAAGTTTTTTCGTTTGCTGTCAAATGTGTCCAACGACGTGATATCCAATGCTCTAGAGTAGAGGTGCTGAAGAACCAAAGATACGGATTAGTGTCAATTGAGGCAGCAACCTGCAAACTTATTTGCCAAGCACTTGTTTGTCCTCTAAAAGCGATTAGTTCAGTTTCTATTTCACGTTTACGTATATTAGGCGTGGCGGGTTGATGAAACTCTTGAAGTAGCGCCTCTACCATAGCCAACGAGGAAGACTAAAAATATATATATTTTTTTAGTGAAAACACAATTCAGATAGAGCACAACATTTATACATATACTATATACAGCAGCGACCGACATTCGGTTGAAATATTAATGCGGTTGAAAGGATTGGGCTACTGATAACGCTCTTACTCACCATTTTTTGTTATGTCGCGATGGCAGTCAGTCACAATTTTTAGACGTTTTCAAGTTGTGCAGGGATAAGATTCTTTTTTATTCTTATTTTAAAACAGTCTTTTAATTCAAGGTGTCCATAACACTCTTTCCGTTGTTATTTTTCCGTAAAAAAAAGTACTTATCGTTCAGCGTAAATGATAGAAACAAGGAGATCGACGAAATATGAAAAGACCGTTTTGACATTTTCTATCTATCTTAAGCGCTGATACACGTATAGTGAAGTCTGCAAATAATGGGCTGGCTTGCCATCAAACTGGAGTTTGTGCACGTTCAATTCTATAAAGAATTATGAAATACCTTTCTACGATATGTGGTAAATCTATTAGCAAGGGAAATATTTCCTTAAAGTTATTTATAATTTAAAATTTGTTATTTTCTTTTAGAAATTTAGTTAAAGTCTTAAGTTTTAAGTCTTGCTGGGCCTGTTTTAATAATAACTGTACAGCTGATTACTAGCGGTGCCACATAATTATCTAATATATAGTAAACATTTTCTGTTAGAGGGCAAGTCTCTATTTATCGAGACACAGTCAGATATCGAGAAGAAAAATGTGTAAAATCAGAAAAATATAAATAAACCGAAAATTTAACACAATTTATCATGGAAGGTGAAAAAATTTTAATGGCTGCGGGAGTAACTGTAGCAGCAGTTGTTGGTGCATTTGTCTTTTGGGGCCCTTCGGGTAATAGTATATTAACTACAAAATTAAACTGTTTTTTTTGTCTTTGTCGTCTTATTTTAAAACATTGTCTGAAAACTAATTATAGGTTCATCACGTTTGCGTCAACGAAGAGGTCAAATTGCTGGACTGCATAACTTCGGGCAAACATGCTTCTTAAATACACTGTTGCAGGCGCTTGCTGCCTGTCCACAATTTATAGCTTGGCTCCAGTTATATAATAATGCTAATTCCGATCGAAAGAGTTTAATATCATCTCTTTTGAGTACACTTGAAGTGGTTAATGGTACGCACTCTACCTTGCGTGGTGATCCATACTCTCCTGGTGCAGTTATGCGAGCACTGCACGCACTTGGTTGGGTTATACCACAAGAAGAACATGATGCTCATGAATTATTTCATGTAATTCTAGCATCTCTGGAAGAAGAGGCGTTGAGACCTAAAAAGGTTGGTTGCCTTTCAGATGCTTTACCAATTGTGGCTTCCGGTGCCCAGGGGGATCAGCCTGACAGACCATCAAGTGCAATGTTAACTGATTTTCTAAATCCAGAATATGATGAATCCACTAGTTTAACACGCTTGGTACGTTCTGAAGCACATACACCTGACTCACCGTCATCAGTTTGCGAACGTGAAATGTGCGCCGGAGAAGGTGGTGCTACCAGCACATCACCAATAGAAGTAATGGATTTCGATCCTCTGGCATCGCCAGTACTAGGTGGGCAACGCGCCAGTCGCTCCCGCACAGCACAAATACCACGCAATCCGTGGCCAGAAAATCTTAACAAACGAGTTTCCACATCTTGTCGTTCATTAGAGCGTCTTAGTCGTGGTCCAGGAAGAGTGTCTGTGAGTGCATTAGCGATTTTGAAATCCTTTTACGATTTATTAATTATTATTGCATTGATGTTTTTTTTAAGATTTGGTCTGATCAAATGCCAGCACAAGTAGCTATACCTTTCCAAGGTGCTATGGGCACACAAATCGTTTGCAATGGCTGCAATTTCAAAGTAAGTACCTACATATGTACATTTTCATATATAACATAATTAAAATATCTTTAATCATTCTTTTTTTTTTCTTTGCTTTCATCGTTCGTAGTCCACCGTTCGTTACGATAAATTTGACAGCATTACATTAAATTTACCACCTCAACGTCGTTCTGGACTTAGTTTGGGACATTTGCTCAGTGAATACATAACATCTGAAGAACTGACCGATGTTAAGTGCGAATCCTGCAATGAAACCACCAGCCATACAAAATCTCTGACATTCGCTAAATTACCTGGTTGTCTTTGTATACATATTGCACGCACAGTTTGGCTGCAAACTGGTCAAATATGCAAACGCCAAGATTATGTGCATTTTCCTGAAAGTTTGTCAATGGCCCCATACAGTTTTGTGCAACCACATTTGAATAGTCAAGTGAGTAAAAGAAGTTATAGTTGCTTATTAATACTATTTGTATATATGTATTTGTAAGATGGTTATGATTTATTAAATGCTTTTTATTTTCATTTTTTAATTTAGGCTGGCACCCCATGGGGATCTACCTTGTCTTTATTCTCGTCTAGTTTACCATTGAATAGTTTGGGTGGCCATGAGTCATATGGCAGTGCATTCGGTGCCATGTTTCCCAAAAATCTCTACAGACTTTTAGCTGTTGTTGTTCACTCGGGTGAGGCAAGTAGTGGTCATTTCGTAACCTATCGACGCGGCGCTTTAAGAAATGCCCACCGGTAAGTATTATTTAAAAATAAGATCTGCATATATATATAATAAATATGTTGTCACATAGTTTATTTAATAAATATATAGATATACATTATATACATATGTATGTATTACTATAAAATATAATAATATATCTAATAAATACAGATATGTCTAACTCTAGAATATATACATATATATATATATATTTTTTTTAAATCGTTTCAGTTGGTTCTACACTTCAGATACTGTTGTGCGCGAGGTATCGATTGAGGAAGTGCTTAGCGTACCAGCATATTTACTCTTTTACGATCGTGGTCCACAGCGACGTTGAAGGGTAATTCTGGTTGGCTGAAGACAAAAAAATTTTGATACAATTAATGTGAAAGATCTATTTTTTAAGTTAATTATTGGTTTATGTTGCTTTGAAATTGCTGCAAATTTATTGTTTATTCAGTTAATCCACTTGGAATGGATGTTCGCCTGCTGGCATTGGTGCAAAACGCCATTCTTTTGTAGGAGTTTTCGGATCTCTGCAAAATATATAAATGAATTTAGGCATATACGCTACGTTCACATCACGGCATTTTTATATATTATATTTTATATTTAATTAATATTTAAGTGTTATGTAAAACATGTTCCCAGCTCAATCATTGCAAGTGCCATTTTGACTAGTCAAACTTTTCATGGCTTGTGCTCATATTCATAATGATAGTCTATTAAATTATGTTTTAAATATAAAATGATGGAATTACAAGGCATTTCTAAAAACAAATATGAATATATTTTAGAGACTGCGAGCTACAATGAATGAGTTACTTTAATTTTTAAATATAACTTCAAACAAAATTAGTTTTTAAGAAAGTTTGTTAATTGAAATACTTTGTTTGATAATTGCTCCAAATATATGAATAAGCTTTTATTGTAAGTATTTATAGCATTTCCTAGTTTTATACAAGTGTACTTTTTTTTTTTTGCATTCATACAAATATACGCGATTTATAAGTAACAAAGAGCACACATCTAATATATTTAATGTTGTTTCAAGGTCCGCATACATATACATATACATAATAAGTATGGGCAGTAGTTTATTCCAAAATATTGATCTAACAAAATACATACGATGAAAACAGAAAAGAAAAAAAAAAACACAATAAAACATTCAATATAGACTACATCAATACATTACTAAGTAGAGACTTAATCTCTTACAAACTTAATAAATAAGATTCTTACTATACAACTAAAATTAAGCCTTTTATTGGAGTTCAAATTAAATTTTCTTGACGCCCTGGATGATATGCACATAGCTACCGTAATCTGTTGCATATAAATTAGTGGATATGACAGTCATTTGCTGCGATTTAGGCCCAACACCTTGTTGATTGCGCTTTGGTGCTCGAATGGGCAACCATGCGCTAACAGGAGTTTGATTTGCCACCATAATGCTGCGTACGGCTAGGTTAAGCGCTGTAACTGCTAGTGCATCCTCACGGTACTCACTGATAATGTTATCAGCTATACTTAAGGCATCTGCTGCCTCAACTATATGTTCGATATCTTTGAAATGTGACATATAGTTAGCATGTATAAGATTAATAAATTGTTTTGGCTCTGAGGTAAAGCTATCGGTTATATCTTCTGGTTTATGTATAAAACTACCATTGGGCAGATCTGGTTGAAATAAAAATAATAATAATAGTTATTATATCGTTTAATACTGTCAACAATTTATTACGTTTAGGATTGAAAACTCTCCCCAAGGCATGCATCATTGTAACCGACTCATCCCGTCGAATTGTTTTTAATGTAGACAATTTCTTTTTAGATTTTCCTTTAACTTCACCAGAATCCAAGCGTTCAATAGGCAAAGTTCCTGCTCCTATATACAAATATTAAATAAATAGCTTTAAATTAATTAATCACTCTCTATTCACCTTTTATTGACGCAAAGTGCAAATTTATTATCGCATTGCGAATGTCACCTTGTGCTGCAATTATAATGGAATCAATAATAGCTTGTGACGGTACACTGTAAGTATCAGCTAACTGTGGTGCCTTCATCAGCGTACAAAATCGTTTCATTGCTTTTTGCAAGAGCGTCGCGGCAATGGGATTAAAATTAATATGATTAATATGGTATTTATTTTTAATTTGGTCGGTGAATAAATTATAACTAACATTAAGCGAGCGCGTTTTTGAATCCGTCACAATAAACAAAAGCGGTGATTTTCCATACTTAGAATATTCTCTAAAACGGAAAATATTGTTTATAATAAACATTAAATTAAATATTTACTTACTCTAGTATGTTTTCAAATGTATCAGCATTTGATAGTATGATGTTTGGAAAATCCTCTACTATGACCAAACGTTTTTCCCTGCCGAACAATGATTTATAACGTGACGATCGAAATAAGAACGACTTAAATAAATCAAGTTGAGATCCATTATAACTGCTTGTTTGGTCTCCCAATGAGTTAATGAAATCACGATCCACAGGATTAATCCATTCTTGCCACTCATATTTCATTGATCGCGTTAAGACGCGTGCTGCTGCAGTTTTTCCCGCACCTGACGGACCAGTTAGTAGGCAAATTTGTGCCGGGTGGTGCTTATGCACCGCCTCACAATGCAACAGCCAGTTTTGTAATTCGGCCAATTTTTTCGGATGTACAGCGACATCTTCACTCATACTAGGCTCAAATATATCGATCCAATTGGTGGTATTTTTTATAGATTTTGACACAGTTTTTGTTGTTTGTTGTTTTTCATTATTTCCAATAATATCTGCTTCACCGTTAAGGACATTACTTGGATCTGTTTCTGCATCATCATCAACAACAATCGTCTCAGCACAACTATCAGACTTGGTGCAGTTGGCAAAAGCCGAATTATTCCAAGCTCGCTAAATTAAATTACGCAATTGAAATATTAATTGGTTGGGAAAAAGGTAAATTGTATTACTTTTATATTATTACGTGTAGTCATTACAGCCTTTTCTTCATTCCTAAATATATTTTCTGTTAAAAATGAATCAAAACAATTTTGAGGAGCTTCCAATTCAAATCAATTCAAACCCTAGAAATGTTTATAATTAGTCGATAACTGAATTAGAAAAGGCAAATTTATATCGTTAATAAATCGATCTTAACGTCATTCACGATACAGAGAACTAAATAAAGGTGATCTGAAAATATAATTCTCCGACGAAGGAAGCACACAACTGTCCTTACAATTCCTCCTCCTTTCTAACTTTCAATACTTCTCTGATAACACACTCTCAGAAAAATTCAAACTATAAACTCAGTTTCTTAAATTATCTTTTCTTTTTTCACTGAGGTTTAGGTTGTTGTTGGTGGCAAATAAAGTCAGTCTAAGTCGTCCAGATCATCTAACGAGAGATCCAGGAAAAGAACTGTTTAAACGGGTTCAGACCAAAGGGAAAGGGATGTTAGATGAGAAGTATATAGTAGTATTACTCGGATATACTAGCTAAGCCTTAAAAAAAAGAGTAATGAACGACAGAATGTCTAAGACTATTTCTTTACGTTCTGATGAGAGATTTGCCTTCCATGCATAAGCGGAGCTTGAGGCAACTACTTTGCTGTGTGGTAATATGGTCTCATTTGTTTGGGATGGTGATCAGCTATCCGTATGCTGCAAATCTCACGATTTCATTCTGATTCTGAAATTACAAATAACATAAACAGCAGAGACATTACCGAAATCCAACCCAGAATTACTCCAATAGGTGTTACTTTGGAATAAGTAGAAAATTGGAAGTAAAGTTCTCCCTCGACAAACAAGAGCATGTCATCCGGATGGACTTCAACTCTTGAAAGTAACGGAAGCGAAAATTTGCATTAAAAACTAATAATTCTAATTGCTGTCACCCTCTGCAAGAAAGATCTACTCCTCTATTTGTTGGAAAAATCTCAAGACAGACAATACAAATTGGAAGAATAGTGCGACCCTTCATACCAACGTTAGCTGAGGAAGAAGAGAACCCCACTCCATTGTTATTCGCAACCGTTTATCTAAGGAATTAGTGTTCTGTTTCAATTGATCTAAAAATTTCGTTTGAATCAAACCGACCGATAAAAATCCTGGTCGTTCCAATTTAAAGTCAGTTTCTCACGGAAATTATTGAATTTAAGTCGTCTCTTACGACATGCATGGATTACTTCGGATAAATTCTTGAACCTCTAACCCGTAGAGGTTCGTCCAACTGGTAAAAGTGGTTGCTGGGGATTTCTTTGACGACAGCGTTAAGTTTCATGCAAAAATAATCAAGGAGACTTTTTTAAGAGGATTATATTAATAGTGGGGATCGTCGAGTTGGTCTTCTTATTGAAAAAACCAATAAGAAATATTAAAAAAAATACTTCTTAAATGTGTTTACGTGATTTTACTCTACAACAACTGCACGACATCAGTGGTCGAAAAAGCGGATTGGTTAGCAGTGCGTATCACTATGCGAAAGGTCCTTGACCTGAGCCATAAACCATAAGAAATTAAGCTAAATTTTCTAATTACTGTTGCCTCTTGGCAGAGCATGTTAACTCTCCCCCTCCCAGTTTAAAAAACTGTCAACCGTCCAGAGGCAGTTTGGAATAAACTGGAGATCCTCTATTTGTTGGAAAAAATTAAGATGCGCACAATTAGAGGAGGAGCTCGGCCGCAAATAGCTTAATCGAATATTATTAATATAAATTACAAAATCGAAGTAATTTCAAATGGTGTAGACTTTTTATAGAAATTGAACAGCAATTGGGAATGTAGACCTTATGGAGAGTAGTTTAAAAAAAAACTTAAATCAAAAGTATGGCAACATTTCGTATGAATATATCGGGAGTCTGCTCTGTGAAAATTATTTCGACAGCTTAACAAAAACTGCTTAAAAGCTCAAATAAAACTATTTTCCGGTTCTTAAATTGTTCTTAAAATCGGAACTATGTGTTTTTTCAACATACTGATATGAAGATATTTAAAAAATGTGTGTTTTTAGCCAGTTATTGGCAAATGAAAATTCTAAGTTTCCCGTAGTTCGCGTTTACTTTTCTGTGTAGTCGTTCTTTAAATTTTCTGTCTATGCGTGTGGTGGGTGTGAGCAGGATAGCAAAAATGTGCGTGCGTGCGTGCGTAAAAAGTGCCAAAGTGGAATCGAAATACACAAAATGGATGAATAATAAAATTTGGAAAATAACCACAAAAAAGTTATTAAAATTAATTTAAAGTCATTAGAAATATGCTTTATTGCCGCTCCTCAATTCTGCAAAATTTTAAAAGCTTTCCATTGCAACCTTCTTTGTAATTTTTAAACTTTATTTTATCAAGTAGTTTGCTAGGTCGTTTCATTCTTAAATACATACAAGCGGATAGCAGATAATGCAAAATGTAGGAATGTGAATAGAAAATTGCAAAAATAAGATAGCGTTGAGATGACTTCAAAATATATCTGCTATCATATAAAGTTAATCGTTATATATAGTAAAGTTGGTTACATTTTGTGTAAAAACTAAAATAAGTTAAGAGTAAAAGCTACAATTCTTGTGGTCCATACTTCGTTAAAAGTATATCCAATTGAGACTATATATGTATTTAACTGAAATAAGAAAGATATTTTGTTCTTTTTTATTTGTAACATCTTGGTATTTTTTGGTTTCAAATATGCTCGTTTTCGAATTGGATAAAATTCAATAATATTTCTTGTCGCAAAGATGGCAACCTTTTTAGTCTGCAGTAGTCGCATTTTCCAAATCTGTACTTTCCACCGGTTTCGCTGTTTTTGTCTATGCACTATTTCTCCAATGCATGTTGTGAATTAAAGTATACGAAAAGGACAAATAGTGCAACTACAGAATAAATTTGCAAACGTGTGAATTGAATTCATCTAGAAGCGTAAATGAGATAGGAGGCATATTAGAAAGGGATGTCCTACGACGACGAATATGTAAAAAAAGTGAATATGTGATGATGGAAAAGATGAGAGAATGTTAACAAAGATGAACCAAGTGCAAAGAAAAGGAAACCAAAAACCAACAAGAAAGACCAAAGAAGAGACAATGAAACGAATGAACCTCTGAGTTTTGTATGTATTTTATTACATGTTTGAACAAATGTTTTCTAAAGTGATTTATTAATTATTAATTGAATTAAATATATTTTTTTAGTATTACGGTATTAATGAAAGTGTTAAACATACAATTTTTGATCCAATGGTAAAAATTAGCAAGAAGTTATGAGAAAATTCAAATCCAAAGTCAATAAACTAAACGAAGTAACAGAACATTTTGACAATTTGGTCACAAGCGATTCGAGGAGGCTATTCGTCGTGTTCGGCCCAAATGAGTGCGGAAAGTGTAGGAAGGTGCGCGGTGGTGTAGAGCAGAACAAGGCAGAGAAAAGCAAATAAATGAAGGCACATCAAAGATGTGAATAAGTGTATGGAAGTGAAAAGTGAAAAATTTGCACAATAAAATTTCTTAAAAAATCAATAAAAATACGAGAAGCATTAAGTCAAGTTAAAAAATTTGTGAAAATAAAATTTTTGCATATATGTCTATAAAATAGTCGAATCTCAAACGCGCACTTAAATCAACGCTAATAGTGGAAAATAATCAAGAGCTTTTGGTGTCATCGATTTTGCCAACCAAAGTATTTTGATTAGATTTTCAATTTCTAATACCAATATATGGTCCAATAAAATTCTGCGTTGGACTCGCCACACACAATGCATTTGGATAGTGTACGCAAACGGTCGAAGATCCATTGAATCGGGTCCTTAGCACCATAACACAATCCAAGGCTTTAGTTGTAGTGTTGGCGTAGGCGGGTACTGCGCTGAGCCCTCAAATTTAGCACAATATGGACCCGCACGAAATAAAACCTCCAGGGCCGGGAATAACAAATTGCACAATTAATGCAGGATCAACTGGTCAACATGGGCAACAGCATCAATTAGGAGGTAGTGGAGAACAACTAAATCTACCACCTCCTTCGCCTCAAGCTATTGGTACTGCTGGAATCAATGGTGCTACGGGGTCATTAACAAATTCAGTACCCTCTGCAAGCAGTTCTGTTAGTGGTTGCAATAGTAATGCTAACATCCTATATAACAACGCTAATTCTTCTCATCAGCAGCGTCCATCAAATAATGCTAACAACGATGGTGACTCAGATACCGAATCCTTAGCATCCATGTCAGCAAAGGCTAAAGCTGCAGCGGCAGCTGAACAAAATCATACGGCTTCAGCAACTAATGGGCACAATTGTGGCACAAGCACTACGGTTAATAACCTTAATGTGAATGCCAAACAGCAGAGGCAACAAAAAAGGCGGCGTGAACGAGCACAAAGATTGCAAGCAGAACGAGAAAATCGGTTTGCAAATTCTGTAAATAATGTCCCAAATAGCGGTCTATTGTATCACGCCAGTAGCGCTGGTAGCATGGGCGAGGACAGCAATAACTCAAATGGGAATTTTACCAGCAGCAGTAACGGCAGCAATAATGTCATGCCTCCTACTGATAGCATTGCGTCGTTACTACTTAATCCTCCACATTCACCAGAATGCAATTCGGGATTGATGGCCACGCCTAGCGATAGCGAAGGTGAATCATTAGACGAAGATTTACTTTCTACTTCGTCCTCATCCACTCTACTATTGCCCCGTGATAAGCCACCACCGCGACCGCCACCTCCGGTTCGTAGAAAATTGCCGCGATCACCTGTGTTGGAGGAAGAAATTATTGACGGGTTTGCAATACTAGAGTTCAAATCATATGAGGATCTAGAGGTAAATATATTTAATATACAAGTTTAAAATTTGTTTATAACCTGAAAATTTGTATAATTTTAGTTTGCTATTAAATTGGGTCAAAAGCGGAAAGAAAAAAGGTTATCAGCGTTAGAAGAGTTAACTTGCACATATAGCATTGAGGAAACCAAAATGCCAAAGATTATTGATACGGGTCAGCCACATCCGATTCGCGGAAGCAGTGCTCTTAACCTGCAAATGAATAGTATAAAAGATAACAGTAATAATATACGACTGTTGAGCAGTAATAGCAACAATATTAACTGTCATCCAGCACAAACTGTTACATCTTCTACGAATGTAACAGTACAAGATACTCCTATGGATGCTATTACGCCGCCATGGAAAAGCCAATATCAAAATTCCAATAATAATAACACTGTTGGAAGTCTTATAACAAATAGTAATCAAAACATTAGTAACTGTAGTAGTGTAAGTGGCAACATTATTAACAACACATCAAATAACACCGCTGCTTCTGCAACCATGATAATAAACCACAATGGAAATAATAGCAACAATAGTAATAACAATAGTGATGGAGCTGGAAGCAGCAGTAGTAGCAGTAGCAGCGGAATTGCTGAAACAACTTCCAGTAACATTAACAATACTGATGAGGATGCTGTTATGACCTTAGTCGATGCTGCAGATGATTGTCGGAGCGTTTTGACTGCCATGGATAGCGGGGCGTCGTGTGGTAGTTCTACAATGACAGCGACAGTAAACAGCAAAATCGACGTCGCTTCCACACCGAAAGACAATGCTGCTACAAACTCTGTAAAAAGCACCGCCGCTACGGATACAACTACTACCAGTGCAGTATCAGTGCCCAGCTGTACTATGTCAGTAGCACCTCAAATATCACCAGCCGCTGTAAATACATCTCCCGTGTTATCAGAAAAAGGTAGCATTAGCAGTGGATTAGGGATTAATACGCTACAAGTGAATCAAGCTCAGACAGGAATGGCGCCAGTACAAATGAGCGATAGCTACCGCAATTCAATGCTCTTAGAAGGTGTTAAAGTTGGTTCAAGCTTAGCAAATTCAAATAAAAGATCTCTTGACGTAGCCTTCGGCGCAAGTAGCGGATCAAGTTCCAAATCTTCAAATCATTTCATTAGTATGGCATCCAATGTAAGTAGCCGTTATTACCATATATTTTGAATATTTAGGTACTATATCTTATTTTATTTAATATGGTTTTATGTTAAAATTTACCAGGCACCGAATCTTACGCAATTGGGCAATATTAACAACAACAACAGTAGCGGTGAAATGACAACCGATATGCGAGGATTGGGATCGACGGCAGCGTCTGCGTCTGCAACGGCGGCGGTAGCGACGGTTACATCTGCCGCACAGCAGCCAGCGCCGAAAATGGTACAATCTACGCCAACTAAAGATGAGATGTTTGATCGCATACGCGACGTAAGTATTGTCATTATTTTAAGAAATTAATGACATTATCTAGAACCAACCAGCAGTACTTGTTTAGACACGGCTGTCAATGGTAAAATTAAATGTTCATTTTTAAGCAATTCCAAATTTTCCAATTTGATCTGGTGTTGCTGGATATATGGGTCATTATTACTATTATTATTATTATTTTTTTTTTTTTTTTTTAATTTTATTATAATTTCTACCTGAAAATCTACTCAATTTCTGATCTGCTCTTCGGTAAAAATAATTATGGGCTCAGTATATTTATTTGTTGCCTCAATTTTGTCAATTGGTCCGACTAACATCCAAAATTGTAGAAAACTAATTTTTCTAATTGCGGTCGCCCCTTGGCGGGTAATGTCACGTCCTCCGAATGTATTTCTGACATAAAATAAAAGCTCCTAATGAAGGCGGCTTAGTAAATATAAACTGTTGGTCCCTCCATTTGTTGGAAAAACATTAAGACGCTCACGACAAATTTGAGAAGAAGCTCGCCCGAAAATCGCTTCAGCGATTACAAAGCGCCAATTATATAATTAATTATATTACTAGACGTACTTTTCAACTGGGCATTAGAATTTTTCTTGTTCTAACCACCTATTTCTCATTATAATGATAATAATTAACTATTACTGATTTTAAACTTTTCCTTTTTAAATTTATTAAATTTTTTTGGTTTGTTTTATAATGAAGAGGATTTATTGGACATTATTTTAGTTATGTAAATAAGTTAATGCAGGACCAGGGTTATCGGGTCAGTTAGTGGTCTAGAAATGTAGGTTGAAATTTGCCGTAGGCACCAAACTGCACTTTCGCAACTTTTAACGAAGATCAAAATAACTTTTCAGCATTTAAACAAAATCGTGTTAAACATTACTAGTTAATTTTGATTCTCACTCAATTGGTATTGTATTTAAAGCAGTTTTCACTAATCTCAAATATAATCGGTGGTATTTATAAATCTTGAATTTTGTTTTGAAAATGTCCATTATATTTTCCAGGCGGGCGTCACATGCAAAAGTATTGGAATGGGGCTTAATATCGTAAGTATTTGCCTGAGTGAAATCAATAAGCAATTTACTTATATTTGTATTTTTGTATTACAGTGTGATAACGATGAAAACAAGGTGAGTGAAAATTTTCTCTATATAATTATTATTTAAAAAATTTTTTAAAGCAAGGTAAAATATTTTAAGTTATTACTGTATGGTAAGGTTAGGGTTTACTTATATGTATTGTTGAAATGAATATTGAATGAATGTCTATATATTTAAAAGGAGTGCAATGATGGTTTGAGAATTTTTAAAATTGTTATAAATTTATATGAAGAAATTTTAATAGTTTTGTCTCAAATAATCTTGCACATTTAAAAATTAAAAAAAAAAAATTAAATGAAAGGTAAAACGAGGCTATATTTTAATACTTAATATTCATATTATTAAATAACTGATCTATTATGATTTGGTTATTTGTTAAAAATTATGGTTTATAATTCAGTATATCTATTTGTTTGTTATTTAAACTATTCAAAAACAATACATTTTTACCAAATAAGCACATACATACATACATATAAAGTCTTGTTCAACAATAACACTATTTGTTAAAAAAAATAATAATAAAATAATAATAATAAATGCAATATTTGATAATAGTCCTTGAATAATAAATTCAAATGTGGAAACCAAAAATTTTGCACATATGAGAATTAATATTTAATCCTTAATAAATTCCATAAGACAGCACGCTTTTCTTCTTTTTAGATCTAAACACAATGTTGTATTTATTGCTGCTTATAGTCAATAGAAAAATACCAAAATTCTGAGTACTACAACCTAAAAAAAAATCCTAACAACTAAGATTTTTTTTGCTTTCGTAGAGAGTCATCGCAACATGAGTCCAATTCGATACCTTATTGGAATCTTAAATATGAAAATTGTGTCACTCTCTAACTAATATATTGTAACGTGTTTCCATAGCGTTTTGAAATCTTACTTTGAACTTAAATTTCGAAGTGGACCTTTCTACCTTTTTTTTTTTTTAAATCGGAACATATGACACCAAAACGAGCTCGAAATGAGTTTTATGACTTAGCTTAGAATTAAGGTAGACTTAAAAAAATCAAAAGTAAAGTCCTCAAATTACAAAAGGTCAAAATTTTTTTCTGGAGAAGTAAAATGAATTAATTAGGTAATTGTAAGGAGTAGACGATTCCTGCTGAAAAACCACATTAGTATTATTATTAACAAATACCATCTGCCGTCTGCAATCGGCTATTATATTAGCTATATGTATATACATATATTTATTATATTTTCGGTCGTTGGATCTAAAGTTTATTCTTCTCTTCATGGAAGGAATCGTCGATCCGTATCCATCTTTCTCGGTAAAGGTTTATCCGTTCTTCTTAAACTCAGCTTATTCCAACAACTAAACGCTCAATGCGAAATCGAAAATCGATTCAGCGGTTATAGAACGACAATTATACATATATACATAAATTAAAAAAAAAAATCAGCTTAAAACACTTGTAAAAATATCCTTTTTATAGAGAACTTAATTGATTATTTTATTAATAATTTATATGAGCACGAAGTAAGGACAGGAACTCTGGTCTTTCAAATAGCTGTTAGTACAGTTATACTTGCATTTATCCGTTATTCTTATAATATACTGGCTTTTTGCGGATGAAAGACTGTGTATACTTCTCGGCGAGGCACTCTTGACTTGGTCAAATTGTCAGCTTTTCCATTATAGAGAATGTTTCTTTGGCCGGGAAACCAGAAAGTGTAGATATTCCGTTGTCCTTCCTAGAACATTCTGTAATTTATTAACAACATAGCTATTTTAATGTCCTACGGGTTTTCCCATATACTAGGCAGATTGGAAATTGTTAGCTGAGGTAGATCCGTCTGCGGAGTATATCCCGCGGTTGGCGTAAATTGTTTACCTTTCATGTTGATTGGTATTCTCACATGTTATTGTTATTGTTTTAGTGGCAAGTCTGGTCCCGCTTATAAGAGCAGACAAGATCAGTCGTAAGTCATCGAGTTCATCTAATGCAAGGTCCAGGAAACGAACTATTTCGACTGGTTCGCACCAGTGGGAAAGAGGGGTGTTAGATGTACTGGTTTTAATGGACATGCAAAGAGGGGATTAGTGTCGTGCGGGCACTCATTGCATGCAGGACATACGTTGGGTATCCAGATCTTAGTTGCACCAGCGTTTCGCGGGACTCGGGGCAGCTCGAGCTCTTCGTCTGCAATGATTGGTGGTTTAACTCCGAGAACACCATTAACTGGAAGAGAGTTCCAAGAAGATATTACCGAACTCTCGGTGAATGGTGTTTAAAGTCTATCGGTAAGCCGTTCTGTCCAACGGTTCTTAAACGTGGGGATGAATGCAGTCCTTATAGTCGAGTACTCCCTTCCTGAAGTGCCGAGGTGGTGGTTCGGCTTTTGTAAGTGTATGTTGTGGTGCTCCCTACTGTATGCTCCTTAACTCGTAGCTTAGATGTTTCGCTGTGCTTTTATCCTCTTCATTTGCGTCTCTCTAGTTCCCGGAGTCCAGATCTGAGCAGCATACTTTGCGACCTGACGGCCAATTGCCTTGTATGTTACCAGCAACATTTTTTTTGTCTTTTCCCAAGTGCTGCCGGCTATCGCTTTGACAATTGCAGTCGTATGCGGAGTGAAAGAGTGCAGACTGTGGAATGTGACTCCCAGTAACTTCGGCTTGTTTATAGTCGGAATTTTTACGCCATTGACTTTCACATCAAGTTCGACACGGTACTCCTTAGTTCAGCTGGGCAAGAGGGTAGCCGAGGATTTCTCAGGTTGTAACTGTAATTGTCTTGCCGTGAAGGAGTGGAAAAGGTTGTCGAGTTAGCAGTTCAGTTTCGAACATAAGTCATTAATATCCTGACCAGACGTCATAAGTAATCATCGGCATCTGAGATCATTGGAATTCCTTCTGGTGGAGGACGGAGCTTCGAGACAGCACGCTGCGAAACCCCTTGTTTAATTCTTTTGAATTTGAATTTTTGATTTCGAAATTCCATTCTCACCTGAAAACAACTATTGAAATCCAACCTTGGGTTAGGCTACAGTTCTACGCGGAAATGCATTTAGGAGATACACGCCAAACAATAAATTTTATTGAACATATTTGATACTTTACGATTCAATTATGGGAATAAGTAGTCTCGTTTACTAAAAAATATATTATTATTATCTTTTTTTTTTTATAAACTAAATCTACCCACATGTCAACACTTCAGGAAAGGACTGACTACCCTATTATAACTACATAGGTATGTATATATACCCGAAAATGCAAAAATACGTTGAATAGCTAAACCACCACCAAATTTTGGCTCTCCGCGCCGCATAGCCCATAATTGACTCGGAACAATTTGGGAGTACGACAACACTGAGAATAATTACACCATATTGTTGGTATCCATGAACATAACCGCAACAGCATCGTTGTCGACAATCCTCTTGGTCCTCTTAGTCTTTACCAATATACGAGTACATACATACATATGTGCTCCTCTTATATGCATAACGTACATACATAACTACATACTCGTACCTATATGAGAATGAGTGTAGCCGTTTATGGCTTTTACATGAATATTCGCTCACTTTAGCTTTCGGCTATAAAGTCGGTCTGTTTGTTGTTAGTCGTTAAAATTGGTTGGATGTTATGTATCGTTTAACAGTTATATTATTTCAGTTTAGGCAGGCGGGTGGTCGTTTAGTTGTTTAGTCGTATAGTCATCATTTGATTATATCGATGCTCGTCGTTTAACTTCGTATGAATATTGTTGTTGTTGTTACTGTTGTTGTTATTCATCTCCTTGCTGTTCAAGTATTAGCCGTAATAATACCAACCCCAGAAGCTTTTGCCAACAACCATAAAAGCAATGACAACAACAAGCATGCAAGAGCGTACTCTTGAACAATACCAATATATAATACATACATACATATACATACTTATACAAATGTACATATGTATGTACTACATACCAATATTCATTGGCATATCATAAATCGTAATCATGTTTCATTCAAGTAGCGTTTACGATTTATCGAATTACGCGCATTATTACTATTACAACAGCGGCAGCTATTAGCAGCTTTGCTAACCGCTATGAGCACTCAATCGAATGATTACAAATTGAGCACTCAGCTTTTGCTACGACCCCATCAATGGCATAACAGTGTGATTGTATTGGTGAAAATTTGTTTAATTATTTATTATTATTATTTTTTTTAATATTTATTTTTATTTTTTTTTTAATTATTTATTTTTATTTTGTTTTTAATTATTTATTTTTATTTTGTTTTTAATTATTTATTTTTATTTTTTTTTAATTATTTATTTTTATTTTTTTTAATTATTTATTTTTATTTTTTTTAATTATTTATTTTTATTTTTTTTTAATTATTTATTTTTATTTAGTTTTTAATTATTTATTTTTATTTTTTTTTTAATTATTTATTTTTATTTTTTTTAATTATTTATTTTTATTTTTTTTTTAATTATTTATTTATTTTTTTTTTTTTTTTATTATTATTTTTTTTAATTATTTATTTTTATTTTTTTTTAATTATTTATTTTTATTTTTATTTTTTAAGTTTTTTTTATTTTTATTTATTTATTTTTATTTTTTTTTAATTATTTATTTTTATTTTTTTTTTAAGTTTTTTTATTTTTATTTTTTTTAATTATTTTTTTTTATTTTTTTTAATTAATTATTTTTTTTTAATTATTATTTTTTATTTATTTTTTTAATTATTTATTATTTTTATTTTTTTTTTAATTATTTATTTTTATTTAATTTTTAATTTTTTAATTATTTATTTTTATTTTTTATTTTAATTATAAAGAATTTTTTTTTCAGTGAAAAGCATAACTTTTTACTCAAGATATGAAAGAGAAGCTAATGATATATTTTTCTGAAGTCCTTTTATGTTAGGAAGAGGATCGGTCAGTTTATTTTTGCATTAATTTGAATACTTTATTTACCAAAGTTAAGATTTTAACCTTTGCGGCGTTTTGCTCTTTAACTTTTGGCCAATTTGAAGGTAATGTCATTATACCTCTCTCTATCATAGAAACCCTTGTCACTATTGACAAAAAATTGGAACAATGGTTAATCACAGGCTTCTCTTGAGGCCAGTTCTTGATCATCAGACAGGAACAGATGATAATTACTTCGTGTGAGGTTCGGTTATAAGTTGAATTCATAAGAACCTCCTAACCAAAATCTCTGGGGAAAGCACTTTTTCCGACTGGAAAACGAGGTTGCGCATTCAGAAACCGCATAATCTATCTTATTATTAATTTCATAAAAGTATCGTATATTTTTTTTGTTCCAAAAATGTCTAAATTCAAAAAAAAACTGCAGCTGAGTCGCTTCGATTGAGGCTTGGTTAAATGAGAGCATCTGCTGCGCGTGATTTCAAAAGTTTGAAAATAGTGATTTTGACATAGAAGAAAAAGACTTTCCTTTGCGGGCCTACTGTTCCAGTTGTTGTTGTTGTTGTCGTCGTCGTAGCGGTTCCTTGACCCCGCTTAGGGCAGGCTTTGTCAATCTAAGTCGCCGAGGTCATCTAAAGGGAGGTCCAGGAAACGTACTGTTTCGACGGGAGGGGTTTAGATGAGTCGGTTTAAAGGCTCATGTGAAGCGGTGGTTAGTGTCGTTCGGAGCCTCTCCACATGTAGGGAACTGTTCCAGTCAATGAGACATGCTCTGTCGAAGCAGATATTCACATCATAGGAAGATATGAAAAATTGGGCTGGTTCATTATGGATAGATGAGGAGTTCTTCCGATAGAGAATTCGCAAAATATATATTTTTTTTTAACAAAAAACGGCAGAATCTTATGTATTTGTACTCCTAATACCAGAGGAGTATTTATTATTTCGAGTTCGTCTCGAATACAAAATTTTGACGATGATTTCGCCAGAATTATCATCTTATTTTTTTTTTTTTTTATTATATAATCACATATTTTTCTATATGCCTCCACCCAAAGAAGGCATATTAGAAATAAGTATTAATTAATAGATGATTAAATTTAAAATTTAAATTTAAAAAACTATTAAATTTTAATTAGTTTATTTAAGAAAATTCGTTAATGCCTTGAATTAACATTTTTTTTCTTCTCCGCGGTTGACATTTTTCTCTCGTCAAACTCCCAAATTCTTGTCTGAAATGAAAATTTTCTTCATAAAAAATTCATTTGGAGAAAAAACATTAGGAAAGTCTAGAATTAAAATATTTACATACATAAACAATTGAAGTGGCCCACTGTGCGCATACCAATATACCAAATTTGCTCAATACGTTTTGGTTTTGACTGTTTCTTTTTTTTTTTCGTTTTATAACATGCAAGTTTTGCAGTGTTGTTGTACGGCTTTCTGCTGGTTGGTTGTTGAGCATGTTTGGCTTGGTTAAGCTTAGTTGGATTTCAGTTCAATTGCTACAAAAACAAATGCAGGTCTTCGTACATTTACGTTTACAAGCGTATTATATACAAATTCCCATATAACAATTAGGGAAGGGTTAAATTCGAGTGGAAACGAAAATTAAATAGCCAACTATTTATATAGTAAGCAAGAACTGGGAGTATTTTCGCTCTGTATGTGTTTATTGGTCTAGTAAAAAGTCATCCATTATTTTTTGCAATAGATTTATTTAGGAATCTGTATCTCGCTTTCGATAATGCGATTGGATTACGATAGATGGCGGTTCAAAGATGATATTTTGTACTAGAAATACCTCAATTTTTCCTCGATAAAGGAGAAAATGCAAGGAGGGCAGCTGAAAATATGGATAGTATTTATTATGCTTCTTATACAGTAACAATTTTGGTTTCAACCAATTTCGTTTCGGTAATTTTGCTGTAGAAGATGCTCCACGGTGTGAAAGACCAATTGACGAAAATTTCAATAAAAAAGTGGAAATCTTCGAGTCTGACCGACATGCGAACACTGTTTCGATTGCCCAGTCGCTAAACATTGCACAAAAGAGAGTTTGGAACCACTTGAAAAAGGGTGGATAACGAGAAAAAACCTCATGTGTCGAATTCCCATCTGCGAATCGCTACTCAATCGTAATAAAATTCTGCAGCGTATGGTGACTGATGATGAAAAGTGGATAACTTACACCAACGTCAAATGAAAACAGTTGTGGTCGAAGGATAGGAAGCCAGCACAAACTGTCTACAAGCCTGGATTGGCGGATAAGAAGGTTTTTTTTTTTTATGTATTTGGTGGGATTGGTGAGGATTTATCCACTATAGGCTGCTCCCCTACGGCCACAAACTCTTTATTCGGACCTGTGCTGTTGGCAATTGGACCGTCTGAAAGAAACAAATATCTAAAAGCGACCAGGTTTGGTTAACAGAAGGTGATGAATTGTGTTTCAACAGAACAACGCTAGACCGCATACATCGATAGTGACTCGCGAAAGCTCCGAAAGCTTGATTGGCAGGTTGGCATTATTGATCCATGTTATAGTCCGGGCGTCGCATCAAGTGTTTGCCATCTGTTCCTGTTTTAAGTGAAGAATTGGCCTCAAGAGAAGCCTGTATAAATCGATTTTACCAATTTTTCGCCAATAGGGACAAGGGTTTCTATGAGAAAGGTATTAATGGCATTACCTTATAAAAGGTAAGAAGCTTTTGAGCAGAACGGGATATATGTATTCAATCTTTAACAATATATTCGATTTGGAAGCGAGATCTTTGATCCGGTAATAGCTGTAAATGAATTATGGGCCCCTCAAAGTCGGATTAACCCGTCATATCTTGAGAATGTTTTGTCATAGAAGCTGAATTTTCCGACTCTTGTACCGAAGATATCTCCTTTCCTCACCCTGTTAGTTTTGACACATCGTCTTCTACCACCGTCGTGGAGTCCGCGCTTTGATGCGGATTGCGTTGAGGTGTCCATCCAACAGGGGGAATACCAGTACTCGGCAACGAAGTCTCTCTACCGCCGCAGTAGTTTTCAAAAGAGCCTAACTTTTTCCGTTCTTGTGTCGTCCATCGCACTTCTCGGACTGCGGTGATTTCAGTCTTAATTTTTACGATGACATCAACCGGCTGGGTAGTGGCACCTTCCCAATTAAGGGACCGGTTATACGTTTCAGGTGAATGTTAGTCAAAAGCTCCGCCCTCCATTTTTGTAAAAAAAACTTTCAAGATTTAACGACATTTCTCATCCATTTTTTTTAGTTTACTGAAACTTTTTCTTAGATCTATTGCGATCTTAGAGCTGATTAGTAATATGAAACTGGATATACCTCATACACATACCAGTGTTGGGCATAAAGAAAAACTTGCACAAGCATACATTTGAATGTGTCAATATGTTCGTTGTGTTAAGTTGTTGGTACAGGGGCTGGGTGTTCGCGTAAGTACTTGTCAATTCACAACTTTGTGTGTACAACTGGTAAGTGATTTGATAGACACGATTAGTCTTATTCCCAAGTCGATTGATGGTTGGGGAATTTCGTACGGGGTACGGTGTGTATGTAGGTAGCTAGGTAGGTAGATAGGATGAGATGATGTTTTGACTTTCCGAGTTGATGAACATAAACTCACGTAACTACTTGTGTCGAATGCTTACCTACAGTGAACGTGATACGCGTTGCTATGAGCATCATAAATTCTCTAAAGGTATGGCCTGTCCGGGGAAACATCATCGTTGTCGTCGTCGTCGTCGTCGTCGTCGTTGTCGTTGTCGTAAAGCACAGATATAGTGTGTTGGCGTTGATGGTGGTGTTCATACTAGCAATTGTGCGATGTGTGATTGTGTATCTACTGTATGTGGCTGCGTACTGTATATAGAGGTAGCATGAAGGGATATTCAACGAGGTAATAAAAACCAAAGTGGTTGCTTCTTACTTATCGTTGTCATGATTGTTGTTGTTGTTGATCTTTTTGTTGTTGTTTTTGTTATTATTATTATTATTATTATTATAGTTGCCTGCCGCTTATTGTGTTCCTTTCTTACTTAAGTTGCCTTTGTACTTCGAATACACTACGAATGGGTACCGAACAATTCAATTGAACGCCAATTTGCAAATTGCAAGTTGCAAATCTATTTTAGTTTGGTTGCTTGCTTGTCTGTCTGTCTGTCTAGTCTTCTGTCTGCCCAACTGCCAGCCTGCCAGTTTCATTGCTTCGTTCCGCTAACAACTATCGTCGTCAACCATTAAATCTCTGCGTTTTGTGTACTCTCTGTTTGTCAACACTCGTACTCGTATGTAGATGCCTCGGGAGAGCGAAATTTGGTAAATACACGAGAGTGTATTAACACCCCCAGTCGGGAAAATTGGTAGTACAATGTGGGGGGAACTGCATTTACTGCAATTGGTACCAATACGATGTGGTATGTAAGGATTGAAAATGGAGGCTCGATGATACGCTCCTTGATTTCAGTTCGAAACTTTCTGGGCTGTTTGGTTTTTATGCGCACAAATGATACCACGAATACTCAAGGTGAATTTCCAAAATTAATAATAGACCGACCCTTGTGGAGTGCACATAAACCTTATTTTAGTGCTTTTAAAACTCCGCCTTCTTCATGTAGCCTCTATTTTTTCCTGCTGAAAAATTAACATCTCTGTCAAATAAAATTATTTCATTCAATCAAATTTTCAACCGAAGAAAACTATGTAGCTTCGCTCTATCACCTCCTCTCCTCTTTGTGTGGCTCAGCGAATTTTTGTTGTCGTCATCGTAAAAATATTCCCCATACGGGTTTTTAGGCAGTGAAAATCCTTGCCAGACTAAAATTACGGGTAGTTTTTGGTATAAAAATCCGACTGTTGCAGCAACAATTACATTTCAGTCGCCTTTCACGACAGGCTTGCCTTACCGCAGATAAATTCTTGAACCTCTTTAACTTGCAGGATTCCCTAAATGCCAGTTTGGCTGTGAGCACCTTTTAAGCTGAACCGTCTTCCGATATTCCGTAAACTTTTTGAACAGAAGCTAACACAGTACGTGCATACGGATAATAAAGCTGCTACTATCGCTCTTTGTTGTTGCTGCTTTTGTTTGCGATTTGACACCCCCCATTGATAGTGTTAGGAGCAACAGCAGATTTTCGAAATATGTACTCACAAAGAGACGACGACGACGACACGCTATGCAAAGAGGCAAACAACGTTGTTGGGTGTAGAAAAGCACAACAAAAGTTCATAGCGAGAGCTATGCGGTGGGCATGAGTTGTTAGCAAGGCATACATATACATGCACATATGCACAGTATCGCGTAAAACATATGCAACATGGATAGAGCCTTAAAAACTAATTTCCACCTTGATATTTTGTATATTCAAAAGAGATTTCTGTAAAATGCAACAAGAAAACAAAACTGTTGCAATTATACGCCGTGAGCTGACAATTTTATCATTAGAGAATTTAGAAAATATTCGTTCAAGTGTACTCGAATATTGGTAAAACAGTTTCTGCTACCAAATTTCGCCGCGAACGTCTCTTGCTCCTTAATTGTCGCTGATTTGTGTAGTTATCGTCTTGCGAAAACCGCTTTTTATAAATACCATAAATGCAGTCAGCATGGGCCAAAAAAAAACCGAATTTTTAAGAATTGTTTTTGAGAAGTCCTTAGAATTTATTGATTCAAAAAGTTTATATACTTATTATGGTATTATTCAACAATATTTTAATCCTTATAACTAGTAAAAAATATTTGTCTGGAGAAGAGCTACAGCTGATCTCCAGGAGGTCCTCTGAAAAAAGACGTCTTGCGGTGACCACTTTATCTCTGAACTGGATCATCTGAAATTAAAAAAAACTAAGCAGATTTCATTAAAGTAATGATAAATCTAGTGATTAATCGAAGAAATAAGCAAAAAAAATATTTTTTTGTCAAAATGGCGGCTTCTCAAAGAAAAAAGTCGATTTTTCAGCGAAATTTCGATTTTAAATTGTTTATAAAAACAAAAGTATTTATCGGAAAAATAAAACCTTCGATTAATCACTGAAAAATATATTCAAGAAGCTTGTGTTAAAATTTTAGACAAATCGGTTCAGCCGTTTTCGAGTTATAGTGGTCACCGACTTTGAAAACACCATTCTGAAGTTTGGAATGCACTTCCAAGCGCTCCGAAACGTCTTTACAAATGTGCGTGTAACTTCGAAAATATTTGCCCGATTGATTTGAAATTTCTTGTGTGTATTCTTAAATATATGTAGATACAGAAAATAAAATAAAAAAAAATCGATTTTTTGAAAATCATAACTGTATATAACCCCATAAGTCTTATTGCCTCAATACCAAAACCAAACATAGTGGTTTATGGTCTGGCAATGCTTTTCATATGCTGGTTTGGCAAAACTTCATCGAATTACTGGATCAATGGACTAAGACGTAAACACAAATGTCATTGAAATAATAATACTGCCAAATATCGATTGGGTGCTGCCATTGAAATGTGTCTTCCAACAGGACAATAACCCAAAACACACGAAAAATGTTTTGAAGTCATGGTTCCAGATGTACAAGATTGAGTTAATGGTTTGATCGCTTAGAATAAACTCGTAAGTCCCTCCATTTGTTGAAAAAACCATTAAGCCGCAGAGCACAAATGGAATGAGAGGAGGAGCTTGGTCGAAAATTGCTTCGATCGGCTGTTGATTCTAAATTAAATAAAAAATAAAATAAAATTACTTAATAAAAAAATTCCAGTTTCAAATATTTAGCCCGATACTGTATGTATGTAAACAAATTTGCAAGAGCAGCCCAGTGGCGGCATAGTAATAACGCTCAGCACGTTCGATACGAAAAGCATCAACCAACTTAAGCCACACAACAACTCTACTCAAAAATACTTCGCAAAGGTAAAATAGACTCCCCGGAGTGCTGTTTGGCGAGCATAAAAGAACTACATACTAACTGAATTGAACTGAATCGAGCTGGAATAACCAAAAAAAATCCAACCGGCTATATGTATATGCGCTTTGTGCTTACATATAAGTATACCATGTATCCGCTCATTGATTGCTGTTGCTGCTCTCCCCAAATCAGTTTCTTCTCAGTTGCGCTTCCGCTTTAGTGCACTCTGTTATTTTGCCCGCCAGACTGGACGCTTTGACGGCGGCACTCTTTCACACTAGACCATGTATTTCTATATATATATATATATATATATATGTTTGTACATCGGTGTGTGTGCGTCTCTCTCTCTATGTGGCCATTATATGGCTGGTTGGCTGGCTGGTTGGTTGGTTGGTTGATTGGTATGGCACTACATACACTGGTGTTGGCGCACTCTGTGCACTGCCTTGTTAAGTTGTCGAGTGTCGAGTGCCTCTTCGTCGCGCATAGGTCAGTCAGTCAAACACGGAGTCGGAGCGCTTTAAGACGTTGCAAATCGTAGCGTTGCAACAAAATTGTCACGCAACGTCATCATCGTAGAAACTTTCGTACGCAAAGTGTTGTTCACGGTGACGGTGACGGTGACGGTCGTGGTGGTGGTGGTGGTGGCGGCGGCTTCGTCAAATCTTTGCCGCTACACACAACTATACAATCTTTACTACATAGTGCGCGGCTTATACGTACTACTTTCGGTCGTTGCGTCCGTCAGTCGGACGGTCGGTCGGTCGGTCTTTTAGTCGTTTGGTCGTTCGCTCAATTCGTCGGCTGGTAATACCTTCGTAAGCGTGTCTGTTTTTTTTTTTGTGCTGTGTTTTTTTTTTTTGGGCTGCGCTGTGTCTAGGCTTTCCCCATATCCGTGTAGTGTTTTCATACGTTTTTTACTTGTCGATGCTTTCTTTCATCTTCTTTGTAGTTTCTGCTACCGCTGAACACACATACATTTTTACATGCATATATTTGGATTATTGCTAAATATGTAATTGTTGCTGTTATTCCTTTGAGTTTTTCTTTTTTTTTGTTTTTTGTTTTTTGTTTTTTTTTTATTTGTAATATTTTTATTTATTTATTTTTATTTCTGTTTGTACAAATCTGCCACTGTTGCTGGTTGGTTACTCGTTGGTGGCTTGGTTGGGTGCTTGACAGCCTGGCCGGTTGTTTAAGGCATTCCGTATTCGATATGTTGCTGCCGTTGCACTTTTCCTTGTTATCGGTTCGTGAATATCATTGGCAGCATTGTTGGTGGTTTTACAGTAAAGCTTGTCCAAGTGGAATGTATGTACATATGTACATGTGTGTAAGTGTAATATTGCATACCTCAATGCGATGCCTTGCCTTGCTGGCCTGCATGTATGCCTGTATGCCTGTGTACCAACTGCTGCATTCATATATGGATATCTATAGCAAAATGGCAACAAAAGAAAAGGCAAACCAAGTGGTACAAGTAGCGGAAGCAATGGCCACTACACTACACTACACTCCACTACATCTGTAAATACATACATAGATTCGCAACGATAGCAATAATAGCTTGCGCTGGTGCTGGAGCTGGAGCTCAAGCGACATTAACAACACCAACATCAACACCAGCAACAGCAAGAGCAACAGCAACAACAATAACAGTGAATTAAATGATAGCACAAAGAGACTGCTGTCTGTCTTTTCATCGGCGACGGAATCATTTTGCGAATTTGCATAAATACACGTTTTGAATACCGAAACAACGAAATGAAGCAGGAATTCAATACACTACAAATGTATGCAAAGGGTATTACGAGGCTTTGACTCGGTTGCGCTGGTTGATTTGGTATGATTTTTATTTTAAAGGGTCTCGTGAAATTATTGGTTGCATGTTTTACCACTTGGGGTGGTGAGCTCATCCATAAGATACAAAGTATGCTGAGGTAAAGATCGGAGAGATCGAGACTCGACACGCGGTTTGATATGTCTATTGTTGTTATTGTTGTTGTTGTTGTTGTTGTTGTTGTTGTTGTAGCGGCTTAATTATGACATGTCTGTCGTAAGAGATGACTAAGATCCAATACTTTCTGCGTTAGTGAGGTCTTTATACTGGATTTTTGGGTTTTTTTCGGTCAAGAGCTCGCACTTTCAAATATTTCGCGGAAATCAAATTACAATAATAACAACAAAAATCTAAAATTATTAAAAATGATGTGAAATACAAGTTTCTGGATAAGTCCAATCAGCCGTATTCCTCGTTTTAAACAGAAAAGTCGTGACAAACTGACAACCGGCTATAGGCACCGAACTTGACCAACCTCTGCGGGTTAGGGGCTCAAGAATTTACCCGTGGTAAGGCATGCCTGTCGTAAGAGGCGACTAAAATCCAATAGTTCCCCCGACAGTCGGGTTTTTATACCAGAACGACCGAACTTGACCCAGATTTCATCCGAAAGAGGGCGGTCAAGTCTAAAATATCAATAAGGTGCAGGAAAATTTTAAAGAAACTCTCGATTGTATGCAATGTATCTGTGGTTTGGCGCCATGTTACATTCCAGGTAACTGTAAATTTCCCATACGATGCAAACATTCACTTTACTCGGCGTAATTACCGCTATGATAGGCCTTCAACCGTGGGGCCAAGGGAAGGTGGTGGTGGAGGAAACCCCATGCAATGTATGTTGTTGTTGTAGCTGTTTACCAATACCGCTTAGGAGCAGTGTGGAACTGTTTAAGTCATCGAGGTCATCTACGGAGAGGTCCAGGAAACGAGCTGTTTCATCGGGTTCGGACCAGGGAGAAAGGTGGGTTAAATGAGTTGGTGCAAAGAGTTGGTTAGTGTCGTGCGGGGATTCATTGCAAGCAGGATATACGTTAAGTATGTCGGGGTCAATATCCAAGCCTAAGGTGTGCCGGAAAAACGTTCTGTTCAGCACATCGGTGTTGACACGGATTTTATCCGGCCAAGGGCTGTCACCCTTTCGGCGACCTAATCCCTTTAGGGCAGCACGTAAAATTAGATTAATAGGAGTCGGTACCTCTGGTTGGATATTACCTCGAGTGTTGGTTCCTCTGAAGCTTTCACCTCGAATACATAGGATCTTAATGACATGTCTAACATTGGTAACACTCGCGGTTGATTGATCTAAGTGCGCTCGATCACGTATAGCAAATGTACAAGATAACGTCAGTATCTAACGGACCTCCACCATATCAATTTCATTGGAGGTCCTACATGGCATAAGAAGCCCGGCGCTCTATAGAGCATCAGCAAAGACTATCGGTACAGGATATCACGCCCAGAACCAATATCTGACGCTTTATAATCGCTTAAGCAGTCCGGTTCGGTCGAGCTTACCACACAACCGATGCCACATTCCTCAAGTTAACAAAAAAAAAAAAAAAAAAAAAAAAATCACTGCCTGGAAAGCCTAAAAGTAGATGCATATTTTTCGCAATCTCATACAGGGTATACAAATCTCGGCTACTGTCAAGCTCTCCCACTTCATTGTCTCGTCCATCCTCATGTACGAGTAGTATATGCATATATGTATGTATGTATGAATGTGGTATGCGCAAGTATATAAGGCTTTTAACATGGCGTTTTACTCTGGCTCTTGCGAGTAACTCTAAAATTGTATGACGACTAGCCAGCCATACGTACCAACCGTTTCCCCGTTCCCCCTCCCTCCACCCAGTACGCGAGATTGTTGGTATTTTCGTCGTCTTTGTGTACTTGTTGTCATACCTACAGATACATATATACATACATACATACATATATACATATATACAATATATGTATGTACATGCACAAAAGCTATTTGTAAACGATTGTATATTCGCGAAGTTTATTTTTTTGTTTTTGTTGCTTTTTTGGATGTTTGTTTTTACTGCGGCCGTTTTTGTATCTCTTTGCTTCCCATTCGCATTCATTCCGCACATCCATCCATTGAATGTGTTGCTGACAAATTTTTTTGTTTGGGGCTGGTGTTTTTTGCTATTTCAGTCTTCGCCTTTGTTTCATATGCGTTTACATGTTCATATATGTACATATATATGTATGTATGTACGTGGATGTATTTGCGTATTCGCGGGGTTAACCAAAAAATCTTCATTAATGAAATAAGTTTTACCATATATGAGAAAGTTGTGCAAAAATGCGATTCGGGATATTCATAGAAAACGAGGGTTCATTGATGTACTTAGATTAATGTTACCAGCTGACCTAAACGGGATTAGGTCGCCGAAAGGTTGACAGCTCTTGGCTGTATACATTCCGGGTCTACTCCGGTGCGTAGAGCCGGCTGTCGAGAGAGTTGCGAGGAATCATTAATGTTGCTGTTGTTGTAGCGGTTCCTTAACCCCGCTTAGGACAGGCTTAATCAATCTAAGTCGCCGGGGTCATCTAAAGGGAGGACCCGGAAACGTGCTGTTTCGACAGGATTGGACCAAAGTGAGAGGATGGAGGTTAGATGAGTCGGTTTAAGGGGGCATGTGAAGAGGTGGTTAGTGTCGTGCGGAGACTCTCCACATGCAGGGCATACGTTGGGTATGCTGGGGTCGAGTCTGGATAAGTAGGAGTTTAACCTGCTACAATATCCAGATCTAAGTTGTGCAGGCCCGACGGCCTTACCTAACCACAATAGTAGTCGTATGTATGTATGTTAATGTCGTCGTATATCTCCTACAGCTCATTGTTATATCGTCCGATACGGAGAGTACCATAGGTTAGTTTAGATTGAAGTGTCTGCTGTGCATCAGCTCACTTAGTGAGACTACTGAAGATCATATTAGCTCTTACTCCCTAGCCTATCAAATGTGTGGAGTTGGCTGAACAAAGTAATTGACGTACCTTTGAACCCGCTAGCTCGATCAAATCGCTAAAAGCAGACGCTGGGTTCTTCCTCCTCTCCACAACTCAAAGTAATTTTTGGGGAATGTGACAGTCCTTTGGCGGCCGGATAAAAAAATCCGGGTCGTTTCGGTATAAAGACTCGACTGTCGCGGGAACAATTGGATTTTAGTAGCCTCTTACGACAGGCATGCCCTACCGCGGGTAAATTCTTGAACCCCTAACCCGAAAGGGGGTTGCATTACCAACATGAGACTTCCATGTAGTAGTGAGTTAGTATCTGGCAGGACTAACTCTCCTATAATGAGCTTACAAATGAAGAACGGTATGTATTCCATGATGGCAAAAGTGGAAAATAAGTCAGCTTCTTTGTAAGCTCGCCCGCCAAGTCCTTACTTACTGTGTCCCGGCACCCACACTAGGTTCAGCGATAACTGCTTAGCCATTTGCGGCAATTCTCTACCATTTCTGGTTTTATTCTGTCAGATTCTAAGGCCCTTAGAGGTGTCTGGCTATTCGTGAGGATATTGAGCTCCTAATCCGCAAAAATATCCCTCAAAGTAATTTTTGGGGAATGTTGCGGGAGCGACAGTCCTTGGGCGGATAAAAAATCCGGGTTGTTCCGGTATTAAGACCCGACTGTGGCGGGAACTATTGGATTGCCAGTTCCACTTGAAACACTACAGTGATACGGTAGCCGAAAGTGCTAAATAATACCAAGTTTCTTTGCATAGATTCTCCTACCGACTTTGTTTTCCGGAAAAAAAGTGAATCGAGTTTACATATGCTAGAATAACGCTGTCTCCTTGGTTCCTAATCGGAATAACCACATTCTAGTCGAACTTCGGAAATCAGTGAAGGCTACACAAAACTTTTCTCTCGGAAATAAAACTGCTTTAAGCGAAATGTAAATTCTTTTAACAGAATTTGGAACTTATGCATCAAATGGAAGTCTGCCAATCGGCTTAGCATATCTTGTTCGGTATCAACTACTCCAAGGACCTTCATAGGGTTTGCAGAGAGCAAAAATGTACGCATCGTAAAGCCGGTCTGCGGCCGCGGTAGCCGAGTGGTTAGCATTGCGTACTGATCCCGGTGCCACCAACATTAAAATAAATTAAGTTCAATTTTCTAGTTGCGGTCGCCACTCGGCAGGGAATGTCCACCCCTCCGAGTGTATTTTGGACATGAAATAAAGGCTCCTCCACCTCCTTAATAATAGAGGGTTTTTATCGAAACAAGAACTCTTATACTAACATTAAGATGCCCAGCCGAAGAACGTCCGCATTTGGATAAAAATGTATCTTTGGTCTGGTCAAAATTTGGATCCACGGGCTTGTAGGACTAGACTAAACCTCATATGCACATTATTCCGCACGCTCGCTCGAGGATGTATGTAGCATACACATGTAGCCAGCGGCAAAGTATGGCAACTTGTTCTTAGAAGACGTATACAAACTTAATTCTTACTTTTTGTTTTGTTCTCCAAGTTTTGCGCTTTTTTAGTTTTTTGCCCTTCTTTCTTTTGACGGCTTCTTTTGTTCTTCTCTTATGTCTTGATGTATATATATATATGTGTACATGTAAATATGTATGTATGTACATATGTATGTATGCCTGCTTTTGCATGTGCTTACTGTGAGTTCATTTGTCGGCGGGGCGTCAGTGGTGGCCATCAGCAGCAGGGAGTTGTTTGTTGCGCTCTTACTATCGTCGTGTTGTCGTCGTCGTTGACATTGCTTCAACATGTTTTCATACTATCGGTTACTATGGCTAGAGCATACGCTAGCTATTCCGACCTACCCATCTACCATCTACCAACCACCAACCACCCCTTCGCCTTGAGTGCAGAACTGGTGCCGCCGCCGTTGCCGTCGCCGCCGTCGCCATTGTGTGAGCGTGTGTATGTATGTATGCACAATGGTCGACCGGTTGGATGCCGACGGGTTGTTGCCAAAATGTAAATGCCGCTACGGCACTCAATCAATTAGACTTAATTTATAATCGCGCGGATTATGGTGTTAATTATCGACATACCGACGACAGCCGCAATGACGCTTTGCCAACAGTACATTTGTATATAAATGTGTACATATGTATGTACTATATGTAAATACAAGTATTTATATAATCGTAAATGTGTGTGTGTGTTTGACAGTAGCAGACTGTTGCCATAACCGCCGCTTGTGGTCGGTCTCTCTTCGATAAATGTTAATGAAAAGAAAATGAAAATGAAAATAAAATAAAAAAATGTGAAAACAAAAACAACAAAAAAAAAGAAAAAATTTTTCAATTTCAACAAATTTGTGCAAAAATTTCCAACGCATAGCATAGCACATTCAGTAACTTTTACCAATTGGCACCAGCTCCTGCTCCAACTCCAACTGCCAACAGCGCCGCTGTCATTAACATAAACGTCAGGTAGCACCACACCGCGCCGCAGTTAAGACGGTGGTTGCCAATAAACGCCATAGTCCTCCGAGCTCAAAACATGCTCTATCCGTGTATAAACATATCTACATTTATATATATGTATATGTATGTATGTATGTATGTATACACTGCTACTTGCTGCTTTTAATTAAGTACACCACCACACCGTGGTGGATGTGTGGTTGTGGTTACGCCAAACTAACTTAATTGACTAAGTATTTTCAAAGCTCTTTCAAGACACGACGCACAACAGTCGGCGTCAAACCAAGCAAATTGAAGTGAAGTAGTGAAGCAAAGTGGTTAAGTGGTGTACATTGATGTAGTGGCAAATATGAACAGTGGAATTAGTGCGGTGTGCGGTGTGCGGTGTGCGGTGTGCGGTGTGTGCGGTTGGGTGGTTGTGTGGTGTTATGTGGCGGTGGCGGTGGCAGCGGCAGCAGCGTCCAAGTATAGTGTATTATATGTTGTAGTAAAGTGAAGGTGGTCGTCGACACCAAACCATAACTTGTGGCCGCACCCAAACGTAATCTCTGTACCTAGTCGTTGTCGTTCCCGTTGCCGATTCGCATAACTTTATATTCGTTCTTCAAACAAAACACAAACACACACACACACACACACTCACAAACAAAAAGCAAAAGAAATAAAATTGTAAAAACGAAACATAAGCAAACTGAGCAAAAGCAAAGCAAACCCGTCAAATAGCCAAAGAGTCAACTAGCCAGTTTTCTAGTATACGTCTGAGCGCGCAAGCAAAGGAGCAGTCAGTGCCCGTGAGTGAGAGCTCGTATACTCTATGTATACATACATATGTACATACGTACAGATATTGTGTAATGTTTTGTACTCACTGCAGTGAGCATAGTTTGCTCGGCTCCCATCCACCCATCAAATTGCCTGCCTGACTATCAAATCAACTAGCAATCTCACTACGTCAACAACGTTGGGTATTCAAAGCGTTTAACTGCTGCAACAGACGTTTTGTTGTAATGTTTACTTCTTTCCGCAGATGCGACGAGTGTGAAAATAGTTTTCGACATTGAGTTTCCTCTCTGCAGGGTAAAATTTGTGAAAATTCTTGAGGGTAATCCAAAATATTTGTGAAATATTTGTTCTACAAATGCAGATGTACATACATCTAAATATTATTTCGTAGTATGGTTGTTGTAATCTCTCAATAACCTCAAATCGGTTTTGGAGTACACGTATGTTGAGAGAGTGACAATTCTTGGGCTGCCACAAATTCTTGGCGTTTCATTATCAAGCGCCGACTTAGTTTTCTTACAACTTGTCGCCTATCCTACCGCGGGTAAATTCTTGAACACCTAAACCGCAGTACTGATTGGTACATAAAATCACCTGTTGTTCTTTTTTTTCGCTGTTTGGCGCCAATTGGAAATACTAAGTAACACTAGTTCCTTCTCCACCTGGTCTTTCCAACGGAGTAGAGGGCTTCCTCTTCCAGTGCTTCCACCGGTGGGTACTGCACGAAAACTTTCATAGCGCATCCACTGTCTCTTGATTCGCTGAACTATATCAGTCTCGCTGTATATCTCGTACAGCTCATCGTTCCACCGGGTGCGGTAATCGCCGATGCCAACGTACAGAGGACCATGCATCTTACGTCAATCCTTTCTCTAGAAAACTCCTAACGCTTACTCATCAGGTATTGTCATCGTCCTTGCTTCCCCACCATATAGCAGGACGGGAACGATAAGCGAGGACTTTACATTCCAATTGCCTGCTTAGCCCAAAGTAGCACCTGTTGGCAAGAGTGATTCTGAGTTGGATTTCAAGACTGTCATTGTTGTTGTTGCTAATGCTGATTCCAAGATAGAAGAATTTGTCTAAGGCTTCAAAGTTATGACTGTCAACAGTGACGTGGGAGCCAAGTCGGGACTACGATGGCGGCTTGATTCACTACCAGACCTATTCGCTTCGCTTCTTTATCAAGCCTGCAGAAAGCAGAACTAAATGCGCGGTTGTTGAGGTCCATAAGGTCAATATCAACGTCGTACGCCAGTAGTTGTACACTCTTTTAGGCTCTTTCAAAGGCTACTTTAAAATCGACTAAAAGTTGGTGTGTGTCGATCGTCTTTTCACGGGTCTTTTCCGAGATAATAAAACTGATGCATGCAACTTATCAATTTTTCGGCGCCGAATTTGCTCGGCCGGCAATCCCACAACCACCGCCAGTTTATTGTTTTTCAATCGAGCTGGAAGTTCTTCATAATCGAGCAGGGAAACATCTTTTGTCGGGTTCGCCATCTCCTGCTGTTCTGTTTTCACTACCATTTAGCAGGCTGGAGCAGTATGCTCTCCTCCATAAATTTATTATGCTCTGGGTATCAGCTACTAGATCACCTTACAGGGTCCTATAAGAGTTTGATCCGGTCTCGAAACCTTCTATTAAGGATTGTCATTAGAATAATTAACAAGAGGATCTACAGACGAAGTGAGTTGTTTTAGAGGGTAGAAAAGTGTTATATGAGGAAATCTGTTTAATGAAGCAAGCGAAGGGTAAGGAAAATATAAGTTCCAATCTGTTTTAGGAAGAAGACTAACCTGCTATAATGTCTCGAGCTTCAATGTTTGAAAATTACGCGGTATAATGTGCCAGCCACACCTTTTTATTTAACCGTTTGAGACCCAACGAGTCGGTTTCACGCAGTTCTCGCGTCGCTTTCCGTAGTACTTCTTGCTCTATATGCTGCGAACCAAACCAAACCAAATAAGAAGTTTAATGTGCAAATGTATTTTTCCTGAGTGAAAAAAAAAAAATATTTTAATTTTTAACCGGTTACTTAATCCTTACAGTATAAACTAAATATAAAAACTCAAAACAGTACGAAACGAAAACTTCTCAAAATATGTGCAATAATAATAATAAAGTAACACCGCTAAAATGCAATTTATTATTTACGCTGTAACAAAAAACAAAGTCGAAACGTAGAAGAATCAGTACAATGACTTTACTCGTTTACTATTTGCGGTATTTCAAGTGTCTTCTATTACACGCTTGCATTGAACGTAGAAAAAATGTGAAAATTCATGCAAAATATTTGTGTGTGACCCACAAAACGTAAGATAACATAATTTTTGTTAAACCTGTGCGGTCTACAAATACGTTTCATATTACATCAATCATTTGATGGTGTAATTATAGTTGCTATCGCTTGTGTATTCCGTGTTTTCGATTTCGTTTTCGATTCGAAAACTTACGGAACATCATACGCATCGTACAAAATAGCAATTATAGTACGTGTAGAGTCTTCCGGAGGCAACGCGCAGGATGGCACTGCTGCGGAGCCGACAAGTCCTGGAAAAACATCGACAACAACAGCGTCTATTGCAACGTCATCAACAACAACGACAGCTATACAAACACCTCCGGGGACTAATACTACAATTAGTGCAATACAATCTCGTGCATCGATATGTTCAACAGAACAAAATTTTGCACAATCAGAATGCGTTATTTCACCAAAGGTGAGTTTGGGACACAATTGGCAAAGCATTTGATGAAGGAGACAAGAAATAGAAGTAAAAGTTGATTTTTCTCCTAAGGGGAAGTGCTTATAAGCACATTGAGAGATCAATTTAATTTTAGATTTAAGGTTATTTAATTGTAAATATATCTATTGTAGATCGGAATTCCTCATTCGCTTCTTCTTTTTGCTGTTTTGCGCCAATTGGAAATACCAAGTACAGCCAGGTCCTTCTCTATCTGGTCCTTCCAATGGAGTGGAGGTCTTCATCCACTTCCACCGGCGGGTATCGCATCGAAAAATTTTCAAAGCTGGAGTATTCGTATCCATGCGGAAAACATGGCCTAGCCAGCGTAGACGCTGCTTCTTGATGCGCTCAACTATGCCAATATCATTGTACAACTCGTACAGCTCATCGTTCCATCGTCCGCGATATTCGCCGTTGCCAACTCGTAGAGGTCCATTAATCTTACGCAAAACCTCTCTCCTAACGCCGACTCATCAGATGTTGTCATCGTCCATGCTTCCTGACCATACAACAGGACGGGAACGATGAGGGATTTGTAGAGTTTTTGTTTTCGTTCGTCGGGAGTGGACTTTAATTTTCAATTGCTTACTCAGTACAAAGTATCATATGTTGGCAAGAGTGATTCTGCGCTGGATTTCAAGGCTGACATTATTATTGGTGTTGATGATGGTTCCTAGATAGGCGAAATTATCTACGACCTCGAAGTTATGACTGTCAACAGTGACCCCCCGTGCGGGTCCGGGAAGAGAATACACCCGCATGCCTGCCGTAATGCGATGACTGTTTGTTTGATGACAGGAGATATATCGTCTTGCCCTCGTTCACTACCAGACCCATTTGTTTCGCTTCTTTATCAAGATTTATTTGTCCTACATAAGCCATCTATATAAAAATGTCTAGGAACCACCTATTTCACCTATTCCAGTTGTTTCTTTTTAACATTTCCCTCGACCAATGCACTCGAATCCTTTTTTGTGCGTTTGACAAATTGTGTGAGAGATCCAATGTGAACAAATGCTTTCATCCCATGTTGAATGTACTCGTATACCCATCGTTATGACGATCTTGCAATATCACTTTCCACCCAGCATTAATAGTTTACAGAACAACAACGGATTTTGGTCGACCTTCACGAAATTCGTCTTGGAGTGATCTACGACCTGGATTGAATTCACTATACCATCGATAAACACTGGTCCAAGATGGAACTTCATCGCCGAAAATTTAATTAAGTTCATCGATGCACTGTTGCTGAGTTTGTTTGCTTCTGTTTTAATTTGAAGTGAGCTTCTTGATGATTTTCCAACAAATGGAAAGATCTACAGTTTATTCTAAGCCGTCTTCGGTCGGCTAATGGATTTTTATGAGGAGTCTTTCTTTCATATCAGAAATACACACTCGGAGGGGGGTTGACATTTTCTGCTCAGGGGCGACCGCATTTCAAATTAATTTTCTATAATTTTAGATGTTGGTCCAGCAAGGGTTTAAATCCATGATCCTCTGTATGGTAGCACACATTGCTAAACACTCGGCTATCTGTAAGAGTTGCCATTCTGAACTCGTCTTGGCAGGTTAATATCAATTTATCTTATGAAAGGAATAAAGGAAAATAAAAGATTTTTATTTTATTTATTTATTATAATAAAATTAAGTCCTCTATCAATTTTTATAACTATAAAATGTGAAAAACCTATTATTTATATGTCTTTTTTCTTCTCATTTTTCCAGGGCTCTGAAAGGTTGGGTCCTATAGTTTTTCCTTCAACTCCTACTCAACACATCGCAAATGCTGCACCGAGCCCAACAACTCCACGTAAATCATCAGATTATCCACAGCAAGCGACAGCAGGTGTTAGCATTAAAAGTGAAAGCAATGACAGTTTTCCGGCGCCAATTGCTGCCTCAGCAGTGGCTAGTGTGGGCTCTGCACTTGGTGGTGCTGGTAGTGGTGGTGGAGCGCACGTTGGCATTGGGAGTAGTGTTCCAGGAACATCTCCGGCTGCTTTTGCACAACCGCATAAAGATAATGTTGCATTGGCAAAGAATAGTAGTCAAACTACTCATTCTCATGGGGCCGAAGGAATGCCGCCTGCTTCATCGAGAGTTCTATCGCCGATGGTTCAACCTGCAGCAGGAGCGAGTACAAGCGGGTCTGTTGTTGCACCTGTACATACGGTTACAATTACTAATGATAAGTCAATGTCTTCTGGTTCAAGTGTGCAACAGCAACAACAACAGCAGCAGCAACAACAACAACAACAACAACAACAACAAATGCATCCGCAGCAACAACAGCAGCATCAGCATCAGCAGCACCACCACCATCACCAACATCCACAATTGCTTCCCCCACAGCCACAACAACAGCAGCATCAACATCAACAGCAACCAAGTATGGCAGGCGTTCAGCCGAATCTACCACCACCCTTCTCGGCTCCATCGCCTCAGGTAAGACACTGTTAAAATTTATGAAAATTATACGTGTTTAGTAATCGTTGAAACTTAGAACGATTTAAATAAAATGGAAAATATTGATATTAATATGTCTATCTTTACCTTACAGGTCTCCACAGAGCCCAGAAACTTGGTGCCATCCTCACCTGCAGCACAACTTATCGACAACCCATTTGGTCCGAAGCTAGCATCAAATACAGTTGGCGCACATCTTGTTCCCCCGCCAATCAATACCTCATCAATACACGGTAAAAATATGCCACCAGCACATGTCGGCAACAGTGTACAGTCTTCGGTAGCCCCAATTTCAATGATATCTGGTCCGATTACCTCGACCGTAACCTCGGGACCTGTAATGGGTGGTATTGGTCTGGCGAGCAGACTTGGATCGGGACCACCAATGCATCATCTGCCTACCGGATTTGCAACGGCACCATCGGGGCCAAATTCTGCTGTTGGTCCAAAGCCCGTTGAGGTGACGGCCACAACGGACGTACCAAAGAGTATTGCAGCACCACCCCCACCACCACCAGTTATGAATGGATTTTTACCCGGTTTTATGCCGGCAAATGCAACCGGACCAAATAGTATACGCATTTCGCCACACATGGGTGGTCATATGGTACCGGTGACTAGTACTGTGCCGCCAATTTCGATTGTACCGATACCAGCAACAACGACAACGACAATACCTACAACAGGCATTCCATCTGGTTCCTCTGCCAATGCTACAAATGCAACAATCTCTTTACCAGTTACAGTGGGGGCTGCGACCTCGTCGGCGTCAATGACACCTATAACAATGTCAAGTATGCCGAAAGGACCTTACATGGTTAGTGCAACAACTGCAAGCTCAATTTCAAGCAGTGTGTCAGCTTCCGTAGCACCAAGCCATGGTATGTTTGTGCAAGGCAATCCGGCAATTTCCTTACCAGGTGGACCGCCGATGTTGGGTGGTGTACCCAACGGTATGGCGCCAATGTTAATTCATTCACCCTACCGAACGCCATATCCGGGTTATCCATTGTATGCGCCATATAGTGGACTGCCACACAGTCCCTATCTTCCACCAGCTGTGCCATCTCCTAATGCATCTCCACGCACAATCGATACGCGCACTGGTAGAGAAATAACACAAATTGCACCTTCACCCAAAGTTATAGCGGCAGGAATGCGACCAGTTACTCCGGTAACCAGTGCAACAGCGGTCTCTACAACACCTGCCAGCAGTAGCGGTGGTACAACAATTCCAGCACCGCCACCCACGGCTACCTTATCATCGGTCCCAATGCAAATGACGGGATTGCCACCAGGTTCAGCGCCAAATCTGCCACCAGGCCAATCTACGCATTTACTACATCATTTACCGTACGGCTCAAGTCCTCACGGCCCGCCACAACCAATACCAAGTGGAGTTGGTTTCCCTATGGGTATAGGGGTACCCCATAGTAGTCATAGTTACGGTGGTAACAGCAACAGCAGTAGCCACAATAGTAGCGGCAATAACACGAACACCACAACAACAGCTACGATAGCGAATGCAACGGTTTTAAGTAGTAATAGTAATAGCAACAGTGGTGGTCCTCATGGTAGTGGCAGCAGCGTGCCTGTAAGTGTTGCCAATACACAAATTCCAATTCAACGTGGCGATACTTCACATTTGCTTCCGCCACCGCCTCCACATATGCTTTCTCATCCAAATTTACCACCTCCACCCGGCCATGTCGGCGGTGTGACGGGTGGCCCACATATGGCACCCATGCCACATATGCTAATGCATCCACAGCATGGAATGCTACGCGGCATTTCTCCCAGTACTACCAGCACAAATAGCTGTAGTGCTTCTGCACTACCGCTAATTGGTGGCCCTACTTCTTCATCTGTGATTCAGAGAGTTATCTCCCCCAAAAGTGAAAATCCCAGCAGAGAGCGTGATATTGCTTACAGGTATGCGGTTTTTAGACTTAATTCATTGAACGCGAATTTTAAAAGTGAAAATTTTGAATATATTAATTTTAGCATACCGCGCTCTGCGCCATCCATCAATACTCACAGTAGCGGCAGCAATAGTACACCAACAGGTGCTCCTCCATACATGACAACGGCTGTCAGTAATAACAGTAGTGTAGGTTCAGCTATGCCAGTACCCTATAGTAGCACGGTTTCCGCTTTGCATACAATGCATTCACTTCCAACAACCACAATGGCATCGCCACATCAACACATTGCAACACCGCCTAGTCTACCCTATCCACCAAAAAACACATTATGGCCCAGGTAAGTTGATTTACATTTGATCTACCCATGTAAGACGAATGAATCTGAAAAAAATAATAATAATAATGTTATTAACACTTTAGTTCATCGCTGCAATTAACACCATCGACAACGACAACATCGTCGTCAGCATCATCATCATCATCCAGTTTGGCAACGCGGCCGACACCACCGCCGGCGCCACCTCAGTCATCACTGAATACCAGTGCATCAGTTGCTTCAAATGCTGCGGCTGCGGCTGCGGCTGCTGCTGCCGCCTCTATGCCAACTAATTCAGCTTCGCCCCAAACAACGCACGCTACCGCTGGAGCTACTGCCCCATTTCAGCCTTCATTTTTCATTACGCCATTGCCTCCTCCTCCACCCACAGTGTCTGGCTCAGTGCCAATTAGTAGCAACAGCGCAGTAACGCCCTCATCATCCATGGCGGTGTCATCGGGAACAAGCACGTTATCTGGTCCAGCGCCTTCGGCTGCTGTTGGTGGTGGTACAACATCCTCATCATCAGCATCAAGCACGCAAACAACTGTGACGACAGCAACTAGTACGCCAGTAACAACATCGGCACCTCATCCCTTCTCGGCTGAATCTCTATTTCAAACTAGTAAAAGTAATTACAAGCCTTTAATTGAATTCGTTACTTTATTTTAGTTAGTTATTACACAAACACATTTTTATTCAATTCTTTATCGCTCTACCATCCCAACCTTGGAATAATAATATATATATATATATGCACTTGTTTGTGTTACGTTAGATGATCAAGCAGATCTGTTGAGGCGCGAATTGGACAGCAGGTTTCTCGATCGTTCTGGTTTGGCTGTACAACCGCCGGCACCACCACCACCCTCCACGTATTTGCGCCAGGAGCTGCACCATCATCAGCACCAACATACACACCTACATCAGCATCAACAGCTTATCCCAGCCGCATTGCCGGCAGCACTACCAGCTGCACCGCCCCCAGCACCGGCACCTATATTCCCGCAATTATTCAAAGACATTCCAAAAATAGCGACCGTGGAAACGCCATTCTATCGCACCGGCATCGGTTTGCCTGGCTATCCGGGATATAATTCGGGATTATTACATCCAGGACTGGGCGGTGCAACGCCTTTTATGCCGCCTGGTCATCTAACGACATTCGCGCCAAAGGTAAAGCATTAATAACACTCTTTTTTATTATACATTAGACATGTTATTATTTATTTGTATAATTTCAATATATACGCACGCATGCAATTGCAATTACATAATTATTTACATATATCTACACACCATTTCAATTGTTCCTCTAATCAACTATCCACCAATCAACATACATTCCTCTAACACTATTTCTCATTTTCATGTTAATATTCATCGTCATGTTACGTTTCGTATCCCACAACCAACCAAATAATCCAATCAAAATTTAGCCGATACCGTCATCATCGCCCTCCGCTAACACCAATGCCACGAACTCAAATAATCCACCAACGAATCTTGATTCCTCTAAATCTGCGAGGTTTACGGTATGTTTTTTTTTTTTAATTCTGAATTCGCTGTAGTTTGGAAATATAGAGAATATAGTGTAAGAAGTATGTAGCAATAAATAATTATGGAAGTACAAATGCAGTATACGAGATAAAGGTTTTTTTTTTTTTTTTTTTTTTTTTTTGAAAATTAAGTAGTTATATTCAAATATATGTATTTAACGGGTTACAAATAGTCTACAAAATCTACAATCTACAGTGTTGAGAAAATGTCAGCCAGTTAAATCTAGCAAAAAATTGGCAATGAAAAAAAAATTACTTAAAATGATAATTGTATTAATGACGTACTGTTAATAAGAAGTGGTAAAATTTAGTAAAGTTAATCCGTTAGCGAAAATGTAATGCAGTGAAGTATAATCATCGCCCACACCCGATTTCGATGTTAGGCATGTTGAACGCAAAGAACTAAAAGATTTATATCCTGATTTTTTTTAAATGCTGATGCTGATTTTGAGTTCATTTAATTTACTACTAGAAAGCAGTATCGACCAAATGAGCTGCAAAACATTGCGAAACAAGGTTATTATTACCGCCATAATGGCGTAAGTGCATTTTCAAGCCTCAATTTACCTACATTTTTTAGGAGTTTATGCTTCATAAAATAACAATCTGAAAATGAAGAACTCAATCCGCCAACTAATATTTCTTCGCATTTTTTCCGATCAGAATTTTGTGATAAATCTAAATACAGCGCACCAAATTGGTTGAATTGAAATCAAATTCGAACATAGATTCCGATAGGATTTCAGAGCATGACAATGAAAATGATTGTTTCTTACCCAAAAAGCCAGTATAATATTTTTGGAAGTGATGAAAGACGGAGCCGGAGAGGAAACTAAATACTGCGCTCGATGAGAAGCATACAATTAAATATGGAAGCGACAGCGTTATAGTTTGGAGTGCCATGACTGCTTCCGGCTAACTGGTATAAAGTTAAGCATTAATTGTTTCGAGATCAACATTTGGTCTAAGACGAAAATTTCATATGGATTCAACGTTTCAAAACCAATTTGGTACTTTTCAAGTCAGTAACTGGTATAAAGTTCAAAACCGGTGTTTGATCTTAGAAGAAAATTTCATATGGATTCAACGTTTCAAAACCAATTTGGTACTTTTCAAACCAGTAACTGGTATAAAGTTCAAAACCGATGTTTGGTCCAAAACGAAAAATTTCATATGGATTCAACCAGTAACTGGTATTAAATTCAAAACCGGTGTTTGGTCTAAGAAGAAAATTTCATATGGATTCAACGTTTCAAAACCAATTTGGTACTTTTCAAATCAGTAACTGGTATAAAGTTCAAAACCGGTGTTTGGTCTAAGAAGAAAATTTCATATGGATTCAACGTTTCAAAACCAATTTGGTACTTTTCAAATCAGTAACTGGTATAAAATTCAAAACCGGTGTTTGGTCTAAGAAGAAAATTTCATATGGATTCAACGTTTCAAAACCAATTTGGTACTTTTCAAACCAGTAACTGGTATAAAGTTCAAAACCGATGTTTGGTCTAAAACGAAAAGTTACTATTTTTTCAAACCAGTAACTGGTATAAAGCGAAATCTTTTATTGTTTAGTTGATTTCCTATGTTTTTTTTTGTTTTTTTTTTTTTGTATTACAATGAATTACATCTTTGTTTTGCAAATAAACTACTTTAAAAAAATTTCTTAAATACATATTTGGCATAAATACTTTTCTTCGTAAAAGATTTGCCAAATTGAAAAAACGTTGGACTACATGCCCTTCACTATTGGTCACTAACACATGTCTATATACAACTTTAAGAGGTCAAGATATTGCCATTATTAGAAATTCCCTTTCAGGGAATTCATATTTTTAAATATTTTTCTCTTCGTGAGCTTTGAAGATCCTCGCAGCCGAGTTTCGTACACAAAATGGTACACAGACTTTTAAAATATTTAAGAAATTAAAAAAGAAAAAGAAAAAATCTATAGCTTTTGTCAAAAAGTGGGCTTTATAGTTTGAGTTTCGTTCTTATCGTCCTTAAAAAAAACCTTTACTAATCTATATGAGTATATAAAAGACTTTATCCTAAATGACTGACGGTTTAACCCACAGTCGAAACTACTGATCTTAGAGACTTGAAACTTGAAAGGTGAGTTCTACTTATGACGTATGCACCAGATAAGATATGATTTTCTGGGAAGTGGGCCTGGGACCGATCTATTCGAAAAAATCGAGCTTGATTTACATGAAATTTGATATAAATTGACATGGGGAATGTCTTCTCTTCCGGGAAGCAACATTGGACCGAAGCATTTTTTTATATTTATCGCTACCGAGATAGCTAAATTAATATAATGGCTCGGTATTGTTTAACAAGTGGAACATACATATGTAAGTGGCTCTTTGGAGCGTAAAGTAGAGAGATTTAATTGTAGGCCGGCGCAATTTTATGTTACACAGGTACTGAAAATAGTTTAATAGTCTAGCAAAGGTCACTAAATCGTAGCAGGGAATTAAAAATAATTAAAGTGAATTAGAATAATATTTAGAAAAATTATTTTCAGAAACTTAAGGTTTTAGCCATAAAGTACACGTCGAAGTTATTTAATTTAATTAAATAGCATTTTAATGTAAACAATTTTAATACATACACATATATTAGGCTAAGGACTGCAGAAACGTAAAATTCCATAACAAGCACATAAACTTAAAATATTAATCGTCAATAAAAAAAAATATTATTACCAATTAAATGTAAAATTTATAACTACGGCAGTTGTTATATTCTTCAGTCGGATTAAAAAAAAAAAAAAAAGTGTTCGTCTTACCCATAAATTCCTCTGCTGTTATTTTCACTTCATCACATACTCGTACATACATTCAAATAAATCACATATCTCAACCATAAACACAACTCAATAGCTAATATTCTCACTCTTTACACAAATTGATTGAAATGTTTTTACCCCAACATTATTCAATAGAAAACTGGTCGTTGGAATGCCATGCATGTGCGTATCGCGTGGGAGATTTACTATAATCAAAACAAACAAAACCCAGATAAGTTAGCCAATACACAAATGGGTGTTGCTGGCGCTTCGCCAGTTGGAGTATCACCGGGTGGTGCGCCAACATCGTTGAGCGCCACTGGACCGTCGCCATCTTCCTCGGTAACGTTGAGTGGTCTTAAAACATCGCCAGCGTTATCATTAAGTTCCGCATCGCCACATATGCTGCATCGGCCCGGAGAATTGCCACCCGGTGCTATGGCAGCCTATGCCGGTGCTTTGCCAGGTCGTTCACCATTCGAAACATCGCCGTTATCGACGAGTTTTATTGGCGCGCCACCCAGTCATATTGGTAAGTTGAATTAGATCTTTGGTGGTTCAAAAATTCTTTTAGATAAATACTTAATGTGATGATTTTGTGTTGCTCTGAATTATTATTAGGCACAGCGGTATCGCCATTCGGACGTTATGCGGCACCATTTGGCTTCGGTTTGTCACATTTCGGCTGTGAGACGTGGCGTCCGTAAGTATTATTCATAAAGCATAGATATTTCGAGTTAATTTTCAAAAACGTATTCACAATTTTTTTTTTTGTTTTTTGTTTTTTTAAGGCTCCAACGTACTGTCGCATATCATCCCGGCGCTGCAAGTGCACCAATGTGGCCACTCAAACCTGACCCGGCATTGGATAATGCACGTCGTGAAGCGGAGGAGCGCGAAAGAGAGCGTGAGATGCGTGAACGTGAGCAACGCGAACGCGAGCGACAGCGTCGCGAACGTGAAGAGCGTGAACGCAAAGAAAAGGAAGAGAAAATTAAGCGTGAACAACAAGAACGTGAACGTGAGCGTGAACGCGAACGGGAGCGTAAAGAGCGCGAACGACGTGAAATGGAGCGACGCGAATTGGAGCGTGAACGTATGTTGCAACAACAACGCATAAATGAAAGCAACAAATTATCGCAGGCAGCAGCGGCTGCTGCGGCAATGAACTCAACACAACGTGATCGTTCGCCACATCGCAACATCAACGATCCGCTGGGCGGGCCTAGCGGCGGCGAAATACGTATTAAGGAGGAACACCCGCGCACCAAAGAAGAACAAGATGCTATGCTTATGCGCGCCTCAGCCGCAGCAGTGGCAGGCGATCCGCGCTATCATCAATCCATAGCGGTAGCGCAAGCCAGTGCGGCAGCGGCAGCACATCATGCATCGTTTATGGCCGGACGTCATGGTCCGCACGCTGTGGGGCCACCACCACCGCCACATCTGGCACGTACCATGATGCCGACATCATTGGGCGGCCCACCCATGACACATTTCGGTCCACCGGGTCCACCCGGCTGGCCAATGGATCCCTATCGTGATCCGTACGCACCAATGGTACGCTATAATATATTAGAGGCGCTGCGTCACGAAGAGGAGCGACATAAAGTGTTAAGCATGTATGCGGCGCAATCGGCTGCACACTTACGCGGCAAGGAACCCAGTCCTATACCGCCGCCAACAGTGGGTGGTCCATTAGGACCACCACCGCCACCACCACATCATCGCATTCAACAATCGCCGCATCATCAACAATCACCGCATCATCAACAGCCTGGCGGTGTGCCACAGCCACCTACGATCATAGGTAAGCCGCCAACACTTGGTGGCATGCCACATCCGATTACCGTGGATACGCATCATACGACAAAGAAGGAGGATGTCGGTCCGAATGTTGGGGTAGGGGTAAGCGGCATGCAAACAGCGCCTTCGCCATCGGCGCAGGGTCGATGATAAATAACAACTTCTACATAAGATGTGAAGTTGAGAAAATGATTGTTTAAAAATTGAAAATTTGCTAAAAAAATGTATTTTAGTTTCTTTGTAAATGTGTGTTTTCGTTTTGGGCAAACTTTATCGCTTTAGCTACAATGTTTCTTTCGATTGTTGAATATACTATAGTTTTAATGTGTAGAAGCTTGTATAAAGCCCATCTTCATACATATACATGCAATATTTATTCAAAGGTAACATATATATATATATATATACAAGTAAATATATATAAATAAATAAATGTAATAAAGTTTAATATAATACAAATATTGCTATAACGCAGCAGAGAGATGTAACAATTATAAAGACTTTTGAAAATTTTTTTCTTAAAAATGTCAAATTTCTACAAAGCGATTTGTAGTCTTTTGCTTGTGTATAAATTTTAATTTTACTGTATAAAACATTTAAAAACCAATATGTTTAACAGATGCTATGTATGTATATGAGAAGAAGAATATTTTGATGAGGAGGGAGGAAAACATTAAATTTGTCAAATACACACATATATAATTAATTACAAATCGCTGACTCGAACTTATGCATACTCGATATAACTTAGTAGTAAATAAATAAATAAATAACAGATAAAGCAAAAACATAAGATAAAACTTTAATAAATGAAAAAATGATGCAAATACAAAAACATTAAATCGGATACACAGACATTATGTAAGATATTAAGGCGACCTGTCGAATTAATCCGAAAATATTTAGACGTACATTATGTATTAAAAACACAGACACAGACACACACATTCATCTGTACGTACCGACGCTAATTATGTGCAAGGAAAAACTTACAGTGTAAACAAAAAGAAAAAATAAAAACAAAAAACATTAAAAACAAAAAAGCAACGGGAAACCAGTTAGTTTATAAATGTATTAAAATTGGTAGTACATACTTATGTAGGTTTATATACATTCATATAAATAAATATATATATATACACATACATATGTATAATATATATATAAAAAATGCATAATAAAATTTAATTAGTATGTAATTCGTGTGCACACAGCCCCCTGTATCCCTTCCACATCCACAAATCCAAAAAGAAACTCAACTCCACCATTACCCTCATATATGTATGTCCACAACTGCACCTAAAACAAAGTATATATACACATAAATATTTAGAGCATTTGTATTATTTGTATAATGATGGTATAAAGCAACAAATTATATATTAAATTTATTATTATAAAATTATTAAAATTAAGTAGCTTTACATTATTTATAAAAATAAAAAAAAAAATCCAAAATAAATACATAAATAAAAATTAAGAGGAAAGTGAATGAGTAAGATACTATAATAATACATACACGCAAACGAGTAAATAACAGAAAATAAAAGTAAATAACTAATTTGCATATTATGTAATGTAATAAACGGATATAAATTAAAGATAGAAACAATGCTAAAAATATAAATAGAAAATTAGTTTCTTTTCATGCTGATTTAAAAACAAAAACGATCAAATCTAAAATTGTGCCGAACTGTCCAACGTTCCTTGCATATTGACTCTTGCGGGAACCATTGGATTTTAGTCGCCTCTTGATGTTTTCCCAAAAAATGGAGGGACCTACAGTTTATACTAAGCCGCCTCCGAACGGCTGATGGTTTTTTTACGAGAAGCTTTTTATTTCATGACCGAAATACACTCGGAGGGTGGACATTCCCTGCCGAGGGGCGACCGCAATTAGAAAATTTAACTTAATTTTTTATTTAAATTAATTTTCCATAACTTTTGGATGTTGCTGGCACTGGGATATGAACCCGAGCCTTCCGAATGTCAGTACGCAATGCTAACAAAGCGACGGGAGCCGATGGGAAACAATGGTCAAACTCTACAAGCCGCTCATCTGTTATATGGGGCAGGCTGGTAAGTCGGCACTTGGAAATTTCGATAAAAAAGTTTTTTTTTATATTTATATTATCTGCACATAGTTAAGCTTGAATAGCATAATCGAGATGTACGGCGCCTTTAGTTGGAGAGTGATCTGGCTTCGGCTGGTGTCATATTGATTTGGCTATAATCGAATAAGCGGTGTCTACCCCAATTAAAAATAATATTTTTCCATTTCATATCAGTATACTCGGGGAAGGGTTGGCATACCCGGTCAAGGAGCAACTATATACATATATATATAATTGTCGCTTTGTAACCGCTGAAGCGATTCTTCGACAGAGCTCCTAATCTAATTTGTAGCTTTGCGTCTTGATACTTTTCCAACAAATGGAGAGACCTCTAGTTTATACTAAGCCGTCTCCGTACCTCTGATGGTCAGAAAGGGAGTACTCGACCTGAAGCACTGGATTCAGCACCACCTACAACAACCGGTTGTAGGACAGGACGACTTACAGACAATCATTAAACGCCGTTCACCGAGTGTCCGTCAACACCTTCCAGAACTCTGTTCTAGTGAATGGCGTTCTCGGAGTCAAAACACCATCTATTGCAGATGAAGAGTTCGAGCTGTCGCACGCTAGGACACTATTTATAGAGTGTTTTTGAGGCGTCTCTGAAGGTTCAATCGGTATAGTAATGAGTATTATTTTAGAAAGATTCTCTAAACATATTAAAAGAACTCTTTATTTTATTTTAACTCATATTCACATATATAGGTACAAAAAAGAGGGTTTTAACTGTTTCTGGTATTGGTTATACCCCATTAGAGTTCGGTACTACAATAGTGTGTGCAATATCGGTACAGAGTTACAAATAACTATAGCGTTGGCAACCCATCAGCTGTTCAGTGCAGTCATCGCCACATAGTGATTACTAGGAAAAAGATTTTCATCTATTTGACTCAGTGAAAAATTGTAAACAATTTGCAAAAAATGGCAAATTTCATGCAAAATAGTGTGGTGAATTATGCTTGCACTTGTGGCCTTTTAAATCCAATAACGAAATTATTTTTTTGTCGCCATTGCCTAAAGTTGAGGTGTGGTTTCTGCGTCTGCCATGAAGTGAGTAATCTGTTCACCAAATTTGCAGAATATAGTTAAAAAAAGATGTATGTACATGTATTACTGCTTATGTTTATTAGGTGGATTCGCATTTTTGTTCGAATTGTTTGGAGAATATACCATCATCGGAGGCAAAGCATAAAAAGAATTGCTGCACCAATTGTTTCAATTGTCCTTGCTGTCAGCACACTTTATCAGCACGAGCCACCATGGTGGTGGTGCCGAAGTAAGTTGGAATATTTATAAGTTTTCTTTTTTTTTCTTTTCAAATACTAATTTTTTGCTTAATATAGGAAAACTGATGAATCGGCGAAAGAGGGAGAAGGCGATAGCGCCAAGGCAGTAACAAGGAAAATGTATTATTTGTCCTGTTTGGGTTGTCGTTGGACGTCGCGTGATGTGGGTATACCCGATCAAACTGTGGGTAAGTGTGTACAATTTTATATTTTCACCGGAAAAACCAATTTGTAATGAATTTGTAATTTTCACGGAATTGTAAACAAATAGCTAAAGGGCGTGTCTTTTAAGTTTGTATTTTTTTCGTTCACAGCTACTGGTGCATGGCCCGAAAACGAATGTTCTTATCAAACACGCTTCAATGCCTTGTTAGAATATTACCAAGCTGTCGTACTACAAGACAAACAAGAAAAGCAAGAGTATATACGTCGTAAAACACCCAAAACACATAAATTTCCCAGTCTGACCGTAAGTAAAACTTTGCAGGCATATATAATGTTTTCGTATGCTTATAATATAAATAAATAAATTATGTCTTCAAAAGGATCGCACCGGATTGACAGTTTCGATGATACGTCGCCAAATCGGGTGGCCTGATAAGAATACCCAAAAAGCCAAGCCGGTAAATATATCGCCTTCGCTTGCAACAGATGAACTTGATGAGCTGCCAGCTGATATTTTCACTCAGCCAATAAATTTGCGAAATGGTAGCATAATTAATTTGGAATATGTTGATCTATGGTAAATACGAAATAATAATCTCATTACAGTCACTAATATTAAACAACGTCACGGTCAACCATCCGATCAGCCATTCAACGTGAACAAGTTATATCCACAACGTCGTATACTATGGATAAAACGTTCGTTACGTTGTCGCCAGTGCGAGCATAATGTCATTAAACCGGAATATCATCCGACATCGGTTAAATATCGTATACAGTTATTCGCTAATTATCATGTGCCTGACGTTTTGCTTGTACAAAACGAGCAAATCTTGCGTGCAGGACAATCTTGTTATATTGTACTTAAACTTACGAATCCAACATTACATGATGTTTCCATAACAATTAAAGAATTACCAACGCTTGCTGAAGAATTGCAAATGATCGAAGAATTCAAGCTGGCTTGTAAAATAAAGGAAAATACGGCAACTAGTGCTGCAGCTGAATCTCTAAAATCCATTACAAGTTCGCCATCGTTGACTAGTACTACACTCTCAAGACAAGCATCACTCATTGAAGAACCACGTTTAGTTGAGCAAAAATCAAATGTGAAACTGCATGATAGTGAGTTGAAATTTGTACTCAATCAACGTGATGATTCGTCTGAATTCGATGAAGATGTGCAAACGCCACGCGAGGAGCCCGAGTAAGGAGTTCATATGTATGTGATACAAGCAAAATAGCTTATTTGTTATATTTACAGATTTATCATTTGGCGCAAGTCCAATAGAGCTTCTATACGGCTCAACTTTACAACCGACGAATCATTACAAGTTGGCGATATGGTAAAAGTTGGTTTCACAATGGAGTACACATACGTGAATACTGTGTCCAATACACCGACTACGCATACACTGAGTGCACGTGTCTTCATTGATGCCGGAAAAATTGTTGCTGAATAATTAATACTTATATTTAAGGGAAATATTCAAACTTCTGCTTTGGGTTTTCATGTGCGCTGTATAGCATTAGTATTACGCAAGAAAATAAAGGCTGCTTGGCAGTCTATTTATTATTAAATGCTAGTATTAACGCTACTTGTAAAAGTATTCGTACTCAATATTTATTTTTTTCTTTTGCTATATAAACTCAAAATAACAAATAAAATTGCTAATCAATTACTACTTATTTAACCTCATTAAGTAAAAATACGTAATAAATAATTTATTTTAACTGATTTATTTTATTTTCATCAACCACGTTGGGCATACATTATCATTGTAAAGATAATCCCATTATAGTGTGCTATATTTGATTCAATATACAAACATACGCATATTGCAATTTTTATTGGTACTTTCTTCAATAAGCCATCTTCTGCTGCTACTGAAAGTATGCCAGTGAATGGAAAATACAAATAAATGGGACAATACAATATACACTACATTATTTATATTGTAGTAGATTTTGTGTATCACTTTTAATAACGTCTAGTGTGTTCAGACTCTGCCTTAAGTTTACAAAGCCATTTTTCGTCCTTCAATGGAAATCTCAACAGCACGTCTTGATGATTTTAAACGTTTTGCATCTAAAAATTTCTTCATATGCTTTTCGAAACGATTAGGTTTGCGTTTCGTTGACTGTAAGAAAAAGAAAAAAATTAATATTAAATTATTTTAAATTTATTTTTTTGGGTTTTCGTTTAAATGGAACTGTTTCAGACCGTATATTTTTTGGAAATAGTAAAAAAATTACAACAATAGTTTTGGACGGTAGAAGTTATAGCTGCTATTTCGGAAAACACCACGTTTCCTCATCAGACTTCTTTTTCCAGACACCTTTTGTTCAAATGTGCCCACAGCACGAGCCAATGGTTATCCCATTAAACTACATGTGTGCCGCTTTCACATATTGTTGTTTTTCACTTTTTTCCTTTTACCTACATATCCACGATCAAGTGCTCAGATATTCTGTAGCTGTAAACTTGGCGCGATGTAGTTGTTTTTGCGAAGAATTTACCAACAAATATTTTAAAGCAACGCCTTTTTTATTGGAAAATTTCATTCGCACGGCAAGGCTCTTCCGTAATTCCTAATTTTCTACAATTTAACTTACCGATGAAATTTCCCCTTCGACAGTTGACTTCGGACGTACGACATAATCTTTATTTGATGGCAATGGCACACGTGCACGTGCAACCCAACCGGGATCACCAGGTCGCAGTGGCTTCTCGTCGGATTTCCCAAAAGCTGAATTCAAACCCTTCTTTTTACTGGTGGACGCTATTGGTTGTGGTTCTGGTGATTTTTGCCGTCGTGGCATCTGTGCTAAATCTCGCTCTTGTCGTTCCTCCTTCGACATGGCTTTAAAATCACAACTCAAATTGAATATAGGACGTGCCCATTCGGATATTAGGCGACCTGCTCGTTCACGATTCGATTTTGTTTCTTGTGGATGTTTATATAAATACATAACTGCTTTTCCGATGCCGGATTGTTTCAAATAAGTTCTATCTATTGTTGGGAACTGAAAATTAAATACTTTAATACTGAGTTATGCTTTATAAATGAAATGTTGCTTACATCAGCTAGTAATCTTAAAATGCTGTCACGTATTTGCACACAAGGCAAACTTCTGTTTGGCAACGGTGCCAACCAATCTGTCAGCACATTCAATATGTTATGCTCCATGAAAGCTAATTGCAAGTCCTTCTTGATGAGTTGGGACATAACCATCTTCAGCATTGAAATCTTTTTCGTAGCAGGACTACCTTCCAAATTTAGTTGTCGATCTTCGTCTGCAGCGTTCTTCATGCCCACGATTAACTGATCGATTAAGTCGTCATTATCATTTATTAAGCTTATATCACGCTTTCTACGACGTACGCGTTTTTCTTCTTTTTTACGTAACAGCATGGCATCAAAGTCCGAAATGAAATTATCATTCCTAACAAGAAAATATAGATTAAATTAGTTTTAAAAGCTAAATAAGTTAATAATTCACATACTCTCGACTATCATCGATTGGTATATTTTCATCATCAGAACTCTCATCTGCCTTTTTCTGCTCAGACTCGCCTTCCTTTCCCTCTGCAGTGTACGCATCTTTTTCCTCTTCTTCCTCGTTATCTGTGTCCGTTATTTTAGCACGCTTTTTTGTAGGCGAGGGACCTTCGTCTTCATAAAAAAAAAATAATAATAATGAAGTATGGGCAAATGTAGTTTAAACCTAAAATTTAAAATATACACTTACCCTCTGAGTCACTCAATATATTTCTCTTTTTTCCCTTTTTGACTGTTGATGGAGAGCCACTTCTCGATCGAGATTTTGATATAGACCTTGAACGACTGCGTGATTTGGACCTAGATAGCGCGACAGATCCAGAGCGGGACCGAGATCTAGATCTTGAACGGCTACGACTTCTGCTTCTGCTGGTTCGGCTACCAGAACGGCTACGAGATCTAGCCGACCCGCTACGAGAACGGCGAGAACCACTTCTTGAGCGTCTGGATCCACTACGTGACCGATTTGAACCACTTCTCGAGCGTCTGGATCCACTACGTGATCGATTTGAACCACTTCTTGACCGTCTAGAGCCACTACGAGATCGTCTTGATCCACTACGTGAACGTCTTGATCCACTACGTGAGCGATTTGAACCACTTCTTGACCGTCTGGATCCACTGCGGGAGCGTCTTGATCCACTGCGGGAACGCCTTGATCCACTTCGGGAACGTTTTGATCCACTTCTTGACCGTCTAGATCCACTGCGGGAACGCCTTGATCCACTTCGGGATCGCCTTGATCCACTTCGTGATCGAACAGATCCACTACGAGAACGCCTGGATATACTACGTGATCGTCTTGAGCCGCTTCGTGATCTTGCTGAACCGCTACGCGAACGACTAGATTTACTACGAGAACGTCGTGAGCCACTTCGAGAACGACGAGATCCGCTCCGCGAAGTTCTAGAACGGCTGCGAGAGTGAGCAGAGCCACTGCGTGATCGTCGTGATCCGCTTCTTGATCGTACAGAACCAATATGAGACTGCCTTGAAATGCTACGTGACCGCACCGCCGCGTCACGCGATATGGAACGGTCTACGGAACCACTATTTTTACGCTGCTTCCTACTTCTACCCATTTCCGAACCATCTTTTGAACTCAAACTCCGACTTCGACTTTGCCTTTTAGATTCCTTAGTTTCCTCAGCAACATTATTATTTTCTCTTGGACTACCACTTCGGCTACGACTTTTTGTTCCTGTGATATTTTCATTTGCACTAACATTATCTACAGTTTCGTTTATTGCATCGGGTTTTAGAGGTGATGCTGGAGTTTGAGGACTTGGGGAACGTGATTTTGATATTGATTTCCTTGAAATTTCTGCAGTCTTTTCGATAACATCACTGGGGCTGCGAATTTGATCAATAGTATCCAGCTTGTCTTCTTCTTCTGTGCCTTTTATGCTGGAATCAACAGCTCCATTCTCTTCAGCTGCAAGATCGTCATCAGCCTCAATTAACTTTTCCGTCATGGTGGGTACAGGGGAGCTATTTGCAATAGCTTCTTCTTCAACAGCGCCGTTAGAAACTTCTAAGAAATAGAACAAATTATTTTGACAAAGCTCATAAGAATTTTGTTAACCAAAATATAACCTCACTTTTTATTGTCAATCACTGAAAGAAAATGCGTACTATATTCTTACCTTTTTCTACCGTTTCCATTATTTAAAATAATTTTTTTATAGGCCACACCGACTAAAACGGCCAAAGCCTAAAATATTTATGGAATACCAACAAATAAATCTAGATGTCGTGGTTAAACTAGGTAAGAGAAAACTAGCAAATTGACGCTTTTCGACACAAACAATTATAAAATACTGCTAGAGATTCAAATTATCGATAACAATTGTTGTACGATATTTCGAAAGCTTATATGTGTCTACTCTATACAATTTCTGTCCGCCATGTATGCATTTTTTTCTGTTGGCTTAAGTCATTCAAATTAGAGCTGTTAAAAGGCAAATTCACACACGGTAGTAGCAAGAATATAAAACAAAAAGCTTATGTATTTTGTTTGTGTAAGTATAGTTTCGAAAAATCAAAAACGAAAATCGTTCAATATATTTTCTTTAACAATTTTTAATTTTTTCTTCCTTAATGTGCAAATGGTATTTGGTTACAAATAAATAATTGTGTTTTAATATTTTCTTTTATGATTTTCATCTATTTTCTTTACGATTTTACAGCTGATTCCGATAAATTTTCGATAAGAATGAGAGAAGGCAACGATGTGGTCGTAGTGCGCATGGTATTTGAGAAGGAATTACCCACTTTTAGTGTAATCCGCTTTCAAAAATTTGTATGGCGAATTAAGTAATTCGGCATGTATTTGGGGTGCGAATTACGATTGAGAGAGTGAAATACGTAATTCGGCTGTCGTAGAAATGCCGTATAAAGCAGGGAATCTTTAATAATTATTATAGATTCTCTGACAGTCTCTTCCGAAACAATTTGACATTTAGCATATGCATATGTAAAATTTTTTGACTACGGCGAGTGTATATAGAGGTATGACAGGTAAGGACTACTGCGGGGCGTTATATGACTGACGGATTTTAACGTTTAAGATAAATACATGCAATCTACGATATTTTACTCATAGGCAACTCCAAAAGTGGGCCAACATTTCATTTATATTGCACAAATTCAAAAGAATTATTATATCGAAACGTTTTTTTTAGTTTTATGACAGTAAATTATTTGGAAAAATTTTTATTATGCCATAACATTGGCAGATTTAATTTTAATTAATTTAATTTACGTTCTCTGACATTGGTGTTTTCCGTTTTGCTGGCAAAATTGAAGATGTCAAGCAATGCAAAAAAAGAATGCGTTATCTGCAAAGGGCCTTAAAATTTCTTGTGGAAAAAAATAAATTTGTAAAGCCTGGCAACGCTGCGAAATGCACCACAGAAGTAGCGACGTTTGGATTTAGTTATTTTATCATTTGAAAAAAAAAATTAATAATAGAAAATTTCTTTGCAAAACTAAACTAATTATGAGTTATCGTGGTATTCCAGCCGGATATGAAGACGACGAAGAATGGTGTCTCTCCGATATGGTTCAAAAAATCACGGTCGTGCCAGACATCACTACGGCCGCTGGCCTGAATAACGAAAATTTCGATCGCAGTCTCAGCACCGACGTCAACAACTGGTTTGAGACTTACAAAGAGCAATGGAATTCTTGTAAATATATATTTCTCCAACTATAGTTCAATTTAGAACCATTGAACTAAAATAATTAATCAGAAGTCATATTTAACGCAAAATAATTTTTTTTATTTGTAATTGATTATTTAGATAAACGCACGCCGGCTGCACAACACAATCTCAAAGTAATGCTTATGAGAGATCCAGATCCGCTCCTACTTGCCTTAAAATTATTTGCCAATTGTCCCGGATGTAACAACTTAAAAAACAAGAATCTGGCATTATTCAGTAAGATGTGACTTTCCTTTATTTCAATCATTATGTATTAATCAAAATTTGTAATGTCTGTATGTAGTACTAGAAACCATATGTGATCTCCATACGCAACATCCAGAGATATCTGCAAATTGTTCTGACAACACGCGCATGGTGGCTTTCAATTTTGTAAAGACTTGCGGTATGGTGCCGCTTTATAAGGCTGTGATGTCTACCTATGAGCTAAAAAAAATATGTGAACGGCTGGTGCCTAAAATAAAAGAGTTAATAACTCAGGGTCACTTTAAGGATGTACGTATCACACATATGCATGTATATATTTTTCTATTTAAATTAATTTTTTTTGGCTTTAATTTTTCTACAGGCTGCGCATTGGACGATAAATTTGCAAATTACTCACCTTTTCAGCATTTTTGATATTATATTTCCATTAATTTTGCAAGATAAGGCGTCATTGGCAGAGGAGTATCTTAATGTTGCCAAAGATTTGCAATTGCCGACAGTGCAATTCCTAGATTCCCTATTGGATAAACAAAAGACTGTATTAGAACATTGTGATGAAATATTAATGTGAGTTATGATATTAAACAATACATTTTTAAATTTACTTTTAAAAAATTTTACAAATCTTTGGTTATTAGGAAATATGAGTACAAAGATGTCAAGCATAATGTCTTAAGCTATCGCCCGATGTCTAAGTTAGTGACACGTTTGGCAAAGAAATATAAGATTGAAACGCATCTTACACCGAATCTCAATTTTACAAAAGCTTGTTCTTATATGCATTATTTGTGGCATAAATATCAAGATGGTGGAATGAGTTGTGATGCTTGGCGTGAATTGGTACGCGATGCTGCCAGCACAAGACTATTACAAATGGATTTGGTGACAAATGTGGCCGGCTATGGGGATTATGAAGAAGCACAATATTGGTTAAATTGTTTTAATATTCCATTGGAGGATTTACCAAGCGATATGCGCAAAAATTTTCAATGGCATATAAACACTGAAAAATCTGAAGACGACAAAGTTCTATTAAATACAAGTAATGAATCTACAAATTCAACTAATAGTGGCGGTGCAATAAACAAATCAAAACGTTCAAATTCTGCAACAAATAATCTATATTTAACTTTAAATCTACCCATAGAAAGTGTTATCATAATCGATAATGGTGCAAAATTTCTTGAAATGCTTGATTATCTGGAAAGTCAACTGCTTATTGCATTCGATTCCGAATGGAAACCAACTGTTTGTAATGAAAATGTTATATCACTCCTACAAATGGCTACAATGGATAGAGTTTATCTATTAGACTGTCTTTCTACACAACTTAATGATGAATTATGGTTGCAGCTCGGACGCAGAGTTTTCAATAATTTAGAGATATTGAAAATAGGTTTCTCTTTACATCAAGATTTGCGTATGCTGCACAAATCATTACCTTTGCAATTAAATTTGAATACGAAAACATGTTATTTGGATTTACGTGAAATGTGGCGACGTTTGAAATATTTACAAATTGTCAAATTCCCTTACGACAGCGGTTTCAATTCCGGTGATAGCTTGTGTGCATTGACGGAAATTTGTTTGGGAAAAAAATTAGATAAATCAAATCAATGTTCGAATTGGGCTAATCGACCACTGAGGCACGACCAAATTGTATATGCAGGTATGTGTCAAAAAAATTTCCATTTAAAAATATCAATATTTCAATTACATTATTCTATTTACGTATAGCGCTTGACGCACATTGCTTACTACAAGTTTACCAAGTACTTTCGGAGATGCTGTTACGTCTTGGTTTGGATGTTGACCAGGTTGTTGATGAGGTTACGACCGGCAAGACTGGCTACTTATTCCGTATGAAACGCGTTATATCGGAACAAAATGACGGTTGCAACACCGTTTTCTCTCCAAAAACTAATTTACCAAAAGTTAAAGCAGTAAATGCACAAATTGAAAATAATTGGTAAGCATTTAAACGTGTTTACACTTTCAATATTTAATTTTTCTATTTTTTGTATTTTAATACGATTTAGTACAATCAATGTAAAATTCATCGCTGACAGCATGCTGTATGGCTTGTCAAAGGAATTGCGTAAATTGGGTATTGATTGCCTGGAGATAATCAGAGACAACTTGGGACCGTACATTGATATAGCCAAAAGGGAAAATCGTTATATACTCACACGAGACTCACGTTATAATCTATTCACCGAAATGTTGCCACGTGCGCAATGCCTACAAATTCCTAACGATTCCAGCGTAGAGCAAGTATTAAATATACTTAGATTGCTGGATATTAAAATCTACGACTGTAATCTGTTTACACGCTGCCTAAATTGTAATAGTAATGAGTTCATATTGGCACTGAGGCATGAAATACAAATGATGCGTTATGGGCAAGTCTTAGACGAGGCCAAAAATGCATGTGAACGAAATATATGGCCATATGAAAAAACATTTCAATTATGTAAGTTTATTATACAGTTTATGATTAGCTTTAAACAATTTATATAATCCTTTGTGCCATTGCAGTAAACGCCAATAAAGACATATTGAAATCAAAAGCTACCTATCGCGGCCGACCTATCAAGTTGAATCGCATTAAGTCGCACATTTTACGTTCAAAAGAACACTTTTACATATGTGATGTGAGTAGATACATACATAAATATAGATGTTATCAAATAATTAATATATACAATGCATTTCATATGCTCTTACAGAACTGTGGTATTTGTACATGGGATGGTGCACATTCCATACATGGAAGCGTAATGGAGGTGATACTTTTTAATAACTCCGAAACTGCTACTGCTGCTGGATTTTAATTCTGATCTATGTACATAGTATACATACATACGTACATACATACATATAACTATGTATAACACAAATCATTGCGACTGAATTTTTTGCATTGAGTGGTAATAAGTTAACAATATCAAGCATATACATACATACATATATATATATTTCTTTTCAGACTTATGTATGTACATATAAGCATTTGTTTATATAGTTCTATATGTGACATTTTGTATTTTTGGACTTGAAGAAATTATAATTTTTTTTTCTATTGTTTTCTATGTTTTAAAAAAGTATGCAAATATAAATATGAGTATAGTACATATACAAGTACATAACTTTATCTATCCATATTTTTTATTTTTTTTAATTAAATAAGTACAAAACAAACAATATTACAAATAATGAAAGTGAATTAAAAGTACATAAATGAAACGAAATACAAATTAAATATTACATACATACATATATACAAACAATATAAATGCTAGTATGTACATGCAATTTAGTAAAAAAATAACAATTCAATAGAATGAAATGTAGTAGTGTGAAATAACCCGAAACCATGTGAATAAATGATTTATCTAATAGATACAGATGTATAAATGAATTTAATAAAAATAAAACTTATACTAGAAGAATTTCGTTTATTGATTTTTATTGAGGAAAAAATACAGTTATTATAAGCGAATATATATACGATTTGTAGGTTAGAAAGTTTAGGTTAGGTTGAGCTAGCTGATCCATTGGGTCTCACATAGACGATAATACATCCATAGTGTTGCCAGATACACTACATGTGACCACCATGCGACCTACTGTGTTTCTAGGGTGAAAAGGACTCCATTTTGAGTCGTTTCCTTTGCTAACTCAATACCTGCGATACCTTGTGGCCTGAAGCATAACAGAGGTGAACCCTACAATCGTCCTCGAAGATACAGCAGCAGTTTGGTAACCTGATAAAGCTTCTATCTCTTCTTTTGGAGTCATCTGAATATATATGCAAAGCTTTATCTGCCAACTCGAGGCATTTGCTGCAGCCGTTCGCCTCTATTGTAGCTGCCACAAGCTTCACCAAAGCCAGACGCGTGCCCATGAAGTCTATACACATTTTTAATGCCACTGCTGTACTACTGTGCCTGTACGCCTGGACTCGCAGCTGATTTGTGGCATGTAGTTACATGGCAGTCAGGAAGGCTCGTTTTTTTTGCTACCAGATTTTTCGGTGGTATATTTAAGATCCTTTGAAGCGCTGCCGATGGTGTTTTGGGTTTTCCAGATATGCTATCTTTTCTGCAGCCCTCTACCATACTGGAATATCGAAGACAAGTAATGGCTTAACAATCATAAGGAAGATCCATTGCAAACCAGTTGGTGATAGGTTCCAGCAGCTGCAACCCAACATCCTTTTAAATGCTTAAAGAGCTGTTGATGCCTTTTTCATTCGGTCCTCCACATTGGGCTTCCACGACAGCTTGAAGTTGTCTTTGATTTGATCCAATTTGGATAAAAGGTCTGTCTTATCAATGTTGATGCCAAGTCCCGCGGAGTTAGTCCAGTTATTTATGAGGCTGAGGGTCTAATTCGCCAGAGAGCCAAGAGTTGTCAAACACTTAGCGCTTACAATGAACGAAATGTCATCTGACATGACCATAACTGCTTCTCCCACCAAGATTCATGAGCAATCGCCCGTTCTGCGGGGTATATCTCGCGTTATTGTCCCTAAGCACCATTGGCCTTTAAATTTTCTGCAACTTAGCAAGCCTTGTATCCAGGCCCAAAGTACAGAGTTGACTCCAATTGATTCTAGTCCTTCCATTAATGATTCTTTAAAGACGTTCATACGAGTAAATGCTCCGGATATATCCGAATATATGCCTACCCTTTGAAGAGGCATGCTGCGCTTTCGAAAGTAGTGTCTCATTCACATGTTTTGCTTACTGGGCACGAAACCTTTACATTTTCTTTTTACCCATGCCGGATGTGAGTATCGAAATTTGCCATTAAGCAACAATTGAACTATTTATTATTATTCAATTACGTTAATCTGCTGACTCACATCCGGGAAATCGAAATCTTGGGTTCAAAATGCCAACGCACTTTAGTATGCGTCTCATATGCGTTAACTTACCTTTCAGAATAAGTACTATTGGAAAATGTGCATCAAATTGTACAGTGGTGTCTTATGCATATAGCCTCTTAATTATGTAATAAATTCAAAAATTTATTTGAGTTGATTTTCGATCAAATTTTGACACATATTGGGCGGTACTTTTAACATAACCCGACGAATGTTGATTTTAAAGTGCTCAACACGAACTTTAGTCCCCCAAAAAAATAGTCCACAGGTGTCAAATCGCCCGATCTTGGTGGCCAATTGACATCGCCAAGACGAGGGACTACGCCGCAGGGAAATTTCTCTCGCAATAAAGCCATATACCCACCACCGTTGAAATCACAGTTTGTCCAAGTCGTATTCAGCACTTGGAGGTCAAAAATAGTCGTTCCGAATTGACAGTAACCGTCTCGCCGTTGTCGTTTTCAAAGAAGTACGGTTCAAACACAACTCCGAACCAAAGAGCGCACCAGAGAGTGAGTTCTTTTTTTGGGTATAATGACCTCTCTTCAACTATTTAAGGTTTCTCGGAGCCACAAATTCAATTTACGTATTCTTGAGTGAGAAATCTGCCTCGTCGTTGAAAGAAATTTTGTTAAAAAACTCGACGTCCATTCCTGGTTGTTCAAGCACTCAATCGACGTAGTATGTACAGCATTGTGCACGGTCAGCTGGCCTCGGTTGTTGTGTGAGCTGGACTTTATATGGATGTAGGCGCAAGTCCAAGTACAAAATATGCCATAATGTGCCGTAAGAAAGTTCCAGCTCTTGAGAATGTCGGGAAATAGACACATTCCAATCTTCGGCTACACTTTCACTTACGGCAGCGATATTTGAGGAGTGATGATGCACCCGATCCAAACTATTCCAATTTCTTTAAAATTTTCCCAATTGCCTGAGTAGTTGAACGATTATGTGCACCATAATCTCCTCTTAAAGCTCGAAATGTGCAGTCAACAAAGCAAAATACATACACACATATAAGTATTTTTTATAGCCCACCACTGTACCTACAAATATACTATTTAAAACCGTAAAACATTTTATTGACCGCCTTTCGATCGAATTCAAATTTCTATCGCCAAACACTGCTTCCGCCGCGAGAACTAAAAAACAATGAAATGAAAACGTCGAAAATCATTTTAAAAATTTTACATTGTTGTTGTTTCGTTAATAAACATTTAGTTAACAAACTTACCTGGGTTAGCATTGGCCCGCGTGGCTTTCATTTGTTAGACAGAGTGGCAACGAGAACGACTTGTAATCACGTTCTGAAAACTATGGTATTCAAAATGTCTCGAAATACGTCGCGTGATTTTGATGAAATGGGAATTAGCCATAGGTATATATATATATATATATATGTGTATGTATGTATGTATGTTAAATATATTTTACAATTATTGCGCAACAAAAAAATATAATTAAATAGGGAAAAATCAAATTCGATCACAGTTGCGCGGAACGCGTCGAGGTGAATACGCGGAAAAGTGGTGGTTAAATATAATTAGGTGGGAGAACACGGTGATTATTGCAATTAACAAAAATCATATAAAAATGTGTAAACTGTGTCTAGTGTCCTTGTGAAGAAAAAATGAAGTGCAATACTTAAAGGATAATTAACAATGAGATATCCTTTGAAGTGGAAAGTGTGTGAGAAAAATTCAAATCGCTAAAATTACACAAATTATTATTATTATTTTTTTAATATTTAAAAGAGTGTTTTTATTTAAATAAATATGTGATTTAGAAAAAGACAAAAGTGAATAAATTTTAATTGGTTTGCAATAGATCATTCAAATTTTTTATGGAAATCGACACCTTTTTAAAATAAAATAAAATTAAATAAAAAAAATTATAGTAATAAAAAGATGTTAAAATAATAAAAAAACTGAAAAAACATTTAAATTAGCAAAAAAAAAAATATAAGATCACCGGTATTTAAAATTAATAAGCTATTTGTGCCTTCTCTTTGCTGTGATGACTAAATGCATGCAACGTGAACTTAAAAATAACAATTAAAATTATTATGTACATAAAAATTATAAAAAATTAAAACAAATGATGTCTAAGGATATACTCTCCGTGTTTAATAATTGACATAAAATTATTTAAAATTCAGAAATTTAGCAAAGTACAGTGAACAAATAAAATTAACTTTTATAAATATATGAACACATATGTAGCTTAAAAAGTGATGAAACAAAGTGTTGAAGAAATATTAGATATGAATATCAATTGAAAAGATAGCAGTAGAAAATGTAAAATATATTTTCATTCCATTTAAAGTAAAAGCAAAGTAAACAAATTAAAAAATAAATAAATATAAATAAATAAAATAAAAAATAAGAAAAAAAAATAAATTAAGTAAAAAATAATTAATTAAATAAATAAAAAAAAAAAAATGAGAAAAATAAAAAAATAAGAGAAATAAAAAAATTTAATTAATAAATATATAAACCTTAAAAAATAAATAAAAAAAATACAAAAAAAGATAAATACAATATATAAATTAATAAATAGATAAAAAGAAACGAATAAATGGATAAATAAAGTAAATAAATAAATTTTGAATAAAATATATAAATATATAAATAAAAACTAAGAAAGAAATAACTAAATAAAAATATAAAAACAAAAAAAAAACATAGAAAATAAAATAATTAAACAGAAAATAAATAAATATAAAATAAATTACTAAATAAATAAATAAGTACAATATAAGTAAATAAATAAAATAATAAACAAAACAATAAAAAAAATAAAATAAATAAAAAATAATTAAGCACAAAAATTAAGAACAAAATAAATATATAAATAGATAAATAAAGTAAATAAATAAAAAATAAGAAAAAAAATTACATAAAAAAAAATAAATTAATAAATATATAAATAAAAAAATTAAAAAGTAATTAATAAAAAAAATAGCACTGAAACAGATAAATTGAATTAAATAAAAAAATAAATAAACAAAACCAAATAAATAAAAAACTAAATAAATAAATAATAAAATAAAAAAAAAAAATAAATAATCAAACAATTAATAAATAAAAAAATAAAAAAATAATACAAGAAACAATTAAACAAATAACTAAACTAACAATAAATAAATAGTTAAATAAAAATTTGTGACAAGGCAACAAATATTTCAAATAGTAATTAATAAGAATTGTGTTTAAATATTTTATAATATGCTTAAAATCATGGGAGCTAAAATTTAATCTATTATTAATAAATTAAATATTAATATAAAAAAAAATAAAATTAAATAAAATAAAACAAAAAAAAAATAAATAAAATAATATAATATAAATCTAAATAACCTAAAATAAAATCAAATAAAGTAAAATAAAATAAAATAAAATAAAATAAAACAAAATAAAATAAAATAAACTAAAATAAAATAAAATAAAACAAAATAAAATAAAATAAAATAAAATAAAATAAAATAAAATAAAATAAAATAAAATAAAATAAAATAAAATATAATAAAATAAAATAAAATAAAATAAAATAAAATAAAATAAAATAAAATAAAATAAAATAAAATTAAATAAAATAAAATAAAATTAACTAAAATAAAATAAAATAAAATAAAATAAAACAAATTAAAAAAAAAACAAACAAAATAAAGTAAAACAAAATAAAATAAAACAAAATAAAATAAAACAAAATAATATTAAATAAATAAAAAAAAAATAAATTAGGATCAAATAAAAAAAAGAATAAAATAAAATAAAATTAATTAAAATAAAATAATATACAATAATGAAAAATAAAAAAATAAATAAAATAAAATAAATTAATATACAATAAAATAAATTAAATAGAAATTTTATAATTTTGCTAACGTTACAGTTTATTCAATAAAAAGACAACTACAATCCTTATATACGGCTAAACAACTAGTCGTGTGTTTCTTTCAATAAGGAAACTTGCGTCTAGATGCTTTAGAAAACGCTTGTATTTAGAAAAAAATTTATTTTCAGATAATCTCAAATATCTGGCTCAACAAATGACCTACGTGTATATAACATACGTTATCCACTCCGACCTATTACATTGATCCTTGCATTTCCTTTTCACAATACAAACAAAATAATAAGAATACCAGAGAAAGACAATTGATAAGGGAAATAAGGTCTAATGAGAGTGTATGAGAAGAAGTCTTTCTATGAAAATATATTAAAACAGAATGCGAAAACACATATTCCTGTTTTGTCTAATAATCGCTCTTGGCAGCGGCATGCCAGTTAACAAAACTGTTGTCCTACGCAGCGGGCTTGGTGGTTTTAAGTTCATTATACAGTTTCGTACCATTTGTAAAAATCACACAACTGCGTCACCGAACTTCTCAACCGACTTCACATACGAAGACGGAACATCAACAATCGAGCCATTTACTACAGAAAATCCGTTATACTACACAGAGATTACATCAACATCAACAGAAGGTCAAAACATTTATCGATCACAAAAACACTCTCCATCGTACTCAGATCAAAAATATTCGCTTGAAATAATCAGTACAAGCACGGAGCAGCCTTTTGATAAATACGATAAGTCTACACTTGAGAGTGGATCACTGATAAAAGAGACTTCGTCAACAACACCGCAGTCAACAAAAGCCACAAGCCAATATGGTAGCAATTCAGAGCCAACGACGTCTGCGTCACAAAGAGAAGAAAGTACAACGATAGAAAATCCATCAAGCGTAGACATATCAAAAGTCATTACATCCGTCTCAACGACAGATTCCCCAAAGGTGGACTTAGTAACAACGGAAGAAAGTTCTACACCTGAAGATTCGTCTAGCTCTTCTGCAGATGTAACAGCCTCTACAGACGACACATCTACAACTCCTGAAGATTCGTCTAGCTCTTCTGCAGATGTAACAGCCTCTACAGATGACACATCTACAACACCTGAAGATTCGTCTAGCTCTTCTGCAGATGTAACAGCCTCTACAGATGACACATCTACAACACCTGAAGATTCGTCTAGCTCTTCTGCAGATGTAACAGCCTCTACAGACGACACATCTGCAACACCTGAAGATTCGTCGAGCTCTTCTGAAGATGTAACAGCCTCTACGGATGACCCATCTACAACACCTGAAGATTCGTCTAGCTCTTCTGCAGATGTAACAGCCTCTACAGATGACCCATCTGCAACACCTGAAGATTCGTCCAGCTCTTCTGCAGATGTAACAGCCTCTACAGACGACACATCTGCAACACCTGAAGATTCGTCGAGCTCTTCTGAAGATGTAACAGCCTCTACGGATGACCCATCTACAACACCTGAAGATTCGTCTAGCTCTTCTGCAGATGTAACAGCCTCTACAGATGACCCATCTGCAACACCTGAAGATTCGTCCAGCTCTTCTGAAGATGTAACAGCCTCTACGAATGACCCATCTACAACACCTGAAGATTCGTCTAGCTCTTCTGCAGATGTAACAGCCTCTACAGATGCCACATCTGCAACACCTGAAGATTCGTCCAGCTCTTCTGCAGATGTAACAGCCTCAACAGGCGACACATCTACAACACCTGGAGATTCGTCTAGCTCTTCTGCAGATGTAACAGCCTCTACAGATGACCCATCTGCAACACCTGAAGATTCCTCTAGCTCTTCTGCAGATGTAACAGCCTCTACAGACGACACATCTACAACACCTGAAGATTCCTCTAGCTCTTCTGCAGATGTAACAGCCTCTACGGATGACCCATCTACAACAGTTGAAGATTCGTCTAGCTCTTCTGCAGATGTAACAGCCTCTACAGATGACCCATCTGCAACACCTGAAACTTCCTCTAGCTCTTCTGCAGATGTAACAGCCTCTACAGACGACACACCTACAACACCTGAAGATTCGTCTAGCTCTTCTGCAGATTTAACAGCCTCTACAGATGCCACATCTGCAACACCTGAAGATTCGTCTAGCTCTTCAGCAGATGTAACATTCTCTACAGACGACCCATTTACAACACCTGAAGATTCGTCTAGCTCTTCTGCAGATGTAACAGACTCTACAGAGGAGACATCTACAACTCCTGAAGGTTCGTCTAGCTCTTCTGCAGATGTAACAGCCTCTACAGACGACACATCTACAACACCTAAAGATTCGTCTAGCTCTTCTGCTGATGTAACAGACTCTACAGAGGAGAGATCCACAACACCTGAAGATTCGTCTAGCTCTTCTGCTGATGTAACAGACTCTACAGAGGAGACATCTGCAACACCTGAAGATTCGTCTAGCTCTTCTGCAGATGTAACAGCCTCTACAGGCGACACATCTACAACACCTGAAGATGCATCTAGCTCTTCTGCAGATGTAACAGCCTCTACAGACGACACATCTACAACACCTGAAGATTCGTCTAGCTCTTCTGCAGATGTAACAGCCTCTACAGACGACACATCTGCAACACCTGAAGATTCGTCCAGCTCTTCTGAAGATGTAACAGCCTCTACGGATGACCCATCTACAATACCTGAAGATTCGTCTAGCTCTTCTGCAGATGTAACAGCCTCTACAGATGCCACATCTGCAACACCTGAAGATTCGTCCAGCACTTCTACAGATGTAACAGTCTCTACAGATGACCCATCTGTAACACCTGAAGATTCCTCTAGCTCTTCTGCAGATGTAACAGCCTCTACGGATGACCCATCTACAACAGTTGAAGATTCGTCTAGCTCTTCTGCTGATGTAACAGTCTCTACAGATGACCCATCTGCAACACCTGAAGATTCGTCTAGCTCTTCTGCAGATGTAACATTCTCTACAGACGACACATCTACAACACCTGGAGATTCGTCTAGCTCTTCTGCAGATGTAACAGTCTCTACAGATGACCCATCTGCAACACCTGAAGATTCGTCTAGCTCTTCTGCAGATGTAACAGCCTCTACAGACGACACATCTACAACACCTGAAGATTCGTCTAGCTCTTCTGCTGATGTAACAGCCTCTACAGATGACCCATCTGCAACACCTGAAGATTCGTCTAGCTCTTCTGCAGATGTAACATTCTCTACAGACGACACATCTACAACACCTGGAGATTCGTCTAGCTCTTCTGCAGATGTAACAGTCTCTACAGATGACCCATCTGCAACACCTGAAGATTCGTCTAGCTCTTCTGCTGATGTAACAGCCTCTACAGATGACCCATCTGCAACACCTGAAGATTCGTCTAGCTCTTCTGCTGATGTAACAGTCTCTACAGATGACCCATCTGCAACACCTGAAGATTCGTCTAGCTCTTCTGCAGATGTAACATTCTCTACAGACGACACATCTACAACACCTGGAGATTCGTCTAGCTCTTCTGCAGATGTAACAGTCTCTACAGATGACCCATCTGCAACACCTGAAGATTCGTCTAGCTCTTCTGCAGATGTAACAGCCTCTACAGACGACACATCTACAACACCTGAAGATTCGTCTAGCTCTTCTGCTGATGTAACAGCCTCTACAGATGACCCATCTGCAACACCTGAAGATTCGTCTAGCTCTTCTGCAGATGTAACATTCTCTACAGACGACACATCTACAACACCTGGAAATTCGTCTAGCTCTTCTGCAGATGTAACAGTCTCTACAGATGACCCATCTGCAACACCTGAAGATTCGTCTAGCTCTTCTGCTGATGTAACAGACTCTACAGAGGAGACATCTGCAACACCTGAAGATTCGTCTAGCTCTTCTGCAGATGTAACAGCCTCTACAGGCGACACATCTACAACACCTGAAGATGCATCTAGCTCTTCTGCAGATGTAACAGCCTCTACAGATGCCACATCTACAACACCTGAAGATTCGTCTAGCTCTTCTGCAGATGTAACAGCCTCTACAGACGACACATCTACAACACCTGAAGATTCCTCTAGCTCTTCTGCAGATGTAACAGTCTCTACAGATGACCCATCTGCAACACCTGAAGATTCGTCTAGCTCTTCTGCTGATGTAACAGACTCTACAGAGGAGACATCTGCAACACCTGAAGATTCGTCTAGCTCTTCTGCAGATGTAACAGCCTCAACAGACGACACATCTACAACACCTGGAGATTCGTCTAGCTCTTCTGCAGATGTAACAGTCTCTACAGATGACCCATCTGCAACACCTGAAACTTCCTCTAGCTCTTCTGCTGATGTAACAGACTCTACAGAGGAGACATCTGCAACACCTGAAGATTCGTCTAGCTCTTCTGCAGATGTAACAGCCTCTACAGGCGACACATCTACAACACCTGAAGATGCATCTAGCTCTTCTGCAGATGTAACAGCCTCTACAGACGACACATCTACAACACCTGAAGATTCGTCTAGCTCTTCTGCAGATGTAACAGCCTCAACAGACGACACATCTACAACACCTGGAGATTCGTCTAGCTCTTCTGCAGATGTAACAGCCTCTACAGATGACCCATCTGCAACACCTGAAGATTCGTCTAGCTCTTCTGCAGATGTAACAGCCTCTACAGATGACCCATCTGCAACACCTGAAGATTCCTCTAGCTCTTCTGCAGATGTAACAGCCTCTACAGACGACACATCTACAACACCTGAAGATTCCTCTAGCTCTTCTGCAGATGTAACAGCCTCTACAGATGACCCATCTGCAACACCTGAAACTTCCTCTAGCTCTTCTGCAGATGTAACAGCCTCTACAGATGACACACCTACAACACCTGAAGATGCATCTAGCTCTTCTGCAGATGTAACAGCCTCTACAGATGCCACATCTACAACACCTGAAGATTCGTCTAGCTCTTCTGCAGATGTAACAGCCTCTACAGACGACACATCTACAACACCTGAAGATTCGTCTAGCTCTTCTGCAGATGTAACAGCCTCTACAGACGACACATCTACAACACCTGAAGATTCGTCTAGCTCTTCTGCAGATGTAACAGCCTCTACAGACGACACATCTACAACACCTGAAGATTCCTCTAGCTCTTCTGCAGATGTAACAGCCTCTACAGACAACACATCTGCAACACCTGAAGATTCGTCCAGCTCTTCTGAAGATGTAACAGCCTCTACGAATGACCCATCTACAACAGTTGAAGATTCGTCTAGCTCTTCTGCAGATGTAACAGCCTCTACAGATGACACATCTACAACACCTGAAGATTCGTCTAGCTCTTCTGCAGATGTAACAGCTTCTACAGATGACCCATCTGCAACACCTGAAGATTCGTCCAGCTCTTCTGAAGATGTAACAGCCTCTACGGATGACACATCTACAACACCTGAAGATTCCTCTAGCTCTTCTGCAGATGTAACAGCCTCTACGGATGACCCATCTACAACAGTTGAAGATTCGTCTAGCTCTTCTGCAGATGTAACAGCCTCTACAGACGACACATCTACAACACCTGAAGATTCGTCTAGCTCTTCTGCAGATGTAACAGCCTCTACAGATGACACATCTACAACACCTGAAGATTCGTCTAGCTCTTCTGCAGATGTAACAGCCTCTACAGACAACACATCTGCAACACCTGAAGATTCGTCCAGCTCTTCTGAAGATGTAACAGCCTCTACAGATGACCCATCTGCAACACCTGAAGATTCCTCTAGCTCTTCTGCAGATGTAACAGCCTCTACAGATGACCCATCTGCAACACCTGAAGATTCCTCTAGCTCTTCTGCAGATGTAACAGCCTCTACAGATGACACACCTACAACACCTGAAGATGCATCTAGCTCTTCTGCAGATGTAACAGCCTCTACAGATGCCACATCTACAACACCTGAAGATTCGTCTAGCTCTTCTGCAGATGTAACAGCCTCTACAGACGACACATCTACAACACCTGAAGATTCGTCTAGCTCTTCTGCAGATGTAACAGCCTCTACAGACGACACATCTACAACACCTGAAGATTCGTCTAGCTCTTCTGCAGATGTAACAGCCTCTACAGACGACACATCTACAACACCTGAAGATTCCTCTAGCTCTTCTGCAGATGTAACAGCCTCTACAGATGACACATCTACAACACCTGAAGATTCGTCTAGCTCTTCTGCAGATGTAACAGCCTCTACAGACAACACATCTGCAACACCTGAAGATTCGTCCAGCTCTTCTGAAGATGTAACAGCCTCTACGAATGACCCATCTACAACAGTTGAAGATTCGTCTAGCTCTTCTGCAGATGTAACAGCCTCTACAGATGACACATCTACAACACCTGAAGATTCGTCTAGCTCTTCTGCAGATGTAACAGCTTCTACAGATGACCCATCTGCAACACCTGAAGATTCGTCCAGCTCTTCTGAAGATGTAACAGCCTCTACGGATGACACATCTACAACACCTGAAGATTCGTCTAGCTCTTCTGCAGATGTAACAGCCTCTACAGACAACACATCTGCAACACCTGAAGATTCGTCCAGCTCTTCTGAAGATGTAACAGCCTCTACGAATGACCCATCTACAACAGTTGAAGATTCGTCTAGCTCTTCTGCAGATGTAACAGCCTCTACAGATGACACATCTACAACACCTGAAGATTCGTCTAGCTCTTCTGCAGATGTAACAGCCTCTACAGACGACACATCTACAACACCTGAAGATACCTCCAGCTCTTCTGAAGATGTAACAGCCTCTACGGATGACCCATCTACAACAGTTGAAGATTCGTCTAGCTCTTCTGCAGATGTAACAGCCTCTACAGACGACACATCTACAACACCTGAAGATTCGGCTAGCTCTTCTGCAGATGTAACAGCCTCTACGGATGACCCATCTACAACTCCTGAAGATTCGTCTAGCTCTTCTGCAGATGTAACAGCCTCTACAGACGACACATCTGCAACACCTGAAGATTCGTCTAGCTCTTCTGCAGATGTAACAGCCTCTACAGATGCCACATCTGCAACACCTGAAGATTCGTCCAGCTCTTCTGCAGATGTAACAGCCTCTACGGGTTACCCATCTACAACACCTGAAGATTCCTCTAGCTCTTCTGCAGATGTAACAGCCTCTACAGGCGACACATCTACAACTCCTGAAGATTCGTCTAGCTCTTCTGCAGATGTAACAGCCTCTACAGGCGACACTTCTACAACTCCTGAAGATTCGTCTAGCTCTTCTGCAGATGTAACAGCCTCTACAGACGACACATCTGCAACACCTGAAGATTCGTCTAGCTCTTCTGCAGATGTAACAGCCTCTACAGACGACACATCTACAACACCTGAAGATTCGTCCAGCTCTTCTGCAGATGTAACGGCCTCTACGGGTTACCCATCTACAACACCTGAAGATTCCTCTAGCTCTTCTGCAGATGTAACAGCCTCTACAGGCGACACATCTACAACTCCTGAAGATTCGTCTAGCTCTTCTGCAGATGTAACAGCCTCTACAGGCGACACATCTACAACTCCTGAAGATTCGTCTAGCTCTTCTGCAGATGTAACAGCCTCTACAGGCGACACATCTACAACACCTGAAGATTCGTCTAGCTCTTCTGCAGATGTAACAGCCTCTACAGACGACACATCTACAACACCTGGAGATTCGTCTAGCTCTTCTGCAGATGTAACAGCCTCTACAGATGACCCATCTGCAACACCTGAAGATACCTCTAGCTCTTCTGCAGATGTAACAGCCTCTACAGACGTTACATCTTCAACACCTGAAGATTCCTCTAGCTCTTCTGCAGATGTAACAGACTCTACAGACGACACATCTACAACACCTGAAGATTCGTCTAGCTCTTCTGCAGATGTAACAGCCTCTACGGATGACCCATCTACAACACTTGAAGATTCGTCCAGCTCTCCTGCAAATGTAACAGCCTCTACAGATGACACATCTACAACACCTGAAGATTCGTCTAGCTCTTCTGCAGATGTAACAGCCTCTACAGATGACACATCTACAACGCCTGAAGAGTCGTCTAGCTCTTCTGCAGATGTAACAGCCTCTACAGACGACACATCTACAACTCCTGAAGATTCGTCTAGCTCTTCCGCAGATGTAACAGCCTCTACAGATGACACATCTACAACGCCTGAAGATTCTTCTAGCTCTTCTGCAGATGTAACAGACTCTACAGACGACACATCCACAACACCTGAAGATTCCTCTAGCCCTTCTGCAGATGTAACAGCCTCTACAGATGACACATCTACAACACTTGAAGATTCGTCTAGCTCTTCTGCAGATGTAACAGCCTCTACAGACGACACTTCTACAACTCCTGAAGATTCGTCTAGCTCTTCCGCAGATGTAACAGCCTCAGATGACACATCTACAACGCCTGAAGATTCGTCTAGCTCTTCTGCAGATGTAACAGCCTCTACAGACGACACATCTACAACACCTGAAGATTCGTCTAGCTCTTCCGCAGATGTAACAGCCTCTACAGATGATTCATCTACAACGCCTGAAGATTCGTCTAGCTCTTCTGCAGATGTAACAGCCTCTACAGACGACACATCTACAACTCCTGAAGATTCGTCTAGCTCTCCTGCAGATGTAACAGCCTCTACAGACGACACAACTACAACGCCTGAAGATTCGTCTAGCTCTTCTGCAGATGTAACAGCCCCTACAGATGACACACCTACAACACCTGAAGATTCGTCTAGCTCTTCCGCAGATGTAACAGCCTCTACAGATGATACATCTACAACGCCTGAAGATTCGTCTAGCTCTTCTGCAGATGTAACAGCCTCTACAGACGACACATCTACAACTCCTGAAGATTCGTCTAGCTCTCCTGCAGATGTAACAGCCTCTACAGACGACACATCTACAACACCTGAAGATACGTCTAGCTCTTCCGCAGATGTAACAGCCTCTACAGACGACACATCTACAATACCTGAAGATTCGTCTAGCTCTTCTGCAGATGTAACAGCCTCTACAGATGATACATCTACAACGCCTGAAGATTCGTCTAGCTCTTCTGCAGATGTAACAGCCTCTACAGACGACACATCTACAACACCTGAAGATTCGTCTAGCTCTTCTGCAGATGTAACAGCCTCTACAGACGACACATCTACAACGCCTGAAGAGTCGTCTAGCTCTTCTGCAGATGTAACAGCCTCTACAGACGACACATCTACAACGCCTGAAGAGTCGTCTAGCTCTTCTGCAGATGTAACAGCCTCTACAGATGATACATCTACAACACCTGAAGATTCGTCTAGCTCTTCTGCAGATGTAACAGCCTCTACAGACGACACATCTACAACGCCTGAAGAGTCGTCTAGCTCTTCTGCAGATGTAACAGCCTCTACAGACGACACATCTACAACACCTGAAGATTCGTCTAGCTCTTCTGCAGATGTAACAGCCTCTACAGACGACACATCTACAACGCCTGAAGAGTCGTCTAGCTCTTCTGCAGATGTAACAGCCTCTACAGACGACACATCTACAATACCTGAAGATTCGTCTAGCTCTTCTGCAGATGTAACAGCCTCTACAGATGATACATCTACAACGCCTGAAGATTCGTCTAGCTCTTCTGCAGATGTAACAGCCTCTACAGACGACACATCTACAACACCTGAAGATTCGTCTAGCTCTTCTGCAGATGTAACAGCCTCTACAGACGACACATCTACAACGCCTGAAGAGTCGTCTAGCTCTTCTGCAGATGTAACAGCCTCTACAGACGACACATCTACAACGCCTGAAGAGTCGTCTAGCTCTTCTGCAGATGTAACAGCCTCTACAGACGACACATCTACAACACCTGAAGATTCGTCTAGCTCTTCTGCAGATGTAACAGCCTCTACAGATGATACATCTGCAACACCTGAAGATTCGTCTAGCTCTTCTGCAGATGTAACAGCCTCTACAGACGACACATCTACAACACCTGAAGATTCGTCTAGCTCTTCTGCAGATGTAACAGCCTCTACAGATGATACATCTGCAACACCTGAAGATTCGTCTAGCTCTCCTGCAGATGTAACAGCCTCTACAGACGACACATCTACAACACCTGAAGATTCGTCTAGCTCTTCCGCAGATGTAACAGCCTCTACAGATGATACATCTACAACGCCTGAAGATTCGTCCAGCTCTTCTGCAGATGTAACAGCCTCTACAGACGACACATCTACAACTCCTGAAGATTCGTCTAGCTCTCCTGCAGATGTAACAGCCTCTACAGACGACACATCTACAACGCCTGAAGAGTCGTCTAGCTCTTCTGCAGATGTAACAGCCTCTACAGATGATACATCTACAACACCTGAAGATTCGTCTAGCTCTTCTGCAGATGTAACAGCCTCTACAGATGATACATCTGCAACACCTGAAGATTCGTCTAGCTCTTCTGCAGATGTAACAGCCTCTACAGACGACACATCTACAACACCTGAAGATTCGTCTAGCTCTTCTGCAGATGTAACAGCCTCTACAGATGATACATCTACAACACTTGAAGATTCGTCTAGCTCTTCTGCAGATGTAACAGCCTCTACAGACGACACATCTACAACACCTGAAGATTCGTCTAGCTCTTCCGCAGATGTAACAGCCTCTACAGATGATACATCTACAACGCCTGAAGATTCGTCTAGCTCTCCTGCAGATGTAACAGCCTCTACAGACGACACATCTACAACACCTGAAGATTCGTCTAGCTCTTCTGCTGATGTAACAGCCTCTACAGATGACACATCTACAACAGTTGAAGATTCGTCTAGCTCTTCTGCAGATGTAACAGCCTCTACAGATGACACATCTACAACTCCTGAAGATTCGTCTAGCTCTCCTGCAGATGTAACAGCCTCTACAGACGACACATCTACAACACCTGAAGATTCGTCTAGCTCTTCTGCAGATGTAACAGCCTCTACAGATGATACATCTGCAACACCTGAAGATTCGTCTAGCTCTTCTGCAGATGTAACAGCCTCTACAGACGACACATCTACAACACCTGAAGATTCGTCTAGCTCTTCTGCAGATGTAACAGCCTCTACAGATGATACATCTACAACACTTGAAGATTCGTCTAGCTCTTCTGCAGATGTAACAGCCTCTACAGACGACACATCTGCAACACCTGAAGATTCGTCGAGCTCTTCTGCAGATGTAACAGCCTCTACAGACGACACATCTACAACAGTTGAAGATTCGGCTAGCTCTTCTGCAGATGTTACAGCCTCTACAGACGACACATCTACAACAGTTGAAGATTCGTCTAGCTCTTCTGCAGATGTAATAGCCTCTACAGACGACACATCTACAACTCCTGAAGATTCGTCTAGCTCTCCTGCAGATGAAACATCCTCTTCAGACGACACATCTACAACGCCTGAAGAGTCGTCTAGCTCTTCTGCAGATGTAACAGCCTCTACAGATGACACATCTACAACTCCTGAAGATTCGTCTAGCTCTCCTGCAGATGTAACAGCCTCTACAAACGACACATCTACAACGCCTGAAGAGTCGTCTAGCTCTTTTGCAGATGTAACAGCCTCTACAGACGACACATCTACAACACCTGAAGGTTCACCTAGCTCTTCTGCAGATGTTACAGCCTCTACAGACGACACATCTACAACAGTTGAAGATTCGGATAGCTCTTCTGCAGATGTAACAGCCTCTACAGATGACCCATTTACAACAGTTGAAGATTCGTCTAGCTCTTCTGCAGATGTAACAGCCTCTACAGACGACACATCTACAACACCTGAAGATTCGTCTAGCTCTCCTGCAGATGTAACAGCCTCTACAGACGACACATCTACAACACCTGAAGGTTCACCTAGCTCTTCTGCAGATGTTACAGCCTCTACAGACGACACATCTACAACAGTTGAAGTTTCGGATAGCTCTTCTGCAGATGTAACAGCCTCTACAGATGACACATCTACAACTCCTGAAGATTCGTCTAGCTCTTCTGCAGATGAAACATCCTCTTCAGACGACACATCTACAACGCCTGAAGAGTCGTCTAGCTCTTCTGCAGATGTAACAGCCTCTACAGATGACACATCTACAACTCCTGAAGATTCGTCTAGCTCTCCTGCAGATGTAACAGCCTCTACAAACGACACATCTACAACGCCTGAAGAGTCGTCTAGCTCTTCTGCAGATGTAACAGCCTCTACGGATGACCCATCTACAACAGTTGAAGATTCGTCTAGCTCTTCTGCAGATGTAATAGCCTCTACAGACGACACATCTACAACTCCTGAAGATTCGTCTAGCTCTCCTGCAGATGAAACATCCTCTTCAGACGACCCATCTACAACACCTGAAGATTCGTCTAGCTCTTCTGCGGATGTAACAGCCTCTACAAACGACACATCTACAACGCCTGAAGAGTCGTCTAGCTCTTCTGCAGATGTAACAGCCTCTACGGATGACCCATTTACAACAGTTGAAGATTCGTCTAGCTCTTCTGCAGATGTAATAGCCTCTACAGACGACACATCTACAACTCCTGAAGATTCGTCTAGCTCTCCTGCAGATGAAACATCCTCTTCAGACGACACATCTACAACGCCTGAAGAGTCGTCTAGCTCTTCTGCAGATGTAACAGCCTCTACAGACGACACATCTACAACACCTGAAGATTCGTCTAGCTCTCCTGCAGATGTAACAGCCTCTACAGACGACACATCTACAACACCTGAAGGTTCACCTAGCTCTTCTGCAGATGTTACAGCCTCTACAGACGACACATCTACAACAGTTGAAGTTTCGGATAGCTCTTCTGCAGATGTAACAGCCTCTACAGATGACACATCTACAACACCTGAAGATTCGTCTAGCTCTCCTACAGATGTAACAGCCTCTACAGACGACACATCTACAACACCTGAAGAGTCGTCTAGCTCTTCTGCAGATGTAACAGCCTCTACAGACGACACATCTACAACACCTGAAGGTTCACCTAGCTCTTCTGCAGATGTTACAGCCTCTACAGACGACACATCTACAACAGTTGAAGTTTCGGATAGCTCTTCTGCAGATGTAACAGCCTCTACAGACGACACATCTACAACACCTGAAGATTCGTCTAGCTCTCCTGCAGATGTAACAGCCTCTACAGACGACACATCTACAACACCTGAAGAGTCGTCTAGCTCTTCTGCAGATGTAACAGCCTCTACAGACGACACATCTACAACACCTGAAGGTTCACCTAGCTCTTCTGCAGATGTTACAGCCTCTACAGACGACACATCTACAACAGTTGAAGTTTCGGATAGCTCTTCTGCAGATGTAACAGCCTCTACAGACGACACATCTACAACACCTGAAGATTCGTCTAGCTCTCCTGCAGATGTAACAGCCTCTACAGACGACACATCTACAACACCTGAAGGTTCACCTAGCTCTTCTGCAGATGTTACAGCCTCTACAGACGACACATCTACAACAGTTGAAGTTTCGGATAGCTCTTCTGCAGATGTAACAGCCTCTACAGATGACACATCTACAACTCCTGAAGATTCGTCTAGCTCTCCTGCAGATGTAACAGCCTCTACAAACGACACATCTACAACGCCTGAAGAGTCGTCTAGCTCTTCTGCAGATGTAACAGCCTCTACGGATGACCCATCTACAACAGTTGAAGATTCGTCTAGCTCTTCTGCAGATGTAATAGCCTCTACAGACGACACATCTACAACTCCTGAAGATTCGTCTAGCTCTCCTGCAGATGAAACATCCTCTTCAGACGACACATCTACAACGCCTGAAGAGTCGTCTAGCTCTTCTGCAGATGTAACAGCCTCTACAGACGACACATCTACAACACCTGAAGATTCGTCTAGCTCTCCTGCAGATGTAACAGCCTCTACAGACGACACATCTACAACACCTGAAGGTTCACCTAGCTCTTCTGCAGATGTTACAGCCTCTACAGACGACACATCTACAACAGTTGAAGTTTCGGATAGCTCTTCTGCAGATGTAACAGCCTCTACAGATGACACATCTACAACTCCTGAAGATTCGTCTAGCTCTCCTGCAGATGAAACATCCTCTTCAGACGACACATCTACAACGCCTGAAGAGTCGTCTAGCTCTTCTGCAGATGTAACAGCCTCTACAGATGACACATCTACAACTCCTGAAGATTCGTCTAGCTCTCCTGCAGATGTAACAGCCTCTACAAACGACACATCTACAACGCCTGAAGAGTCGTCTAGCTCTTCTGCAGATGTAACAGCCTCTACAGATGACACATCTACAACTCCTGAAGATTCGTCTAGCTCTCCTGCAGATGAAACATCCTCTTCAGACGACACATCTACAACGCCTGAAGAGTCGTCTAGCTCTTCTGCAGATGTAACAGCCTCTACAGACGACACATCTACAACACCTGAAGATTCGTCTAGCTCTCCTGCAGATGTAACAGCCTCTACAGACGACACATCTACAACACCTGAAGGTTCACCTAGCTCTTCTGCAGATGTTACAGCCTCTACAGACGACACATCTACAACAGTTGAAGATTCGTCTAGCTCTTCTGCAGATGTAACAGCCTCTACAGATGACACATCTACAACGCCTGAAGAGTCGTCTAGCTCTTCTGCAGATGTAACAGCCTCTACAGATGACACATCTACAACTCCTGAAGATTCGTCTAGCTCTCCTGCAGATGAAACATCCTCTTCAGACGACACATCTACAACGCCTGAAGAGTCGTCTAGCTCTTCTGCAGATGTAACAGCCTCTACAGACGACACATCTACAACGCCTGAAGAGTCGTCTAGCTCTTCTACAGATGTAACAGCCTCTACAGACGGCACATCTACAACTCCTGAAGATTCGTCTAGCTCTCCTGCAGATGTAACAGCCTCTACAGACGACACATCTACAACGCCTGAAGAGTCGTCTAGCTCTTTTGCAGATGTAACAGCCTCTACAGACGACACATCTACAACACCTGAAGATTCGTCTAGCTCTCCTGCAGATGTAACAGCCTCTACAGATGACACATCTACAACGCCTGAAGATTCGTCTAGCTCTTCTGCAGATGTAACAGCCTCTACAGATGACACATCTACAACGCCTGAAGAGTCGTCTAGCTCTTCTGCAGATGTCACAGCCTCTACAGACGACACATCTACAACTCCTGAAGATTCGTCTAGCTCTTCCGCAGATGTAACAGCCTCTACAGATGACACATCTACAACGCCTGAAGATTCGTCTAGCTCTTCTGCAGATGTAACAGACTCTACAGACGACACATCTACAACTCCTGAAGATTCGTCTAGCTCTTCCGCAGATGTAACAGCCTCAGATGACACATCTACAACGCCTGAAGATTCGTCTAGCTCTTCGGCAGATGTAACGTCGAGTGTGGCAACAGCAGAGGAGAGTACAACAGTTGATGTTTCTAATATGTCTACAACGTCAGCACCAGAAGGTAGTGTATTTAGTAGAACTAGAGAAATACTTAATAACTCCTATGTTACAGTAGCTACGAATACAACTATGGAGGAGGCTAATTTGAATTCAACTACGGTGTCACCGACTACCGATATTTACGGAGAAACTGTGCCCCCTAAGTCGTTAGTGTACACAACGGCTACCGAGTCCACTTCACTAGCATACCCAACGTATCCACGGAAAACAGCAACTGAAAGGGGACCCTTGTTGGGTGCGTTTTCAAGCACGCTACAAACCCTAGAAAGTTCTACAGCAGTACCAAGTGTGGAAACAGAAACCGCAAGCGAGGAAAGCACTTCGACAGAACTCTCTTCTAGCGCAACTTATAAGTCGGTGTTACGCGGTAAGAATTGTGATATTTTTGTACATTTGACAATTTTGAAATAATCTAACGGTTAATGTATATGGTATACATAAGTATATGTATATCGTAAATTTTATTTATAAAAGTATGGTATTTTGATACTGTGATCAATAAGTAATTATTTACTAATAGAATACATGTAAAAAATATGTCAGCTGTGACTTAACTACAATAACAAATATACATAAGAATAAATTTATTAAAATAAATATTATAAAATATTAAAGTAGTAGATAAATATGTATCGAAAAAAGAAAACTCATTAAATATTTAATACTCTTTTACGAAAAGTTATAAACAATTTAAATAAATGTTTAAAGAAAAATTAAATTGGCGACCTCATTGTTGAAAAAATATAGAATACTTTGTGAAAATTAGGGCTGCGCAAATATTTTAGGTAGACTAGGAACCTGAAGCCCATAAACTTTGTACTCTAAATTGTAAATCGATTGGCAACTGACATCGCTCTCTGCGCTTCGCTTAAGGCAATCGAAGAAACAGTGAGCCCGTCATTTATCAGGAGACTCAGGAATCTTAATAGACCTTTCTACCAAGCACCAGAGACCATTGGATTATTACAGTGGATACCAGCTTCTTTCTACTACTATGACTCCCACTAGGGAGGTATACCGATTTAAGTCGATGATTCAAAACTAGGTGGCACAGAGGTGGCATGCTTTTTCTCACGTAAACCTTCATGGAACTCTCAATGAAGCCTGCTAGATCATTGCAATGTGTTCCCGGCTGAAATCTTTACTATCACGCAAGCAGTTAAAAACACTTCGACAAGGAATACTCTCAGGAATAGACATTGTCAATCAAAAATATGCAAGGAGCATGCGTCAGCTTCTTTGTAGAATATAGTCGGATGAGCCTCTTCAATATCGCATTCAAGGTTAAAAAGATTAAAGCCTACAGACAACGAACTCATTGGACCTAATCAATGTCATTTTTGACCTGGTACACCACACTTTCATTGACTTTAAAGTTGCCTTATAGTATAAGCTGACACTGGGCAATACCAGAGCGCAGTCAGAATTTGGAAAGAACTCCTACGAGCTTCAGAAAAGCCGACTCTTTTGTGTGGCTACTGGCGAACGCCGATTATATTGATAGGCAACGCTCGCTGATGGAATAAGAGATAAGCCTCACCTCTCCAGGAAATATGGTGTAGAGAAGGACTTGAGTGTATTTAGAGACTTCAATTGGCACTGAGTGGTGAAAAGCATATTCGACAGGTGCGGTATTGATGATTCAGTGTCTACGCCTGGTAAGAAAAAGACAAAGAGAGAAGAAATACCACATTTGATGCCTTAAAGTAAGATCCGAAATCGTACAAGTAAATTTTGATGTATCGTTCCTAAGAAACTAATACAAATTTTGCTCTACGTGCTGATATGTAGGTATGTCCATCAGCCAGTCGATTGCTCAACTGATCTGTAGCCTTTTTGTAGATAAGTTCTTCTTGAGTGATTTCCCGCCAAGCTCCTTCTCCAGTTCGTGGAATGCGGCTTGATGTTTTTCCAACAAATAGATGGACCTGCACTTTATAGTAAGCCGCCTCCGAACGGCTATTGGTATTTTATGAGGAGCCTTTATTTCAGGTCAGATATACACTCCGAGGTCTTGACATTCCCTGTCGAACGGCGACCGCCATTAGGAAAATTAACATAAATTCTTATTTAAATTAATTTTCGATATTCATCGGACAAGCACTCGAACACTACCCTTCCGAGTGGCAGAATGCAAGGCTAATCACTCGACTATCGCAACCGTCGGATAACCAAAACTTTCATATTGTGCAACTCTGAATATTTAGAAAGTAAAACGAGTTTTGTCGGTTTTTCAAACAAAAAAAATACCAACAACTTTTCGGGCCAAGCACAAATCAGATTTCATCTCTAAGGTTGTAATAACATGAACCAAGTGGTCCCTTTGTGATACCACTGAGGTTCCTAATGCCCTCCACTCGCCAATCGAACCAGTGCGTGGAGTTTGCAAAGCCGAGCAGTCATCGCATCTTGGCCCGCGTTATCTCGCTCAGATCTCCAAAGGTTGCCGCCTTTAGATACTTCAACTTACTCCTCCAAAGTGCGGGGCATTCGCAGTGAAAGTGTCTTAAGATTTCAGGTACTACTTGTCGGCAAGTTCTGCAGAAATCGTTAGATGGTACGCCCAACCTCTCTGCGTGTCTGTCCCATAAAATATGTTCTGTAAGAAGACCTATAAATGTAGACATGTGTTTTCTTTTAAGCTCGATAAGGAGGTTACGTGACCTTCTTTCGTTCCATTCTGGCCATATTGTCTGTCTTTATTATCTAGATCATTAGAATAAATTACAAATTCATTTAAACTCTGTAATCATTAGGATTGAATTCCTCTTTGATGGAACATAAGAATGGATAGATTGGATTCATGCCAGTTCTACAGTGTGAACCCGGATAAGCGCCCGAACGGTATATCGGTTTGTAACAGAATAAACGACGTGCATAATTGCATGTGAAGAGCACATTAAAACCATAATCCGTCTCGTAGAGAGAGGCAGCGCAACCAACACGATTATTACGATCCATAACCATTTTGCCAAAGTGTAAAATCAATTCGCTAAAAATGGAGGAGAGTTCTTTTGTTAAGTGACATACAACTAACTACAACTAACTTACAACTGTGGTGGATGATAGGAATCGATTTCCTTTTGCGTACAATGCTTGTACTGCTCATACCAATATTCTCTTATATGTTCCTTGATATCATTATAAATGTTTGTACGATTGAATCTCGATTTCGTATAGAATAGCCAACCGATATTTTGATCGAGCGTATTGTAACGTGCTGTTGTGAAACATTTCTGATCCTCATAAATAATGCCACATTGCTTCACATTGAATTCGGCAAAATACGATAGCTCATCATCCCACTCGAGTGTGGCCATGGCAGCAGCCGGCTCGAAGACCAAACCCTTGGCAATTTCATTACGGTACATATTATGTTCGCCGAGGAAGAGTTTTTTAAATTCCGCCGTAATGGGTAACATTTCGGCATTGGGCGGGCAGCGTTTGTCGAAGGCCTAGTCGGAAGGGGAAAAATAAAAACAGTAAAAATATTGCAAATTTGTTATTTTTGCCACTATTTTTGTTTTTGTTTTTTTACTCACTCCAGTGTGATTGCAAGCCAAAACATGATTTTCCCTGCGACCACTGCACATATAGGCCGGACTACAGTAGTCCACATCAGCAAGACCGGCTGCGACAACAGCAACAGTAGCAGCAGCTGTATACAGCAAACCCAAAACTCCGTAGTACTTAAGTAGCATTTCACTTTCTCTAAACTCACTAGACTAAACTCGATAAGGTTTTGTGCCTGTGCCAAAATTGCTATGTGCTTTATATACTCGACGTAGGCACAACAGTTTTAGTTGCTTAGAGAAAATTCCCCCCAGGGTAAATAGATAACAGCTGAATTTGTATTTTATTGCTACTTACTTATCTTCAAACAATAGAATATTCTACATAATATTCTGTAAATAAAAAATAATGTGACGCATGCAGTTTGAACAGGTGTACGAGTGTGTGGTGTGAAGGTTCCTCTGAAAACTTTAAGACAACATTATTTATTTAACGCTTTCGAATGACAGGGATACATACCTACGCTTTCTCTGCGGGGCTCTCTAGTTAAATAACAGCACAACTGTTAGATGTTAAAAAATATATTGCCGACAATTAAATTATGGCATACCATCTGGAAGTTATTCTAGTTCTTTCTTTCTGAACGCATTTGCCAGCCATGGTTATGGTTTTTTTTGGCTAAAAACTGTCCATTTTCTCCCCTTAAAGTCATTCTCAAAGACTACAGCTCGGTGTGATGGCGCATTATAGGCATGAAAAATCCATGAATTGTTGGTTCACAGTTCGCGCAAACGCCTCAAAATGCTCAAATAATACTCTTTATTGTACGTCTGTTCCATTACAACGAATTCATGTGGAACCAGACCGTGAATATTGTATGAGTTTGAGTATGAGTGCCACCACTAAAATAGCGGTCTCCACAATCGACGTGGTATACGTGTAAACCTCAAACTTACTAGTGCAACATTCAAATGGGCATCGACATCTTTCCCAATAAGGGACCGGACTTATCATGTGCAAAAGCGGTCTTCGACAGCATGAAAAGAAGCTGCCTTCACACCACCATGTCGGATTTAGTATCTCTGCGACTGTATGTGACTGTGCAAAGTAACGCTGCATAACACTCACGGCTCAATGCGGATTGTGGAGGACCTCTCCGCGCCGATTGATACTGAATGAGGTTTCAGACAAAGATACTTTTTATCGTATGACTTCTTCCATCTAATGTTGAAGCAAACAATATGAGCTAAAATTAAATAAAGAAGGTATAATCTTGTGTAAGCACTGCTGGTGTGTGTCGTTGAGTTTTGCTCTCTCTAGACTGGAAGTAAGCCAAATGCCTCTGGTAGTGAACGAAGAAAAGACGAAATATCTAAAGTTAACATTCAGCGCACTCGGGTCTTGCGTATAGTCTATTCATATAATCGCTTTTGCCAACAGATGCTACTTTGGACTGAGTTCTTAATTGAAAATTAAAGTCCTCTATAAATTAGTAAAGGTTAAGTTTCAGCTCCACAAGTCACTAATCTTTGCTGTCCTGCTGTATGTTGTAGAAAGGTGAACGATAACGATATACGTTGACTTCACGGTAGACCATTTAATGATAACATGTACGAGATATAGTATGGTTCATCGAATTAAGAGACATGGGCTACAATGGCTAGGTTTTTTGTCCGGGCAGCTAAAACGAGAAATGACAGCGCCATTATTGACTTGGCTATACTCGGTAATCGGTGCCAACGCAACAGTTGTCTGTTTACAGTGAACAGTATTATCGGTGAGGTAGAGTTTTGGAAGAAAACCATCGTGGTTCAGGAAGAAAGAAGTGCATATCCCTTGGTCGACTTTCATGATCAACTAGCAGTTCGGAAGTTGGAGAAAAGTAATGTTCTTTTAACTTAAGACACAAAAGACAGTGTTAAAGTATAGATAATTAGTCGTACTCGTATGTAGTGTATCTGAGAACACTATGGGTGTGGTATTGTCTACGCGAAACTCCCCAAAGAGTCAATCAGTTCAACGTAACCTAACAAATCCTAACCTAACCTAACAAAATACTACATAAATAAACTCCCTACAATGCAATAATACCACTTCAAATAAGGCAATACGAATAAAATGCAGAGAGTTCTTAAATAAACTGGTCAGAGAGCGAACAGCTCTAATCATGGTAAACTTTGCACATGTTGTGGGTATACCGCTTTGTTCGGCAAAGTATCTGCTAGGACTAGCCTTCACCAGAAGTGCCAGCATTAGATGGTAGAGCGAAATCACGTGCAATGTGGCCATTAATTGAGGTAAACAGAACTAAATCTCTACTACTTCTAAGCCGAAACTCCATAAACATAACAATCGGCATAATAACCGGGCACTGTCTTATGGGGACTGTCACTGCCCAGCTCTCTGTGCGGTCCGTTGTCGTTTTCTCGGAAATTTCTTCTACGATTGCCTCGCAGAGCTTGCACCGTTGTGTTATTAATCTCCAGAATTTCATAAAAGCCAACGATGAAAGGAATCTCCTTAGCAGTACCAACATAGGTATCACAGTAGGCCTATAGTAAGTGGTGCTTGATAAAGATTCCGTGAATCAAGCAACCTGTTGAACTAACTAACTAACTAACCTAAAGAAAGACATACATGCACAAATCAATACTGAAGAGGTTCGAAAAATTTTTTTCTACGATGAACGATCTTATCTCGGTCAAATACTTCAAGCTGGTGTTGTTGGCACTTTGTTTTTATTTTCACAGAATTTTATTAACAATAATAAACATTGGATTCATTAATTTCTCCACTCTTCGATTGATCTACCTTTATCTGTCGTTTTAAAATATAATGATTTCAAAATGTACCGATAATTAATAAAAAAACAATTATTATCTGATTAAAATAACAAAATATTAATTTATTGGTTTGTAACTTTTAATGATGATGAAATTAAGGTTTATGACTTTTGGATTGATTAAAAATGTGTATTACGGTGTAGGCTGTAGACTCTTCTCACATACTTAACATACGAGGGGCGACTGACTTTTTCGCCACCGAGATGACATATCATCTCGTTACTGATAATACTAATTGTTTAACTAATTATTTAGTATAAATAACACAACATTTTTTTTATATTAGTTTCATTAACATTTTGGTCGAGCTTCTCCTCAAATTTTTCGTGAGCGTCTTAATATTTTTCCAAAAAAAAGGAGGGACCTAAAGCTGATACTAAGCCGCCTCCGAACAGCTGATGGTTTTTTATGAAGAGCCTTTATTTCATGTCATAAATACACTCAGAGGGGTTGACTTTCCTTGACGAGAGGCGACCGAAATTTTAACTTAATTTTTTATTTAATTTAATTGTCTATAACTTTTTTTTGGATATAGGTGGCACCGGGATTTCAACCCGAGCCTTCCGAATGTAGTACGCACTCGGCTACCGCGGCCGCCTTTATATACGATGGTGAAAAAATGGGCTCGGCAGATTACCAAAGAAAGAGCTGGAGAGGTTTTGAATGAAAATTTGAATATGAAAAAAATTAGTGCGCGTTGAGTACCGGGTATGCTCACGCCGCCCGACAAGCAACGACGATTAGAGAGTTGTAAAGATTTTTTGAAGTTATGCCAAGATGACTTTATGAAACTTGGATTCGTCAGTATGAACCCGAATCCAAACAGAAGTACTTACAGTGAATAAAAAAGGACAAAGGCTACCAAAAAATTTTAATGTTAAAAAGTCAGCGTCGAAGATTATGGCTACCATTTTCTGGGTTAGCGTTGGAATATTACTAATTGTTGACTTGCCAAAGGGAACTACAATGAACTGCCAGTATTACGCTAATCTGTTGAGACAGACGTAGAGAAGAGACATGGCAAGTTAGTACGCGGAGTTCTATTTCTTCAGGACCACGCATACGTCCACAACGTTCAAGTTGAGAGGGATGTCTTAAAAGCTACTGGATTTACAGAAATTTACCATATAGTCCGGACCTGGCTCACAGTGACTTTTGCCATTTTTTAAGTTTAAAAACGGAGTTAAGGGGACGAAGATTTTCAGCCGACAGTGAGATGAAAGCGGAGGTAGGAAATCATTTTGAAGGGAAATCTAAAGAATATATTTTCGGTGGTAGAAAGGCATTGTATTCACGCGGTGAAAGATGTATTTCACTTGTGGAAGACTATATTGAAAAATAAAAAAAAAACATAAAACTATATTGTTGTTGTTTCATTAAGTACTTTAGAACGCGTAGTTATCAGTCGCACCTCGTTTTTCTGCTATCTTTCTTTGTGTGTAGAAAAAAATTATATATTTAGCTAATTGTTTAAAAAAAATTTTGATGAGACATTGTTGTATCTACATATAGTATAAAGATTGCACTCAAAAATGGTTTTAAGGTGCACTTACTGTGTTGGCACAGACTTAGTAGATACAATATTTAAGTTTATGAGCATTTCGAGTGTTTTACTGTCAAGTGGAATGCATTGATTGCTCCTTCATTTAATTTCGTTTATGTTATCTAAAATTTAAGCTGTTTATTGGCGTTTAAATATAAAAAAAATTTAATTATGACTTCGTCAGTCAAATATTACCGTAAAGTCCATAGGACGACAGTGAATCGACCCCAGAAAAGCATCAGACTCATCATTTCAGGGCGAATTGGTATGCATACATACCTATAGACGAATAAACTTTGCGGGGATATCAACATAGTGGCAGCGCCTTTTCAAGTTATCGAAGATCGTTTAAAAATCGACGAATTGATGGTGCCTGTGCCAATTCTTTTCTCGTGGGTCTTTTTCAGAATTTGGTGTACGGTGAATGTCTGGTCTGTGGTAAATCTAAAGGCAAAGTGATAAGGACCGGACAGTTTGCTAACGATGAGTCAAAAGGCAAACCCACGTCATGAGAAACATAACCCAAACACACTAACAACTAGAAGGAAGAGCTATCTTCGGTCATTTAGAATTAAATATTAATTCTTATAACTGAAAAATTCAATAGACGCGTTTTTGACGGAGGTTCGACCAAAGCCTCATATATCTTAAAAGAACGGCGCAGATGAGCTATATGTTCTATGTGGTGCTGCATAAGTTAGCTGCGATCACGACGGCCACCTAAGATAGGCGAACGAGTACTGTGGATCCACGACGGATCGTTAGTATACGACGGTTCATAGAAAGAATAGAGATTTTAACAGACAGTTGGCTTCCAAGTATACAAAATCCATATTTAGGGTCATTAAACTTTCTTCGATGCTGGTGCGAGCATGAATTTACCATAGTTAGAATTATCCGATTTATGTCGATTTTGTTACGGTTCAGCAGAGATTTGCGGATGGAAATTCCTTCCATGAGGTTTTTTTTCGTTAACTCATGTGGTACCCTTACATCGAGTTTCTTTGTATATTCAAAAAGTATCAAAACGCAAAACCACAAATTTTAGGAAGAGCTCGGCCGAAAATCGCTTCAGCGGTTACAAAGCGCTAATTATATATATGGTATATATATATTTTAGCTCCTGGACAATCAAAATAGCCCTCATATAAGTGGTCAGACTCGACGATTACCATAATTTTTATTGACATTTTCTACCACACCGTGGAACATTTTGACAGTTTTGCATATTTTCCGGAGCTTGACTTGCGTTCTGCTCGTGTTTATCCCTGGCATGGGTTGCAACCCTACTGAGTAAAGCATCAACACTTCTTCCATTATGTCTTTTAGTACAAAATATCATCTTTCCAAATCTCATATATAGAACGAGCGAGATATATTAGGTAAAGTAAAAAGTTCGTTCGGTTTTTATCTAAGAGATGGCATTATTATCCATAGTACCAGTGCTAGGTGTCGCATCGTGTCATACTATACGGCGCTGAAAACTTGTTTATTCGCGCTAAAAGTTTGTCTTTGACAGTTTTTCGATTGATTGACTCAGTATGTTGTGAGCGCTCGTCAAAGATGGACACCAGCAAAAGAGAAAATTCGCTAAATTTTACAATTTTTCTTCGATCAAGGCGAAAAAGCACCCAAAGCAGCCAAAGCGGCTGAAATAATTAATTTAGTTTATGAGCCCGGTACTGTAAACGAACGTGTAGCACAAAAGTGGTTTGCCAGGTTCCATTCCGGTAATTTCGATGTCAAAGATGCACCACGCGTCGGTAGGCCTGTCGTCGAAAATTGCGATAAAATCATGGAAATTGTGGAGACAGACAGTTACGTGAGCACTTATTTAATTGCTGAGGAGCTAAAGATAAGCCACAAAACCGTTTGGAATTATTTGCATAAAAAAAGAACCGAATGAACTTCTTACTTTACCTAATATTTGGAGGGGTTATATTGGTTTAACTCAAAAAGTATTCCACTGATTTTTTGAAACAAAAAAAATTCTAAATTCAAAAATAAGCCTATTTGTTCGCCAAATGCATGTTGTTTTTGTGTAAGCTTTGGATCGTGTTCAGTTCTAAAAGAAACGTGATCTTTTTCTGTCTGTTACTCTGAATTTTCCACTGAATCTCTATATACTGCTGCAAATAAAAAAGAAAAAAAATCACAGCTCATTTTGGGCCTATTCAACGATTGGTTCGACTCGCAAGAGATCCTTCCGCAAAATCTTCATCAAAGTGCATGGGCACAGTTCTAATTGTTGCCTGTAATGGCAGATGGACTCATTTGGGTATTTTTCGATACTTTTCTAAGCCCTGTACGGCACCTCTGAGTTCGATTGTTCCGGAGTAAGTTTTTACATTAGGAAATTGCAAACCAAACTGAAAAAAAAATCAACTCCGAAAAAAAGTAAGAAAATCACACATCTACAAAAAAAGCACCCTTTAATGTGGATATTATAATTTTTTTTTATTCAAAGGTATAGTTGTTTTAATATAACCTTCTTTGTTTGCATGTATAAATGTATGTATGTACAAAAGCTAATACTTAAAACTATTATCGCATATCTATAAACATATATATTATATATAACTGTAATAAACAATTTTCAAATAATTTAATTTACAAAAGTACTATCCAATTCATTGCCATTATCAATTTCCAAACTCTCCTCACTGCTATAATCATAAACAGCATCCTTCCAATCACAGAGCGATGGATATTTTTCACTTATCTTGTAGACGCATTTACTCGCCGCTGGTCCACTCTGATAGACGGGCTCACCCAATACATTTGTAAAATCATAATTGCAGGTCATTAAAAATTTCATATCGTCAATTTGATTGGGATCCTGATAGTGTACAGCGGCACAGCCAACACGATGCGCACGATCGGCTACTAACATTGTGAAATGACCGATCTTTTTACTGTAAAGGAAAAAGAATTCAGTAAGTTGGTGTGTAAAAGTATTTGAAACAGAAAGATGGAGATACAAAAGCAATGGTAGAAAGACTTGGAAATAAAATATATTGTTTGTTTTTTCGGAAGATCCATAAGTTTTCGTGTAGTCAGTCAGCTGATAATGGTTCGCTTTCGCAGTTACCGGTTTCGGCTAATAATTGCTCAATCAAAGCTTGGAACGAATATGTCAGAAAGAAATGGAAATTGTAGGCTCAGAGTGCTGAGCGCCATTTGTACAAAAGTTCTTCCTCAAATTATTACACCAGATGCTAAAAAAAAGATGACGATCAAAGCAGATTTCTATGTTATTGGACTGCTAGATTAGGTTAGGTTAGGTAGCAAATTAATCATAGCGAAGGGCGCTGCTTTTTACCAAGTTTTGAAACTTCTTCTAGTGTTTTGAATACCAAAGCCCCAAGATTTCTTAGACGTATTCTAGATTACTGCCTCCCTATACTTTTTACATTTCTCACTGCAGTATATGGCGGCTGTGATAGCCGAGTTGTTAGCCTGGGCTGACCAACATTCAAAAAATACAGAAAATTAATTTAAATAAAAAATTAAGTTAATTTTGTCTAATAGCGTTTGCCCTTCGCCCGGTATTGTCAAACCCTCTGAGTATATTTCTGGCATGATTAAAGGCTCCTCATAAAAATCCAACAGCCGTTCGGAGGCGGCTTAGAATAAATTGTGGTTTCCCCCGTTTTGTTGGAAAAACATCAAAACACTCGCCACAAATGGGAGGATGAGCTCGGCCGAAAATCGCTTCAGCGGTTTCAAAGCACAAATTATATAGTGTGACCTTCTATTAGATCCACAACTGCCCCGCAGTCCTTAGGAAGACGGGTGAGCAAAAAGTAGTAGTGGGATCTTTCGCTACCATAGCATAATAATCTTGTTGGTTTGAGTGACTTTAAGGACTTCCATTTCCATAGAAATTTCTTTGAGCCTTTGTCGATTTTCGTATTACATGTACTGGCTCGGTCACCAGAGCGATGACACTATTGGCAATTAATCAACTATTTCCTTCCACACAATGATCTTGTGACATAAACTGCTGTAGATATGCAATCTAATCACCTTTCTAGTCACATTTCTGAGGTAATACGATCACAGGTCAGGTTTAAAATCAATCTAAGTCACCGAGGTCATCTAATGGGAGGTCCGGGAAACGTGCCGTTTCGACGAGATCGAACCAAAGGGAGATGGGTGTTAGATTTGTCGACTTAAGGGGACATTTGAAGAGGTGGTTAGTGTCCTGCGGGCATACGTTGGGTATGTTGGGGTTGAGTTTGGATAGGTAGGAGTTTAACCTGCTACAGTATCCAGACCTAAGCTGCGCCAGTGCCACGCGGGTTTCTCGCGGCAACTCGAGCTCGTTGTCTGCGATGGGCAGTGCTTTGTCTCCGGGTACGCCATTCACGGGAAGGGAGTCTTTGAAGGTGTTGACTGACTCCTGGTGAATGGCGTTCAGTGCTCGTCTGTGTGCCGTCCTGTCCAGCGGTGGTTGCCATATTGCTGTATTGTGTCCTTCAAGCTCCCTACGGTAACATCTCAATAGGAACTGCTTGCACAGCAAAGCATAATGCTCCTTAACTCGTAGCATAGATGCTTCGCTGTGCAAGTAAGGCTCCGTCGACCTAACCCCATTTAGGTCAACAGGTAACAGGTATGGTATATGGCACTTTGTAGCTGCTGAAGCCATCGACCGAGCTCCTACGCCATTTGCTCCCTTTTAAGGTAGCTTGAGACCTTCCTTCCTAAATTAAAGTGCGGACATCTGTCGTCTACTTTATCCTCTCTCCCATTGCTTTGACCGACGACGATACTAGTTTCTGCGGATTTCAAGCAATGCGTTCTACTCAAATGTTGATTGGTGGTAGGCTTGGTAACTTTTCGAGTATAGCCTTGGGATGACCACTAGATTAAAGTACTTAAAATCTTGGATAGAGCAGAGCAAGGGAGAGACTCGGTCTGATAGTGAACGAGAGCAAATAGCCAGCGCAGTCGTGCCATGAGTCTCACAAAACTGTTTTTACATCTCAGCCATGAATTTGTAGACAGTTTGGTCTATCTAAGAACCCCCACCAACGCCGATGAGTACGTCAGCCTTGTAGTCTAACACAGAATTACACTCGTCAGCAGAAATTACTTTGAATTGACTAGACTATGATCAAATACCGAACTCTAAAAGTCGCTTACCACTCCCATTCTGAGCTGACGGTGGAGCTACCAACTCATCGTCTCATCGTGCAATATGTACATTAAACCTGAAGGGTCTTTATTTATTTAGCACGTGGAAGACTCAGTCGGGCAACATTGCAGTGCGCCACAAGCCCCAGCGCTGGAAGTTCAAAGGACTGCTTGGAGAACTCTGGTCTGGTAGAAGTCACAGATACTCTTGCCCAAAACCAAAGATTATTAGTAGCCAAAGGATTAGGAAGAGAACAGTTTACAGTTTCAGTTTATAAAATATGAACGTGCGGCGCTTTTCTGAATCACATATAATGACCAAAGCCTTCTATGATTTTTTTTTTTTTAAATAACATCGAACACATCGAACTAGTACTCACCCCTCTGGATGTGGTTCATAACGATCTATAAACGTTTGATTAGCATCACGATACTCCCGAAACCAATTCAATATAAACGATTTCACACGTTTCGCATGCGACTTGAACTCGCGACCGATCCAAAAGTAACCAATATTCTGGCCACTAAACTGATAATGCGGCGTATTACGACACTGATCGTGACCGAATTGACAGCGTTTCACATGTAACGTGGCAAGATATGCAAGTTCATCATCCCACTTGAGTACGGGCATGTGGGCTGCGGCGCGATAGCCCTCCAGCTGACCGGAGGCAATACGTGCACGCGCCAGATTATGCATATCTAAGATAAATTGTCGGCGTCGTTGACTCATATATAGCAAATGTGGCTGAACGCCACAGGCGGCATCAAAAGCGCCGTCATTGTCGCAACCGATATGCGGTACTTGCAACACATGACTACCGTTGTAGAGTTCACATAGTGAGGGGTTGCAATAGATATTCGTTGAGTTGTTGTCAGATGTTGGAGTTGTTAGATTTTTGTTGGCGGTGTTGTTGTTGTTATTATTGTTAGTGCGTGTAATAGCGCTGCTGGCGCTTAGTATGTTATTTTTACTATTTGCGGCGGCAACAGCGGCAGTGTTGAATTGTGTTGGCGCCTCCGTTGTACGCTCATTGTGCACTTCCACACTTGGTATCGTGGTCGCTGTTATGGGTACGGTGCGTGTTGCTTTCATCACACTCTTCGCCGCTCTTGGCACATCCACACCAGCAGACACCAAAATAACCACTCTCGATTGGTGTGCTGTTAACAACACTAAGAAGGCGCGTAATAAAAGCTGACTAAACATTTTCGAACAAAAAAAAATGGAAACAAAAATTGAAAAGGTGGGAAAAAAATGTGATTTCAGCTATTCTTTTTTCACACCAATCTATCGTGTTGTAAGTGCTGTACCGTTCTAAGCTGTAAATAAAACGCGACTGAATGGCTTTCAATGATTTCCCAGCATATTTACTATAAAATTTGTTTTCGAACAGCTGACGAATGTTCCAAGTGGCTGAGCGAGTGAGTGGTCAGCAGCAGCATTTGTGGTGTCTGATTAAAAGGCAAGATGATGTTAATAATACTTTGAGTTGTCAGTTTTTGTTGTTTTGTTGTTGTTGTTTTTGTTTAATTGGCAACGGTCTGATCATCGTTATTCGCGTATTCATCAAACAAACCATTCGCAAGTGGCTTTATTGGGCGGCGCTATTAATGCTGGATGCTGGATGCTGTTGTTGCCTGGCTCATTAAAGTTATTTTGCTTGCAATTAAAGCGCGCTAAGTATATGTTTATATAAGACAAACATACATACAAACATACATATGTTATGTACATAAATGCTATAATTAATAAACAAATTCTTCTGTCGTTGATTGTTTAGGTTGGGGGAAAAAAATCAATATCTTGACTGGAGATAAAATATTAAAATTTAAAAAAGAAGTAAAATAAATAAAAAATAAATTTAAAAAAATATATACATGATATGGTTGTTAAATTATTTGCTGGCGCTATGTACTCAAACTACTCTATTAATGTATGCATGAAGAATGTGCTTCAATTAATTAAGTTTAATATAGCCGAAAGTAAAAAAAATCAAATCTCAAATGTTCTTCATCAGTGATCGATCGATTAAATTGCCTATTTTGTTTTAACACCTCAAGTAATGAAACTACTTCCTTTTAAACTATAAAAAATTAAAAAAAAAAAATAATAAAAAAAAAAAATAAATAAAAAATACAAAAAAAAAATTTACAAAAAAATAATAAAAAAAAAAGAATTAATAAAAAAAAATTAAATAAAAAAATCATAAAAAAAATAAAAAAAAAATTAAAAAAAAAATAAAAAAAATTAAAAAAAAAAAAATTATAAAAAAAGAAATAAAAAAAAATGAAATAAAAAAATCATAAAAAATTATAATCAAAACTAAAAAATAAAAAATATAACAAAGAAACCGAAAATAATGTGAAATATTATGTAAAGTAAAAAGTTCGTTCGGTTTTTATTTAAGAGTTGGCGTTATAGTCCATAGTATTGTACTAGTGTTACGTGTCGCATCATGTCATACTATACGGCGCTGAAAACGTGTTTATTCGCGCTAGAAGTTTGTCTTTGACAGTTTTCCGATTGATTGACTCAGTACGTTGTGAGCGCTCGTCAAAGATGAACACCAGCAAAGAGAAAATTCGCTAAATTTTACAATTTTTCTTCGATCAAGGCGAAAAAGCGGCTGAAAAAATTAATTTAGTTTATGGGCCCGATACTGTAAACGAACGTGTAGCACAAAAGTGGTTTACTAGGTTTCGTTCCGGAAATTTCAATGTCAAAGATGCACCACCTGTCGGGAGGCCTGTCGTCGAAAATTGCGAAAAAATCATGGAAATAATGGAAACTGACCGTCACCTGAGCACTTCTTTAATTGCTGAGGAACTGAACTAAAGATAAGCCAGAAAACCGTTTGGAACCATTTGCATAAAAAAAAACCGAACGAACTTTTTACTTCACCTAATATTAATAATTAAGGAAATCGTTGGTTCTTCTTACATCATTCTAGCCGTATCAACAAAAAATATCAGGTCGTTCTCCATCTAATCCTTCAAACGTAGTGAAGGTCTTCTTCTTCCTCTGCTTCCACCAGCGGATACTGTATCGTTTATTTTTAAAGCTAGAGTGGTTTCACTCATTCGGGCAACATGACCTAGCCAGTTCATTCATTGAACTATGTCAATATCCCACCATATAACTCGTACAGCTCATCGTACGGACCATAAATCGTTCGTAAAACTTTTCTCTCGAAGACTTCCAAGATCGACTCAACGGATGTCGATATTGTTTATGGCTTTGCGGCATATAGTAGGAGGGGTATGATGAGTGACTTGTAGATTTTGGTGTCTGTTTGTCGCGAGAGGACTTTATTTTTCAATTGCCTACACAGTACAAAGTAGCAACTGTTGGCAAGTGTGATTCTGCGTTGGATTTCAAAGCTGACATGGTTGTTAGTGGTTCCAAGATAGACGAAGTTATCTAAAACTTAAAAGTTACGACTGTCAACAGCGATGTTGAAGTTAAGATGCAAATGCGTTGACTGTTTGTTCGATGACAGGAGATATTTCGTCTTGTCCTCGTTCACTACCAGACCCATACCTACTTTGTCAAGCTTGGAGAGGGCAGAATACCCAAGTATTCTTAAGCTAATAGACCACTAGGGTTTCTTTTCTGGAATATCATCTCCACGAGCTAAACAATTTGTAGTAAGCACTAAAGATGACGAACTCTACCACACTACCCTTGCGAATGTTGAGGAAACAGCCGACTCAGACGTCACATCTTTCGGGATGCTCTCAATATCAGGCTTACGGCGGCGGAGAGCACGGTTTTAAAGAAACTAAAATAGTTTATAAAATCGAGCGCACTATTCGAAAACGTACAAATTTCCCAAGCGAACCTTAGCCGGTGTTCGAAATAAGATTGTACATAGCGTCGGATTAAAACACAAAACTCAGCGTCCAACTACTTGGTTAACACTGGATCGGAAGACATATGTATTACATATTCCAAGTCTTAATATATGAGAGAGGGTTTTATGTTGATGGAATGAGAGGGTTGTAGGGGGATTGATTAGGTTCATTTGGATTATTAACCGTTCAATGATTCATAATTAGTATAAATACATTGCTATTAGACAATTTTTCTTCGAGCTATCGTCAACCAAGCATCATAATCAGGAGTGTAAAGTGAAATATGGGAAAGAATGGAATATCGTGCCGTTATAAAGTTTCTTACCAGCCAAGAAAAATCAGTTCCGATCATAAAGAATGAGATATCATTGGTCTAAATCGACTCTTGGCTCAGAAACTATGATGTACAAGTCACACAGTTTATTTAAACAAGGAAGGGAGACCAAAAGTCCAGCCAAGAGGCCCTGTTCTCGACCACTTTTTGCAGCAATCGCGGCCGTATGCCAGCAACAAAGCACCGAATACTCTCCTCCAAGGTGCCAATCGTCTCGAGCTTATCTGCGCAGAAAAGTGACTTCTTGCAATCCCACAAAAAATAGTCCAATGGTGTTAAATTGTACGATCTTGGAGGCGCTCACCAAAGTTTTCTTTCAATAAATTGATTGTTTCGTTGGCTATATGGCATGCGCCGCCATCTTGTTAGAACTAAAGTTCGTCCACATCAACATCGTTCAAATCAGGAACGATATAGTCGTTAATTTTGACTCTTTAGCGTTCCGCATTCCCCATTGGTTATTGTTGTTGTAACCGCAAAAATATTCAACAAAGTAGTTATTGGGGAATATTGCGGGGGTGATAGTCCTTGGCCGGATAAAAAATCCGGGTCGTTCCGGTTTAAAGACCCGACTGTCGCGGGAACTATTGAATTTTAGTCGCCTCTTACGACAGTCATGCCTTACCGCGGATAAATTCTTGAACCCCTAACCCGCAGGGTGGCTTAGTTTTTGAAGAAATGTGAACCATTGATTCATTCTGCCCTCAGAACACACCAAACAGTGACTTCTCGGCGAGGTCTCTCGGTTATCAACACTCTAAATGCGATGATCTTGTTTATATAATATTAAAATACCCATTCTACCAAAGTTCGGCTTCATCGCTGAACATAATTTTCTTGTGAAAATCGGTTTCATGGCCATTTCATTTCGGGCTCAGTCAACGAAGGTGCGATGCGATTGATGGTCGTTCGGGTTCAATTCTTGCACGAGTTGGATTTTATAAGCCCGGAAACAAAGATCCTTTCGTAAAATCTACGGTAAAGTGGATGGGCACAGTTCTAATTGTTGCAGGTAATGGCCGATGAACTCATTTGGGTCTTCTTCGATACTTTGCTCCACAGCAGCAATAGCGTCTTCTGTACGCACACTGTACGGCATTTCTGAGGATGTAAATTATCCACTGAAGAAGAAGTGGCTTAAGATCGGTCCATGGTTGCTCGAATTATTGACTCCGCTGGACGATTATGTCCATCAAATATTGGAAGTATGGGTGTCGCGTTAACCGAACCATTACTCTTTTGTAATAAATTTGCAACATTAGCAAAGGTTGCTCCGGAGTAACTCTGGTTTATTATGAATTAGCAAACCAAACTGAATATAAATGAAGAAACAGCTGTCACCAACTGGGATCAGCTCTGAAAAAAGTATTGTCTCATTGAAAAATACACATCAAAGAAGACACCCTTTCTGAAGAAAACCTCAAACAACGGGTCCCGTGGACCATTTAGACTTGGCTAGGTAATTATTGCATATGAACAAGCACGCTGTTGGGAAGGTTACAGGAAGAAGGTACGGTTCTTCACACTATAGACGCTTTGTGTTGTATCTAAACGAGTTATGGATACGAGGTACCGACGCACGGAATTTCGCTTTTATTAAGTCCTGCAAAATAGAAAAAAAACATTAAATATTTATTTGTTTATATACGTGTATGCTGTATTATGCCACAAATTTAGCGCTTTCTGAAGGGCTGAGGATTTTTTATGAAAAAACTTTTATTTTCATGACAGAATGAAACTCGTAGAAATAGAAATTTTTTTTTTAGGCCAGCCCTCGAACACATTTGAGCTACCACGGTCGCTATCTGTTGTTGTATTTTATAATGCCTCCAATAATTATAAATCTTGTCAACACCAATTGAAAACCAGTTGGAGAATCTGCGTTCTAATTCGCATATTCACTTCAGTGACCTACTAAAGCAATTCTAGTTTGTCATGGTCTCTTCACTTACATATACCTATATTGAGGTGTGAAAAAAAAACTTTTTAAACTTGCCAGTGAAACTAGAACATAAAAGCCTAGTTAAGCAAATGGCAATAGAATAGATTATGTGTCTTATGCTTTGGCGAAAATAAAGGAGGCTGGAATTGATGCTTAATTGAAAGCACAACCAAAATCACCAATTAAAAGAGATTTCACTTAAGAACAGCAAAAGTCGTGGAAGTTGTTCTGACAGCCGATTTCGGGTTTTAATTACAAAAAAAAAAAATAGTTAAAAGAAAGGTCAAAGTACTACTCAGCTATAAGGGAGTGAAAGCTTAGTGTTTATGTAAACTATTCTTAGTCTTTTATTCTCATCATATTAATGTAGGGTTATTCATTTCGTGTTTTCAAAAACACAGGGCTGATTTTAGGCAACTTTTAAACTTTTCTTTGTTTTTTTTTTTAGTTAAAAGTCTGGTATTTATGCAAATTGAACGCTTAACAACCGCACAACGCCTTAAAAAGTGTTAAAATCTACTACAAAAATGCTGCTTTAAAGGCGGTTTCGTGCTTTAAACGAAGATTATGGTGTACATAAGCGTCCCACTACTCAAGTAATTGATAAAATGTTAAAGAAAGAAGAAGAAACTGGATCGGGTTATCGGTTATTGTAAGGTCTGTGCATCATCGTGCTGTTTGTTTCACCTCAAAGCGCACTACTGTAAGTGAAAGTGTAGCTAGAAGAGCGAATGAAAAAATCATCAAGACGCAAAAACCACAAATTGGAAGAGGAGCTCAGCCGAAAATCGCTTCAACGGTTACAAAGCACCATTTATATATTAGGTAAAGTAAAAAGTTCGTTCGGTTTTTATCTAAGAGATGACGTTATTGTCCCTAGTACTAGTGTTACGTGTCGCATCATGTCCTACTAAACGGCGCTGAAAATATGTTTATTCGCGCTAAAAGTTTGTCTTTGACAGTTTTCCGATTGATTGACTCAGTACGTTGTGAGCGCCCGTCAAAGATGGACACCAGCAAAGAGAAAATTCGCTAAATTTTACAATTTTTCTTCGATCAAGGCGAAAAAGCAGCCAAAGCGGCTGAAAAAATTAATTTAGTTTATGGATCCGATACTGTAAGCGAACGTGTAGCACAAAAGTGTTTTGATAGGTTACGTTCCGGTAATTTCGATGTCAAAGACGCACCACGTGTCGGGAGGTCTGTCGTCGAAAATTGCGATAAAATCATGGAGATAGTGGAAACAGACCGTCAAGTGAGCACTTATTTAATTGCTGAGGAACTAAAGATAAGCCAGAAAACCGTTTGGAACCATTCGCATAACCTTGGATTCAAAAAGAAGCTCGATGTTTGGGTGCCACACGAAATAATGCAAAAAAACATGATGGACCGAATTTCCATCGGCGAATCGTTGCTGAATCGCAACAAAATCGACTCATTTCTGAAGCGTTTGATGATTGGCGATGAAAAGTGGAACACTTACGACAACGTCAAGCGAAATCGGTCGTGGTCGAAACGCGGTGAGCCAGCGGAAACGGTGGCCAAGCCAGGATTGACGGCCAGGAAGGTTTTGCTGTGTGTTTGGTGAGATTGGCAAGAAAATATCTACTACGAGCTGCTCCTCTATGGCCAAACGCCCAACTCGGCCCTCTACTGCCAACAACTGGACCGCTTGAAGGCAGCACTCATCCAGAAGAGGCCATCTTTGATCAACAGAGACCGAATTGTATTCCATCAGGACAACGCCAGGCCACACACGTCTTTGGTGACGTGCCAGAAGCTCCAGGAGCTCGGATGGGAGGTCCTAATGCACCCGCCTTATAGTCCGGACCTGGCACCAAGTGATTACCATCTTTTCCTGTCCATGGCGAACGCGCTTAATGGTGAGAAGTTGGCCTCAAGAGAGGCCTGTGAAAATTGGCTCTCCGAGTTTTTTGCCAATAGGGACACAGCCTTCCACGAGAAGGGTATAATGAAGTTGGCATCTCGTTGGCGACAAGTTTACGAACAAAACGGCGCATATTGCGAGAGCAATTTCTTGGTAACGTCATTTCTCGTCTTGGCGATCTCAGTTGGCCACCGAGTTTGGGCGATTTGACACCGTTGGACCATTTTCTGTGGAGCTTGGCGAAAGACAGTGTTTATGAGGCACATATGAGGCAAAGGTTCAAACTTAAAAATTAAAAATGGAATTTTATGGAAAAAAATATTTTAAATGCATTTTATTTACGTTTTTTTTCGAAAACTGCAAATTGGATAACCCTATAACTTATATGGTTATGCAAATTGCCATTGCTGGGAGCGTCTACTCATTTGCATTATTTTTATTTATACAAAAAGTGATTGAATTGTTAAAATAATAAAAAAAAAAAACAAAAAACAAACTATTAATAATGTATAGTTTTTATTAACTAATTTAATAGCATTAACATTTACATAATTATTATACGTTCATCAACTACATACATACATACACATGTAAATTTATACGCTTATGCAAAACACCGCAATTTGTAAGTAAGTACACATGTTTTTCGTTAAGTTGCACAATCGTGTGTAAGCATTTTGAAAAAAAAATATGAAGAAGATTTATTAAATTATAAATAAAAACAGACATTAACTGCATTCTTTGCATAAACACATGTATTTTGTATTTTACTTTTGTTCGTATTCTCTTTGTTTTGCTTACATTCCACTCCGATTTCATTCGATTCAGCTGTTAAGGGCTTAGCGCACGTTATCATACATACATATATATACATATGGTATATGCATATGCACATAAAAAAAATTAGCTTTTGTTTTTGTAAATCGAAAACGTGATGTATTAAAATGTAATATGGACAAATTTACAATGTACTTAGAGTATGTCATCTATTTGATCACAGAAACTTTATTTTATATATTAGGTTAAGTAAAAAGTTCGTTCGGTTATTTTATTGATTTTTCTAAATATGATAACTTTGTGTACATTTGCCAAATTTAAGTCAAATATGTTCGTAAACTTGTTGCCAACTTCATTATACCCCTCTCGTAGAAGGCTGCGACCCTATTGGCAAAAAACTCGGTGAGCCAATTTTCACAGGCCTCTCTTGAGGCCAACTTCGCACCATTAAGCGCGTTCGCCATGGACAGGAAAAGATGGTAATCACATGGTGCCAGGTTCGGACTATAAGGTGGATGCATTAGGACCTCCCATCCGAACTCCTGGAGCTTCTGGCGTGTCACCAAAGATGTGTGTGGTCTGGCGTTGTATACAATTCGGCTTCTGTTGATCAAAGATGGCCTCTACAAGCGGTCCAGTTGTTGGCAGTAGAGGGCCGAACTAAGCGTTTGGCCATAGGGGAGCAGCTCGTAGTAGATGATTCCTTGCCAATCCCACCAAACACACAGCAAAACTTTCCTGATCGTCAATTCTGGCTTGGCCACCGTTTCCGCCGGCTCACCGCATTTCGACCACAATCGATTTCGCTTGACGCTGTCGTAAGTGATCCACTTTTCAGCGCCAGTCACCAAACGCTTCAGAAATGGGTCGTATTTTTTTGTGTTAGCTCGTGTGGCACCCAAACATCGAGCTTCTCTTTGAATCCAAGGTTATGCAAATGCTTCCAAATAGTTGTAAACGGTTTTCTGGCTTATCTTTAGTTGCTCAGCAATTGAATAAATGCTCACATGACAGTCTGTTTGCACTCTTCCCATGTTTTTATTGCAATTTTCGACGACAGGCCTCCCGACGCGTGGTCCAACTTTGACATCGAAATTACCGGAACGGAACCTAGCAAACCACTTTTGTGGTACACACGTTCGTTTACAGTATCGTACCCATAAACTAAATGAATTTTTTCAGCCGCTTTGGCTGCTTTGGCTGCCTTGGCTGCTTTTTCGCCTTGATCGAAGAAAAATTGTAAAATTTAGCGAATTTTCTCTTTGCTGGTGTCCATCTTTGATGAGCGCTCACAACATACTGAGTCAATCAATCGAAAATATGTCAAAGACAAACTTTTAGCGCGAATAAACACGTTTTCAGCGAATGACATGATGCGATACGTAACACTAGTACTATGGACAATAACGCCATCTCTTAGATAAAAACCGAACGAACTTCTTAATTGACCTAATATATAACAGACATGTGTACCAACATAATAGAAAAATAAAGCGAAAATCGAACATAACTCACGATATTTGAAACTAACAGATATTTTCAGATCACTCCTCGTATGTATGTATATATATACACACGGTTGTATAGTGATCCGCATTATTTCCATGGCTGTCATTTGCGGTTTATATGTTTGTCCACACTTGTCATGTTAAATAAAATAAACAAAAACTTTTGATTGCTAATGAACAATTCAAAATTAAATCATTATTAAAGTCGAAAATAGTGTTATTTTTATTTATAGTTGTATACCATATGTATGCAAGTGTATGTACGAGTATGTATTGTATTTTGTCAATTCTGAAGCGACGACTTCGTCACTACGAACAAAATATAAATATAAAAAAATAAACTACATTTGTATGTATGTATGTGAGTATAAATGAATGTTTATTTATACATACATATGTTTTACATAAGTTCATACATATCTTTTCTACAAACAAACAGGTGTCGTTTTATAATTCTTTTGATGTCACTGACTGTGTTTTTGCATGGCGTAAGTTTCTTTGGTTTTTCAAAAATGAGGAGGTTAATGGCTACGTACTCGTGCGTCTCTCCGAAAATATTATGCCCCAATAGTTGCTCCTCTTGCGATGATGATCTTAGCTAAGCGAACAATTGATTTCTATGTTAGTTATAGTTTTCATAAAAAAGCTTTACGCAGTTCATCTCAGGTGTAGTAAAAAGAAATCCATTATTTTTGCATAAAATTGAATGCTTTAATTTTTTCTTTTCTTTTCAGCCTTATTCAAATGGTGCCAAACGCTTTTCTATGCATTCTCTTAGCCCTTGGGCAATCGAAAGAGTGTCGGACTCCACAATGCCCATGGTTTATCGACATTTTCAACATTAAAATTACCGGTATGAAATTGAAATTGTGCATGATTGACTGTAACAATAACAGTACCATAAACGCTCTTCACATTCACAGCCGCTTGGCTTGCGTTTTCGCCCTTATGGAAAAAACTGTAAAATATAGCGTATTTTCTCTTTCCTAATGTCCATCTTTGACGCACGCTCAAACAAAACTGACCCAACCAATGACAAAACTGTCAGAAAAGCTTTTTTAGTACAAAATGTTATCTTTCTAATGCCATCTAACGGTACCCGATCGGACTTATACAACGCGAGTTACAGATAAATAACGCCATCTATTGGAAAAATAATGGATTTCTTTTTACTATATCTAATATTTAGTCTAAGTAAAGGTTATCCAAATCAATATCATTCAATTGTGGCTATAAAATATCATTAATCATCTCTCGATAGCGCAATACAGTCAGCGGTTCCATTTGCCTCTTACACTATATGTACAGCTACAGATTTGTTCATCAGCTGTTATAAAATTGCATCTTGACTGATGATTTTTCGATGAAACTCTGGATCATTTTCATGCATTTCAAAGACCTAAACAGCAAGGACAAGGAGTTCTTGTGTTAACTGAACTTTATAAGCCTTTAGACTCAAGTCTTTATGCAAAAAATGTAGAATGCCCAATACCAAAGAACTACGAGAAATGGGCAAACCTGGGTTTTCTTCAACGCTTTCGGCTACAGCAGCAATTTTCTCAATTATTTTCGGGCGACGTGCACGTGTTTTGTTATTCTCATCACTAACTTGTGCCAATTAGCTCCATTTTTCCACCAATTTCTGTATTGCGGTCCAACAAGGTGCTTCGGGAAGACCGATATTTGGTTTACTTTCATGAATCGACTCTGCCAGATTATTTCTATGCGTTCTTGAAGCGTATATCGTTCCATTTTTATTACAAATGTTCAATAATTGCAACTTCAAAGGTGACATCTACCGGGATAGCAGGCTTTTCGATATAACTACTCTTATTGAAAAACCCTTCAGTATTACGTGGGCTCGGCTCTCTGCTCCAGTTGCTTCCTTTGTCTACTGGATTGCTGAAAATCTCTTAAGAGACGGCTATACAACATACAAATGCTATCTGTCATTTAGGCTACTGGTGACATGGGCATTAATCTATATATCTATCTATCCAGTCGTGTGTCAGGTGTCGTGTACCGTGTGCCAGACGCCGTCATAAGCTATTTCTAGCAATTCATAAGGCAACCCAAGTGGATAGAAGATGGCAGCATTTAAAAGAAACTGTTCCTTATTTTTTAGCGTAGTTGATACTAAAATTGAATATTTAGAAGTCAGACCCAAAAATTGTGTTGACCGGTGTTCTTCTCCTTCTTCATTGGCGTAGTCACCTCTTACGCCATTATAGCCGAATCAACAATAACGCGATATTCGTTCATTCTTCTCTCTGATTGGTACCTATTGGAAGTACCAAGTGCCACGAGGTACTTTTCCACCTGCGAGTACTGCATTGAATACCTTCATAGCTATATAGTTCTCAGTTATTTGGACAACGTTATCTACTCAGCGTAGCTACTGTTTCTTGATTCGCTGAACTATGCCTATGTCGTCGGATATCTCGCCCAGTTCGTCTCTTTGGCGGTGTTCGACGTTTACATTTACAGCTCTAGAAGTTTCGCGGATACAAGTAGATTTGATTTACGGTTTGCCCCGATGAAAGAAATTCTTTGTGGACGATTCCACGACGATAAAAGGCAATAATAATCGTTTTCACCTTCGACTTGCTCATGCGAGCTATACTTAAACTTAAACTCTTTATGCCATCGAAATACCTGGATACGACTAAGAGCACTATCACCATGCACCACTTTTACAATTTTAGCCTACGTTTCCGAAGCTGTTTCGCTCAATTTGGCGCAAAATTTTATCACGACGCGACGCGTTGCTCTTGATTTCGTTTTTCTATTTTCGTGACGAGCACCACGAACACAGGTTTACTCAACACGACGCAGCAGGCGAACTAAACAAGCTAGAGCGAGGGCAAATATACATATCAATGGAGAGAAGAAGGATGCCGGAAGAAGGGAAAAGGAATTTCAAGGTCGCAGGGTTACCACAAATATATTCAGTCTCATTACTTAATTGTCACACCTCGTATAACATAAGAGTGCTCAATAATCAGTGGTATACAACTTAAATTAAATAATAATATAAATAATATAAAATATACTATTCTGAATCATCAATTCTAACTCGATGTCATATTTCTTGAAAAGGGTTTATATTTCATATACTCATCGTGTCAAGCTCCCAGGTACAGGTAACAGCTATATAGATACATCATCCAGCTAGTCTAACAGTCTGCAAGTTATTGCCGAAGCTTATTCATGCCAGTGCCGCTAGTCAATGTCAATTAATAAACGTGATGCGCGCAGGAAAATTATTTGCATTTAAGTGATTAATCGGTTAGACAATTAATTTCACAATAATAACTAGTAGCTTGAGTTAAACCTGATTTGGCTTATTAATTATTTTAGTACGAGTATTTCCATGCGAAATGCTAAATAAATTTTTGATTATTTTCACTATTTTTTTTCTTCATTTTTCTAGCTTGGCTTTTAACAAAGCAATTTGTCTTAGCTATTAAAACAATCATAATTCTCATAATTTTTTTTTATTGATTACTAATGGTCAACGCATGCGCAGATAATACATACATACGTGTATATTTGTCTATATTTTACAACAATATAATACAATATTAATTCATATATATGTTTATGTATGTATATGTACGTATGCACATTTGGTTGTTTTGTCTGCAATTTTTATCTTCATCGATCATGATCAAATTAAAAGTAATGATTCTCTCATTGATTTGCAATTTACTGCATTCGCTCCGACAGAGTTAACTTTCCGCAACATAATGTTGGCGGTAATAGCAAGAATAATTGGAATTAGCTGCACGAATTCGCTATAATTTACTATTTACCTCATATATGGTATTTATAATTGGCGCATTGTAACCGCTGTAGCGATTTTCGGCCGAGCTCCTCGTCCAATTTGTGGTTTTGCATCTTAATGTTTTTTCCAGAAAATAGTGGAACCAACAGCTTATTCCAAGTCGCCTTCGAACGGCTGGTGTTTTTTTATGAGGAGCCTTTATTTCAAGTCCGAAATACACTAGGAGGGGTTGACATTCCCTGTTGAGGGGCGACCGAAATTAGAAAATTTAGTTGATATTTCTAGCTTGAGGGTAGATGACATCCAGTTTGTCTGGCCAGACAGCAGAGAGCAGACGTTGTCAATAGTCCTTCGGGGTCTTCGACAACAATGCTTAAACCTCTGTGTGTTTTATTGCCAGGATGATCAGCCGAGTTAGGTGTGACTTCCTTCTTTCTCAAGGACAAGATCTACCCTTTTGTTGACATGCTGCTGCTTTCCAAATGCATTTTATTTATGCATACTGGCTTCCTACGGCAGTAGACTTCCGTGTGTGTGTATTGGAACTCTGACTTCTATTATGAAGTTACCTTATGTTTTAAATACAAAGTATTCATTAATGAGTGTTTGGGAATTTTGAGCACATTTGCAATTTCTTGTGAATCCATGGACGGTTGGATGTTCTTCAGGCTTACTTTAAAAGACCAACAGAATCATTCTACGAATTCTACAACTGCTAAATTGGGAAAGTAAAATGGTCAAATGATGTTAACTATTTTACATTTAATTTTCGGCGTGCATGAAGTACCAGCATCACCATCATAAAAAACAAACAAAAAATAAAACAAAATATTTGCAACAAATGCTTTACATTTTTCTTGTTGTTTGAAGCTAATTAAATTCATGCACAAAAATTTTCCTAATTAAAAGTTTCAAATGAAATAAGATTTCTGGCGGTTGACGCGTGTGTCGGGTTGTTATGTGTGTTAAAAGCGGAAAAAACTGAGAATAAAAAAATTATAGTACATATATATTATCATAGAATGGCGATACAAAAGGCGAAAGAGTTTTGAAAACAACAAATAGAAAACCAAAAAGAAAAATAAATAAAATAAAATAAAATTCATTTAGCTGTCCAGCACCATATTCCCCGTATATAGCACCCTGTGATTTCCGTCGGTATTATGGCGGAAGAGAGACTCAGTGGCCAAGTATTGGAATCCCCCCCTTGGACGAATGCCTCGCCACAATCCGCATCAAAAGGAAAATTTTCAACACATCACTGATTTGCGCCCATGCCTCGACAGAAGAAAAGAACGATATGACGAAGGATACCTTTCATGAGTGCCTGGAGCATACTTATGATCGCTAACACCGAGACGATGTCAAAATCCTGCTTGACGACTTCAACGCCTGGGTGGGTAAAGAAGGTATCTTCGACACAAGTGTTGGAAAATTCAGCCACCACGATGAAACATCCCCAAATGGATTGTGGCTGACCGAATTCGCCCACGCCCGAAATATGGTTGTCTGTAGTATTATATTCCCGGGCAAGGAATTTCAACAGATCGAAAAAACTCATAGCCGGATTATATGTCTCCAGATTTCCAGATGTGCGTACGTTCTGAGGACTTGCACACCTGCTTTCGGAGAGTATTAATCACCAACTCGATATAAGGGAACTATCGAACTCAAACTCTTTGCGCTCCGGAAACAATCAGTTTTTGGCAGTACCATAAAGGAATGTCGAACTGCAGCGGAGAGAAAACACATTGTCTACCTCGCAACCGTCCGATCGACCACAACATGTGCGGGTTGTAGTGAAGAGGGAAGTAAGACGCATTTGCAGACAAAAAAAAAAAAAAGAAAGAGGCCGTAATGCGTGGGTATGAGAGATGTAATGATTCTATGAAAAGATACACCGATTTACAGAAGATTTCAAGACTGGAGCAGACTCTTGTTGGACCCACAGAGTTGATCTAGTGCCTGATGTCTAGTGTAGTGTACTGAATTTAGGGAGCCAACACTTCTTCAGCCCTCTGGATGGCAGTGAAAATGAAACACCAGAAGATGAGAAGCCCCAAATCCCAATGTCTTTCCGTTATAAAGGCCCCATAGTAGTGGGAACTTTTGGCTTTTAGTTGTCTCATATGACAGACAAGCCTTACGGTGGGTAAATTCTTGAATCTCTTACTTTTAGGAACAAAATGGACATGCCGAGAGAAGTTTGGTCCTTCTTCAACTGGTTTATCCAAGGAAGTTGAAACCTGCCTCTTCCTTGTCTTCTACTAGCGGGTACTGAACTGAGCCGGAGTGTATTCATCCATTTGGGCAAGATGACCCAGGTAGCATTGACACTGTCTCTGTATTCGTTGAGGTATGTCAACGCTGTCCTATATCTTATACAACTCAACGTTTCGGCTGCGATATTCGCAGCAAAACATTTCTCTCGAAAACTTCAAACACCAACTCATCAGGTGTCGTCATCATCCACGCTTCTGTAAGATATAACAGGATGGGCATAATGATCCCCAATGTGGGTTAGGGGTTCAAGAATTTACCCGCGATAAGGCATGCCTGTCGTAAGAGGTGACTAAAATCAAATAGTTCTCGGGACTGTCATTTCTTTTTACCAGAACGAGCCGGATTTTTATCCGGGCAATATTCTCCAATAACTACTTTGGGGATTATTTTTGCAGTTACAACTACAGTAACAACCACAACAACAATAACACCAACATGGGTATAATGAACAACATCACTCTTCAATTGTCTACTTAGTCCAAAGAAGCACCTGTCAGTAAGGGTGTTGCTGCTTTGAATTTGAATTTCAAGACTGGCATGGTTGTTGGTTGGCCGACTTAGCAGTGAATGTTCCTTTGATTACCTGGGGTTAAATCACCAAAAAGATGACAGTCGGGTTCAACTCCGGTTCGTAGAACTCGCCCTCGTGAGAATTAAGATCTGTATATTTTAGTCGACTTGATTCCTACTTCTTCAGTCATGACCTCGATATACCCAATGTATATTCTGCTTTCAATGAGACGTGCTACCATAGAGATCACTCCAACAGATATTTAACTGAAACCAAGCCCCCACATTGGCACATCAGGAAGGGAGTACTCAACTACAAGAACCCCTATTTAGTACTACGTACAAGAACCGCTGGACAGGACGGTGTACCGACAAAGCTTTAAACGTCATTCAGGCTTTTATCACCAACTATCTTTCAGTGTACGTCGTTCAGGAATTCTACAACAGACAAGAGCACGAGCTGACTCGAGAGAAAACCGTTTGGAACCATTTGCATAACCTTGGGTTCAAAAAGAAGCTCGATGTTTGGGTGCCACACGAACTAACGCGAAAAAATATGATGGACCGAATTTCCATCTGCGAATCGCTGCTGAATCGCATCAAAATCGACCCATTTCTGAAGCGTTTGGTGACTGGCGATTAAAAGTGGATCACTTACGACAACGTCAAGCGAAATCGGTCGTGGTCGAAATCCAGTGAGCCGGCGGAAACGGTGGCCAAGCCAGGATTGACCCCCAGTAAGGTTTTGCTATGTGTTTGTTGGGATTGGCAAGGAATCATCTACTACGAGCTGCTCACCTATGGCCAAACGCTCAACTCGGCCCTCTACTGCCAACAACTGGACCGCTTGAAGGCAGCACTCATCCAGAAGAGGCCATCTTTGATCAACGGAGGCTAAATTGTGTTCCATCAGGACAACGCCAGGCCACACACGTCTTTGGTGACGAGCCAGAAGCTCCAGGAGCTCGGATGGGAGGTCCTAATGCACCCACCTTATAGTCCGGACCTGGCCCCAAGTTAATACCATCTTTTCCTGTCCATGGCGAACGTGCTTAATGGTGAGAAGTTGGCTTCAAGAGAGGCCTATTAAAATTGGCTCTCCGAGTTTTTTGTCAATAGGGGCGCAGCCTTCTACGAGAGGGGTATAATGAAGTTGGCATCTCGTTGGCAACAAGTTTACGAACAAAACGGCGCATATTTGGCTTAAATCGGACAAATGTACACAAAGTTATCATAGTTTGAAAAAATCTATAAAAAAAACCGAACGAAGCAATTACTTGACCAATATAATCCAAAAAAAAAAAAAAAGAATCCGAATCATAAACTGATTAAAAAGTTATTTGGACGCTTTTTAGACGCCACCCTAAGCAGAGAAAACAGCAAGATGTCTAATAAGCAATGAAAAGCTAATTTAACTATGAATTTATGCATTTGAATTTAAAGCGCACAGCACTTTATACATACATACTCGTATGTAAATACACTCACACATTGCACTCACACAGTTGGAGCTGCTTCAGAGCTAAACACGATATGCGCATTAAACAAGGAAGCGATAAATTTTGGCATTTACTACAAAATCTGAATCGGGAAAATAGACAAAAAATGTTAATGCAATACATATACAATACACATACACATACATACATTAATTCATGCATGTACTCGTATATGTAAAATCTGAATTTTTTCGCATGCAACTCTGCGCGTTTATGAACACTCGCGTGTTCTCCGCTTAAATATCTGCGATTTAACATTTCAATTTTGGCAAATCCTTTAGCTCAACTGCTGCAAATGCGCCACCAACAACAACAACACACACACATTTATAAACGCAGCCATCGCAGATAATTTTGGATTATATTTGTTGAAGTTAAACTCGATACCGATTTGAAAACGCTTTGTGTGGGAGAATAGAATTTTAAAGTTAATGCCAAAGCAGAACAACAACGTGCTGCTTAACGGTTAGCAATCGTTAACCGACAACCAAAGTAGGGTTATTCATTTTGTGTTTTCAAAAGCACTTGGCTGTATTTTGACAGCTGTCAAACTTAACTGTCATATCAAACATGTTTTGCTTTAGTTAAAAGTCAGGCATTTGTGAAAATTGATCTCTTGACAAACGCACAACGCGATAAAATTCTTAAAAATTACAACAAAAATGGTACCTTAAGAGGAGATTATGGTGCACATAACCGTCAAATGACTTAAGCAATTGGCGAATGTATCGGTTACAGATATTGCTAGGCCTGTGCTTAATCGTTCTACACATTCCACTTAAAAAATATCCCAACTATAAGTGAAAAAGTAGCAGAAGACCCGAAAGTGTCTATTTATCAAGGTTCTTTAGAGCTGGGACTTTCTTACCATATGGCGTATTTTGGTCTTGGCTTTACATCTACGAGGTGTGATAATTAAGTAATGAGACTGATTATATTGCCGCGATTGTGGTAACCCTGCGACCCTTTCCCTCCTCCCGGCATCCTTCTCCTCTCCATTGATATATTTTGCCATCGCTCTAGCTTGTTTAGTTCGCCTGCTGTGTCGTGTTGTGACTAAACGTGTGTTCGTGGTGCTCGTCACGAAAATGGAAAAACGAAATCAAGAGCAACGCATCGCGTCACTATAAAATTTTGCGCCAAATTGGGCGAAACAGCTTCGGAAATGTACGCTAAAATTGTAAAAGTGATGCATGGTGATAGTGCTCTTAGTCGTGCCCAGGTCTTTCGATGGCATAAAGAGTTTAAGTTTAAGTAAAACTCGCATGAGCAAGTCGAAGGTGAAAACGATGATTATTGCCCTTTTCTGATAGTCGTGGAATCGTTCACAAAGAATTTCTTCCACCGGGGCAAACCGTAAATCAAATCTACTATCGCCGAATACACGAAAGATTGCGAAAACGAGTCAACAGACATCGCTCGTAACTGGATCCTTCAACACGACAACGCGATTATTTCTTGTTCTTTCCCTCGAACAAAATCGGTGGTCAAAGGAACCCAATTTGAGTCGATTGAAGACATCCAAGCGGCTGTGACGAGGGCACTTGCGGACATCCCAGTCGAAGCGTTCCAGAAATGTAACGAAGCATGGAAAACGCACTGGAATCGTTGTATAGCTGCCCAAGGGGACTACTTTGGAGGGGTTGGCAGAGTTGTAGAAAAGGAATTATTTAAATTCATTTTATATACGTTTATTTTTGAAACCACAAAATGAATAGCCCCGTACATTCATGCATAAGAGGAGGTATACGCGGATTACAACGAATTGGAAACAGTAAATTAGCTACAGCTTCGGTGGCCGCCACCAGAAATAGAAAAAAATCAAATGTGGAAATTTCTTTTATATACGTCGCCCAACGTCACTGAATGTGAATATTTCTAAGTATATTAATTTTATGGAAGCGATGTCATGATTACATAAAAATTATCAACCGGTGGAAGTAGTTAAATTCTATAGAAAGACTTACACATGTACTCTAGATGGCATCCCCACCTAGAAGCAACTATTGAAATCCAAGCTTGGGAGATTTATTTAAAGCTGTTATCAGCTGACTCAATATATCGCTGGACATAATCGTTTTTAGCCCAATCCCCAAACTCATTAGTTCTTATAGCAAAATATGCTGCGGGACCACGGTAGCCGAGTTTTTAGCATTCGAAAGGCCAGAGTTCCTGGTCCGAGCAACATCCAAAAGTTATTTTCTAAAAAATAAGTTAAATTTTCTAATTGTGGTCGCCACTCGGCATGGATTGTCAACCCATCCGAGTGTATTTCTGACATAAAATAAAAGCTCCTCATAAAAAACCATTAGCCGGACTTGAATTAATAGCCCCGGATTGCTTTAGACAAAAGACTAGATAGAAAATTTTTTGAGCGTTTCTTACACTAAACTAATTTTTCCCATCTTTTCCCTACAAAGAAATCTATTTTGTCTCTCTCAACACTATTTTTGAAGATTTTGATCTGTTATGCCATGGTTGTGTTAGCAGGAAAGAGAGGACCTATTAGTCCGTAGGTTCTTCTTGACGCTTGCTTGAGTGCTGTTGGCTCTCTGCTCTTTTATTCTCATATCAGATAGAGAATCTGAGAGTACCGGAGGAATATATTCAAAATCTTCTATCAAGCTTTCCAAATATTCGAGACTTCTGAAGTCAATGTCTTTGATGTAGATCTTACACGCTACGCCAGAGTTTTTGTACAAGGTTAAACGATTTTCGGCCAAACTTTCACACACGGTTAGAAAGTCAATAAAAAAGGTATAAGTTTACGAGCTGTGACAATTGAGTATGAGACTGATTCCATAAAAACCGTATATTTCAAAATTATTCTACAACTCTCCCAACCCCTTCAAAGTAGTCCCCTTGGGCGGCTATACAACGATTCCAGCGCATTTTCCATGCTTCGTAACATTTCTGGAACGCTTCGACTGAGATGTTCGCGAGTACCTTCGTCACGACCGCCTGGATGTACTCAATCGACTCTAAATGGGTTCCTTTGACCACCGATTTTGTTCTAGGGAACTACAGAAAGTCACAGGCGAATAAGACGGTTCTTGCAACACGGTGATCCCTTTAGAGGCTAAATACTGGGACACGCTGAGGGCGGTGTGGCACGACGCGTTGTCGTGCTGAAGGATCCAGTTACGAGCGATATCTGGGCGCACCCTATTGACTCGTTTTCGCAGTCTTTCGTGTATTTGGCGATAGCAGACTTGATTTACGGTTTGCCCCGGTGAAAGAAATTCTTTGTGGACCATTCCACGGCTATCAAAAAAGGCAATAAACATCGTTGTCACCTTCGACTTGCTCATGCGAGCTTTACTTAAACTTAAACTCTATATGCCATCGAAACACTGGGGCACGCCAGCAATTGTATACCCTTATGGAAGATTGTACCTTCCCACTGCAGCACTGCAGCTTTTATTTAAAAAAAGGTCGTACAAAAGAGAGCCACCTCAGAAATGAGCTGAAACCTCATTTGGTATCAAACGACTCGGCGAGGTCCTTCCCGGATACTGGCGGAGTTTCTGGTTTGTCCAACGACAGTTTATATAGCCGAATAAGTTTTGCGGGGATACCAAATATCTCTTCCATGGAAACCAACACTCAAAGATCCAAATACCTGCTGTGATCTTCCAAGGGATCTATGTCGATTACCACAGCCATTGGGATCAGCTGGACATTATTATCCTCCAACATCTCTATGTGTACTGCAAGGCATTTGATGGACACCCCGAACACAACCACACCTTCTAATGAACCACTCATGTGACAATCGAAAGACTGAGAAACACGTCATTCCCTATTATTTTCGCATTACATACAAATGCTTCTCAAACTTCAAGTTTCAGTGACCTTCTGCGGACGAATGTGCATTTGTCCTTACATTACATTCACTTTTCGCAGCACAACATTGCACGATGTCCTTGTAATTTGGTGCCAACCAAATCGAATTCATTCCAATTCACTGAAATGTAAATATTTCTATGGACAATAGGAGATGGACAATGGCTGCTGATAACATAATTCTACATAAAAAATTATACCTCCACACACAGATGTACATACATACATGTGATTTTAATGGAAATTGCTCAGTAGGTGTTGTCGTCGATTGTTGTTGTTGCGGTCGAGCATTGGAATTCGAAACATTTTTGCGGCCTTCGGTGGTGTTGGGTCATAAAAAATTGCTTCGTTCAAGCGAATGTTGGTCGAAGAATTGATACTTTGCTTCTTCGTTCTCTTTTATTTTTTTGTATTTTACTGGTGTCTAAGTGGAAATTCAAGTAGTGGCAATGCGGTTTTGATGTTGTTGCATTACTTACATGGGTAACAAAGGAAAAAAGTGCAAGTTTTGTTGTTTATATTCGATATTCCATTCCAGGATTTACATTATTTTCTATTTTCCATATTCCATTTCTTCATTCATCATTCGTCATTTCTCTTGTCCATTATGTGCTTAAAAACATTTGCGGGGTCGTTATCAAAGGGGGCGGGGGTGGGGAGGTGCGTCTCTCATTCGAGGCTTTGGTTGATTTTTCATTGGAGTAAATTTTTTCATGTGGTGGGTCCCCACACTGTGGAAGAAGATGAGATTATGTCCGTAATGTGGTGGTAGTTGCAGGAGTGTGCTTAATTTCCACTCTTGAGCCCTCGTCGTCTTATACCCTGGATATAACTCTTGAGATGTGAGATGCGGTAATCAACTTATGAGGAACCTTGCCTCAAAGAGAGGAAGCTTTGATGAATCCACTCCGACATATTCAATTCAAAGGATCACTGATGTCTTATTGCATGCAGCGCCTGTTCACTAGAGCTGGAACTGTCCACGGCTGTTGGTTAAAAGAAAAACGACTTGACATTTAACTGAGGTCCTAATTTTTAAACACACACCAACCGAGGCTTAACGCTGGGACTCGCAACATTGAAATCGGTTCAAATGAATAAGGAAACAGTGCCTCGGATGAGAGCATTTAAGGTAAATGTGACGGATGGTATAAGAACGGAAGCGAGTCAGTCGCTTCGCCCTGTACTACCACAGCTATATACAGAAGCGAAAACTTGTTACTGGAGTGGTGCTGGGAGAAGAACTTAGTCGACGAGTTTTGTCGTTCTTCAAAATATCTTAGGTTAGCTTCCAGTCCTAGACAGAAGAGAAAGTCGAAAAGGATGAAAAGTTCAGACGTCGAGAAGCTACAATCAAAAGAGACAACCAACCGATTTTCTACTCGATTCGCACTCCTGCTCTCTGAGAGTAATTATCAACTTTGGTTGATTTCATGATTAAGGTTAATGTATAACTCATTTAAAGCTCCATACGCACTGCCGCCGAAACTATTGGTTTCCGACAAAGTCGAGGTAAGCCAGACCCATTTGTAGTAAGAAAAGTAATGCCGGTAGTGCGGGAGTATGAAGAAATTGAGAAACATATTGTCAGAGGATATGCTTGAAAATTTTAAGAAAATATGCGTTGACTTATAGAAGTTTCCAAGACGATAGCAGACTCATGTTGGACCCAAAGAGATGATCTAGCGACCGATGTACAGACCATACTGAGTTTATGGAGTGAACACTTCTCACTTGCTGCTTGCAGGGTGGCTGTGAAAGTGTAACACCCGAAGTTGGTGAACCGGAATCCCCGTAATCTCCATCTAGATGCAACGCAAACAAACCTCTCCTCTTGAAGCACCAGATCGCTGTAGTAGAATATCTCAAACGATGAAATATGAAGACTTGAACATGAAAGCAAGCTGTGTCTATGTCGCTTTATTGGCATTCGGTAACCCCGCGAAATGTATTCGGCTGTCTAATCTGAGGTTGAGCAGCACTAATAGCTACGTCTGAATTGGGAATGACCTTTTCAAGCTGTACGAGGTTTTAGTCAAGGTGACACTCTTAGCCCATTTCCCTCATTACCCCATTTACATACAGTTTGCAGCTGGGGCAACGGATTTTATAGGGCAGACTCATTTCGGATGCATGTTCTGCGAAAACCTGTGACATGTTCCTTTGGGCGGGAACCTAGATTACAGAAAGGGCGAGTTGATTTGCTGACGAGCTTAGAAGATTTCTACCAACTGGCTATTCGTGTATATGGCTGCTTTTTGCATTCTCCTAGTACTAGTACTTTCGCTAGTTGAATTTGGTAGAAACAAAGGAATGGAGATTTTGAGATCTTCGAAGCATACCGCAGCCCAAACTCCGCAATCAATTTTGGACTCTATAGGAGTATTTTAATCGCTTCATTTTGGCTCTTGTAACCTCTACAGGAGATGCTCTGATATACCAAGAGAGTTGGCCACCAAACCAAGGCCACATATGCCAGGTGTGGTCTTATAATGGCTTTACCATATATACACCTACAAGACCTGCTAAGTATTATCTCGCAGATATAATAGAGAATTAGCTCTGATACCATTAACACGATATTGTCTGTTTATGCTTCTTCTTTCACTTCTTCTCCGTTGAGATGGAGTAATATTTCGCATCGCGCCATCACCCATGGAAGAGGGCATAAAAAACCTGCTTGAAGAGTCCCTCTGCTGACGTAGATTGTTCGTGATACTGAGCAACTGGATGTTCTAGAGAACTTATGAAGGTTTTCTCTATGTCTAAAAAGACCGGCATTGCGTACTGCTTGTGGAGTCATGATTTTTCTATTAAACTTATGCCTGGTTTTAAGGAGAGTCTCTATTGTTTGGCTCTTTATGTAGGTATTTTGGTTTGGAAGCGACCTTGTATGAATATCCTTTAGGCTCCTCGGTACCTTCAATATTCCTTCTTACCGGTATTGGTAAGAAGACCACCCTTACTTTTTGCGAGAGGTTGTGCCAGCGACTAATGGTCCTCCGCGCGTTGGCAACGGCGAACACCGCAGAGGATGCTACGATATACGGGATACTAGACGAGTTCAGCAAATTGAGAGCGTCTAAACTAATAGCTACTGGATCTATGCAAGAGTTAAGACTACCAGTTGAGAGGATTGACCCATAAAAAGGTTGTTTGCTATGTTCTCGCTGTAAGCAAGGTAAAGGTTAGCCTTCGCGGTATCCCTAGCAATAGTTTGGATCTAAACACAGTCTGGGACTGCTATAAACTCGTAAAAGGGTTTAAGTTTGAAGATCTTTTTAGCAATCAGCGATTGATAGACCATCCTCTGAGTCTCAAATAGGACTTTCAAAAATCCGACTTTTTGTTCTTCAAAATGTTTTTGTTGAAACACCAAACACTGTGAAACTGGAAATACTTTAATATTCAAATGACCACAACTCGTTAGACTCATCAGTGCTCTGTGGATATTTGCATGTGTGTAAATTTAAGTGCATTCACATACACAGTCTGTTGGCACTTACCTCGGTGCCCAACACTCTTATCAATTCCTACATGAAACATCCACACACGCCACATAAGAATAGATTAGTTTTTTTTACATATGCACAAATTCATATGCAATTGGGTAGATAAAGCGGAGTCGGGAGGAGTCAGTGAAGAGTTTGAGCTAACGCCTGTGGGTAGCCTAAATAATTGAAAACGCACTCCGTCCATTGCCATAGCCTAATGACTGAAGTTGCACTCTTTCTCCAACGCAGACATTTGAACTTTGAACTCTCCACGTAATCAGAGTGAAAAGTCATTAACTTTAATACAATCAAATTCAACTTCATTACACTCAATTCCAGTTCCAAAATGCATATGTGGTCATCAAGTTGGTCATGAAGAAGAGGAAGAAGAAGAAGAAGAGAAGCTTTTAATTTTGGCAATCGTAATATGATTTACTTAAATTGAGAATTTATAGTGTTGAAGTTGCTAAAATTGCAGTTAGAGTGTTTTATACGTAAAAGTATTTAGTCTCATACATACGCCAGAGACATGCGAAGACACCCTGTAGGGAGAAATACTAGTTCTTAATTAACTAGTCCAAATGGTTAGAATTTTTGCACGAAATTCCAACTATTTCCCATTTAAGAAACGGCCAATTGTCTAACTATGCATCAGCTATATACCAGTTGTATACTAGTTCATTTTGGCACGTTGAATTTCCACTTCATCAAAGTAAAAATAATTGCCAGCAGCGAGACTCGTATTGTGAACCTAACTCGCTAACGCGATAACCTCACACCATCTGTGCACTTCAACAGTGAGAAAAATCCAAAAAAACCTCTGATGAGAGACCACCCTTCTGATGAAGACCCCCGTGAATGTTGTAAGGTACATGATTTGAGGGCAGGCACCTGTAACGTCCGGTCCTTAAATTGGAATGGTGCCGCTGCCCAGCTGGTTGATGTCCTCGAAAGAATAAAAGCTGTCATCAATGCCGTCCAAGTAGTGCGATGGACGGGAAAAGCACGTAAGGAGGTGGACCCTTGAAAAATTTACTACGGCGGCCATATAAAGGATCGTAAATTTGTTGTCGAACTTATGTTTGGAGAGAGACTCCGCCACCGAGTACTACCATTCACTGCGGTGGATAAATGTTTAGCCACAATCCGAAAGCGAAATTTTTCAAAATGTCGCTGATTTGTGTTCCCGCACCGACGAAAGAGAAGAACGATGTGACTAAGGATGCCTTTTATGTGCGCGTGGAACAAACTTCTGAGCGCTGCCCCGTCGCGATGTCAAAGCTGTGCTTGTCGACTTTAACACTAGTGTGGGCAAAGAAGGTAACTTCGGCACAACTGTCGAAAAATTCGGCCTCCATGATGAAACATTTCTAAATGGATTGAGGCTGATCGGACATCCCTACATCGTTGTCTGGAGTACCAGATTTCAGCGTAAGGAAATTCACCAAGGTACCTGGCTGTCTCAAAATCATATCGATCATATGGCGATAGACGGACAACATGTGTCCAGTCTTTTAGAGTTGCTTATGTACCGAGAACCCAACATCGACACGGATCACTTCTTGTCGTAGCGAAATTTAACACCCGGGGAAGGTGAACCCGAAACCCCAATCGTTGACGATTAAACAGACGTTCCATTACCCAACTATGATAAGTTTCAAATAGCTAGAGCTGATGACCTACTGGCAGAGCCATTCAAACATGACGGTGAAGGGCTAACAAGGACCATGCATCAGCTTCTTTGCAGAATTTGTGACGGGATCTTAAGTGTACTCTGCCCTATTCTTAAAATAAAGTGGACTCCACGGTCTACGCTAAGTATCGTGGGTCTAGCCTCTAAAATATCGCATTTAAGGTTCTGTCGAGCGTAATGTGTGAGAGACTAAAATCCATTGTCAACAATCTGATTGCACCTTATCAGGCTTTAGACTTCATAAATCAAGCACTCGGCTCCCACATCACTATTGAAAGTCATAACTTCGATATCGTAGATAATTTCGTCTTTCTCAGGGGTTAGAATTAACACCAATAACAGTTAATGGCAGCTTTCAAAACTAACGCAGAATCAATCTGGCCAACAGATACTACTTTGGAATGTGTAGGTAGTTGAAAAGTAAAGTCCCTTCGCGGCGAACGAAAACCAAAATCCATTGTATAAATCTCTCATCATTTCCGTCCTGCCATATGGTGCAGAAGCATGGATGATGTCGACACCTGCTGGCCGACTCATCGTTAGGAGTTTTCGGGGAAAAGATTTTGCGTAAGATTTATGGTACTTTGCCCAGTGCGGCGACAGTGTTGGCTTAGGTTATGTCGGCTGTAAGAACTCCAGCTTTGAAAGTGTTCGATGCAGTATCCGCTGATGGGATGAAGGCCTCGCTATTGTTGATTTGGCCAATAAAGAAAAAGAAGAAGGAATGAAATAAAGAAGAGTTTACCTTTAATATTTATCGGCTATCGTGATGATGAAGGGATGAACGTCACTTTTCATACTTCAATAGAGCTTAACTGAGAATGGAACTCAGCTGTGGCGTGTTAGATATAAATACAATACGAGTATTGATGAACTGCTTGACAAATAACCAATTGACATTATTTCATCTTCAAAATACTGGTTTTTAACTAAAGTTTTTGCTTACCCGCCTACCTATTCCCCGCAGGGTAGTTCTTGTTTTGACAGATGATGACTCCATCAAGAAGAGTGCAATGAACTCAGAATTTGATGATTTTTTCGGTATTAAAATATTGAGCATATGCATGTGGATTGTGTGGATTGTCAATGTGTTAGAAAATTGCTGAAATATTTGAATTCTTAATATAAAATAACCACAAATAATTTGCTTGCAGATATGCAGACTGACGAATTGGTAAATATGATCCCATACAAAAAATATGCAGACACTCAATAACAGGCTGACAATTTGATGATTTGTCATACACATCATTTTATATATACCTATTATAAATATATTTACACACATACGTGTACATACATATATACTCTTATATGAGAATATCTAAATAAATGACATTTTTGCCGCTAGTGTTTTGTGTCTGGGAAAACAAAGACATGTGTAAATAATAATCGAATATTTTTTTGAGCTTGCCTTACTTGTGTGGGATAGATAATGGACTTACTGCTTATATGGTACATACAGCCTTGGCCAAAAGTATTCGGCGCCCCACTAATTACTAAAGTTTTTGTTTTAACAAGTGAAGTAATGAAGTTTTATTAGTAAAACAGTGAAAATACAATGAATTAGTGATAATAACATTAATATTTGGAAGGTCCACTCTTCGATTTAATAACGGCTGGCAATTCTTTTAGGCATGCTGCATACAAGCTTTGCACATTCTTCCGCACTTATAACGTACCACTCGTTAATTAAGGCATTCTTTAAGGCAGTTTTTGATCTTTTTGACTGTGTTCCTTAATCTTGCGTTTTAAAATATCCCACATGTGCTCAATGGGATTAAGAACTGGAGACTGTGCAGTCCAATCTAACAAAACAATGTTGTTATCTCTACCATAACCATCGTAGTCGCTTTGTTTGTGAAAAAGAGCATTGTCTTGCTGAAATTGAACCCCATCTAAATTAGTATCGCCGAAAATGCGCGTTAACGAAGGCAGAAGGCAGAAGAACAGCTTCTAATGCATGTATGTACTTTTGACTGTCCATGCGACCCTCGCAAACGAACATTTCGCCGACACCATCAGCAGCCATGCACCGCCCCAGATCATAATGCTGCCTCCTCCATGCTTAACAGTGGGTACCACGCAATCTGGATGATATTATTTCTCAACCCGTCGCCTCACGAACGTCACACCAGGTGTACCAAATATCTGTAGAAAAGAAAAAATAATGTTTTCATAAGATTTGCATTATGTCTTCAAAATTGCTCTTAAGAAGCTATGGCTGTTAATACCTTAAGACGATCTTAATTAAGCTTACCTCGAAGTTTGATTCAACAGACCACAGAACATTCGGAACATTCGACCAATCTTCTTCCGTGAAATGTTGGTATCGGCGAGCTCATTCCAAACAACTTTTCCTATTCTTTTCTGACAGCCACGGCTTCTTTCAGGCTTTACATCCCTTTGAATCTGCTTCCAGAAGTCTTCTTCTAGCTGTTCGAGCACTAACTGGTTTACTAAATTCAGCCGAAAGGGCAGCTGCAGCGGCAGAAGAAGACTTTTTGCGATTGCGTATAAGTATTCGGTCTTCTCGTTTACTGGTTAGACGCTTTCTTCCACTTTTTGATTTATTATTGTGGGATTTCGTCTCCACAAATCGCCTCATGGCACATTGGACCACGCACCGCGATCATCCCACCAAATTGGCAATCTCAACCTGAGGCTTACCTTCTTCACTTCTCTTAACTTGAATTCTAACTCTATCATTGCAAATGTTTTAAGGATTACGATTTTAGGGCATGCACCTGGTATGTCCGGTCCTTTAATTGGGAAGATGCCGCTGCCCAGCTGGTTGATGTCCTCATAAAGTTAATGGCTGACATCACTGCCGTCCAAGAAATGCGTTGGACGGGACAAGGACGGAAGAAGGTGGGTCCTTGTGAAATTTACTACAGCGGCCATATAAAGGAGCGCAAGTTTGGTGTCGGACTCGCGGTGGGAGAGAGAGACTCTAACGCTGAGTACTGGCATTCACTCCGTTGGATGAACGTCTCGCCACAATCCGCATCAAAATGAAATTTTTCAACACCACTCTAATTTGCGCCCACGCTCCGATGGAAGAGAAGGATGACTTGACCAAAGATGCCTTTTACGAGGGCCTCGAACACACTTATGAGCACTGCTGCCGCCACGAAAAAAAAGCACCGAATATTCACCCTCAGACAAGTTTTCTCGGTAAATTCTCTAAATAGTCGATCCAAAGTTCAGAAATTGTTAAAACAATTGGTCTTTTATTTTATTCTGGTTTTCTAAAGTCCTTTTGATTAGGACTTTCGTTGGTTGGTTGATTGGTTGATTGGTTGAAAGGTGAAGTTAAGGATCTGACCGCTCTTCCTTACCTAGGTAGGATTTTAGTTTCCATTACAAATAGCATACCTACCAAGCTTGCTTGAGTTCTTTTGACTAATACACTATATATTTGAACTTGAATAGCAAAGGATCTTCCAATAAGTGGTGCTATTTTGGATAGCCTGCTATGCCGGTAGATGTCACCTTCGAAGCTTTAATTTTTTGATATTTGACAAGCACAAACTACGCCAGTAATAAAAATAGAACGACAAACGCTTCAACAATGCCCAGAATTTATTAAAATTCACCATAAAAATGGTGAAAGCCTGGCAGAGACGGTTCGTGAAACTAAAACATTTTTCGGTCGTGGTGAAGCATTTTGCCGGAACGCAATACACAAATTGGTGGATCGCCCAATATGGCGCACAATTTTATAGCGACGCGACGCATTGCTCTTGATTTCGTTTTTCCATTTTCGTGATGAGCACCACGAACACACGTTTCCACTCAACACGACACAGGCAGGCGAACTAAACAAGCTAGAGCGATGGCAAATATATCAATGGAGAGGAGGAGAAGGATGCCGGGAAATGGGAAAGGGAGTTTCAAGGTCGCAGAGTTACCACAATTGCGGCAATATAATCAGTCTCATTACTTAATTGTAACACCTTGTAATGTTCGCTGAAAATTTCCGAAAATATCAGAACCGAACAAATACTCTCTGCAGTTGCAGTTAAAGACAACCATCAATCACTCGAATGCTAATCAGGGTTTGACATTTCGGAGAAGTTTACGAAAAGAATATATGTATTGCTAATGTGTTTATCAATTACTGGCAGGTGCACAAAGTTGCCTAATAGTTAAGATTACTGGCACATAAATACTTACAAACAGATATAGGTATATACATACATATATACACACGCACAGTATCGGCATAAGCCAAACGAATATTTAACTGCAAAAATATTCAAATATTTATGTATGAATGCACAATATATACCTATGTATGTATGTATATATGTACGAGGAATAGAATATTTACAGTGTCAACACCTTGTTGCAGCAATCTTAGTTAAAGACTTTGATTTATGTGCAAATCTTTGCATTTCTCATTGCCTAACGAAGTCGAGTGGGAGGCGACCTTGCAACATCTTTCGCTCATTTAACCATAAAAAATGGAATAAATTTTAGTTTTTATGCATTCAAACTGTTCTTTTTTTGTTTGATTTTTTGCTTTTTTTTCGACATTACGAATGCCTTTTGGCATATCACTTTCGACAGCAATGCAGTGATGATTTTTTGTTGCATTGGGAGAAAAAAGTGTTAATAATTCACTAGGTAACGCAACGTAAGGCTTTCAGTAGAACTTTACATTTTTGCGTCAATGTGAGAAGTTATTTGATTTTATTTTGCATATCTAGTGATGGGGGATCGTGTTTTTTTGGGATGCCCGCTGTAACTGTGTGTGCGGCTCTGGGCGTTGAGAGGTAGATTAGCAACCGTGCCGATTTTTGGTCAAGCTCCTGCTCCAAATTGCGGTGTGCTCCTTTATGTTTATCCAAAAAAAAGGTATCTACTGTTCATTCTAAGTCGCCTCCGAACAGTCTGATGGACTTTTACGAGGAGCTTCTTGTTTTCATCTCAGAAACACACTCGGAGGGGTTGGAAAATTAACTAAATATTTTATTTAAATTAGTTTTCTATAATTTTTTCGGAAGTTGCTGGGCCCAGGACTCGAACTTTAATCTTCCTACTCAGCTAATGCGGCCGAAAATCGCTTCTGTGACTGTTAACAACATTCATTCCTTCTTTTCGCTGTTTGGTGCCAATTGGAAATGCCAAGGTCCTAATTTACCTGGTCCTTCCAATGGAGTGGAGGTCTATCTCCTCCTCTACTTCCACCGGGGGATACTGCATCGAAGACCTTAAAAACTGGATTATTCTTATCCATCGGGACCACACGACCTAGCCAGCATAGCCGACTATGCCTCTCTTTCGTTCGTTTAACTATATCAACCGAATATCTCTTCCAGCTCAACGCTCCTTCGGCTGCTGTATTCACCATTCCCAACTCGCAAAGAACCATAAATCTTAGGCAAAACCTTTATTTCGAAAACTCCAAATGCCGAAATATCAGAAGTTGTCATCGCCCATGCCTCTGTACCATTTGGCAGGACGAGAATGATGAGTGATTTGTGGAGTTTGGTCTTTTTTCGTCGAAGATGACTTTATTTTCAGTCACCTACTCAGTCCAAGACAGAACTTGTCGGCAGGAGTGACTCTGCGTTGAGTTTCAAGACTGAGTTTGTTGTTGGTATTAATGCTGGCTCCAAGATGGACGAAATAATCTACGACTTCAAAGTTATGACTACCAACAGTGACGTGAAAGTTGAACCGCGAATGCTATGACTGTTTGTTTGTGGGCAGAAAATATTTCGTCTTCTTTCGAACCTTCCTTGTGTTTGTTGACGGGCGTTCTTTGCTGCACAGAGGCGGGTGTGTATCCTTGCCGCTACAAGATAGTGGTTCGAGTCGATGTTGGGACCTCGGAGTGTACGCTAATTATGTATGTATGACCATGTGAAGCCTGGTCTTTCTCTTTTGACTTAGTAAAACTGCTTTTAAACAGTGGACTGTACGTAAGCCCAGCCAAATGACCCTTCTTACCAGAAGGTACAAGCCGTGGGGCTTTTGAACCAAACCAACTAAAAGGTACAGAAATCGTCCTCCTAACCCTTTCTCGAAACAATCTTGGATTGCAAATTCTACTGGTACCAGGGTTCACTGGAATAAACAGTGGTAGTCACATCCGTTTTCATTCCATGGGATAATTGCTTGGGATCGCCAAGCGGCAAAAACCGAACTCTGGACTAAATCGGCTAGATCTCAGTGTTCTCTAGATGTTCTCAGAATGAGAGCCCTACCATCGAATACCTCAAAAGCACTGGAAAGTCTTACTTTCTTTCATCCGCTACAACTGTACGGCAAAGCTCCAGCTATTAAACTAAGCGGAACTCAGAACGAACTATCGGGCTTGTGTACGATAGCTTGGCAATGGAGTCTTTTTAGGTTATATGTTCTAAATGCGGTGACGTGAGACGGAAATTGAAGGGGTGATGTATGAGTGTGGTTTAACTAGGCCTGGGCAGACTACTTTAGCAAAGGGGCAATGTAGGCAGTACCACACTCGTGTGTAATAACATGAAAATAGGGTTACCACACCACTGCAGTGTCTTTGAAGTAGAACTTATTGCAATCATGGAAGTCTCCAACTAATAGACTAGCGGAGAAATAGTTTTGCTAGTTGGACGCGGATGTGATAGCGAGATCATCCGTAATAGACACTGCATATGATCAGTGTATACCTCTGTAAACGACAAAACATCTGCCAAAACTGTTGTCCTTCGCTAAGATGAGAGCAGATCAGATCGCGTGCAACGTCACTGGTCCGTGTTGGACTCTAAAAGATCAGCGTATTTAATACTAACAAACTGGTTTTCCCAGTGCATCAGTTAACGCCTCAACGGTATGAGCTAGGATGAAAAGGACCCCAACCCCAACCAACATGCGAGGTAAGTTCTATGGAAACCAAGTTTTGTATTATCGGTCTGCGCTAGCCTCAGCAAGCGTAAACAATTTTGCGGGGTTTGGAAATCAGACTAAGTTTTTTTTTGATATATGTTAACCCCTCCCTCATATATAGGCGTCGGAGCTTGGCCAAAAATTGCCTCAGCGGTTATAGAGCGCCATAAATATGTATGTATGTATGTATGTAAATGCCTTTTCCGGAAGTTGAGCGAATATTTATGTGCTTACCTAAATATAGGTGTATGTATATATATTTACATGTATATATTAAAACGCCACCAACCTGCAGTATGCTTCCACGAATCCTTTGGCTAATAAAGATATGCGTTTGTTTTTATTTTATTTTATTTTATTTTTATCTTCGCATCTCTTTTGCGTACATCATATATATATTATATATATATATGTATATACATACCTGTGTTCTCCAATCCTTCTTTCCACATACATACATACTTATTTACTCGTAAATGCAGATTTTTCTTCTTACACATTCCAATGATCAGTGCGAAAACGAAAATTTCTCACACACACACAAATATCTATATATGAAAATCAAATAAGAAGAATTGCAGTGCGAAATGCAGCAGATAAGAGAAAGTTATTATAGAGTACGAGTATGTGCCTTTTGCCTTCTCTTTGACGTCGTCATGCAATGCAGTGAATGTACTCGTACGCAGAGTAAAATGAAAGTGATGAATGATTACGTTAGGATGTACAAGGCTCACTTGCATATACGTACATACATATGTACATACATACACATGCATATATGCATGTTTGTAGGAGGTATGCGTGTGCGTACGATTAACATAGTTTTGATAAAATCTTGGAATATATTGACACTGGTTGTCGCATAAAAGTGAGTGGCTCTTACTTGTACGGTACAAAAATACATTTACATATACACGTATGTAGGTATGTATATTGGTAAGTGTGTCTCAATGCAGTGGCATAATTTTTTGAAAAAGCTTTTGCAGTATAAGCTTAACATTATCAGTTGCTTTAAAATTAAAGTTAAAATTGTTAAAAAATTCTTTGAAAATGCTGTAAAGGTTTCGATAAGAGCCTGATGCTCTCTGTACATGAATTTCGTACGGCGAATTTATAGGTAATTTTGAAAAAACCTTGGCTGCTTTGTAACGATAAATTTCACGTTAATCAGAAAAAACTTCAATCCTTAACAAAATCAATTTTATTTCATTTTTAACCGAAGCTAAATGCTGTCGTTAATGTTAAATCGCTAACAGATAATGTTAAATGTTAAAATAACATTGGGCTGTTAATAACATATCATAGCAAGCAGGCGTTAACATGGCGCCGTAACGAAATAAAATCATTTCGGTAAATTTATTATTCATATTAAAAACATGAAATGACATATTTTCGTTAGTTGAGCATCTCTCTCTGATAAAAACCTTAATCTATTAATTCTACCTTAATGTTATATAAAAAGCCATGCTAAATGCCATAGCATTTTTCGTGATTATCTTCAATGTGGCTAAAATTCTTTCTTTCAAGATGAAACTGAGAGAAATCGACAATCGCGGCAACATAATCAGCCTCATTACTTAATTGTCACATCTCGTACGTCGGAGTAGCTCCACTGAATCTTCCTCTTTGTTAGTTGTAATCCAAGGCTCCACACGGTTTGCTTACCGCATCCTGCATAAATATTGCTTACTGTAACTCCCTACCCAGTTGCTGACTACACCCCATTAAACCCACAATTTATACAATATAAATTCATGCATGGAAGCTGCAAGAGAACAAGCACAATGGAAATAATAATAGTTTGATTATTTTTATTTGTTTTACATATTAAATTTATGTTTTGCCCAAAAATATTCGAATAAATGTTATTTATTGTAGAAATTTATATTTTATTATTGGCTATTTTTATAAATAATTAAAACAAGCTTTTTGCTTTTAAATTAATATTTTTCTTCGAACTATATATGTATGTGTGACTATTGGCAAATATTTATTGTCAGCAAATACTTAATAACTTTTTAATTACCCACTAATACAAGTTAATTTCTTTGTTTACATACTGGATGTCAATTAATAGTATCTCCTCTTGATGACAAAAAGGTCAGCGCAACATTTATTTAATAATATTAATATGTAATGTAGTTCACCTAACAATTTAATAAATATTCAATTAACAACTATTTGCTTACAATACAACAAAGCACACAATGTACATAAATGTTATTGTAAAAAAATACAGAATAAATTTGTCAATTAGAAATATGTGAAATTTGACTAAATGCAAACAGTTGTGTTAGTTTTCCTAATAAAGCTTAATTAAATGGTAAATGAGAGAGCACTGGAATAAAAAATATATAATAATTTTTTTTTTAATTTTTTTCAAGTAAACTGTTACTGTTTAATTTAAAAATTATATTTTTGCTTTAATGTAAGCATTAAAATATAAAATAAAAATTTAGAAATTGTAGAAAATGTTTAAAAATAAATTTGGAACTTTGCTTTTAAAATAATTTCTTTTTTTTATGAAATTCATTTTATATTTTTAACTGTGAAGCTTGGAATTATATATGAAACATCACTCAAATGAACGCCTCGCGAATTTTTGCAAACTTTGATCGGTTTAAGTTAATTTTCGACCACTTTTTAGCACATATTGTGCGTTAACTCAGCCATAACTTGATAAATGTTGGTGCTCAAGTGCACCGAAGTTAAAGATTTATCCGCATAAACACTGTTTTTCGTCTAGTCCCACAAAAAAAATATCCAATGGTGTCAAATCTCACGATATTGGTAGCCGATTGACATCGCCAAGGCGAGAGATTATGCAGCCGAGAAAATTTCTCTCGCAGTACAGTCATATACGATCACTATCTTGTCGTGTCGTGCTCTACACTTGCAGACCAAAAATAGTCTCTCCGAATTTACAGTAACACTCTCGCCGTTGTAGTTTTTACATAAATAATTCCATCCTCCGAAGCAAAGCAAAGACCGCACCAATATTTCGGTGAACTCTTTCTCGGGATCTGCCACATTTCTGGGAAACACATGATGTATTCCTTTTTAGATATAGAACAACGACATCCCACACACATCGATAGTGACTCACATTCGCATCCACCTTATAGTCCGGACCCCGCACCAAGTGATTACCAACTGTTCCTAATTATGACGTATGATTTGGCGGGTGAAGAATTGACCTCAAAAGAAGGCTGTAAAACTCGAAAAATACGGGAAAGAGCTACTAAGTGAAAGCTGTAGTGATATTGCTCTTAATATGACAAAAAGTGAAAAAACACAATTTGTATGGAATAGTTCGATTCCTATTCCACTTCCCCGATATTCCAAAACGTTCAAACTTTGCCTGAATTTCTACTAAAATTTCACAATCAAAATTCGGCCAATCAGTCCAGAAATAAAAAAAAAAAAATTAAAAAAAAAAATAAATAAAAAAAAACTTTTAAAATTTTGGATGCCTGTATGAATTTTTAGGTATATAATATTACGGTAATGAATGATGCGTGGGTTTTTGCTCTATAGGTACATAAAAATCAGGTTCTTCTTACTGCTTAGGTAATAAAAATGTCGTGTTACGAGAAGGCCATGAATGATGCTTTAAATCTGCAATGTTGAGGTCTATTGGCAATATTTTTTTTTGCAGCACGTAATATGTGAGTGAGTTATAGACTAATAATAGCTGACTGTTTTAGCCCATTCTCAACGTTCAATGCTCTCTCTCACTCAATTTCATCTAAGTTATATATTTACCCTCTTACGCGCTAAGAAGTTCTGTTTCCATTGCAGCTCTCACTCATTCTATCTCATCCAAATCATATAGTTCCTCTCCCTCAGTGACAACGTTGATCTCTTTCTCATGACCTCTTATACAAACCAAGTGTTTCGTCTCTCTTGTACGAATGTAGTTTCCAAATCAATCTCAACGCCTCTGAAGTAGTTTCACTACAAAAAGATATTATTATTTTTTGAATATACCGCTTAATAGAATTTCACAAAAAAAAAAAAAATGAAAATAAAATTAAATTACATAATTGTAAATTATTGTAAGCCAGAAGGCTGCTGCTGCCGCTACTGTTCCCTGCTGCTCTTCTCTGCTACTGACACCCACTAA